>CM033470.1:140999822-142199822 GCA_019447015.1 Hymenochirus boettgeri | reverse complement strand
CAGCACAAGCACATGTGACACCCTTTTGTGGCCTTGGAGATCTTGGAAAAGCTAGTTAACATGCTAAAATATTCTTGCAGGCGTAAAAAAGGGGTCTGGACTGAGCAGTTTTGGCGGGAGTTTTTACTGACCTATTGGCACACCTATTAAACCTACTTCTAAATTCTTTTAAATCACAAGTGTTCTCTCAAGAATTTTTTTCCAGCCGGGTGGCATGAAAAAGTAGCCGGGTGGGCCGCCCGGCTAAAAGACCCTAGGGAGAACACTGGGTTTGTTTGGCATTTAATGTAACTTTTAATTCCAATTGTTTTCATTACATTTTATTGTAATTGTAAGCATGTATTGTTGTGTAAGCATAGTAGCTATGTACCAGGCAATTTTCTTTATTTCACACAACTCCTGAAGAAGGTAATTAAGTCCCCCAAAAAGACTGTCATGAATCAGCACAGATGGTACTAAATTAAAGCTGATAACAATAGGAAGTATGCTTCCTATATATTTATTGAAGCTATGAATTAAATGGTATCTTCACTGTAAAAATTTTTTTTGCCATTTAGTTTTATTGAAGAACGGGAGGTAAAGGAGCTGTGTCTTACCTCCCATTCTTTCAATAAATCCTGCAGGAGCCAGAAGAGAAGGTAAGCTACTTACCTGATCGCTTGCTCCTCCGCTGCGTAGTCTGACAGGTCCCGACGGACTCTGTCTCCTGTGCGCAGTGGAGATACCCTTTAACACAATGGCTAATTGGAATGTGTTAAGGCCTATGGAACAGAAAAGGTCTATTTAGAAAAGGAACTAAATAGAAAAGGACAACTAAAGCCTCAGAACAACACTGAATCAAAAAGCAGAGCACCTTGACATTAAACCAGTAATCTGTGTCTTACATCTCATTTTGATGTGGTTGCTGGGAAATTTACTTTATTTACTTTACTAAAATGTGGTTTGTGCTTTACTTCCCAACATTCCAGTATCACACAGTTTGGTCAAGACCATTATGTTCTTTACACATGCTCAGTCCTAAGCTATGGCAGAAACTTGTTACAGTTGGTCACACCCACTAGTAGTCTCTAGCCAATCCTTTTACATGACAGATTAAGCAAGGGAGCATGTGACTTAGGTCAGGAGGTGTGGCCAGACACTGTACATACACACAGTTACTTCATCCAGTTTTTCAGAGGCTTACAAGTAATTTAATTCAATTTACTGGAGTGGGATTTTACAGTTTATTGGTGTTTCTTGGGGGGTTGTTTTCAGATTCTGGAGTATAAAAATTTGGGTTTAGTTCTCCTTTAAACACCATGATCCTCCATGGCGTGAATTATGCAAATGTGCTTGTTTTCAGTAAAGTATGCGCACACCTATTGAAATAATCACCTTTCTTTGTTTAAAGTGTATACTCTAAAAAATCGAATTTTCAAAAATTATACTTTTAGATGCAGCAAGATCCCACTACTTAAAAACTTTTAAAAATATTTTAAATCTGAACTGTAGATTCTAAGAAATCATAATTTGAAATCATAACATTTGCAGGGAAAGACTTGCCACTCCAGAAGCAGATATTTTAAAATGTGTCCTATTCCTGGCCTCTTACTAGGATATATGGCTGTCTGCCAGCACACTTTCTGCAACAATTAAGAGACTCAGTAAAGAAAAGAAGGCAGGGGTGAGGGAGGGGAGATGTGTAAGCACAACAGTGTCCATGGTGAGACTGTGCAGAGCTTGTAAGTGTCGCAGACACTTGTGTTACCAAGCCAGACAAAGGCACAGTCAAACATACATGCCCACACATGATCAGTCACCAACTGTAACAACTGTAACCCTGGATATTCTGTCCAATTCTTTGAATGTGTTCAGAGATTCAGCCAACACATCATTTACAGGCTAAGCATTCCACATTAAAGTTGCTTAAGCTGAAATAGTTTTTCCTCAAATCTCTAGTCTTTTGTTTAGCTCTATGAGGAAAAAAAAGACCACTCGATACTTAATAAATTATTTTATCAGTTCAGTTGCCCATCTCTGTACTCTTTCTAATTTGTTTATATTCTGGTGCCCAAAACTGTAAGATTAGACCTTTCAAGGGCTCTATACCAGGGATGTTCAACCTGCAGCTCTCAAGATGTTTGCATCCCCAGCAGCTGGGGAACTGTAAAAATAACATGCATTGTGTTGTGCATGTGCTGTGAGTACTACAATAAAAATTACTCAAAAACCATATAGATAATGGGGTAGAGGTATAATTATTCGGGAACAAATGTGACTAAAATCATATCTGTATATAAGAAAAACGAATAAGTAAAACACACCAGTAATTAAGAATGACCCGGTTGCCCATGCCCCAGGCCCTTCGCAAAGTGCATATCCCACTACATCAAATAAATTAACGGGGATAAGTTAGTTACGGAGGATGGCAATAAAGCAAATGTCTTGAATATTTTTTCCCCTCTGTATACACTATAGAAGATCAAAGTACAGATATCATAGAGTATAGTAGCAATAATGGTATAAAAGATTCAAGTGCACTTTGGTTAACCGAGGATATGGTACAGAAAGAACTAAATAAGTTTAATATTAATAAATCTCCTGGACCAGATAAAATACATCCTCGGGTACATATGGAGCTAAGTTCAGTTTTATCTAGGCCATTGTTTCTTATTTTTGCAGATTCCCTCATGTCCGGAGGTGTGCCTCTGGATTAAAAAAAGGCTGATGTTATTCCAATATTCAAAAAGGGTAGTCGTTCACAGCTGGGTAATTACAGGCCTGTAAGTTTAAAGGAATATTAAAGGAATATTAATATATATAAAAAGTGAACTATTCCTTTATAGCAGTGATTGAAGACCTGGAGGTAAAGGACCTATTCCTTAACTTCCGTTCTTCAATCACTTCACCAGGATCCAGGACCGAAGGTTAGTTTATTCACCTCAGGCACAATCCACCGTAACCATTGACAACTGCCGACTGCTTCCTGGTTTAGTTGCACTATAGCGCGCAGGATCCTGGACCGAAGGTTAGTTTATTTACCTCACGCACAATCCACCGTGGCTCCATTGATAACTGCCGACTGCTTCCTGGGTTTAGTTTACTATAGCGCGCAATATCGCGCTATAGTGCAACTAAACCAGGAAGCAGTCGGCAGTTTGAAGAACGGAAGGTAAGGAATAGGTGCTTTACCTTTGTCAATCACTGCTTTAAAGGAATAGTTCACTTTTGTGTGAACTATTCCTTTAACTTCAGTGGTGGGGAAGATCCTGGAAAGTTTAATAAGGGAACATGCTCTAGAGTATGTTTCAAGGACTGACATTATAAGAAGTAACCAGAATGAATTTAGGTGGAATAGATCTTGTCAAACTAACTTGCTTGGCTTTTATGAGGAAGTAAGTAGAAATTTAGACACTGGCATAGCAGTAGATGTAGTTTACTTGGATTTTGCAAAGGCTTTTGATACAGTCCCCCATAGGCGACTATATAAGCTGATGTCTGTTGGTCTGGGGAGTCACATTTGTACATGGATAGAAAACTGGTTAATGAATAGGATTCAGAGAGTAGTTGTTAATGGGGCTTCATCATTATGGACAAAAGTGCTAAGTGGGGTGCCACAGGGTTCTGTGTTGGGGCCGCTTCTATTTAATCTATTTATTAATGATTTGGAAGTGGGTATTGTGAGCAAACTTTGTCGACCATTAAAACTTCAGAGGATGTGCAATCGTTGCAGGGGGATCTAGATAGATTGTCACATTGGGCTGCTAAGTGGCAGATGAGATTCAATGTTGAGAAATGTAAGGTGATGCATTTTGGACTAAAGAATCCTTGTGCTACTTATACTATAAATGGCTCTGTGTTAGGTGAATCCCTGTTGGAAAGGGATCTTGGAGTTTTGGTGGATAACAAACTTAAAGGAAGCAAGCAGTGCCAGGCAGCAACAGCCAGAGCCAGCAGGGTATGATCTTGTATAAAGAGAGGTATGGATTCAAGGGAGGAAAATGTTATTCTCCCTCTTTACAAAGCATTGGTAAGGCCTCATTTGGAATATGCAGTGCAATTTTGGAATCCTGTGTACAAAAAGGACATCTTTGAAAAGAAAAGGGTTCAGAGAGGGGCAACTAAATTAATAAGGGGATTGGGGGAACTTGAATATGAAGAGAGACTGGAAAAGTTACAATTATGTATGCTGGAGAAAAGGCACTTGCATGGGGCAATCTGTGGCATTATTCACCAATAGAAATGTCAGAGGACACGAGGACATTCCGTAAGACTTGAAGAAAAAAGGTTTAGAAAAGGGTTTTTCACTGTGAGAACGATAAAGCTATAGAACTGTCTTCCAGTGGACCTTGTTATAGCAGGTTCGTTGGTCAGTTTAAAAAAAAAAAGTTGGATGAGTTTCTGCAAACAAGGAATGTTGCAAGTCACTGGTATCTATTCATAAAGTAGAGTTGATCCAGGGAAATTTCTGATTTTTTTCCCGTTCATAAATTTGGTGGGGTTTTTTGAATTTCTCTGGATCAACTGTTAGGCAGGAAATGAGGATATTGCTAGATGGGTTGGACTGGATGGACATATGTCTTTATTCAACCTCAAATACTATACTATACTTAACCTATCAAGGTTGGTCCTGGTGCGGCAGCCCCAGATCCGTCGCTTAAATTTCGATTCAATTGCAGAATAAACATATAGCAGCACACTTCTCCAGATACAAAATGCTGCCAAAGGTCAGGGCTGGTAAATTCAAACAAGCTTTATTAAATTGTCATCTCTACACACTATAAATAGGCAGTGTGTGACAGTGTGTGTAGATGACAATGTAATAAAGGTTATTTAATTTTACCGTCAGTGACCGTTTGGTGTCCTTTTGTATCAGGAGAAGTGTGCTGCTATGCAAGTACTACAATGTATTCCAGATAAAGTACTGGCTCATTTTATGTGGGCCATTTAAATAAGGTAGAGCACTGAAAAAAGTGTTAACTGCATGGCACGTAGAAGATCTTAAGTGTGGCTTGGAAAGATGGGCAGATAAGTTAGTGTAGACTGGTCACGAGGAGCCAACAATCTTGTTGTTGGATGAGCATGGTACTTGCATTTAGAAGCATAAATACTCTAGAAACATACCTTAAGTTTTTTCAAAAACAGTTTAAAGAAAAGTACCTGGGGCAAGTTGGTAGGGTTGGTACTTTCTACTTCCCAATATCATTTCTATATGTAACGGAAGCACAACGGATACTGCTTCTGCCAGGCTGAGTGCTTCAGCTCTATCATTAATACAGGAAGGCCTGTGGCACTATCCTGGCAGATAAAAACTGAATCTGCTGTAGTTCCTAAACTAAACAATGTTGTGAGGTGGGAATAATCAATTCTAACTCCCTGTCCCAGCTACATTTCATTTTTAAAAAGTTAATTTTTGCTGTATAGTTTTCCTTTAAATATGCTGGTTCGTTAGTGTTCCAAGATACTGTGTCATTCCATATATGCAATAGTCTATAAACCAATGGTTTTGTATACACTTGTTTTGAGTTTTTGGGATCTTTTCTTTTATGTTTAGGGTCTACCATCTTTATTTAAATAGGAGGATATGGTTGAGTGCTATTAATATGAACTTAGGTGCACTTGTGTTTTCCCCCTTCTTCCAAGATCCTCCCTTATGATGTCTCAATCTGGTCCAGCTTCTAATTAGACATTTGTATGCTAAATGTCACATATAAGTTTTCCAAACATAAAATGTGCATTATTTTTTCAAATTCTATTATTTACTATAAAATCTAAATGGTATATAGATTAACTTTTAAAATCAATTTTGTTGAAATATGGATCAAATATTTAGATGCTGAAAAAAAAGTCAAAATCTTTAATTTGTATGTATTTAACTAATTAACTAATTTAAAAATGAGGAATTACCAGTTTCCCTTTCCTCCATTGCAATGTATCAGCATGTGAAGATACCACTGTATATAACCAAGAGGAACACACTACTTCTTGGTGAATTTTCACAATTTATTAGTGCCTAAACAACAATACAACGTTTCAGGGAGCCACTCGCCCCCTTACCTGAGGAAGGGGGCAAGTGGCTCCCTGAAACATTGTATTGTTGTTTATGCACTAATAAATTGTGAAAATTCACTAAGTAGTGTTCTCTTTGGATTGCTTACACCTACTGGGTAGAGGGAACAGGAGGATTGCACCTACCAACACACTTGCTCAGTCAGTTATCTAGACCCTTCCTCTATGCCTTTGCCAAATTGATCTAGTCACAACTGGCAAAGATAAATAAAATTAGTATTCAATAGCAAAAGGCTACGAAAATCAGAAAAAGCCTGAAGCACATTACAGAGGTGACAATTTGTAAAATGTTATTTGTTAGGAACTTCATGGAAACTATTCAATATCATATACTTTAGCTTTCATTATAAAATATCAGAGCTTAATGATGATCAGACACACACCGAAACGTCACGTGTTAATAAACAGTTTGGTGGTTTAAGACTGGTGTGCGCTCTGAATTATATATTTTCTGGATCTAAGTGACCATTTGGCTATGGTTTCCTAAGTAGCACCCAGCAACTACTATATTGTCTTGCAGGTGTGCGGGGGAAACAAACAACTTTTGGATTACTTAATGATGATCAGGTACAATACCCACATCAACCTTCCCAGAAAAAGTAACCTTTTGTGAAGAAGAAACTTCTCAGCATCTCACCTGCTCTCCACCCATGTTGACAAGTAGTTCAGTCCCATCTGGACTGAATGTTACATATGTAGCTACCAAAACACGTAATCTGTTATCATAATCTGGTAGTTTGATGGGCAGATGACCTGTAGAGAAAACAGACACAGATCTGAAAGGACAGTAAATACTATATATTTATCTATATATAGATAGAGTGTGTATATAGGATGGAAATCCTTTTTTTGCAATTTGTAACCAGTTGCTGGTAGCATTTTGAAAAAAAAGTTATAAAGAAAGAACTATGAACTATATAATTGATATACCAGGACATGGCTAACGGTTATGTCACATGGAGTGTTTTGTCCAAGATCATGGACTTAAGGTAGGTACACATACCAAAGATCTTAAAAAGATGACAGAGAGAATCACACAGAGTCCTGAGCGTTCTCCCTATATAAAGTAAAGGCAGAACATTTGAGACTGCCACATTTCCTTCATCTGCAGCCGACTCCCTATAATTTAGTACAATTTTTGGTTCAGAGTTCCGAGCGTTCCTGTGGCCGACAGTGAACGTCTTACCAATTGTATTTCATTTTTCAGATTTAGCATTTGTCAGCTACAGCACCACCTTTAAACATACTGCTGGTTTTAAAAGAACTATTTATAAATACGTATACAGGAACAACAAATAACTGCTTTAAAAACTAATTGGGAACCATGTACAATTTTTTTCCCCCCAACGGAGTGTACAATTGGTATGGTTGCATGTATGGTCCCCTTATTTGTATAAGATACTAACATTTACTTCAGATTAAAGGAATACTGTTGTCCCACAACTCCCTCCCCCAGCTCTTCATATCTTATTATCTGTAATGCTGGGCATATTTTGTAAGATATTACGGTACATACATTCAATGGACTGGACTCACTCAGCACTGTCACTGCTCATCTGGATGCTGTAAATCTGATGGGTCTTCTCAGTGTGGGGCAAAATGGCTGATAGTTCAATGCAAGTGACAGCTTGGAACTACAACTTTCAGGTGACAATTTTAACTATTGGGGTCTGAGTGCCCTTTACTATATGGGGGTCTGAGTGTCCTTTACTATATGGGGGTCAGAGTGCCCTTTACTATATGGGGGTCAGAGGGCCCTTTACTATATGGGTTCAGAGGGGCCCTTTACCTTATGGGGTTCATAGGGCCCTTTACTATATGGGGGTCAGAGGGCCCTTTATTATATGGGGGTCAGGAGAATTGTAAATGATGGTAAGCTTAATTAGAAACTACAATTAGAAACTACAATTCCCAGCAACCAAAGCATGCTTGTGAGTTGTAGTTTCCAAACATCTGGAGTGCCAAGGAATTGGGGTTACTGGATTTGCCTATTACTGTATGGGACTACTGTATGGGAATACTGCTGTCAATTTAAAGGGCAAATTAAGCCACAAAACAATACTGAATCAGAAGGCAGTAGTGGTCATAATTTCTAGCCTTGGCTTATACTTGAGTCAATCAGTTTTTACAAATTTTTCAGGTAAAAATAGGTGCCTCGACTTATACTCGGATCGACTTATACTCGAGTATATACGGTAACTAATCTTACCTCTTGACAATTTTCCCTGTCATGGCCCATTGATTTTGTTAAAGCAAACTGATCAGACCAAGCCTAACAATGTGGGTACATCTAGGTGTAAGTTTGTAGTGTACAGTATGGCCATCTTAAGGCTTCTTGTACACACCTCATTTCAAAACTATGGCAGCACAGCAGAAAAACAAGCTGGCTTATAAAGCATTTATGTAGATGTTAGGAGCTCCTATGATGCTACAATATATTGTTATAATTGAATTAAAATATTATCTATTATTGTTGCATATTTCCTTTTTTCTGTTTTTTTTTTGTTAAATGTTTCTCTAACTAGACATTCTAATGTATATATCCTTCTGCTATGTACCAGGGCCCCAATTTCATCTAAGTGATTTAGTTAGAGACAATTTGAATTACTCAATGAAAGGAATAGTATGCTGGCAATATGTTCGCTCACATGATGTTAAGATCATAACATCGAACACAAATGACTAAGTCAGGCAGTTTTAAGAATGTTACGGGAATGTCAGACGGTAAATCGACTGAGGTATGAGCCTGTACAAGATCTTGGAAATTTCTTGCATGGAATAGTCTTCATTTCTTAGAAGTATCATAGTTTGACTGTTTTCAGAATACAGTTATTTGTTTCTGCCCATTTTGAGACTAATTGAAACCACAATTAGCAAACAACAATCCATTAGAACACAAATGTGATCATTTTGGCAGATAATAGGTTTTCTACATTGTACACTAAAAACAGACATTTTTAGTTACAATTGTTATTTACAACATTAACAATGCCTACATTGTATTTTAAAATATTTTTTTAATTGACCCCAAACTTTCAAATAAGTTGAATAGTAAATGAATAGTCAATTAATATTTTCTTTCTAACAGCTTTCTAGGTTAGTACAATAGTCATTGGGAGTTAAAAAGGAGAAAGATCAATGGAGTTCTTGTTCAGATAAGTAGAATTGAAGCACTAATTATTGATTATGAAAATAATAAGCAACCAAGAAGTTTGTTGAAAGATATTTTAAGAGGAAATAGATTCAAAGGTAAGTATACAGAAATTGCATTGCTATATAACAGATATTGTTCAGAAAGCTCATTGGAGGGGGAATCAATGCGGCACAGTGAATATTGAATACGTATTTTGGGAGGTTTAAAGGAGAATGGATATAAAGGTGAGTATGCAAAACAAAAAGCCTCTAATGTACCGGACAATACCTGGATGACATGTGTACAGATATCAATGTCACACAGAGATATTGTTCAAATATGTTTGGGGCTATTATAAAAAGGCGTTATATTGTATTTTTTCATTCAGACCATTTGGTTCCAATGCATTTAATAGAAATATCCACCTACTCTCCCTTCTCAATAACTTGTTTTCCCTGTTCCCACCTCTCATCCCAAGAGATACTTTCTCCAAAATGAGACATTTAATTCCCTGGATAGAGGAATTGTGTTCCAGTAGAAAGTGTGTAGCTACGGTAGTCAATTTATCCATCCGTAGTTTTTCAGAAGTGGCCATCCTGATATTTGATAAATGTTCTATTATACGATCTTTCGCTTTCCTGCTCCTCGTTCCTACATACACTTTTTGGCATGGGCATATTAGAGCGTAAATGATGGATTATGTAAAGCAGTTAGTATGTACTGTAAAATCATGTCTTTTCCCAATCCAATCAATCATATGATCCGTTTGTTTAGCTATGCTGTAAACAGAGCAATGCCCACATTTATAAAATGTGAGGAAAGTGTCCTAACTTTTTTCCACAAAGTGACTATGTACAAGTTTATCTCTTAAGGTGGGTGCTCGCTTATAGATAAATGTAGGTTTTGAAGGAATTCTCTATTAAAGATAGAATGGTCACTTGTAAGGATCTGCCAGCTATTGGTGATTGCTTTTTCTATATTTTTATAGTCGAGGTTAAATTAAGTAATGAATCGGACCTGATTGTCCAGATTATTTGTCCTCGTTATTAGGCTTAAGTAATGGTCTCTTTTAGTTTTTAGTGCTCCTTTGTAAGCCTTATTGATCTGATTCATTGGATAACTTCTATCTTTGAAGCGATTAGTCATTTCACGTGCCCTGCTCTTGAATGTAGTACGATCAGAGCAGTTTCTACATAGTCTTAGAAATTTTCCTATTGGTATGGATCTTTTGACATTCGGGTGATGGAAGCTGTTATGATGGAGAGTACTATTTGTCAGTGTCTTTGCGATACAGATCAGATTTTAACACTCTTTTTCTCCAAATACCAATACCTCCTCCCACCATCCTAGGAAGAGGTTGGCATATGTAAGGGCTGTCAGTAATTGTAGTTTTCAGGTATTTTTTCACCTTTTGCTAACTTTAAGTTGTGATTTTACAATGAATGGGTACAACATCATAATTTTTTGTATTAGGTTTCTGTCAATGGTTTTTATTGGGGTAATGGTATTTCCTCAAACTAAAGCCCTCAGGCCCTCCAAGGTGAGTCACCTGACCCCTACTCAGTGGCATGTTTAGGATTACTGGTACCTGGAATCACTTCTTTCTGCTTGCTCAGTGCAGTCTACTGTTCCACTTCTCCTGGTGCCCATAGATTGTTACATAGTCTGTTACATAGACTGTTACATAGATTGTTACATTGTTAATTGAGCTGTGGTCATTTAATCGGTTCACTTATAGAAACAACCTGGGGAAGAGACGAACCGGATCTCAGCACAGCTGTTTCACTCCACTGTGATGGAGTTTAGTGAGAAGGAAGAGGGATGTTGAGAAATCCTGGTGGTATAGTATTATGTGTGTAAGTAAATGTAAAGCCGACCAATCATTGCAAATATACAGGAGGGATTGCTACATATATTCTTTATACAGAACAATCGTTGTTCGAGGCACCCCTACATGGTTTCATGTTATCGGCTTTCTCTACTGTAGAAAAGGGATCTATCCATACACATTTACCATAGTCTGCAAATTCTGTTGGATCAGTGTCACAGCTCTGACTATGAAAGACACTTATGATAATGTAGTGCAAACGTAAAAATGTAGCCTGGCCCCCCAACAGCCTGAGGTATTGCCCCTATTTATAAAGTTTGAGCACCCCTGCTTTAAAACTTTTGCAGAGCATGATAAATAAAGGAATAATACATAAGGTAAATTGTAAAAATGAAACATGCAGGAACTACCTGCCACATAGTACTGTACAGCTCCTTCAGGGATTGGTTTCTGTCTGGAACAAAAGGTGTGAATTCCAGACTGATTTTGCTGAAGAGTCTTTCTGTAGAAAGAGGGAAGTTAAATAGATGATCAAATATAACTACTGCAGATTGCATAAAATAAAAAAACTATAGATACAACTTTATTAATCCACCCTATTCCCTTTCTTCATTTCTTTATGTTTAAAATTACTCACCTGTGACTGTGAATCATTCGAATGTCATATAGTCTGACAAAGGGCCCACTAGCCCCCACTGCCAAACAGTTGTTATCCTGAGGACTGATGCTTACACACTTGGCCTCCACTAGCTGACCGCAGTACTCTGTCAGATCAATCAGAACCTCTGAATGTGTACCACTCTCTCTTAAGTCATACTGCCTATGAAAAGTAGTTAGGAAAGTGTCAGCACATGAATCATTGACCTTCCCTCTTCATTATATATAATATATATATACACATTCTAATAGGAAACTCTATACATACTTTAATATCCATAGGGTATTAAAATGTTATTTGACACACTTGTGAAATACTGCAACAGGTGAAAAAGTTTACTATGGTATTAATCTGCAGCAACCAGATCTTAGCTTTAAATTGGAATACAATTAAATAACATAAGATTTATTGCTGCATATTAAAGGTCTTAATTGGTCTCAATTTCTTCCAAACTAGTAAGAATTGCATAAAAAGCCTTTAAATAAACCTAAATAAAACCTAAATCACATCTCTAGATAAAATTTGTAAGAAGTTATTGCTGGAAAGGTTCAGCAATATTACTTCCTGGTTGAACACTTCCTGTTTTCAGCCACGTGACCAGCCTTTGCCTGCATTAATAGGCTTCCCTTCTCAACTGTTCCCTTCTTAATTTTTTCCCCCAGGTACTTCCTGATTTCCCCAGCAAGAAGTCTGAACTGAGCATGCTTCTCCCCCAGGACGGAGGGGCGTGGCAAAGATGATGTCACTCAAGTTTGAACATTCACCACAATGAAATTTCTAACAGGCTCCAGCCAGAGATGTGATTGTTGGCTCAATACTGGTGGCTTTTATTTAACCTAAACTTGTTTTGAGACCACAGTTGCCCTTAAATAGAACAGGTAACTTTTGCACCTCTTACTACATAAACTCCTTATTATATAGAACTTGGGAAAGACATAAATCATTTAATTAAATAATGTCATTAACAAATAGGAATGTGCCCCATACAGTGACAATTTATGATTACAACATTCTTTCCAAGTACCACCCATATTCCTGTTAAAATATATAAAAATAAAAAGTATAAGTTAATATCTTCTGTGGCTTATGGCTTACAGTACCAAACTAAAAAAAGTCTCTCACCGTATAAGCCCGTCTTCTCCTGCACTCCAAAAAGTGTTTGGCCACAAAGGAGCTGTGGCAATCCTTTTAACTCTGTTTGTGTGTTCGGAAAAAACATGGAGGGTTTCACGTGTTGTGATATCATGGACATGTATTTTGGCATCTGCTGCTCCAGTAACCAGGATACGGTCTCCAGAGTGAGGGAGAAACTGAATGTCATACAAAGGAAAAAAGATGCAACTACTAAGATAAATTGGTAAAAGAGAGAACTGAAATAAATAAGAGTTAACAGTGAATGTATGGAGTCTCCTTCCAATATAGCTGGATTGTCTGAATAACTGCTGGGACTGGGGTAGAAGGGAGTTAAGACACAACAAAGTTAAACCACATGTGTGGAATACTTCTAACCAAGTGTGTGTTTTACAAATAGATGTATGAATGCTGCCACCATTGCTGCAGAGGTTAAAGGGGTGGGAGGTCAGCCTGTTAGTACACAGACCATACGCCACACGATGCATCAAACTGGTCTGCATGGCTGCGGTCCCAGAAGGAAGCCTCTTCTAAAGATAACGCAAAGCCCACAAACATGGATTACTGAAACCATGTCCTATGGTCTGATGAGACCCAGATAAACTTATTTGGTTCAGACGGTGCCAAGCATGTGTGGCAGCAACCAGGTGAGGAGTATAATGCCTACAGTGAAGCATGGCGGCGGGAGTGTGATGTTTTGGGGCTGCATGAGTACTTCATTGAGGAACCCTAAATGCCAACATGCACTGCGATACAATGAAGCAGAGCATGATCCCTCCATCAGGAAACTGGGTTGCAGTACATTATTCCAACATGATAATGACCCCAGACACACTCTCTAAGATGACTACTGCCTTGCTAAAGAAACTGAGGGTAAAGGTGCTGGTCAAGCATGTCTCTAGACCAAAACTCTATCGATCCTCGGCTTATACTCGAGTCAGCCGCAAACTCACCACTCTGCCTGCTGCTGGTCGCTTCAACTCTCCCACTGACGTCACTACTCGGCACCTCTCACTGCAGAGCAAGCAGCAGCCGACAGAGAGGTGAAGAGTTGGGACCATGGCAGCGGTGTGGGTTGTCCTGTTGGCAGCGTGGCTGGTCCTTGCCGGATGCTCTGCGGAGACCTGCAGAGCCAGTAATTGTCCCTTCCTGCTAGTGGAGATATCCCTCACCTGCACTAACGGAGCACAGAACGACGATCCAAGGAAGATCCAAGACTGGCAAGGTAAGTGAACATTGAACTGGGGGGGTCCTCTAGGGTGGGGGACAGTATGCCATACAGTAACCCCCAATACCTTTCAACTATAGATGTTTGGAAACTACAATTCCCAGCAAATAAAGCATGCTGGGAGTTGTAGTTTCCAAACATCTACAGTGGAAAGGAATTAGGGTTAATGTATGGGATTACTGTCCATTTTAAAGGGAAACTAATGCCCTAAAACAATATAGAATCAGGAGGATGGTATATATTGTTAAAAATATTGCCTTCTGATTCTGTATTGTTTTGAGGCTTTAGTTGTCCTTTAAATGGACAGCAGAATTCCCATACAGTAGTCCCAAACAGTAATAGCCAAATTATGGGACTATTGTATGGGAATTCTGCTGTCCAATTAAAGGGAAACTAAAGCCTCAAAACAATACAGAATCAGAAGGCAGTAATGGTCATAATGTCTCGGTTTATACTCGAGTCAATCAGGTTTTTCTGATTTTGGGGGCCAAAATAGGTACCTCTGCTTATACTCGGTCGGCTTATACTCGGTCGGCTTATACTCGGTATATACGGTACTCACTTTTGTTACCAGAGATTTAGACATTAATGGATATGTGTTGAGTTATTTTGAGGGAACAACACATTTACATTGTTATACAAGCTGAACATTGACTACTTTACATTGTATTCAAGGGTCACATCTTCAGTATCTTCCCATGAAAAAATATAATAAAATATTTTCAAAAATGTGAGGGGTCCCTGACCCCTATTTCTTTATACAATCTGGAAATTTTATGATGGCATTCAACTTCTCTATTATCACAAACTCCTTTGCTGTGTGTCATTCTGTTGACGGTTATTAGGGCAAGAGGATTTGGCAACCTCAACCCATGCTGGTTTATAGTGAGCATTGCATATAGATAAAGTACCCTCTGATTAACCAAAAAGCTTTAAGTGTGAAAGCAGTAAGAATTAAACTTGACATTACATCACTTCAATTCAACATTCAATACAAGATAAACCTGGCCATCCAAACCTACCACCAACGTTCCTGTCACTTTTCGACAACTGTCTGGCCCAATCACTTCGTGATTGATATTGTAATTATGTTTATAATCATCCATCTGAGAAATATAGCAGGAATGTCGGATGATAAAACTGCTGCTCCACTCAAAAGTATAAAAAACTGGACATTCATCTTGGATTGAATGTTGAACTGTTGTAATGTCTAGTATGGCCATCTTCATCTTTTTTCCTTCTTAAGTTCAGTATCCACAGCCTGACACATTTGTAAAGGTTGCTGTTTCCTCTTAAATCTTTATGATTTCTTTATGAGCTTGCACATAAATCGTCTGAGCAGCTTGGGGCATAGCAGTCAGTTTTTTTCTGTGACTGACATCAGCTGTCATAGCCATGACTGACTGCTGCTACCCAGAAGAGGCTTTCACACATGAAACTATACCTTTTAAAGTGATGGTGGGGAGGGGGGTACCTTATCTATATGCAATTTTTTTTATTAATTTCTAAAACAAAAACGCTTTGTTTCTCAACTTGCCTTTACAGAGAAAATGTTTGCAGTATGTCCGGTGTGCATAGAAAGAAGCTTTTTGTGCCGAAATGGATCCCACAGCATCATGTGCTGGTCATCAGACCCAGAAGCCAATAAACTGTGAAAAAGGCAAAAGTAGGGGTCGGAATTATAATAATAATATACATAATTTTGCTGTCCGAGTTCTTCTTAAAAAAAGTTGTCCTGATTTCTTCAATCTGTGATTGTTACTGTACGATGACCTATACAATACCATTGTGGTAGTGTACTAATCCATGGTATTGTATGGCTGATCAATCGTAAATGTATGGCCGCAGAAGATTGCATTACAAGGAAGATTTCGATACCAAAGGTTAGTGAATATGGCCCTACATTTTTTGGGGGGAGGGAGGTGCTTAACTTACATTGTTGAGATGGTTAAACAGGCTTTGTGGATCATTGTCTTAAATTATTTATTTTCAATAGTGCTTGCACTTTCAATTCTGTCTTGTACACTGGCAGGGAGTTGTCAAAATTAGACGACTGTGTCTGTGACTGACCGCACTCCTAAACACAGTCCATCATTTCCCTGTTGACCTGCTGGTGTCTAACACTGGTGGATTAGGGAACATTCAAGAGAGCTGTCAGCTGTGGGCTCGAGCAGCAAACTAATGACAGCTCATCACTAATGCTAAGGTAAAAATGAGAGGTATGTGTATTCTCTTCTACCATCTAGAAAAAGATAAGATTCCAGGTAGGACTGAAAGAAAAAAAATGATGAACCCACTTTAATTAATCAAATAATAAACTTCTTTTTAGAATATATTTTTGTTGCATCTATAAAACTTGATTCTAAATTCTTTTTGTTTATCTAAGTGTTGTTTTTCACATTTACATGTGTTATGAGATCACAATTACTCTATAATGCAGGTTATATTTTTTCAAAGTGAAGCAATACTTAGGATTACTAGAGGTAATTTGCGGAGATATGGGGGATTTACAAGCAGTAGTTCTGAGACTTTTTTTGGTCTTCCTATGAGTGAGCTACCTATGAGTGAGCTACCTATGAGTGAGCCTTGACAGCGAGCTTAAAGCTCAACAATTCTTCCATGCAGTAGGAGAAGTAGAAAGCCAGAAGAGGTGTAAGAGGGGTTTTCAAGTGTTATTAGCTTAATAATTAGCAAACGTTCTAATCATCATTTTACACTTGGTGGTAGTAAAAAATAAAATATTTAGTGGAACAAACAAAGCAAGATCATGTCTTTCAAACAGAATTTGAGTAGAAAAAGTAAAAAAAATTGTTAGAAAGTAGTAAAGTTAGGGAACTAGACAAGAAATATTAAGGGGCCTCTATTAATTATTCACACAAGTCACAAGTTTTTTTATATTTTAAAACTTCTTACAGGAAGACACCAGAGCCCTGCCGTTTATTCCCTTCTCCCATTCCAATTGGTCCCACAGGCCAAAACACAAGAAAAAGAGTCTTTAACATACTTACTTTCCTTTATCATTCCATTCCAGGCAGTTAACACAGCCAGTGTGACCCTATGCAAAGGTTAAAAAAAAAACACAGAACAATTAATTTTCTTTTAGTTATATTACAGAAAAACAGTCTGAGTTGGGGCAGCATGGTGATGGAAACATTTTAAATTGGCAAGGAGTTACTACTTTCAGTTCTTCTGGGTTTGATATGACTATACGCTTGCAAATGTGAGGTTGTTCCTTTTCGGCTAATTTATTGGCAGTCTAAGCCTCAGAAGTAATTCCCCAATCATTAGGATAAGTGCAACAACCACTATATGAAAGTTTTATTCAAGATTAAATTTAAATTAAGAGAAAATTCTAAGAGAATGTTAATGAATGAATTAAAGGGGTACTGTGGTCTACAAACAAGTTGAGTTTAAATGAAAGGCCAGCTTCCTACCTTTAAAACGAGCCATCAACCACCTATCTACGTGCTCCACAGCCCAAGATATAAAGAAATGACTGACCAGAAAGTTAATGGGTGGGAGGCTGACATGTGACATTCCTAAGGCTTCTTCTGCACAGTGCCGCCGGCAAGCACAGCCTCAGACTCCCTCAGTGTGTGAGGGAGACAGGAAGTCCCTCCTCCTCTCTGCTGTGTGAAGTCCTGACAGAGAAGGTAAAGGAATCTACAGCCCTTCTCTCCCACTATGTGAAAACACCCTTTTTAAGCAGAGTTCTCACTCTGCCTAAAAGGCTGTATCCACAGAGTTTTCTGTAGGCGCTTATGCACCTGTGAGTGGGCTGGGCTTTTACACCCGTGAGTGGGCAGGGCCACGGGGGACTTAATGAAAGTAAATTGCAAAAATTCTCAGGAGAGCAATTCCTATCAATGTACCAAAAGTCATTTTTGGACCATTGTTCCCCTTTAAGAATGTAACAATATATGGAACAATTTATCAGCCTCAGGAGGAGTTGAACAGCAGACTCCCCCAAGCAAGCAGAAAGAAGGGGATTCCAGGCACCAGTAATCCCCCCCCCCCCCAAACCTGCTACTGGCTCTGGTCAGTGTTACAACTGATTCAACGCTCAGATTGGATAAAATGTCAAATTAATATAACTTCTAGCCAGCAATAGACTGCAAGGAGATGCCCCTAAGTTAGATTTTTACAGGGATTTTCTATTTGAGGGGTCTGAATTTGAACACAAAAAAAATGAAAAAGAGGAACTGGAACATTTTCAGAAAATGATCCTTTTGAAATAAGTATTGCAATGTCATAGAGTATAGTAGCAATAAAGGTATACAAGATTCAAGTTCACTTTGGTTAACCGAGGATATGGTACAGAAAGAACTAAATAAGGTTAATATTAGTAAATCTCCTGGACCGGATAAAATACATCCTAGGGTACTTAGGGAGCTAAGTTCAGTTTTATCTAGGCCATTGTTTCTTATTTTTGCTGATTCCCTCATGTCCGGTGGTGTGCCTCTGGATTGGAAAAAGGCTGATGTTATTCCAATATTCAAAAAGGGTAGTCGTTCACAGCCGGGTAATTACAGGCCTGTAAGTTTAACTTCAGTGGTGGGGAAGATCCTGGAAAGTTTAATAAGGGATCATGTTCTAGAGTATGTTTCAAGGACTGACATTATAAGTAGTAACCAACATGGATTTAGGAGGAATAGATCTTGTCAAACTAACTTGCTTGGCTTTTATGAGGAAGTAAGTAGAAATTTAGACTCTGGCATAGCACTAGATGTAGTTTACTTGGATTTTGCAAAGGCTTTTGATACAGTCCCCCATAGGCGACTAATGAATAAGCTAAGGTCTGTTGGTCTGGGGAGTCACATTTGTACATGGATAGAAAATTGGTTAAAGAATAGGATGCAGAGAGTAGTTGTTAATGGGGCTTCATCATTATGGACTAAAGTGCTAAGTGGGGTGCCACAGGGTTCTGTGTTGGGGCCGCTTCTATTTAATCTATTTATTAATGATTTGGAAGTGGGTATTGTCAGCAAGGTTTCTGTGTTTGCTGACGACACAAAGCTTTATCGACCATTAAAAACTTCAGAGGATGTGCAATCGTTGCAAGGGGATCTAGATAGATTATCACATTGGGCTGCTAAGTGGCAGATGAAATTCAATGTTGATAAATGTAAGGTGATGCATTTTGGACTTAAAAATACTTGTGCTACTTATACTATAAATGGCTCTGTGTTAAGTGAATCCCTGTTGGAAAGGGATCTTGGAGTTTTGGTGGATAACAAACTTAAAGGTAGCAAGCAGTGCCAGGCGGCAACAGCCAGAGCCAGCATGGTATTGTCTTGTATAAAGTGAGGTATGGATTCAAGGGAGGAAAATGTAATTCTCCCTCTTTACAAAGCATTGGTAAGGCCTCATTTGGAATATGCAGTGCAATTTTGGAATCCTGTGTACAAAAAGGACATCTTTGAAATGGAAAGGGTTCAGAGAAGGGCAACTAAATTAATAAGGGGATTGGGGGAGCTTGAATATGAAGAGAGACTGGAAAAGTTACAATTATGTACGCTGGAGAAAAGGCGCTTGCGTGGGGATATGATTACTGTGTATAAATACATTAACGGGCCATACAATAAACTATCTGGGGCATTGTTCACCAAGAGAACATGTCAAAGGACACGAGGACATCCCTTAAGACTTGAAGAAAAAAGGTTTAGGCTTCAAGCTCGGAAAGGGTTTTTCACTGTGAGAACGGTAAGGCTATGGAACTGTCTTCCAGTGGACGTTGTAATGGCAGGTTCATTGGTGAGTTTCAAAAAAAAGCTGGATGAGTTTCTGCAAACAAGGAATGTTGCAAGTTACTGGTATTGATACATAAAGTAGAGTTGATCCAGGGAAATTTCCGATTGCCACTTGGAGTCAGGAAGGAATTTTTTCCCCCTTCATAAATTTGGTGGGGGTTTTTTGCCTTCCTCTGGATCAACAGTTAGGCAGGAAATGAGGATATTGCTAGATGGGTTGGACTGGATGGACGTATGTCTTTATTCAACCTCAAATACTATACTATACTATACTAATGTTCATTTTGCCTGTTTTTGTTTTTCACATACATACTACATTTATTTTAGCCTTCTTTAATTAGTTTCATAAGATTGGGAATATATTTCCCCTTAAATGATAACAACAAAAAAACTTGAAACAAACATGTAAAACCCTAATTAAATACTGCTGGCTGTACTTAAAAAAACATGCAGTAGAAGCAGTTCTTACTAAATGGCTATCCTGCATTAACACATGAACCTCAAAGAGCACATGCCAAAATAAAGAATTTCTTTTGCATTTTTACTGCATTTTTAAATAAATAATAATTTTTAATAATTTGTTAAGTGGGAAACAGCCTACTGTATAAAAATACGCTCTATTAGCATAACCATTCCCACCATTCAATCTATAATAACGGACAGCGCAAACACTATCTAACCTTTTTTTTTTACCTTCCTTGAATGTAGTCTTTATCTCCATTGTTTGGAGGGGGTATGGAATTCATTAGTATACATATTGCTGGATTAATGGCAACATGCTCCAGTTCTGTAATATATCCATACACTAAAAGGCAGCTGTGGACTACTTGTAGGTAAGAATCAAATGTAGGCTGTTGAGGCCTCAATATTTTTTTCTACCATGTCTCTCCAAGCCCCACTTACTTGCAGTTCTGCCTCCAAACCCAAGCGTTGGATAAAAGGATCTGTTACATGGTGACGTCTCTGAAACCCCTGTGCTTTTTTCTCCTGGTGGGAAAAAAAAATACAATTTAGAAAGCACAAATCAAATATAATATGCAGCAGAGGCATAGGGCAATGGTTGTCAAAACCAAAATGTGCTGGTCTAGTCAGTAACAGCACATATAACATGTCAAGATGAGATTGGCCTCTTGACATCACATGTCACATGTATAGAGACTCTTTCATAGGCGGATTTACCATAAGTGAACCAGGAAAAGCTGTTGGAGTTTAAAAAAAAAAAAAAAAAAGTACCTTTAAATTTCCGTTTGTTTTTTGGGCCGGGGGTGGGGGGGGGGGGGGGGGGTGTTTGCGGGCGTCGCGCGTATGACGTCACAAGCGCGACGCTTGGACTTCGTGCGTATATGCAGTCAGTCACTGACTCACTGACCACCTAGCGGTGACGTCAGACTGGACTATATAAAGCGGCCATTAATGCGCCATCAGTCTTTTGGAGGCCCGCAGTGGAAGGATAATTAGCTGCCTGGCTGTGACCTGTCTCTGTCTCAAGGTACAACTCTGCTGCTGGCATAAATTGTCAATTTGGTATTACTAAAATGATACATGATTCATACAGTACAGAAGAAGACATTAACTAAAAAATAAGCCTGGCTATGCCTATAACTGAATATTTAATTTTTTTTAGCTTTACAGAGATTCATCAATCTTGTCTGCCTGCCTGGCAATCAGCCTTCCTAGTGCTACAGATAACAGATTCAATTATTTGTGATTGTTGTGATCACCAGATCATATATATGATGATACTTTTGGTGAGTTGGATTTCTCCTACAATTTACTCTACCTAAAATGCTGTGTAAATGTAATTGTAACACACAGCATTTTTAGGTAGAGCAAATAGGGAGGGGGAAATCCTATATAAATTATAATTAATATAATTACACTAAGTGCAAGTGAGTCTATTATTTCAGGCTATGATTGCATGATGGTTTGCAGTTTTTTGCACCTAGTCACTAGGTGTAATTATAACCTATAATAGGTTATAATTATTATAACCTATTATAGGTTATAATTACACCTGACCTAGTGACTAGGTTACCTATAGATTTAACTGGTGTAATTATATTTTACTATATGTAATTTATAGGATTTCCCTCTCCCTATTTGCTCTACCTAAAAATGCTGTAACTGTTTTAGTCTGAGAAGTGAGAATCTGTAATTTCTTAAAGGTAAAGTCCAATGGTAAATAGTTATTTTTAAAAATCTTCTTAGTTTATATTATGCATTCCTAGTTATTCTACATATTCTCTTCCATTTTGAAAAATCTGAGTAATTTACACCCCTGCTTTTGACATTAGTGAGCTGACATTTCAGGTTCTGCAACGGTCCTTTTTCCCAGAATGCACCACATCCTTGGAATGTTCCTAACAGTAATTTCTACAGATTGGCTGTTGGGTGGGTCAAACATGATCTCTACTGAGCAAATGAATCAACCCAGGCGCTGGGTCAAGGGCAAAACCATAACGGTTTCTATTAGGGGCCCTGCAAACAGGAAGTCAGTATTTCAGTTGCATTTATTTATACACAGACACAATGCTGAATGGGCAGGTTAAGGTCATTAGGATGGAAAAATACTGCTCTTTTTTTCTTAAATGTATCTGAATTTGCACTGAACTTCCCTTTTAATATCTGTACCTGTCTCTACCTGATCCATTGCTTAGTTTTCTGCCCCCCTTAGCAAGGTCATTCCATTTCTGTATGCCCCAAATAAAATTGCCTCTTTATTGTAAGATTAACATTTGTTTGTAGTCTGACTCTGACTGTGAATTAACACATTTGAAATTATTATCTTCAGGCATGTTGTGAAAAGGTCATTGTGGTGCAGGTGACTTGAGCCTTGACTATATACAGTAAGTATACTATAATACAATTTATATTATTTTTTGTATTTCGGTTTATATTGTGTAATATAGAAATTATATGCAATTAAAGGCCATGTAAAGTGGTTAAAAAAACACTACAGCCATTATTTCCTTTCAAATGTGGTTTTAACCACTTAAGTGACCCTTTAAAAAGAATAAAGGGTAACTGTGGTCCATAAATGAGTTTAGGTAATTTGACGGGTATTGATTTCCTGAATATTTTCGCAATATACTCTTATTTTATTTACATAGTTTTGAAGATGTTTTTGTGTTATGGAGGCAGCACGAACAGATCCTCTGCACTTCCTGCTCCATGTGACAGTAGGAGCAGGAGCAATTGGCACTGGATATCTTTGCCTTGTAGTTGTACTACTTTAGTATTCATTGCCCCCCTGCATGGACTCCCATCCTAGTTGACAGCCAACTAACTCTAAGCTATCTATCTAGGGTCACATCATATGAGAGGAAAGTTCTGCTGTCAAAGCAAAAGCAACCTTCCAGCCTGCCTGCTCCTCTAATACAACCCTGCCCGGGCAGATTCCCAGGCCAAGCCTTCAAGTTATGCTCCTTTCTGCGTAAGGAATCTACTTGCCTGCCGTCAGACTAAAGCTTCCGAGCAACAGCTGTTCCTGGGACCCATATATTCAGTCCATACAGTAAGCTAAAATTTAAATTTTAAATATGCGTCACTGCGTCTTTTATTTCTCGGACACTCCATTATTAGCAATTTTCTTATACTTTTTTCTTCTGTAGGTCATTTCATAGAATGTGCCACTGTCCCTTAAACATTGTTACTGTCCCTCAATCTGAATGCCAGGGTCCAGTATATGGATATAAGAAAATTTGTGAGTGCTAAAAGCAGCATGGCAAAACATTTGCAGAAACGTAAAGCACAGGAAAACTGTGAGAACCCAATATTGCGTGAAGAAATCCAAATGACAGAAGAAGTGGAGTTTTCAGGCCAAAAGCTAAGAAAGATCTCCTGTGAAGTAGATTGTGCTGTAGTTCCTGCAGAGACATGCCAGCCATCTATATTGGATGTTGGGTCGTTGGTGACTGGACCTTCTCAGCCTGTTTTGCTGGTCTATCCAAAAAGTGTCTTTGGCAAACAGAACAGAAGTTTTAGTCCTGACTATTTTAAACTTTTTCCATTTATAGAGTACAGTAAGGAAAAAGACTCTGTTTTCTGTTTTCCTTGTCAGCATTTTAAAACGAATGATTCTGCATTCACAGCAAAAGGAGTTAGGGACTGGAAGAACCTAAAATTTAAGATACAGAAACATGTGGAGTCTGACACTCATAAGCAATGTGCTGAAAAGTGGCAACTTTAAAAAAAATCCAAAACAACTGGATCAATATTGTATATGCTGTCAGAATCACATAATACAGCTGCACAGGAAAACAGAACATATGTTTCTAAAATAATTGACCTGCTGCTTTACCTAGCTAAGCAAGGAATTGCTTTGCATGGACACAATGAATGTGAACAGTCTACAAATAGAGGAAACTCTCTAGAGTTGTGTGCTACGTTCTCAAGATATGACAGTTTGCAGTAAACTGTAAAACTAAATACTTCTTTCAACCTCACTAGCCATACAATCCAAAATTAACTTTTGCAAATTGCTGCAGAAGCTGTAAAACAAAAAATTGTCAAAAGAGTTCAAGAAAATGGCTTTTTTAGTCTTCTTGTGGATGAAGCACGCAGCATTAAGCAAGAAGAGATGGTGGTTTGTTTAAGATATACAGAAGATCTAGAAATAAAAGAGAGATTCCTCGGGTTTGTAGACTGTTCACAAAATTGTAATGCTGAGGGAATTTATCAGTCCATTTTTACAGTCGCGTGGCATTTCTAAAGTACCCATTGTATCCCAAAGCTATAATGGGGTGGCAGTAATGGCTGGCCATGTAAATGGAGTCCAAAAAAAAATCCTTGCAGACCACCCAACAGCAATTTATATTCATTGCATTGCACACAAACTAAATTTGGTTCTAGTAGAGGCATGTAAAGGAAACAGAACATCATCAACATTTTTTTACACCCTGCAAGAATTGTACAAATTTTTTTCTCAGCCTGGCACACATCATATCTACTCGGAGTGTCAAAAGTTCCTTGGTACAAAGCTAGAGCTATCCAGTTTAAGTGATACACGCTGGGCCTGTAGGTGGAAAAATGTTGCTGCTGTTCAAAAGTCCATGAAAGCCCTTCTTGAAAGTTTGGGTGCGCTATCCAAGCCCCCATACCGGCGGTTCATTGAAGCTTCTGGCCTGTTAAATGCTATTCAGAACATAGATTTTTGCGTGTGCTTAGTTGTATTTCATGATATTTTAAGTATAATACACGTGGCACATAAAGCTTTGCCACACTTGCTCATGCCTCTAGTATAGTAGAGAAAACTATAAAAAACCTTGCAGAAAATGCGATCCAGCACAAAATGGTCTGAGCTCTGGGAGGAGACACAGAAATTCTGTGTAATGCACAAGATGCAAATAAATCTAGAAAGTGATGATAGCATTCATGTTAATAAACGGCCTGTCAAAAAACCAGCCTCACTTGCCTGTTTACTCATTACAAGCACTCTTGGGCATAGAGAAAACCCATCATTGCCAAAGGAGACTCTCAAAGAAAAATGGGAAAGACAGTTGTATTTTCATGTTTTAGACACCTTAATAGGTGAATGCAGCCGTAGATTTTCAGTGCAAACTATGGAAATAGCTAAAGGTGTAGATTCTGTGTTAAAATGTGATCCTAATGGCATTGATGTTGTTCTTAGCAAGTATGCTAATATCCTGAATATTAATCCAGCACTTGCTATCCCTGAGATGGGCTTGATTAAAATTGACATGATGCCGCTTATAACACTTCAAAGCCTAAAACAGGCTGTTTCCACCAGTTTTTAACCAAATTTTACAAAGCTCTTCAAGCTAGCACTTAGCTTGCCTACTGGTACAGCAACATGTGAAAGATCATTTTCTGCCATGCGGCGTATTAGAAACTGGATGCGCTCTACAATGTGTCAAGAGAGGCTTTCTTCTTTGTGTCTACTGCACGTTGAAAGTGACTTAACCAGAGAGCTAAATTTACAGCAAGATATCAATTGTTATGATGCAAAGTCAAAGCGTAGAATTGTGCTTCATTAAAGGGACTGTCCACCCCTCTTTTGAAAAATTGATATGATGTAGATAACCCCCCAAAACCTTAACTTCGTTTTAGTAAAAATTTACAAATCAGCTCCCACACAGAGTTATTATACTCACAAGCTCCTCGCTCCACCGCCGCTTCCGGGTTCTTCTCCCAGTCTCCACTGTGGCTGCTCTGTTCTTTTCGTGTTCTTGAGCAGCCGCAGTGGAGACTGCTACGGGAATGGCAGTCAGTGATTGGCCGTGACGTCACAGTCACGGTCGACACTGACTGCCTTACCCGGAAGTGCAGAGCCGCGACGGTGGAGCGAGGAGGAGCATGTAAGTATAATATCTCTGTGTGGGAGCGGATTTCTAACTTTTTACTAAAACGAAGTTAAGGTTTTGGGCGGTTATCTACATCATATCAATTTTTCAAAAGAGGGGTGGACAGTGCCTTTAATGAGATCTGTTTATATGCCTGAACATTTACATTATGTAAAATATCAAGTTCATTTCTAACATTCCTATTTTGTATCTAAAGGGTAACTCCATCTTCATATTCAAAATTTATATTTAGATTAAAAAAAAAAAGTTTTCATTTTATTCTTACCTTGGTCAGACGATCCCACACCGAGTTATTAGAACTTACACCACCACAATCCCTCGCCAGTCTTATCTCTTCTTCCTGGTAATGACTGTCAGTCATGGCTACGATGTGGCATTACAGCCAATGACTCACAGCCATTACTGAACGAGTGGTAACGAGCGCACTCTACTCTTGAGCACACTTGTAACCAGCTCATAACTGGAAAGAAGGACTTCCGTAAAGAAACACATGGAGTCTGACACTCGGCAATGTGCTGAAAAGTGGCAACTTTATAAAAAATCAAATGAAACTGGTTCAATATTGTGTATGCTGTCAGAATCACATAATGCAGCAGTACAGGAAAACAAAACATATGTTTCTAAAATAATTGACCTGCTGCTTTACCTAGCTAAGCAAGGAATTGCTTTGCATGGACACAATGAATGTGAACAGTCTACAAATAGAGGAAACTTTCTAGAGTTGTGTGCTATGTTCTCAAGATATGACAAACAGTTTGCAGTAAACTGTAAAACTAAATACTTCTTTCAACCTCACAAAATTGTAATTCTGAGGGGATTTATCAGGCCATTAAGGGATTGTGGTGGTGTAAGTTCTAATAATTCTGCATGGGAGAAATAGGTCAAGGCAAGAATAAAACAAAAACTGGGATGGGGGATCTAAAGTTTTGAATATGAGGCTGGAGTTACCCTTTAAAGTTCAGCAGATAATCCATTTCCTAGTGTGTTGGCTGATTTTAATCTGCAGTTTTCAGATAATTCAACCATAAAACACATTTTCCTGTGTTATGTTGTACTTTTATTACTGTTCTGTTTACTTTACATGCCTTTAGTAGAATTCAATGTGTGCCATAAATCAGGCCCCAAAACCACTATCAGACTATCCTGGCTGTGGATTATCATCATTACTGCCAGTAATAAGCAAAATTTGCTATAATAATAATGCCAAATAAAAATAGCTGAGGAAAGTAACGGTCTTCATGTTTTAGACAGCATGTTATAAATAGATATTAAAAAATGTATTCAATGGGTGTATATAAAAAGCCTATAACAAGGAAGGTCATTGTATCCAATTCCACAGACTAAGAATGTAGGAGATATGCAACATGTATAAAAAAGGCAAAAATCTATGCAAGACTTGTATATTGTGATGCCTAAAAAGCACCTAGGGAAGAAAATTTATCTTCTAAGTGAGAGATCAAATAAATCTTTGTAGCAGAATAGTTTATAGGTAAGCCACAGTCATTGCTCTACATGTAGACTAGATAATAACTAATAGATCCAGACGATATGCACTTAGCAGTACCGGGAGTCCATTTAAGCATGAGGCAGTGCTACCTCACAATAGACGCTGAATACACATTGGCAGATGTCGTCTGTCGTATGATATAATATACCTAAGCCACTTAGGTATTATATCATAAGACACCTGCCAATGTGTACAACTTGCACTGTTTCCCCAGCTGGGGGTATATCTTGTTTCACTAGCATGCTGGATCACTGGATGGCCGTTGCAAACCGTGGTTGTTTGGCCATGGCAGACCAATCGTACGTACTCCTTGTAAAGCCCCCGCTACAGGTACCTGTAGCAGAAATAGGGTTTTCAAATTTCAACACTGTGCACTATTGAAGCCTTCAATAGTGCACAGTGTTGAATTTGAAGCTGAACCAAGTGGTTATTCGGCTGGTCGTTGAAAGAGTGTCCTACACGTTTCGGCACTATGCCGTCATCAGGAATACTTCCTCTTATTCCAGCCTCTTTTTATATCCCATCTGATTTTTCCTTGGTTACTTTTAAAGGATAAGTGCACTGTAAAATCAAGTTATGTTCATTTGAAAGCTGTAGCTTTAAAAAGACTGTTGGCTGTTGCCATTTTTTTTTAACCTATGCCCCTCCAGAGCCTAGCTTTGTGCCTTGGAAGTTGCTGACATCTTGTTACTGGTTTGCTGAATGTTAGTCTCCTCCCCTCTGAGATTTCCTCTGCTTTCTCCTGCTTGAGCCTCAAAGAGTAATGCCTGTGAGTTCCGTGCACTCTCCTGCTTGAGCCTCAAACAGTAATGCCTGTGAGTTCTGTGCACAGAACTCACAGGCATTATCGTTTGAGGCTCAAGCAGAAGAAAGCAGAGGAAATCTCAGAGGGGTGGAGATTAACATTCAGCAAACCAGTAACAAGATGTCAGCAACTTCCAAGGCACAAAGCTAGGCTCTGGAGGGGCATAGGTTAAAAAAAATATAGCAACAGCCAACAGTCTTTTTAAAGCTACAGCTTTCAAATGAACATAATTTGATTTTACAGTACACTTATCCTTTAACTACTAAATTGCCTTTATGCATTGTTACATATGTGTATTTATGTCCATCCTTGAGCAACTTAGGCATCATTATGGCTTGTACATTACATAGTGCCAAATATATGTTAAAGTGGATAGTATTACCAATTACAATTTGTTCATTTTGTGCAATAAAGCATTTGAAATGAAATTCTGACTTCTGTATTCTCATATATATAATTATAGAAACACTAGGTATTTGCATTAAACCTATTATTACTTTTTATCAACACCTATTCCATAGGCTGTGTCCCCACTAAAATGTAAAATATAAAGTGGGTGTGGTCTGGGCGTGAAAAGGGGGTGTGACCTAAAAAATTTCGCCGAGCTACGCGTGCCAATAACAGTTCCTTAGCATTCCTTGTTGAGAAAGTCACCCTCTGCCCATGGACTCTTTCCTACCTCTTTTGCTGACCACAACTCTATCTCCACTCCAGCTGGTTATCCAAAGAGTCAATTTGTTATTTCTGCCTGTAGTTCACTCAGCTATGTGGTTATCAAGAAACACTTTTTAATGGTTTACTAGCCCTCACAATGCCAAGCACATGCCAGCTGCCTCTATCAGCCTTTTTTTTGAAGAACTAAACTAAGAAATTTGCAATGTCAGGAAAACTTAGCTCCCACTTAACTGCCACATATAGCTGCAGGCATTGTAAGAGTTAATAAACCAGTAAGCTGCAAGTGAACTTCTCTAGCTAATAACTTTTATGTTAAAGTTTATTTATTCCCCAAGTTCTCCCTATATTTTATATTGGAAAATTGTTGGGGAGGCCAGCAGACAATATTGGTTTAATATAGGGACTGATAGAAATTTTTGCTCATAGCAGAGAAATCTTTTCTTTCACACACGCAGCAGGTATTGACGAGATCTGCCTTTCAGCTGTACTGTGTGTACGCCAGCTTTAGTGAAATTTGCTTTTAATAAATATAAATTCAACACATCAACAGAAAAAAATCAAGGGTTTCTAATTGGATTATTTGCAGAACATAAATTAAAAACCAAGGACAAAGAATCCAAACATTGCACACATACCCTTATCTGCCTGTGGAGGATATCCTGGGCAATATTTACACGAGCCATACTGAAGCAAGGTTATGAAATGGCTCAACCTGCCACACTTTTAAAGTGAATCATTCCCATGCCTTTCTTCTGTGAGGTGATGTTGCCTGAAGAATAACCAAAAAACAAAACTTAAATAATATATTTAATGGTAATTTGCTAACTTTATATGTTTTATCTTCTATTTACACCTACAAAGAAAAAATTCTTTACCTTTACACATTTTCCAGAATTAAAACTCCAAGCACCTTTCCAACTAAGTTTACATAGGAACACCGGGGATACATTGCTATCCCTTCTGGGGAGACAGGAGGGTTGGCTACTTGTGCATATGGCATTCTTTAAAGCATAACAAAAATGACTTTTAACAATGTGTACATTTAAAGGGTATGTCCACCCTACAAAAATTTTTTTAATATAACATTCCCCCTGTGCCCCCAGCCCCAACCGCTCTATTTTTAATTTTAGAAAGTGTTCCAAACTTTACTTACCTTCCCTCTTTCCTATCACGAACGTGGCTGCCGGGAGTTCAGTGCGGAGGAGGAAAGAGGGAAGGTAAGTAAAGTTTGGGGCACTTTCTAAAATTAAAAATAGAGCGGTTGGGCCTGGGGGGACAGGGGGGAATATAATATCAAAAGGGTTTTATGGTAGGGGGAGGGAATCCTAATCGGGGAGGGAGGGGGAGAAGGTCTGCAGTACGCATGCCAAACTTCTCCCGGAGGCCAGATAGGAGGCAGAGTCCTATATGGACTCTACTATCCTCCTGGTGGGCAGTTTTTGGGACTTTGGGGGGGGGGGGGCTACCGGAAAGAACCATACGGAGTTGGGATGTGAGGTAGGTTAAACTACACTACACAATGGGGCCAGTAGTGGGGGGCGATTATAGTTTTGGGGGTGGACATGCCCTTTAAAACAAAATTATAAATGATAGTAAGGTGGGAGAAAGTACTGCTACCACACAACGTTGTAAATCCATGATCAGTAGTTAAGGTTGAGCAATTCTGCGACAGGCAGGCTTGAAATCTGTCAGCTGACAACCCAACAAAGATATATAAAAATTCAGTTTAGGGTCCTTTTAAAGGGCAACTATGCCCCAAAAAGTACCTTTCGAAAATTAGAAAGTCCCTTTCCCAGAGTGTTGGGGAAACACATTTGCCTCATCTGACAGCAAGCCGCTTGTTGCAGAGCAAACTAAAATCTCTGCTTACTTTGACAGCAACCAGTTCTGCCATTGTCTTACTACAGTGCTTCTTAGCACTACTTTAAAATGAATATCAGGGCATCATCTCTCGGTAAATGAGGCTGAAAGTGATGTATTACCAGAATGGAGGAACTTTTAGGGGTTAAAGTTGCGCTAACTGATTTACTATTGATTAATGTGACTCCTTTATTGCGTCCACTGCACTGGTATCACAAAATACACCAGTGCAGCCAATACAATTAGCAGTTTGCACTAGTTTTATTGTGACTATTTAATGCCAGCTCATAGCTGGCACGTAAGTCGCATTGTAGGTGAATTCCTTCTGGGATTTACCCCAAATGCACAAACTGTTTATTTTGCCCTGTATGTGTGATAGAATGAGGGCTTAGTTTAATATAATAGATTATATTATATGTTGTGGGATTTTCTTTCTTTTTTTTTTTAAAGGGCATGTCCCCCCCAAACTATAATCCCCCCAACTACTGGCCCCACCATGTAGTGTAGTTTAATCCTTACCTCACATCCCAGCTCATCTGGTTCTCCTGTATCCCCCCCCAAAGTCCCAAAACTGCCCACCAGGAGATGCATAGTCCAGATAGACTCGGCCTCCGGGAGAAGTTTGGCATGCATACTGCAGCCCTTCTCCCCCCTCCCTACCCCTCCCTCTCCCGATTCCCTCCCCCTAGCGTGAAATCCTTCATGTATAAGATTCCCCCTGGGCTCCCAGCCCCAACTGCTATATTTTTATCTTTAGAAAGCTCCCCAAACTTTACTTACCTCTCCTCTTTCCTCCGCCGAAGTGAGCTGCTGGCAGCCGCGTCTGTGATTGGCTGCCGCTCAGCCAATCACAGATGCGGCTGCCGGTCGCGCCCCTCTGCTTGCATTTTCTCGCAAGCAGAGGGCCGGGAGCGCGGCGGAGGAAAGAGGGGAGGTAAGTAGAGTTTGGGGGACTTTCTAAAGATAAAAATATAGTGGTTGGGGCTGGGAGCCCAGGGGGAATCTTATATCAAAAAGTTTATTTTAGGGTGGACATACCCTTTAAATGCAACAATTCAAGTTAGCAGTCATTTAACAGGCTTGATAAATTAATGTAATATAGTAAAGAGCATTCATAGTAAAACATTCAGTACTGATTGGATTCAAGTGTGCGATCCTGAAATCAGTTCAGTACAATTAAACAACTTCATCAAAATGTAAATTAAATAAAAATCATTTGATTTGTGTGTTTTAAATTGGAGTTGTGCCCTTTTTAAAAAAAAATTACACTCCTACCTTTAAAATGATTCTAGGACCATGCTTCTAACTGCAATTAATCCACACTTTCAGCAGTATAAGGGTAGTGCTTCCTGCTTACACAGTGAGCTGTGACATCACCAACAAGCCCCTGGCTTGAGCATGCCAACTTGTATCCTACTGCTAGAAGTGAGTATCATCAGCTGTATCATAAGATACAGCAGAAATTCTTAAGCTAGGTACACACAGTACAGATTTCTGAAAGATGACAGACAGGATCTGCAAGATCCTGTCTGCCATCTTTCAAAGATCTGCATACACACAGTCCCGAGAGTTCTCCCTATAGGGAGAACGCCGGGACTGTGTGTTTCCATCGGCCGCGCTAGACTCCTATAGGGAGTCTAGCGCGGCCGATGGAAATTTTCGGCCTTTCCCCGAACGAGCGTACGGCCGACCCGATCGTTCGGCGGCCGCGCGCTCGTTCAGGAAACGAACGTACACACAGTAACGATAAAGGCCCGGATACGTCGGATCCGACGGTATCGGGGCTTTATCGTTACTGTGTGTACCCAGCTTTAGCCACAAACCTGCAAAGCCCCCTAAACACGGGATAGACATTTTGAGCGATACAATAAATTTGATCGGTTTAAAAAAACAAAAAAAAACAATCCCTTGTATGCCATTTTTCTGCTGGCCCTATCTTCAGTGCTTATACATGTATTCAATTATAGATTAAGATGAGGCAAAGAGTCATTTTTTCAGTATAGTGACCCTTTAAAGACAGCAAAAGAAAGCAGAGTAGCAAACAAAGAAGGGAACTTTACATGCCTACAACTTTAGTTTACATGTCTATAATAGTGATAATTCCCAGTTTTTAAACTAACCTGGTTTTGAACTGTCAGTTTAGAAAATGTGCTGATCAGATGAAATTTTTTACATTTTTCAAATCTGTAACTTATCACCAAAAAAATAAAATATTACAAAATCAAAAATTGGAAAATCAAGTTTAAAAAAAAAGGCCAAAAAAAAAAAAAGATATTTAAAGGGTATCTCCACTGCTAAAATCATTTTTTTCTGTAGTGTAGGGCACCCCATCCCAACCCCAACCACCGATTTACTTTTGCAAAAAATCCCCAGATACTTACAGATCTTCTCTCCCCCGGCGCTCTGCAGAAAGGGGCAGGACCGGCAACCTTGCCTGTGATTGGCTAGCCGGCAGCCAAACACAGATGCAGCTGCTGGCTATGCAGAACACCGGGGGAAACAAAGTTCTGTAAGTATCTTTCTGGAAGTTTTTTTTGCAGAAGTAAATCAGTGGTTGGGGGTGGGCTAGGGTGCTTTACACCATGGAAAATGTCTTTAAACAGTAGGGCACCAAACAGCCAGAAGGGATCCAGAGGGAGAGGGGGGGGGGGGGAGAAGGTCCCCTGCACGTGCCAGCAGACACCTCTCAGAGGACAAGCAAGCATTAGGAACTGGAGACTTAATGACACCTCCTACACTTTACTTTTTTTTAACTTTGAACAAACGCTGCAGGACAAGGTTAAATTTTAGTTTTGAGGGTGGACATGAGGAGATCCAGCCAGTAGCGTAACAACAGGGGTCCGAGCCCCTGACCCCCCCCACACATCACTCTGGCCCTGCTCTTTTTTTAAACAGATGATCGCACATCTACAGTAAAGTTACGTGTGATCAGCTGTTTAAAAACTGGTACTGGTCTTTTAAAAAGCTGATCACACATATCTTTACTGAAGATGCGTAATCAGCTGTTTAAAAACAGATTAGGGCCCCCTTGGTCCACGAGGGCGGAGGCTGCTGTAGCGTAGTTATGCTACTGGCTCCAGCACAAAGAAAACTGCTTCTGCCAGGCTTCCTCTTTGCTTCAGCACTATCTATTACAGTAAAGTCCAGGACTAACATGGCAAATGAAAACTTTATGTGCTGGTGCTCTTTAATGAAAAGATATTAGGAGGTACGAATAATCATACCTCACTGCCCCAGGCACTTTTCATTTATAAAAAGTACATTTTTACAGTTTAAAAAGTATTTTAAACGGTATTCAGTGCTTTTCATGGCAATTTTTTTGTGTTAAAGTAGAACTAAACCCACAATACAAAGGCAGCTCTACAGACTCTATAACTGTCACTTTGTAAAACTATTTGTCTCTCACCTCTGAATTCAGCTTCTTACTGTAGAAATCATTTATAGAACATTTCTGACTACTGGCAATCTAAGATGTCATGGCTGGCTTCTAGTGTTGCCTCTTCCTGGTGGTCTAGGTACCAAAATTCCTTCTGCACATGCTAACTTGCTACCTTGTGTTTGTTTCCCACTCCCCTTATGCTAAGCTGCATGTAACAGTTGAACTCAGAGTCCCCACCTGCCAGTGTCTCCCAGCCAATCATCAGAGATAGCAGTGAATATTATTAGCAGATTTTCCTGCTCAGAGTGGGGGAAGGTGTTAACCATTTTCATATGTATTTAGGAATCAACTTGTTAACCCTTTATATTTGTGGGCATTTCTGCAAGACTGTGTCTTTGTATGTGTTTATTTCTGCAGTCTACCATTTATATTAGTGTGTGTATTGCTGCAATGTACATTTAGGGCACGGCCACACTGCAACGCACCTGAATTGCACACGTTTGCGCTCGCAATTTGTCCATTGTCATTCTGAAACCGCATGCGATTGCACAAAAACCGCATGTGTTACCAAATTGCTGACACATGCATGAATCGCAACACAACCGAAATCGCAAGATTTTGGTGCGTTGCTGCGATTTCAATACAATTGGAAAATTGCAATTGCCTGAAAAATGTGCTTGTGTGACCTAGCCTTTAGAAGTGTAATGCAAGCTGCATTGATTTCTGTTTAGCTATACAACATGTATTTAATGCAATGGAACTTAGCAATTTCCTGAGGCTGTGGCCCCACTTAAGTGCAAGAATTGACGCATGGTCGCAATAATGTGCGATTGTACTCGCTTCCATGCATGGGCTTTGTGCTTCCGCAATTGGACCCTAGCAGAGAGCATGCAATACAGACAAAAAAATGGTAATCGCATGCACTCCAATAGCACATGGAAACGCATCGCGTGTAGTGGGGCCGGTCCCATAGGATATTACATGCCTGCACTCCCACTCCCACTAGCACAATCGGATTGCAAACCGCAATCCAAAACACGCTAGTGGAAGCTAGCCCTAAGTGTTTCAGTCTTAAATGGAAAGGTGGCAACCCCAGTAGAATTGAGCTGACCACTTTACAAGGTACACTTATAAAAACAAAACAGCTCAGAGCTGCAGGTGCAACATATTGACGTGAACATGGTCTTAGCACAGCTCTGTGCAATGCATTTTAAAGGGGAATGTTGGAGCCTGGAAATAGTTTTGGAAGTAGTGTAAAGGCAAAGGCCACCTTTTGCCTTTAATACCCAAACACATATTAAATATACATGTTGCAGTGCTAAGTACCATTGCATTAAATACAAACTGTATCAGCCTGCATCATGCTTCTAAAGAAAATACTAACAACCTTTTGTTGAGTACATATTATCAGGCCTATGTCATAAAAGTTCTTATGCTAAAATCTGATTGGTTGTGGAAAACTTTGCACCATTTTTAACAATCAGAACTTTAATACATAGGCCTGTATATGTGTTCAGGTCTTAAAGGCAAAGGTGGGAACCCTAGTTTATGCTAAACTTCCCACAGGCAGCCTTCCTGTATAGAACATGTTTGCGTTCCCTCTAACAGTGCCCCTTTAATTGGCATTCCCTCCAATAATTCCTATTAATATGTAAATTATGTAATATGTACTTTAATACATACACTTATAGAGCATGGTGCAGTGCTGCAGGTGGAGGATAATATAATGACCATGATCTTAGCACAGCTCTGTGCAGTGCATTTCTCTGTGTAATGCATTTCTTAGCTTGTTGTTTTTATACAGACAGCTGAATCAAAAACACATTCTTCCTACCCTCCAACATTTCCTTTAATAAGGTACACTGATGAGAAATGCATGGCACAGAGCTGTTCTAAGATCAGGTTCACTTCACTATCCTCCCCCTACAGTTCTGCACTATGTTGTTTCTATAAAAACACACTCTTCCTACCCTCCAACATTCCCCTTTAAGAAGTTACACTTTCCACTAATATTGCTACAGCTGACAAGGAGAGCTAGAGACCTTCACACTACAGGCCATATTTATAAAGGTGTTGTATCTCCTTCTTCAGCGATCGATATGGCGATCATCAATTTATGATCACTATCATAAATCTTGTAAATGTACGATAGTCAACGTAAATCTATGACAGCCCGTAGAATATCATTACGGAAGTTTATTACCACATGTTATGGTCGTACAGTAACGAAAACCAGCAGTATCGCAAGTTTTTAAATATGGCCCTCCAACACTTAAACAATACATTGCAGGTGAAACATACGACGACACTGGTCTGTAACTGTGAATAGTGCAGGTTTATTGCAAAACAAGCATTCTACATGTTTCTGACCCACTTGTCCTTCAAGTGCTTGAGTGGGTCTGAAACATGTAGCACGCACGTTTTGCAATAAACTTGCAATATTCACAGCTACAGACCTGTGTCTTGGTATGTTTCACCTGTAATTTATTGTTTATATATAGGATTTGGTGGAGTGAAAGCCGTGAGACATACATTACTTCGGATCCAGACACACTAGATACCCAGACCTATATACATCACAATAAAACACTGCTACTAGGAAAGGGATAATCAGCTGCACCACCGATTTGAATATCGATGATTTAATAAAGTCCTACATAATAGGGGTTAAGAGGTGGGAGGGGAAATCACACAGGTGCTGAAAATGTAATCAAGGCAAAAAAAGTACTGGCAGGCAAGGGAAAATGTCAGCTTCAGAGTTGGGGAACAAACAGAACCTAAAATGAACTCATAGAGGTAAACAAAAGGCCCCTGAGTGGAATCTTCCATGCTGAGAAGGGTGTTGAGGAAAGTACTTTCTAACTAAACTTTGATTTTTTGGGTTTAGTTCTCCTTTAAGGACTGATGAAAAAAGAGTGAATCTTGACAGACCAGATGGATTGGCCCAATGGCTGGATCAGTTATGGGCACAGAGCTCTACTTTGATTCAGAGAACAGTAAGGTTGAGGTGGGTACCACTATAGGCTGATATCATTAAAGATGAGCTAGCTTCACATTATAGATGGATACAAATCTCCCAAACCTACCATTTTTAGAAGACCCCTTCAAGCAGTGGTACAAGGAAAAGTCTGCATATTTCAAGAACCTGATTTTGATACAGGACAATGCTCAATCACATGCATTGAATGATTTCAAAGCACACAGGGCTGAATTTAACATTAGGAAAATACTTAAGGGTGCCTGTGATTGAAGGGGTGGCTAGATTTGGCCACTGGGGTTTTTTTGGTAAGAAATATTTAGTTGTAAATTGGGATTTTCTTTTATGCTCTTTTTTTAGATTTCGCACACTAATAGTTGGCTAATAATGGTGCACGCATGTTCACTCTTTTCCTTTATTAAAAAAAAAAAAGTTTCAGGGGTAATAACAGTTTGGATTGACTGATAGTACTATTTGTTCCATATTAAAATTGCGTCCTCAATATACTCCGTAATAATTGTGCACACCATGTCTGTAATGTTATTATTGCAATGTGAACAAATCTACATTGCGTGTTCAGTGCTATACTGAAAAAGTAAGTTAGCCTACATAATTTTCTATTATTGCTTTAATTTGTGTAAACATGCTATGAACCCAAACCTCACTCTATGTAAGAATATGAAGGGTCACTTAATTCAATAAAGGTTCCTACAGTTGGCAGGTGCACATTGACATAGAACATATGGAGATAACACACACCATACATATATAATGCATGCCTGTGCGCCCGGACCCAACGCTTGGCGAACGGTCATCAGTGTCCGTTTCTCTCCCTAACATTACATTGTAAATGGTAAGAAATGCCTAACCGCACTGCATAGAGTGATGACAAGGGTGCAGCCCGCCCCAGGCCAGTCGCTAAGGCAAGTCCCACAGAAAATCCAGCAAAATATGGACACTGGCGCACACCAATGATATCTAGCCCTGAGCACAGATCTTCCCAACAACAGCTGGTTATTTAATCCCCACTTCCCACAGACAGACTGTCTGACGTGCCCCAACCACCGCTCCTCAGCACAGACAGAAAAGACAAGAAATGTTTATACTTACTTATATCGACTGCTCCCACAACTCAAACCACCCCTTGTGTGACATCATCAAACCAGCCGGTCAAACTAAAGTAACCCTGGGATTTCGAACCCCGTAAAAGTATTTTAAACAGGTGGACAACCATGTGCATACCCTGGAATATCATGCAGGGTCCGTTGAAAGATAGGGCAATAAGGTAAACTAAATACATACAGATATTTAAAGATGAATTCTGTAAATAGTTCCATTTTATTACTATCACTGATCATATGAATTGTAGTTTTAAGGCGCAAGAAATTCCCCATGAGGTTTTTTTTTGTAGTTATTGACAAAAACAGCTGTTTTTTTTAATATATCCAAAATGTGCATCCACCCAATACACATGAAAATAACCATAATTATCTCCTTTTTGTTGTTGTCCTTTATTGTGAGCAATAGAAAGTCTAGGTAATAACGTCTACCTATAATTATTAGAGAAAAAACAAAGACTCAGGGCAAGGCCACACTGCGCCACAATCGCACACGGAATCGCATGCGATTTTGATGCGTTTGCACATTTTTCTTTAGAGGTAGAAAACCGCATGCGATTGCGCAAAAATGCACAACGCTAATTACATGCGCAATCAAAACACACCAGAAAACGGTGCAGTGCTGCGACTGCAATGTTCGGAAGAAAACGCATGCGAAAACGCATGAAAATCACGCTAGTTTGGCCTAGCCCTAAGCTTTCCTTAATTAAATAATTATAAAGGCATACCTTCCAACATTTTGCTGGAGCAGGTTAAGAGGTGGACAGGTCCAAAACAGACCCCACACCCTGACCACCCAGGCACACCCCAGATCGCCCTGGTCTGTCCCAGAAGCACCCAGTCCTCGAGAAGGCTTAGCAGTCTGGGAAAGCTGGATATTTCCCCCAAAACTGGACTGTGATCAGGAAACCAGAACTCTTAGGAGGTTTTAAAGAGATGTACCATAGCATAGAATTAAAACAGACAATACCATATATGTGTATTTGATGCTATTAAAGTTAACTGGTCTCCATACAAGTGCCCTCCATTAAAAAAAACTCACTCCTACCTACAGCTCCAAGATCATATTTCTAGGCTGCAGTCTATCCAAACGTACAGATGTAAAAGGTGCTTCCTGTGAGCTGTGACATCACCAGCACCATTGTCTCACCCCTCATCCCTGGTTTTTGCATGCCTACTTGTATCCATTGGCTGGGACAGAGCATCATCACCTGCATAATACACCCATCCCCAGTTTTGCCCCTGTTCACACAACAGCTAGAGAGACCATCCTAAGCTTGTTTAAAAGGTATAAAAGGGGAACTATGGAGACCACAGTTCCAGCAAGGTGGAAAGTAATGTGTTGGGTCTGAGGTGTTTGCCAAAGTGGTATGCTTCTGGTAGAACATTTTATTGTCACAAAATGGTTTCCAGAAATAGGTTTGCTACTAAAGATTTAATTGTGAACATTCAAAATCATTCAGAGCTATATGACAAGAGTCATTTAAGATTTAAAGACAATCAGTGGAAAAGACAACATAAGATTTTGCAAAGGCTCCTCATACAGTCCCACATAGGCGACTAATGTATAAGCTAAGGTCTCTTGGGTTGGGGTGGCACATTTGTACATGGATAGAAAATGAGTTGATAGATAGGATGCAGAGAGTAGTTGTTAATGGGGCTTCATCATTGTGGACTAAATTGCTAAGTGGGTTGCCACAGGGTTCTGTGTTGGAGACACTTCTATTTAATCTGTTTATTAATGATTTGGAAGTGGGTATTGTCAGCAAGGTTTCTGTGTTTGCTGACAAAACGTTGTCGACCATTAAAAGCTTCAGAGGATGTGCAATCATTGCAGGTGGATCTAGATAGATTGCACTGTAAGTCAAGAGGGTGTAGTACTGATTATCCCCATCAATAGAAATATGGTGTTGCCAGCCTTGCTAAAAACCACCAATCTTTATTAGTCCTTCACGACAATCATGAAGAAAACAACTGTGCTAAGCCTTATGCATTTCAGACGCATCCACGTCCTAAGTCATAGATAGATTGTCACAGTGGCAGATGAGATTTAGGGTGAGGCCACACTGCAACGCACAGGAATCGCGCACAAAATCGCGAGCGTTATCGCACGCGATTGTGCGCGCGATTCTTGCGCGTTTCGCGCTCGCGTTCTGCGCGTGCGTTTTCGCCTTTTCACGTTATGGAAACGCATGCGTTAACGCACCAAAAATGGTGAACGCATGCGTTACCATAACGCGAACGGACGCGCAATCGCATGCACATCGGAAATCGCGGGAATTTTTGCGTTCCCGCGATTTCCATTTTAGCGAAAATCGCGGGCGCAAACGCGCGAAAAACGCGCTAGTGTGGCCTAGCCCTTAATGCTGATAAATGTAAGGTGATGCATTTTGGACTAAAAAATCCTTGTGGTACTGTAAATGGCTCTGTGTTAAGTGAACCCCTCTTGGGAAAGGATCTTGGAGTTTTAGTGGAGAACATACTTAAAGGCAAGCATGCCAAGCAGAAACAGCTAGAGCCAGCAAGATATTGTCTTGTATAAGGAGAAGTAAATAAGTAAAATGTTTTGTTTCTCTATTACAAAGCATTGGTAAGACCTCATTTGAATATGCATTGCAGTTTTGGAATGCTGTGTCCATGTGGGAATGGAAAGGGTTCCGAGAAGGGCAACTAAAATAATAAAGGGAATGAGGGAGCTTAAAGAAGTTTAGTCTTCAAGTTCAGAAAGTTCACTGTAAGAACGATAAAACTATGTAACTGTCTTCCAGTGGACGTTGTGACGGCAGGTTCATTGTATAGTTTTAAAAAAAAAGTTGTATAAGTTTCTAAAAACAAAGAATGTAGGTATTGATACATAAAGTGAAGTTGATTCAGGGATATTTCCCATTGCCACTTAAGTCAGGAAGAAATTTGTTTCCCCTTCATAATTCTGGTGGGTTTTTTTGCCACCCTCTTCAACCTCAAATACTATACTATACTATAGCAAAATAACTTTTTGAAGAACATTGGTCAACATATACAGACAAGAAAAAGGATAAACTAGGTAAACTTCAATATCTACTGTGTACTTAGATTGTAAGCTCTTCGGGGCAGGAATTTCGTTCCTAATTTGTGAAGGCATGCTGCACTTATATCAATTTATCCATAATTTATATATATATACTTAACCTATGTATGAAATTGTATTTCATTTTTATTTATCTGTATAATTATTTGCACTTATCCTCGTTTGTATTTTATAATGTACAGCGCTGCATACCCAAGTGGTGCTTTATAAATAAAATTATACATAAATACAATTATACATACATCTGAAAATGTATACGGCTAGATCCCACTATCTAGAGTATATTCATGCTTTTTGTTTGTGATATTTGAATGTGTAAAGTGTATAATATATATTCTGTGATATTTCTACTGTGTTGAGGACTGCCACATATGTATATACTATTAGGGTTATTCAATAAAAGTTCTTATCCTTTAAAATGGTGCTAATTTTGCCCCAACCAATCAGGTGGTAGCTTTCAAATGTTAAATAAGATCTGATTGGTTGGGGCTAAATTAGCACCATTAGACCTTTTATTAAATCTCCCTGTATGTGTTTAAACACATACAGGGCGGGTCAATAAAAGTTCTTATCATTAAAAATAGTGCTATGTTTGCCCCAACCAATCACATATTGTTTAACATTTGAAAGCTAACATCTGATTGGTTGGGGCAAACTTAGCACCATTTTTAATGAGAAGAACTCTTATTGAATAGCCCTGATAGTATTGTTGCTTTTGTGGCAGAGGTTTAAAATATTGTCTATTATCATGAAGACCTGCAGACACAAGTAGTAGTGCTGCAGAACCACCCTGTGCTTCTGCTGTGGATCCAGGTACCCCTGCTGACGATCCACCACAATCTGCACCATCTTCAACTATTTATAGTTTACCATCTGCCTTCTTAAGTGTATCCAATCCTTGTTACAGAATTTGCAGGGCAGAATAAACAAAGGGGGATGCATAAAATAGTAAGTATGATGACTATCATAAAAAAGAACACAGAAAGAATTGGAAAAAGAAAGGGGAAAAAGGACACATGTACTCCAAGGTCACACACATTTGCCATATGTCTAGTACCTTTATTGTACAGTTCCTGATGAAAATTTGTTTTCACTCACATTTAGTGTAATGAATGCCATACGACCACACATCCTTTTCTCCTCACTGACAATTTGAAACAGCTGATCATGTGTGTCATTACTGCATACAGTTTACATACAGTCGGCCTTATCGGGAAATAGGAAAATGTTTTATTGGACCAATCCCTATACGATCGGGATTTATTCATGTATAGCCCCCTTAGGCTACAATGAGAGTTAGAATGAGATCTTGGTGGGACTCCTTACAACATGATGAAGTTATAAAATCTACTATTTACAAATGACCGGAAAAAACAAAGAAGTGAAACGAAAACTTTAAAGTTAGGAGATAAACATATGGTAAGTGAAAAAAAGGGTGTATATGTCCTTTAAGAAAGGTAGTTGAAATAAGTTGGGCAGTCTGTCTTTCTGAAGCAAGTAATAAATAAACAACTGTGTTTGTTTATTTATACTGGCAATGGTATTTGCCAGTATACATGTTTTATTATTAATATTTACCTTTTGTTTATAACACAGTATTGTACTATTATTGGAAGCAAGGCTGTGCACCGAAGAGCTTAAAGTCTAATCACACACAACTACTAGTTTGTATTTTTGTTTGTGGGGGATACCGGAGTAATGAAAGGAATTATTGGAAACTCTTAATCAATGTAATTTGCAGGGCTGCACTGATTGCAAACTGAATAACTGCTGACTGCGAGCCTACCCTCCAACATTCCCCTTTAAACAGGTACACTTATTAAAAATGTTTTGCAGAGAGTTGTGCTAAGATGAGGTTCATTTTATTATCCTCCACCTACAGCACCAATACTGGAGGGTATGTAACAGGTACCCTCTGATTTTTCACTAATCTGGTAATCCTACTCATTCCAGATATAGCTAGTGCTGCTGCGATGGGGAATAGCAGCTGAAACAAACTGCCTTGGTGGTAATCTGTGGTAATCAGATCAATTGAAGTTTATTTCTTAAGGTTCGTACACACATGCGATCGTGGGTGCCGACCCGCAACTCACGGTGTGTACGAACGGATGTTTTGGCTAATGATCGGCCTGTGTATGAGCACTTTATTGGGGAAATGGCCACTCGTTAGCAGATCTGCCCGGCGGATCGGGCAACGATCCCAGAATGTCTTATGCTATGTTATACGCTATGTTTTGTATTTATTATTATTATTATGTATTTATATAGTGCCAACATCTTATCGCTTTACAATTATATGAATACAATTACATTCCTGCCTCGAAGAGCTTACAATCTAAGCACATTTATTTGACACATACAACCTATCAGTATGTCTTTATGATTACGGGGGAAACCTGAGTGCCCAGAGGAAACCCACGCAAGCACGGGGGGGAACAAATAAACTCCTTGCAGAAGTGTCCAAGGGTGGATTCAAACTCAGGTCTTCAGCAGTGCAAGGGCATCAGTGCTAACCACTCAGGAACCATCGAAATTGAACCCTATATACAACTGTATCCTGTGCAGTTCTTCCCCATAACTTGTCTATTGATTACGTTATTGACATGAATGCTTAAGTTCTTTGCATATGAAACACATTAGACTAAATGTAGCAGTTTTGTGTAGAATGAACTTTGTATGTACTTTTTTTTTTTTGCTTACACTCAGCATCTCCAGTTGGTGGTAGTATAACAGACCTCTACAATTGACTATTTTCATGTGCTAAACTCTTTTTAATGGACATTGTTCTAAACCAATAGGGTGAGTGGGTGTTTAGGAAGTCTTGTTTTGATTGCATGAGTTTGTTATATTATTATATATATTATAATATTATATATTTGTAATATTATTATATAAGTCCACAATGTGTGGACTTAAACATTTTGTAATAAAGTACCTATTCAGCAGTTCTACTGTGTACCGTTCCCCTTCCTTAACCCTGTCATGATATACCTAACAGCTGGCAGTAAGGAGGAGAGACCCACAATTTACACCCGGCAACGAAGCGTGCAATCTGACGAACAGGCTATGGCACCTATGATTAGCTGCTGCATATCTGGCCTCTTCTACAGCTCCTGTGCACAGAAAAGGCACGGAAGCCTGGCAGAAGTCAGCCAAGGGAACAAGGGCTGGTAAGTACATTTAGGAGCACATTTCAGTTGTAAACCTTGCGAGGTCGAGGTTTTGGTGGGCAATAAGGCTGCATGAAAAAGTTTATTTGGACAATAAAGCTAATTCCAGAATCCGAGAATCTTTATTAACACTCAAGTCCAAGAATAAATCTAATTCTAATTCTAAAAGGCATAAATACTTTTCTACACAGTATAGCACTGATTTTAGTAAAGTATGTAATGTTATAAAAAAATTCTTACCCATTCTAAGAGCAAACCGGGATTTAGATAAGGTTCTGAATGATAGCACTATAAAATTTGTTTAAAAAAAAGCCACGACATTGGGAAATATACTAGCACCAAGTCTGGTACAAAAAACTCCAAAATCTGTACCAGTCTGGTTACGACACCAATGAACATTTAAATGTGGTAGTAAGCGATGTGAGACTTGCACTGGTCTCTTTGTAAGCAACATATTTAATTCTAATGTCACAAATAAAATATATAGGAATCGGCAATATATAAATTGCAATACAAAAAATGTAATATATTTGTTAAGCTGTACTTTCTGTAAAAAGCAATATGTGGGCAGAACTACCCGCACTTTAAAAAAATCGTATTAGAGAACATGTCCTTGCTATAAACAATAAGGATATGTCCTCTCCTATTGGAAGACATTTCAATGAATGTGAGGGTAATGGTCCCAATAACCTTAAGGTACAAGCAATAGAAAGGGTATCTCCCCCTCTTAGAGGTGGTGATATCCTATACCAACTTAATAAAAGGGAGGTATTTTGGATTTTTACTTTGCAAACACGGTACCCTTTAGGTTTAAATGCAATGGGACATTTCACATTTTGTATAAAGTTTTATGTATACACCTATTTCATTTATTTTATGTATTATATTTTCTTTATTCTGCTCTATCTTTCTTCTCTTCCTTGAATAGGCTGATGTTACTTAATTGGGCATAATTGTATTTCATATATTATTAACATATGCATTATATGCTAATTATCAGCCCTTTTTAAACATGACCCTCACAGGCTCCTTTAGTTACCTATGACTAAGGGCGGAGCCCGAAACACGCCTGGTGGTCTATAGGCTGTGTGTATTCCAGTTGATGTTTTTACTATCGTTCCAAAATAAAGTTTGCTGAATTTTGAAGGAAGTGAGGTGCGGCTTCTTCCTTGTTCCCTTATGACAGATATAGCCTCCTCTCAAAAAAACACTGTAGATGAACATTGCTTCCATTTCTTCTCTCATCTACAAAAATTCCACATATATAACTTTCAAATATAAACACATTACATTCTAGATCTCTAGTTTAGCGGTCATTCCACTAGCAGTATTTTCATTTGTAACATTCCATTTGTGGTATTCTTGCTTCTAAATATTCCTTTTGTGGTTATTCATGCTCGAATAGTGGAATTTTCATTTGTAAATATTCCATTTGCGGCATTGTTGCTTCTAAAGATTTAGTTTTGTGGTATTTTGCATTTCTAAACACTTCATTAAGCTTTCATTTGTGAACATTTTATGAGTAAAATTCTCAGTTATAATAATTAATAAAAACAAAATACACATAAAAATTCTATATTCAAGATTTCCAGTTTGTGCTATTATTGCTTTTGAACTTTCCATTTGTGGTAATTTGTGTTCTGAAAATTTCATTAACGAAATTCTAATTTGCAAACTTATACGTGGTATTCTTTCTTCTGAACATGGTTTGTGGTATTTTGCATTTCTGAATACTCTACTCAAACATGGTCAGATCTCTACTGAGCAACTGAATCAACCCAGTCAGTATTTCTGAAGCATTTATTACTGCTCTTTTTTTCCTTAAAAGTATATGTATGTGCACTAAACTTCCCCTTTAAATAAAAGTGGTTCCAACACAGAACTGTGAGGCACAATTCATCACGGATCATGCTTTTAAAAGCACACACTAGTGTGGCCAAGTTGATGTGGCCACACTAGTGCACTAGGGAGTGCTGCGTTTTCAATTCGTAAATCGATTCGGCTGATCACAATTTCATGCCAACACGCTCTCGCGCGCAAATATGAGCGTTTGCATGCATGCTTCCGTGCACGTACGAGAGCGTTACAGTGTGGCCTCAGCCTTATATGCTACAGTATACCACTTTTACTGTCCAAATGCTTAAGCCCTGTACATATGTTAAATAATTGTTGTCTGAAACGGCTGACAATGTTACATTTGTAGATGCTTTCACCAACATTGTTTAGTGATCTGTCCTGTCTGATCACTAGCCAGTCCTTTGTCCATACAGTAGGAGGCATCTCCCCTCTCCGTTGAACGGACCTGTAGGGGAATACATAAGGATCATTGATCTTATTGCCCACAATTATCTAGCTTGTACATAGCTTTATTTACATCCTCATAAACCTCAAGTTCCTTGAACAAGATCTTATTCTATATCAATTCATGTTAATAACCACTTATAAAGGTAGCTGTAGACCACTAGATCCTAACCCATGTGCTTTCCCTGTATCACATGCATTTACACCAGCATGAAAGTTCTGCTCAATGTGCGTGTTAGGCCCTACCCACTGCCTCAGCCCAGGGCCTGTCCAATTGGAAGACTTTTTTAGAGTCTGTCATCGCTTGTGTGTAACGGGGCTAAAGCTGGGTACACACAGTAATGATAAAGAGCAAAAACTGTTGGATCCAACAGTATCGGGACTTTATCGTCACTTTGTGTAGCACACTTTCTGAACAAATGTGAGGCCAGTGAACTTTCCCGTTGGCCTCGAAGTCATTCAGAAAAGAATGAAAATTTTGCTCGCCCTCCTCCCTGTAATAAAGAATAGGGCAGCATGGAAAGCCTCAGTCCAAAACTTTCTTTTTATGCAGTGTATAGGGAGAATGCTCGGGACTGTGAGTACACTGATCTTGCAGAGCCTGTCTGTCATCTTTCAAACATCTGTCATGTGGGTACTTTAAATCTGAATAGACTGTAATTCAAAATGATAGCCAAACAACCATTTTGGCTGACAATATTAGCCATGTCGCATACCAACACATTACCAGTCATGTGAACAACCAATGCAACATCAGCCATATGACATTCTGTGAAGAAGTTTATTATGGTCAATTAAACTTGTACTTACATGTGATGGTGTGAGGGAGTTCAGCAGCCTAAATCTTTTTGACATTTAAACACACAAGTGGAACCTAGGCTATGCAGCAGACACCACATACCTATCGACCAATCCTACCTACTAAATCCTGAAGCGCAGAGGACACACTCCTAATATATATTAAACTTGTACTGTATTAAGTTCTGCTGGTTTTGTTTTAAAATGCAATGTATACATGGGATCACAAACCTTATCTGTGTGAATGGTAATTAACGTCCTAATCTGGCTCTTTCTCTTTCATTTTAGGCTGGCCACCTAATGCATCTTTCCTTTTCCTGTACTTGATTTTTCATAAATTAAATCAGTAGGTACAATATGTATAAGTAACCTAATCGATATCCCTGCTATGTGCCTATGTGTATAACTATTTATAGTTATAGGGTCTCCCGTTTATGGCCATTCACTTTGTGTGGAGAGGTCTTGGTGAATATACACCAGACCTGTTGCTTATTCGATCCCCTATTGCATCATGCCTATGATTAAGAGCGTGGAATAACGCTTGAAATGCGTCAGGTGTGGTGGGGATTTTAATGTTTGTATAATAAAGCTATTATTTTAGGGGAATGGCCATGTGACCTGCTGATTTGGATCTAGTGCAGTTCGTACCTTTCACACATCCATATTCCTGGGTTTGTCAGCACCTGTGAGCAATGAATAAAACAAGCCAGCATGTGTTTGCAGCCTGACATAGGTTTGTGTTTATTTCCTTTTAAGGAAAATAATAATCCAGAATGACTATTATTGTGGAAGGTTAAAATTACTAATGTGAGAATTTGCAAGGAGAAAAAAAGCTACTTAACTGCACTCCAGCACGGTGTTGGGGCTAGGCCACACTACCGCTATTTTCTTGTTTCTGCTCATGAGCAGAACAAAAATCTTGTTTTTAAAGTCTGCTTTGTACAAAGGTCTATTGTACGGAATTACAGTTACTTGTTTGAAGGCATCTAAAGGCTCCTAATAAAATCTTTTTTTTTTTTTTTTGCAAGAAACAAAAGGTTTTTGACTCTGAAAATCCATATGCCTCACACATACCTGCGCATCCTTAGTCAGGTGAACAACTGAATCCTCACGAGATATGTGATATACCAATGCATCCTCAGCCACGTGAACCACAGATGCATCATCAGCAATGTGAACCACCAATATTTGAACCACCATTTAAGTGCCATTATTCCCAGCAACAGTATTCTGAACATTACCCAACTGTGCGTCAAACAAGTTGTGCTTTCATTAATAGTAACATAGTAATTGAGGTTGAATAAAGACATATGTCCATCAAGTCCAACCTATTCACCCTCCTTTCCCCCCCCCCTTTTTTTAACCCTACCTAACAGTTGATCCAGAGTAAGGCAAAAAAAAAACAGCTAAAAAGGGGGGGCATTCCTTCCTGACTCCAAACGGCAATCGGAAAGTATCCCTGGATCAACCAGATCTATATGTATTAATACCAGTAATTCTCAATATTTTTTAGATTTAGAAACTTATCCAGGCCTTTTTTAAAGCTATTTAATGAACTTGCCATTACCACATCTGCTGGAAGACAGTTCCACAGTTTCACCGTTCTCACTGTAAAGAAACCTTTCCTAACCTGAAGATGAAACTTCTTTTCTTCCAAACTTAAAGGATCTCCACGAGTCCTCGGATTATCATATCCCCACACAAACGTCGATTCTCCAATGTAAACAGCCCTAACTTGTCTAATCTGCCTGCATATTCAAGCCCCTCCATTCCCCTTATTAATTTAGTTGGTCTTCTCTGAACTGTTTCCATTTCCAAGATGTCCCTTTTGTATATGGGATTCCTAAACTGCACTGCATATTCCAAATGAGGCCTTACCAGTGCCTTATAAAGAGGGAGAATAATATTTTTCTCTCTTGAAACTATTCCCCTCTTTATACAAGACAAAATCTTACTAGCTTACTAGTCGTTGCTGTCTGGCATTGTTTGCTACAGCTAAGTCTGTTATCTACAAGAACCCCTAAATATTTTTCCATTACAGATGCCCTTAACACAGAGTTATTTATGGTGTACAAAGCAAGTATTTTGTGGTCCTGCACACACCTGTAGTCGAACAAAGGGTGTCTGTGCTGAGTGCAATGGGAAACCGTGGTTGCCGGGCAGATACAAGGAAGAAAACACACCACGCACATCAGACTTGAATGCCTATGTATTTAACGTCTCATACATAGGATCAACAACAGTGTAACGTTTCGGTACATAACCTGTACCTTCATCAGACAATATTTATCATTATTGTCTGATGAAGGTACAGGTTATGTACCGAAACGTTACACTGTTGTGTATCCTATGTATGAGACTTTAAATACATAGGCATTCAAGTCTGATGTGCGTGGTGTGTTTTCTTTCCTTTATTTATGGTGTAGGTGGTGGCACAGGGATTATTAAATCCCAAATGCATCACCTTACATTTATCAACATTGAATCTCATCTACCATTCTGCTGCCCATTTTGATAATCTATCTAGGTCTGCTTGCAGCACTTGCACATCATTTGAAGTTTCCAAAGCTCTGCATAGTTTAGTGTCATCAGCAAACACAGAGATCTTGCTCTCAATGCCTCCTTCTAAGTCATTTATAAACAGATAAACAGAAGCGTCCCCAGTACAGAACCCTGAGACTCTCCGCTTAGAACTTTAGCCCACATAGATGTAGCTCCATTTACCACTACTTTCTGTTTGCGATCCAATGATTAACTTCATAATCATGATAAAGAGATTAAATAAAAGTGGCCCCAATACAGAACTGTGAGGCACACCACTTTAGTCCACATAGATGTTCCACTGACACACAATCCAGCAAAAATCTGGATCGTCTGAAAGTAGCCATAGAGAAGCTAGAGATATGATCATAGGTTTGTTTGAAAGGAAGGAGAGAGCACTTGTGTGGAGACCACAGTTACCCTTTAACAGTTCTTGGGGAGCAATTTTATCGTTCTCCTGTTGCAGGAGTGCTCCTGATCATTCCTCCAATCTCCGTTCAAACAGAGCAGGCTGTTCAGTCTGTGACCAGCAGCCAACTGTAGAGGGATTTTTAGATAATTGTCTTTGAAATGATCAGCCAGCCACATACCACATACACACCTCGCACCTTAAACCCAGGGGTCATCAGGCTAGCAGAAAACCCATGGCAGAGTCTAGGGTTAGTTCTGGAACAGTAGATAACTATTTTCCAGCAGAACAGGGGGATTCTGGGCATATGTAATTCCCCCAAACACACCCCAGATATTTACACATCACATCTTTAAACAATGTCAAATGACATACCACTTTAACTTAAAGTTTACAAAAATTAATTGGTTGAAATGCAGTTGGAAAACCCTTTACTGTAATGCAGTGAACTATATCCACTACAGTTTTACCAATCATTCTTTGAACTAAAATTTATTGACAGCAAATCATTTTCCTGGGCTCCCAGCAAATGCTTTCAGAAGAACACTGAAACCACAGATTTGTTTTATAAAAACCGTCTTACCCCACAGCAATCAGTAGAGGGCAGTGGACAAAAGGTTAATTGTTGCAATAGCGGTGTTCTCTGTCCGATTCTTATTTCCCTGAATTAGACATAAAGACAAACAGCATAGTCACATGAACCTTTATGTATCTGCAACCAGTAACATAACTAACTCCCTACTCCCAGTGTCACCGTGGACAAACTCAGCAGCTGAATTCAAATCTTTGCAGGATTATAAATAGATTCCCATTAATAGCTGAATATTATTATAACCTACCCCTGTAGTGGATTTCTAAGGGGGGAACTGTAAGATTATAGCCTTATAATGTTACAGTTCCAGGAGAAGGAAACCAGAAGCCACAAAGGGGTAGGTTATAATAAATAATGCACCCCAACCTGTAAGTTAAAGGGATATTAGAAGTCACCTTGGAATTCCGTGCCCTGTATAAAGGTACTTGGCATGCGACCTCATACTTTTATATGGTCACGGAACTCCTCGGTGACTTTTAATAGCCTTATAATTTACAGTTGGGTGTGCATTATCCACTATATTATGGTGTGTTGCTTTACAATTACATCAGACATTGCCCTGAAGAGCTTACAATGTAATCACTTGGTTTCGCACATACAACCTTTCAGTATATCTTTATGGTTGTGGAGGAAACACACACAAGAACAGAGAGAATATGCAAAATCCTTGCAGATATATGAACGATTGGAACCCAGGCTTTTGCAGTATACCCCACCAACCTCTCAGGTGCAGTACACATTGCTTTTACCAAAACCTTTTAACTGGCACCACATCACCATTTACATTTATATCATACACTCCTTTGAGATCTAGATCCAATCAGACAATTGCCGGGGTCAGACTGGCCAACCTGGATTTAGGTTAAACCCCTTGAGGGCCCACATTCGATTCACCTATGCAATTTTTATGTCCACCCCCAGAATTAAAATCCATACTTTCTATCAACACCCCCCCAAATCCCAAGATCATTATATTTATGCATTTCCCATGGCCCCTGAAGCTCAGAAAACGTATATATTTTCCCGCCGCAAGAGAGCCAGCATCTGTGTGAGATGATGCAGTGGCAAGAATAAGAATAGACATGCTAGTAAACTTTACAGGAGGAGTAAGACAGATGAAAAGAATATGAGAAAAGAAGAAAAGTTTACTAAGCCCTTTAAAGGAATAGTTCACTGAAAAAAATGAACTATTCCTTTAATCCATTGAAGCTTTCATCATAAAACACTGAAATCTTATTCTCAATACACACATTTATTAATAAATAGAAGTGTCCCCAGTACAGAACCCTGAGGTTCCCTTTCTTAGAACTTTAGTCCACATAGATGAGGCTCCATTAACAACCACTCCGTATGTGATCTATCCACCAATTCTCTATCCATGAACAAACATTTTTTTTTATTTTTTTTTAAGACCAACAGACTTTAGTTTACACATAAGTCACTTATGTGGCACAGTATTGAAAGCAAAACTAGTATACTACATTCACTGCTATAATCTAAATTCTTACACACAATTAGTTTGACATGATCTTTTTCTCATGAATCAGTGACGATTACTATTTATAAGGTCAGTTCTTGAGACACAATCCAGAATATGATCCTGTAACAGTTTTCAGTATTTTCCCCATGTTAATCTTACAGGTCTGTAATTACCAGGCTGTGAACAACTGCCCTTTTTGAATAGTGGTATTACATCAGCTTCAAATCACCAGAAAACAGTAAATCTGAATGAGGAATAAATCTAAATAAGGAGCAATGGTTTAGATATAAATAGAAAAACTCTCCCACCTTAAGTCCATCCAAATGTATATGCATATACATTTGTACATACCATGCATTGCTGCACTTTAATGAATTAGAAAAACAGGTGCTTTGTATCAAGTATACTAAAGTTGGGTTTTTATTACCATATTAATTACCATTAAAGGAGATTCACTTAACACAGAGGCATTTATAGTATAAGCAGTCCAAAATGCATCACCTTACATTTCTCAACATTGAATCTCATCTGCCACTTAGCAGCCCAATGTGACAATCTATCTAGATCCCCCTGCAACAATTGCACATCCTCTGAAGTTTTTAATGGTCTACAAAGGTTTGTGTCGTCACCAAACACAGAAACCTTGCTGACAATACCCACTTCCAAATCATTAATAAATAGATTAAATAGAAGCGGCCCCAACACAGAACCCTGTGGCACCCCACTTAGCACTTTAGTCCATAATGATGAAGCCCCATTAACACCTACTCTCTGAATCCTATTCATTAAAGGGCATGTCCACCCCCAAATCTAGAATTTCCCACACTACTGGCCCCACTGTGTAGTGTAATAAAATCCTTACATCCCAGCTCCATATGGTTCTCCTGTAATCTCCCCCCAAAGTCTAAAAAAGTGGCCACCATGAGGATAGCAGAGTCCATATAGGACTCTGCCTCCTGTCTCTCCTCCGGGAGAAGTTTGACATGTGCACTGCAGCCATCTCCCCCTCCCTCCCTCTCCCACTCTCTTCCTCCTGATTTGGTCTCCCACACCTAGCTCAAAAAACTCTTAACATAATGTTCTGCTTCCTCCCCCAACCGCTATATTTGTATTGAGACAAAGTGCCCCGATAGTAACTTACCTTCCCACTTTCTTCCGCCGTTCAGGACTAGGCAGCCGCGGTTGGGGCTGAGGGAGGAAGCAGAACATTATGTTAAAAGTTATTAAGAAGGGCAAACATGCCCTTTAACCAATTTGTTATCCATGTATAAATGTGCCTCCCCAGACCAACAGACCTTAGGGACCATTAGTCCCCTATAGGGGAATGTATCAAAATCCTTTGCAAAATCCAAGTATACTACATATACTGCTATGCCAGAGTCTAAATTTCTACTCACTACCTCATAAAAGCCAAGCAAGTTAGCTTGACAAGATCTATTCCTCCTAAATCCATGCTTGTAGTTCAGCCAATTGTAGTTCAAATGGGAGCTTTTCATTACTGACATTACTGAAAATTTTAATTTTTATACATCTTAAGTAACCAGTAACCTAATTAGTATTTAACTGATTCTGCATGTTTAATTAATGAATGGAGAAAGAGCTTTTTTAACCATTATGCAAAACCCTTCTGATTGGTAGACATATCTCCATAGACTACAAGCACACTGCCCACTATAGGAGGAGATAAATAAATTGCTGCAGCCATAAGAAACACAAAAATGAAAATAACTTGATAACTGTTCAAAAAAATAATAATAAAAGTGTACAGCAAAATTTCACAGGATAGCGCTCCCTACACTACAGCAAAAAATAGTTTTGGGGATGGACAATAAGTATTGCTGTCTAAAGAAATACAGGTTTTATATCACTTAAAGTGTAACTGGTCTCCATACAAGTGCCCAAGAGCACATTCATATCTTTAAAATGAGGCCAGGAAGATGCTTCTAGCTGCAGTCTATACAAAGTTACAGCAGTAGAAAGGGTGGTGTTTCAATATGACCAGAACTATTGCTACCCCCCATAGGCACTGAGCATGGCCAGTTGTATCCTACAGCTGTGTAACAGAGCATCATCTCTGCTGGATCATAAGTCCCGCCACCAAGTTTCTTAATCATTTTTAAAGCTTAGCCATAAGCCTGAAAAGAAAATTAGGTATAGGAATGAAAAGAGAACAGTTGGAGGTCGTTAAATAGCTTTAAATAGGGTCAGGGCTTCTGAAAAAGCACATCATGTGACTGTCACACTTCCTTGTTTATCCTAACTGTCTGAGTGTAGCCTTTTACAAGCCTTTAAGTTACAACTTAGACACCATAGGCTTGTTTGAAAGGTATGAGAGAACTCTTTTAAAGGGTATCTTTACTCTAAAAAAATCGAATTTTCAAATTCCTTTAGATATAGCAAGATTCCTCTCCTCCGAAACTTTTTTCAGATTTTAAATCTGAGCAGTAGATTCTGAGAAATCATCATTTTAATCACAACATTTTCAGGGAAACCCTGTCACTCCAGAAGCAGAAAATATAATATGTTAATATGTGCCTGCCTGCCTGCCAGCACACTTTCTGTAAAGTTTAAGAGAATCAGCAGAGAAAAGATAGCAGGGGGGAGGGAAGGGGAGATGTGTAAGCAGAGCAGTGTCCATGGTGAGGTTGCAGACACTAAAAGAAGGCAGTGAGTAAGGGAGGGTGGGGGGAATTAGGAGTACTCATTAAACATTAATAATTTAATGACAAAGCAAGCACAGATAAATATGTGAGTACCATCATTTTACTTGTCTAAAATTGAGGTTTAAGAAAATGTAAAGTTGTTTCATTAAGTATAGTGACCCTTTAAATAGAGGACACTTGTATGAAGACCACATTTACCCTTTAAAAGCACTTTTAGTGGCTGAACATGTGCACTCCTTTAAAGCACCATCACATCAAATAAGTGGGCCACGAATCTTTAAAGGGCATGTCCAGTCAAAAAAATAACTTAATCTATACACCTGTGCTCTGCGGCTGAGATTCCAATTCTGGGTTGTAACTGTCTGTACACGCAATGTGTCGCCCAATCGCCTGACAGCAGCAACCAAGAAGAAGAGTGGCTGTCAGCGCAGAAGCCCTCTGCTCCTGTGTTTGCAGTTTTGGTTGCCCAACAATCTGGCTTGTTGATAACAGCTTTTAAAGGAGTAGCCATGAAAGCATAATGCTCTCACCATGATGATGGCCTACTGTGATACATGCCATCCAATTCAGTTAAATAGTGCAGCAATATACTGTATCGTCTGAGTGAATGTCTTTGGAGCAAGTTAATTGTACCCCTACAAAGCTCATTCTATAAAACATTTTAAAGGAAATATCCACCCCCAAAACTATAATCCAACCCCACTACTGGCCCCACTCTGTAGTGTATAAAAATCCTTACCTCACATCCCAGCTCCAAATGGTTCTCCTGCAACCCCCCCCCCCCAAAGTCCCAAAAACTGCCTACCAGGAGTACTGCAGAGTCCATATAGGACTCTGCCTCCTGTCTCCCCCCCGGGAGAATTTTGCCATGTGCAGAAGAGCCCCCCCCTCCCTCCCCCTAGCTCCAAACCCCTTTGCCATATTATAGCTATTGGTCCCCCAGCCCCAACTGCATTACTATTATAGCAAGAAAGTCCCCCGATCTTTACTTCCTCTCTCCTTCACCATTCTACAATACCGGCAGTCGCGTCCGTGATTGGCTTCCTCTCAGCCAATCACAGACGCGGCTGCCAGTCCCGCCCCCTGCTTGCAGTTCTATGCAAGCAGAGGGCTGGGATTGTGCGGCGAAGGAGAGAGGTAAGGTAAGTAAAGATCGGGGGGCTTTCTTGCTCTAATAGTAGTGCGGTTGGCCTGTTTGGCCTGGGGGACCAATAACTATAATATGGCAGTAAGTTGTTTTTAAAGGGCAAGTCCAGACCCAAAATGAAAACTTACATACAGGTAAATCATCCCCCAAAACCCTAAACGGTAATAGTTTGAAATGTGAAATATATAAGTCTAACGTGAAATCCTGCACAATGTCCTGTTTCCCTGTTTCTGCTTCCTGGTTCTTCCAGTTAGTAACTGTCAGTTATGGATTTGACAGTTGACATCACAGCCAATGTATGAATGTTAATCCCCTGTCTGCCTCTTCCGAGCATGCCCAGGCTCAGTACAGGTTTCTAAATTGCTCAATTTCCATAAAGCACCCAGAATCATAACAGGCATACAGCAATGAATTCATAGGACAAACTATGATATATCAACATATTTTAAAGAGGCCATTCTTTCTAAAAGATGTTTTTAGGAGGGTGGAGTTGTCCTTTAAGGGTGGACATACCCTTTAATGCTCCGGTACTACATTCTGGCAATGAGAAACTAGTATTGCTTATTTTCAGTGCTTCATCCATAACATTGCAATGACTAGCATTTAATCATGTTATGACCCTCATACAAGCAGCAGCATGAATTTAAAGCAGTTACAACCACTAATGAAGGAGTGATAGAACACTGCAGTAGGGACCCTCATTAGAGCTGGACATACTGTGCGATATGCAATATTATTTGTTGCTACATTTTAGGATACTGCACAATTTAACCGGGTGCAGCCCACAGCTTTTCTTTCTTTATCATGGAAGTGGTTACTGGCAAATGCCACTGCAGTTGCAACAGCTTTAGGCTTTCCAGCCATTCTGTATATAAATCAGAAAGGGACACTGCAGGCCTAATCAAACTCTAGGTACAATAATGCACAAAACATATTTATCCATTACAGTTTGCTAATGATTCCTCTGGCATATAAAGTGTTATTATCTTCTACTCTGTAGGAGGTGGATTTTCTAAAGAAAGCTTAGATTTTTCTATATACATGAAGTAATACACATGTAAGAGAATGCACAGACAGTGATATAGATAGATTCACAGGGGTAGATTTAGTTAGTGAGATAGACAGCTGCTTGAAGCTCACTCTGCAGGGACCAGTCTGTGAAGTCTGTTTCTATGGAAACTGCATCTTGAGAAAGTGAGGGGACACAATGACACATGGTGATACTGAGGGAGTTACACTGACACACATGCGCACAGTCACTAATAAGCATGCAACACAGCTGCAAACAAACATACATATCTGGACACCTACTTACTCTATTTCTAACTAATCTACATTTTCTACTTGATAAAACTTGCCTACAAATATTTAGATTGTTCCATATTCACTGTGCAGTGAGGGATAGGGCATGACACTAATTCTTAGCTGCCGTTAAACTTTGCTATTAATAAAACATGGATTGTTATCCAATGCCTTTACATCACATACCAAATTTCTCGCTTACTGTTTTAATTTTTCAGCAACAGGAACATAGGCACAAATTAGCTACCTGTATTGCAGAGAGGAAGCAGCATTGTAATTCAAACTGAACAGTACTGTCAGTAAGCCAAAACTGATATTTTACAGGGAAAGGGTACACATAGCATCAGTGTAATATACAAACACAGAATGTTCAGTTAAATTACACAGAGTGTACAGAAAATGCCATTTAGCTTACCAGCTTTTGCACTACAAAGAAGATGAAAACCTACTGTAAAGCTACCCCAGCTAACATTGTAATTATTTTCCTTCAGGCAGAATTGGTGCATTCCTAAGGGGAACACATTCTGGTCTAAAGGATGCCAAAATGCTGGCAAATTGCTTTCCAGCTGTGAATAACAAGAAAATAAAACCCCATAGCTGTAATATGATGACTAGTGTGCAGGATTTAGGAAAGTGCAAATATATTGAGGGAATATTCTGTACAATACCGTAAAATGGCTGAGTGAACATGGAATCTGACCAACCTTCTGTACAGAGCCACTTTCTCCAAGGTTTTGGAGATGCTGTTACACAATTTCTCATGAGGGAAGGTATCAGAAATAAGAATCCAAAACTTGATAGAAGGGAAATTAATTTATTATTGATAAGATATTTGTATCTGTCCTTAAAATTAGCCATACGCATGCAAATTTCATCACAAACTACCACGAGATTCCTCTGGGGTAACAACACATGCTATGATCAAAATTGGCTTCCTATAATTCCTATATTCCCATAACCCTTTAACTCTGGCTTCACTGCTTTCTGAAATGTTGGGGCCTCCTCTTGAAGCTGCGGGAGTTCTTTATGAGCTTGCACATGGGCAGAGGAGGTGGCTTGGGTAACTGCAGTCACTGACCATTATATAAATGTTTACAGCAATCAATGGTTGCTGCTACCTTGAAGAACCAGGAGGCAGCAGAGCTTCTTAAGATAAGAGGGTTGAAAGTGTTGTGGTTTGCAGTTTTGGGGGGTTCTTTTTCATTCTAAACTTTAGATTGGGGGGGGAGCAGGCATACCTCTTTTATATGAAGTACATACTTATACGAATAAGATTAACATAATTTAAAATTGTTGTTCAGAACTTGGTTGCTTAATAGAGAGATTGACTTGAGTCTGTTTTAAAGGGGAATTACACTGGCAGAGCCATCTTTAGGCTTGAAGGCTAGGAATGCTGTATGTAATATATTACACTGTACTTACTGACCTATAGATTCATCTGAAATTTTTGATATTAAACAGGCATAGCCATGCTAGGTAGCTTTGAATTTCCATTGATTCTCAGATCCTGAGATCATGAAACACTTTCAGTCCTTTACCCACATTTGCAGTCCTTTTAGCCCCAGGCCACACTAACGCATCCTAGTGGACACGCGCAAGTGCAGGTCTACAAATAATTGCAGTTGTATGTGCTCCGGCTAGTGGATAGCAGTGCAATGCATGGCCACAACAATTGGCCAACACTACAGTGCGCTTTTAAACACACACGTGACATCATAAATTATGGCTGTGACTCCGGTTCATCCAGGAAGTGAAAGGACTTAGCTAGTATCTGATGCAGGGATTGGAGTGAAGAAGTAGCTTTATGTGCAGTTTGAGTATAACAATCTTACGGTTTTGAAGGCTTCTCCATTAAAATATGAAAAGTCATTTTTGGGGTGGACATGCCCTTTAAAGTGATATAAAAACTGCATCATTTAGGGCAGCCAACATGGCTAAAATTACCTTGGTTGATGGTTAAACTACACTTCTCACCCATAGTGTTGTCATAAAATATTTATTGCTGCCCTAAAAGGTGCGAATTTTGGTAGTACTTAAGTAACTGTCCTGTATGGGATGCTTGGAGGTGTAGTTCAACCATCAACCGGAATATTGAAAAAAAGTGTAGGGGCATATTAATAATAGAGAACATTACATTTTTTTTAATAAAATGAGGCAAATAATAAACTGGTTACAAAAAGGAGTATCACAAAGAAGCAAATTTCCGAACACCCTCCAACATTGCCTTTATTAAGGTAGAAATGAATTGCATAGTGAAGCTTTTTCTATTAAAGGGACACTAAACTGGTAATTATATAGTGGATAATGCACCTCAACTGTAAAATATAAGGGTATTAGAAGTCACTGAGGAGTTCCATGACCATATAAAAGCAGTACCTTTTATACAGGGCATGGAACTCCAAGGGGACTTCTAATATCCCTTTAATTTACAGTTCGGGGTGCATTATTTATTATAAGGCTATAATCTTAATCTTACAGTTCCTCCCATAGAAATCCACTATAGGGGTAGGTTATAAGTACATCTGTTTCTATTATTCACAGGGAGGTGAGAATGCTTAATCCCACCTCCCTGTGAATAATAGAATGCCTGGGGGATAATGCCGAACTTACCTTACCGCTGCTCCACTCGCGGCTGCTCCTTAACTCTTAGCCGCACTGCCCGATCACGTGCCTATCTTTTGTACTGGCACGCATGCGCAGAAGATAGGCGCTCGTTTAATACCAGTTAAAGAGAGGCTAATAAACGAATAACAGGGCTAAATACATTTCCGCTCATTTTAAAAGGTAATTATTGGAGGGTATGTTAACCTAGGACACACAAAACAAGTGCCTTGGACCGTCCAGAAAAGGGAGTATCCATGTAAAATAGAGATGAGTTTGTGATTTATCCTCAGTCCCTATGGCATGGCTATTGGGCATGTGCGATACTCAGTGGATACAGGAGGAGGTGCCCCCATGGGACAACTTTAAACCATGTATATTCACTTTCGTTGGGCTGATGTGACTCTCCTAACAAAATAATTTTTCTGCTCCATTTTAGACATCGGGCACCACACAATTATTTGCATAATTGGGGTATCATACCATTGTCTCATTGTGTGCTGCATTCCTAGAAAGGGTCTTTGTTAATGTAGATTAAGCAATGGCTAGTGAATAACAGGATGCTTAAAGAACAACTCCACCATCATAAACAACATAAAAGTATGGCCTGTTTAAAATATGTTGATATATCATAGTTTGCCTTTGAATTCCTTACTGTATGCCTGCTATGCTTCTGGATGTCTCATGGAAACTGAGCAATTTAGAAGCCTGTACTGAGCCTGGGCATGCTCAAAAGAGGCAGAAAGGGGATTAACATTCAGTCATTGACATTCATGTCAACTGTCAAAGCCATAACTGACAGTTGCTAACTGGAAGAACCAGGAAGCAGAAACAGGGGCAACAGGACATTGTGTAGGATTTTAGGTTAGACTTGTATATTTTAAAAAAAGCTATTACCATTTAGGGTTTTGGGGGGTGATTTACCTGTATGTAAGTTTTCATTTTGGGGCCGGACTTGCCCTTTAAAGGGCATGTCCACCCCCAAAACTATAATCCCCCCAACTACTGGCCCCATCATGTAGTGTAGTTTAATCCTTACCTCACATCCCAGCTCCATAAGGTTCTCCTGTAGTCCCCCCCAAAGTCCCAAAAACTGCCCACCAGGAGGATAGCAGAGTCCATATAGGACTCTGCCTCCTACCTGGCCTCCGGGAGAAGTTTGGCATGCAGCCCTTCTCCCCCTCCCTCTCAGGATTCCCTCCCCCTAAGCTTACAACCCTTTAGTTATATGATTGCCCCTGTCCCCCCAGCCCCAACCGCTATATATATTCTTTTAGAAAGCTCCCCAAACTTTACTTACCTTCCCTCTTTCCTCCGCCGCACTGAATGACCGGCAGCCGTGTTCGTGATTGGCTGCCGCTCAGCCAATCACAGATGCGACTGCCGGTCCCGCCCCTCTGCTTGTATTTTCTCGCAAGCAGAGGGCCGGCAGCGCGGCAGAGGAAAGAGGGGAGGTAAGTAAAGTTTGGGGCAATTTCTAAAAGAATAAATATAGCGGTTGGGGCTGGGGGGACAGGGGCAATCATATATTAAAAATTAATTTTTAGGGTGGACATACCCTTTAAGACTTGACATGGTTAAATAGCCAGTAAACACCCCCCCTTAAAAAAATTACCCCCACCTCTTAAATTTTATGGGGAGTTGGAGCAAGTGTTACACCTCCCATTTTGCTTTAATTAAAAAGAAAGGATATTTAAAAGTTTTGCTACTGAATGCTTGTGGCTTTGTGTGCTCCTGTCTGAAATCAATAATACATATTGTTAACAATATTTTTCATTGAAAATAGACCTGGACTGAAATCTTCAAACTCTGCAAAATCTCTACACCCCATATAATTATAGGTGTGCGTGGAGGTTATAGTTTAGTGGTCCTTTAAGGTAAATGAGGGGATAGTTAAAACCATTTTCTTCATGAGACAGAGGTCTTAAAATGAATTAAAATAAATTGTTTATTCATAAATGTTTTAAGGCAGCCATACACATACTAATGTGATTGTCCAGTCGACGTGTTTATATAAAAAAAAAAAATTCTTGTCTTGATTTTATCTGAGACTGGTTATTGGTTTCCACTAACTGTCCAGAAGTATTCAGAAAACTCAGTTGATTCAAATTATTAAAAATGTGAGGAGTATACTTAAAGGTCAATTCAACCCCTCCAATTAAAAATTGTGTATAGGTAAACACCCCCCCCCCCCCAACCCAAAAAGTGCAATAGAAAGCGGTGTCCTGTTAACCTGCTTTCTGGTACTGCCAGTCATGGAAATTACACTATACATGCAAGCCAATGACTAAATTCTATTCCACTAGCTGCCTCCTCTGAGCATATGCAACCTCATAAGAAAGTTAGGAAAATCGCGGAAATCTTTTGAGAGGGAAGGGGGGAGAATAATATTTCACTACATAACAGGTTAGTCCTACATCTGTCAGCTTTTTGAACTTTTGTGGTTTTGGGTGTGATTTACCTATTTACATTTTTTGAATTTAGAGGTGTGGAATTGCCCTTTCAAATTTTAAGTAACACAACACAACTAGAAAGTGAAATTTAAGTATAAACTTTAAATTTGGCTTGAATGGCCGGGAAATGTGTCTGTGCTGCAGGTTTTAAAACTCAATATTATTTCTAGGGCAATGATAGAGGACATTGTTTTTTTGTTTTGTACCCTTTAAGTATGCCTGCCACAGAAATGACAGGTTAGGTCAGTAGGCGTGTGTACCTGTGTCAGGTTGGGGGGGGGGTGTGTGTGTAAAAATTAACTTTTTTGTTGATTGGTCAAAAAACCCTTTAAGCTTGGCTTGCCAAACACAGAAGGTTAGGTTAGAGGGTGTGTTTACCTGTGTCAGGTTGGGGGGGGGGGGTATGTGTTTTTTGCCTTCATACCATAAATCTACATTTGATTTATCAATAAAAGTTAGTTTCTTGACTAGTTACCCTTTAAGTATCGCTGCAATGGAAGGGTAGGTCAGTAGGTGTGCTAGGTTAGTGGGTGGAAAACTTTGATGATTGGTCAAAATTTTTTTTTTTTTTTTTACTAGTTACCCTTTTAGTATGGCTGCAAAAGGATTGGACGGGTAGTTCACAAGGTGTGTGTACCTGTGTCAGGTTGGGGGGGGTAAAAAATGAACTTTTTTTGATGATTGGTCAAAATTTGTTATTTTACTTACCCTTTAAGTATGGATGTGACAGGAATTAAAGGGTAGGTTGTGTGTGTGTACCTGTGTCAGGTTGGGAGTTTTGCATGTATGACCATAAAACTTTTATTGATGACAGATCAAAACCTGAAAGTATGGCTGCCACAGGAATGGTAGGGTAGGTCAGTAAGTGGGTGTACCTGTGTCTGTGTGGGGGTTGAGGGTATCAGTGTTTGTGTTTATGACCATGAATTCAAGCACATGAACGCTTCTGCAGATTTCTTAGCTAGGTAATAGCACAATTCTCCTATGTGTCCTGCACATCTGTACCAAAATTTTGCATATCTAGCTTGAAAACTGTGGAAGGAGATACAGTCCAAATAAACAGAAGAATAAAATGGAAGATGAAGTAGAAAGAACAGTAATTTCGCTCTTCAAGACAAATAAAATATTATTATAATAACTTATTGGCACCATAATTGACACTGTTCATGGCAACCTGGAGTTTATACCAGTAACCTTTTTCTAAAATATCAGCATATAATGCTTCCAGCAATAGCAAGGGGTAAACATTGTACAGTACCTCAAGGTTCAATAACTTTTAGGCAGGTCGTGGGTCAGGTGCAAACAGGGCCGGCCTTTGATATGGGCGACCTGTGCGACCGCACAGGTTGCATTACAAGGAGGTTACATTCCTGTAGGCCAAAATTGTGCATCAGTACCACAGCTTTCCCAGTTAGGTTCTGCATGCAGATCAACTGCTCCAACACATGCAAACCTTACTTAAGATGTCTGTATGCTGTGCTGTTCTGTCTGTGCATTTAATGCATTCCGTAAGGTTACGTAAGGATGTACGCATTATATATACAAATACGCACTGCAGATACTGAAAGACGGGGAGCGCACGTGGCGGACTTGATTTTAAATAGACCAAAGCAAGCAGCATTCAGCAGTGTATTTTGTGTGCCATGGGGGTTCATTTTATAGGTGGGGTTGGGCTTCATTAACAAATCTTGCACAAGGTGATATTTATCCTAAGGCCGGCCCTGGGTGCAAATCTAATTTTATTAACCCCACTGCAGGTCTGCTAATTAAGATGTAAACAGTAGCTATTCAAAGTTAATGTAAACTCCTACAACAAATTTCATTTATAACACAAAACGCAGTACTGTAAACCACTTAAATCTACTATACAATGGATGACCTAGCTGATTACAGTTTTGGAATGGAAAGGGTAAATTCTGAAACCGGAGAAAATGGTATTACAAAAATTAGGTGTAGGAAGGATAAAGATATGAAGAGCTTCTCTCGCCTTGAGCTGGAACAGAATGTCTGTGTAGTTGTGGTTGCCTAGCAACCACACTGAAGTGCTATGCTGCATTAAACGCTGCCAGGGCAATCCGAGAAATGCCATGGTGATCTGTAGGTAATACCCATTATGTTTTTTAAGAGGCTTTGTCCATTAGGATAGGGAGGGTGTAGATGGTTTCTTTAAAATGTGTCCAGTTCATCAGCCAGTTATGCAACACAACAGAAGGTATAGAAACTATCCACTGAATTGCCAGAGGGCTGATCTGCCACATGAGGCACATGGCAAGAAGCATGCCAGAGGACATGTTAGAGACATAATGTAACTAGCAGCAAGGGAAGCAAGCAGCAGGCTGGCTAAAAACGAGAGAGAAACAGATGCAGGATACAGTAATTTGTCAGGAGAAGAGGCAGCGAGGGAATCTTTTCAGACATCTTACAGTGTGACTGGGTACAGAGCCCCGCACCCCGTGTTTGTTTTTATAGAAAAACTGTATTTAATGCAATTGCTGCTACTTTGTAGTGACTGAAGACATACATCACTGAGCAATACTGCACAGTTAAAGCCTTGAAATACCACATAGCCAATTGATCACTGTACAGAAAAAGTCAAGTCAGATATACAAATTACCCTGAGAGAACAACCATCGAATAGAAGTGGAAAAAAAAAAAAAAAAGTTTACACTAGTTAACATTGTCCAGTATTTATTTCAAAAAGAGTTATTGCATAACCTGGGAGCATAAAATGTATAGTAAAGTAACTCCTTACTGTAAAGGATAACCTAAAAATAGGTGTTGAGATTGATGCGTTTCACTCCTCAGGACACAATTGGTGTTTGACTCCTCCACCTCTGACATCAAAATAAAGACACCAAGTTCAATGTAAATTGCCTGCCGTGTACAATACTGTTTTTACATCTTAACCTGAGCAGATTTGACAACCGCTATTAAGGCTCATACACACATGCAATCGCAGAGGACGACTCGCTACGCACGAAGTGTGTGCACAACCGGGCCATTGGGTGAAACGCTCGAAAAAGCGCCCAAACATGGCACGATTGTCGGCCAAAATGTTTGTGCATACACATCGTTCATCACGTGTCGGCCCATCGCACACCTTCAGCCATAATGCAATAATACCTTGCATTTATTGGGGCCACTACACTTAGCTGTTATATGCCGATTGAGACACATTGGGGGAAATTTATTGCCAACAGATTTTTGTACAAGTCATTCTAAGTTAAGAAAGGCAGTCGGATGACTAGTGAAACGTCTTCAAGAAATTCCAATTAATCTAACCAAATACCACATATTTACCATGCCCTGGATGAATGAGAAACTTAATCTCCTCTAGTCTTTATGATGTGAGAGTAAAACTGACCAATTTATATTAGTAAACATCAAAATGTTAAAGTTATATACAAGCGGCCTTCTCAGTTGATTTGTGATTGGCTGACAAAAGTTCTAAGAAGTGTATAAAACCGAATATCCAGGTGTCTCCAAACTGTATGCAGAAATGCTTTAAGTATACATCGGCCTCCCTAATCCAGAATTTTCCACAAAGCCCAGTGCAAAGTTTTCCAACGTTTAAAACATTACATAAAATACACACTATTTGGTCTGAGCTATGCAAAAATACATTTATCAGCCCCCAAATTCTGCATGTTACATATCACAATGAAACAAATGCCTGACATATAAACTTTTACTCAACAGAAGCATTTTTATTCCAAGTATTTGACACAATATAGATAGCTTAAATGCCGCCTTCTACTTTACAATAGATTAATGATGTTAAGCTTAAGAAATAGAAGAACCTTTTCACCTTAGCACAGAAAAGCGTAGAACTGGTTAGAAAGTAGACCTTGGAATAACGTCAATAATGTCATCAGTCTCCACAGCAACTGCTTAGATATAAATGGTGCATCTGTATGATTCAGATATGTTACATACACATTGTATTTCGTATGAAAAGTATAAGAAGTGAACTATGACCCTTTACATAACAAAAACCTTGCATTCATTCTTACATGTTTTATACTGCCTTCCTTCGAAAGGAAAGTTAAAATTAAGATTAGCTTTTAGTATGATGTATTTGTGGTACTTTTTTGTTTACAATTGTCCACCATTGTGCTTTGCTTTGGTTCATTATTAAAGTAAGATGCATGTGATTTATACAGAGATAAGGCCCTCGTAACAAACTTATGAAATAAAATAATTACATTCATAATTGTCAGAAGTCAGTTTAAAAGTATACTCACTGAGACAACTTTACACTTTCTGAAACTACAATGAGAGAAGTAAAATGGTGGTACTCACAGAATTATCTGTGCCTGGTTTGTCAGTAAATTATCAATGTTTTGTAAGTGCTCCTAAATTCCCCCCACCTCCCTTACTCACCGACTCCTTGTAGTGTCTATGACACTTATAAAGTTCTGCACAGCCTCAACATGGACACTGCCCTGCTTACACATATCCCCTCCTTTCACCCCTCTTTCTTTTCTCTGCTGATTCTCTAAAATGTTGCAGAAAGTGTAAATGCTGTGATTTCAAAATTATGATTTATCAGAATCTACAGCATCTTCAGATTTAAAATCTGAAAAAGTTTTGGAGCAGTAAGATCTTGCTGTATCTAAAAGGAACAATTTTGTAAAGAACCCCTTTAAAGGGCATGTCCACCCCTAAAACTATAAGTTGACCCACTACTGGCCCCACTCTGTAGTGCATAAAAATCCTTACCCTACATCCCAGCTCCAAATGTACCTGTTATGTCCCTCCAAAGTCCAAAAAACTGGCTGCCAGGAGCCTAGCAGTCTATATAGGACTCTGCCTCCTGTCTCTCCTCTGGAAGAATTTTGTCATGCGCACTGCAGCCCTCCCTCTCCCATCCATTTTGCTCTCCCTCCCCCTAGTGTAAATTCCCTTTGGTATATAATAGGTCTCCCTCCCCCAGCCCCAACCGCTATAATAGATTTTCCAGAGACTCCCCCGAACTCTACTTACCTTACCTCTCTACCCCGGTGTTCTGTGCAGCCCGCAACCGTGTTCATGATTGGCTGCCTCTCAGCCAATCAGGGACGCGGCTGCCGGTCCGGCCCCCTGCTTGCATTTTCATGCAAGCAGAGGACTGGGACAGTACTCCGGAGGAGAGAGGGAAGGGAAGTAACAATCGGGGGAGTCTCTGGAAAATCTATTATAGCGGTTGGGGCTAGGAGACCTCTTATATATCAAAAATTATTAAATGGGATGGACATGCCCTTTAAGGGGAACATTGTCATACAGGTGTATGCGTATGGTGCATTGTTAATTTCCACTTTTCCTGTAGGTGAAATTGACTTAAGATATAAAACTTATATTAGTTTTCTAAATAAATTATATTGCTTCATTGTATCCTGACATACAGTAGCTACTGTAAAGGAACCAAGTAAAAAAAATAAAAAGGTACTTATTGTGGCCATAACCGATATTAAATACTTCATGCAAGTACTGGATTTTTGAGGTATGTAGGAGGATGTGAACTTCATTGTATGAAGTTTTAATGTTTATTTTCCCCACTGTAAAAACCCTTTAAAGTGGGAAAAAAACCTTTAGGCTTAAAGGGGAAGTTTAGTGGAAATACATATACTTTTAAGAAAAAAAAAGAGCAGTATTTTTCCATCCCAATGACCTTAACCTGCCCATTTAGCTTTTTCTCTGTGTATAAATAAATATTTCAGAAATACTAACTTCCTATTTGTAGGACCCCTAATAGAGACCGTTATAGTTTTGCCTTGACCCAGTGCCTAGGTTGATTCAGTTGCTCAGTAGAGACCTGAGCATCTTTGACCCATCCAACAGCCAATCAGTAAAAATTACTGTTAGGAAAATTCCAAGGAAGTGGTGCATCTTGGAAAGAAGAAGGACCGTTAGAACCTGATATGGCAGCTCACTAATGTTAACAGCAGGGAATAGCAAGGGGTAGAAATTCAACTGATTTTTCAAAATGGGAGAGAATATCTAGAATAACTAGGTATGTATAATATAATCTAATACTTTTTAAAAAAATTGCTATTTTCCGCTGAACACTCCCTTTAAGGCTAGAAATACTACATTCAACACTTTACGCTCTATTATATTTACTGACCTATACAGTAATCAGTTAGTTTCATAGTAACAATATATCAATCTGAAGCTGTTAAAAGTAACAGTTGGGGACCACCACTTTTCAGCTATAGACAAGCTCAGTAACATTGGATTTCCCAAGGGGTTTAGTTCTTTTGAGACTATTGAAAATGTTCAATCCCACATTTCTAACTATATACAATTGAAAGTATTTTATTTTCTAATGCAGGCACTTTTAAAGGAGACTATAGAATATTTTCAACAAATGACTGGTGTTGAGTCATTTGGTTAGTTTTAAAGGTGTCTAGATGTACAATCTATCAACTTAATGTTAATTAAAACATCAACTTCATATGTATATCCTCCAACCAGGTGGAAAGGGATGCTGGGATCTGTAGTTCAGCCAGTTGGCAACTAATAGGACTTTTTCAGTATGTTGTTACATGTTCATTTCTCCTCTGAAAAATGCAGTTTTTATATCTAAGTGTTTTTATTTCTAGAGAGGGATGCTGGAATTTGAAGTTCAGTTACAATAAAGATTGTTTTAACCACAAGCTGTGGCATTTTTATTGTTGCCATGGAAGATGGCAGTTCACTTAAGAAATTGGAAATGCATATATACAAATGCTGCAAACACACACACCCCTCTAATTTTTTTATTTTCGATACGTGCAGACCTCTACATTTGCTGTATTCAGTTAGATCAACTGGACTTAAAGTTTAGTTTTTGGAGACGTTTCACTAGTCATCCGACTGGCTTTCTCAATTAAGAATTACTTGTAGAAGAATCTTTTGGCAATTAATCCCCTGGAAATACAGATCCCTATCCCTCACTGGCAGATTCAGCCTTCTCTACTGCTTTTTGCAAGGTAGTTTTGAGTTTGCACAGCAGCAGGAAAGGCTGCTACGGTAGCGGCTGTCAGCCATTGACTGACATCACCACTAGTGATGTCACATAGCTGCACTGGCACTGCTATTCTCCTAGATCAGCACATAACTAGGGAGCTAGACAATGCACAGACCATTTGGGGCTAGGTAAATGACAAATGGCTAGTACAATGCACAGTGTAAATGTGTGTGGGATGCTGCCTTTACTGTGGTAAACCATCAAAATTATCACATGTCACTACAATAGAGTCAATTGGATTTCTGTTTTCCTGCTGTATTTGAATACTGAGAGTTGAAGTTTTCAAACATCTCAAGGCACACTGTTTGAGAATCCCAAATACTATTCCATTAATGGCCACCAGACCAAAATGTCATTAAAAAATTGCTTGGGAAAACAGTTAAATAATTTCATTGCCTACATTACCATGATGTTCACAAAGTTGTGCTATTGTTGCCCCCTGGTGCCGACAGGGAAGATTGCCACCTTTATGTAAAGCATGTATTTATGCAAATTATTATTGCTCATCTTGGATAAATTACATACTGTATAAATGTCTAGATACAAAATTATCTGAAAAATAATTTCTCCATATTAATATAAATGTATTTTTCATATTAAGTTGTCTGCCAAACAGTTTACCTACAGAATGCAATGCATGGCATTACAAATATGAGATTGACATGGCGGTCTGAAATACTTGCCTCTGCTTCACGTGGCCTAAAAAGCATGGCAAGAAAAGGAATCTATTTCAATGATTTTAACATTTATAGGCATATGGACAGCAACACAATATGATTTATACAGATTTAACCAGTTATTACAAATTCTATAACTCAAAAATTCAAGACACAAACAATCTGTGCAATTATACATTTTATATAGTGCTATCTTTAAACATAATGCAGATACAGAATACAAATTCATTCCTCGTAAAAATTAACAAAAATTACAAAAAGCAGTTTGCATACAAAAAGCAAAAGTAGAGGCAGGTTCTGCAGCAGTCACCTACCACTATATGGCACTTGTTCCCCAATGCTGCTCTATTAAGGCACTTTTCTCCAAATCATAATCATATGTCTATTAATAAAATCAAAATTAGTTTAAGCTATATATATATATATATATATATTTGATAATGTTTGTACAGAATTATACCTGTAAATACATGTGCAGAGAGAAATGCTAGAGAACTGTTGCATAGGCTAGAATTATACAAGATTACATAAGGCTATTTTGCTAAATGAGAATCAGAGCCTAATACCTTAACACTATAACCATATTACTATAATTGGTCATTGCCTTACCCAGCAAATTCTTAATTTTATAGATCCTAACACGGGCATTAAATACAGAACATATCCGTTTAAGCTGTAAGCATTGAAAGTTAATGTGAAATGAGGTATACGAGTTATGAGTATGAGTTATGTTCCCACTACTTTTTAATTAAATCTAAAGTATCTTATTAAAATTTCCCTTTGTTCCTTTCTTTAGCAGACTATTATGTCATAACAATAATTGTACAATTTGGCCACAGTTACTTCCAAAAGCATTTTAAAAAAAGGTAAAACTAAAGCAACAAAAGTTTTGCTGAACAAAAAAAAAAAAAAATCTACATATAAAAGAAAAAAAAAAAAAAGAATCTGTTTAGGGCCAGGCCCCACTAGCACGTTCATGTTTTGTCATACAATTACGCTAGTGTGAGCGGATGCCTGCGGCAGCCTATTGAAGAGGACCCACTACGATGCGCTTCCATTTCGGTCTGGATCGCATGCTCTCAGATAGTGTTAAATGCACGCAGCATGATCGCGTGTGTTCCTGTACACTGCTAGTGGGGCCGCAGCCTTACTTGCCATTTACTTAAAGTGTGTTCTACAATCAAATTAGGGTTAAATAAGCCCATGGAAAATTTTCATCAGTATAACTTCTAAAACCCTTCCTGCTTTTAGCAGCTTGTAGACATGTGACCAGATAACGGAGGAGGAACAAAGGGCACAGATGAAGTCACTCAAGCTACTGGAAAAAGGAAGAGTTACCCTTTACAGTAGTATCTGTTGTATTCAATTAGATCAACTGGACTTGAAATGTAGTTCTTGAAGACGTTTCGCTAGTCATCCGACTGGCTTTCTCAATTCAGAATGACTTGTACAAGAATCTGTGGCAATTATGTACCCTGGAAAATCCCAATTAGCATATCACAGCCAGGTGTTAAGGGTGTGATTAGATAGTGGCTAAGAGGTGTTATAGGAACGCCCAGAGTAAGGTGTTAAAACAGCATTGTACATGGCAGACAGTTGGTGTCTGGTGAAGGTCTCATTCATCCAGGTCATGGTATATTGTGTATTCAATAGATCAACTGGACTTGAAATGTAGTTCTTGAAGACGTTTCGCTAGTCATCCGACTGGCTTTCTCAATTCTTGTACAAGTCATTCTGAATTGAGAAAGCCAGTCGGATGACTAGCGAAACGTCTTCAAGAAAACATTTCAAGTCCAGTTGATAATTGAATACAACAGATACTACTGTAAAGGGTAACTCTTCCTTTCCAGTAGCTTGAGTGACTCATCTGTGCCCTTTGTTCCTCCTCCGTTATCTGGTCACATGTCTACAAGTGCTAAAAGCAGGAAGGGGGGTTTTAGAGTTATATACTGATGAAAATTTTCCATGGGCTTATTTAACCCTAATTATTGTAGAACACACTAAGTAAATGGCAAGTAGGCTGCGGCCCCACTAGCAGTGTACAGAACACACGCGATCATGCTGCGTGCATTAACACTATCTGAGAGCATGCGATCCAGACCGAAATGGAAGCGCATCGTAGTGGGTCCTCTTCAATAGGCTGCCGCAGGCATCCGCTCACACTAGCGTAATTGTATGACAAAACATGAAGTGCTAGTGGGGCCGGGCCTAAACAGATTCTTTTTTTTTTTTTCTTTATATGTAGATTTTTTTTTTTTTTTTGTTCAGCAAAACTTTTGTTGCTTAGTTTTACCTTTTTTTAAATAAATGCTTTGGAAGTAACTGTGGCCAAATTGTACAATTATTGTTAGACATAATAGTTGCTAAAGAAAGGAACAAAGGGAAATTAATAAGATACTTTAGATTAATTAAAAAGTAGTGGGAACATAAATCATACTCATAACTCGTATACCTCATTTCACATTAACTTCAATGCTTACAGCTTAAACGGATATGTTCTGTATAATGCCCGTGTTAGGATCTTAAAATTAAGAATTTGCTGGGTAAGGCAAATGACCAATTATAGTAATATGGTTATAGTGTTAAGGTATTAGGCTCTGATTCTCATTTAGCAAAATAGCCTATGTAATCTTGTATAATTCTAGCTATGCAACAGTTCTCTAGCATTTCTCTTGCACATGTATTTACAGGTATAATTCTGTACAAACATTATCAAATATATTATATATATAATATATAGCTTAAACTATTTTGATTTTATTAATAGACATATGATTATGATTTGGAGAAAAGGTGCCTTAATAGAGCAGCATTGGGGAACAAGTGCCATATAGTGGTAGGTGACTGCTGCAGAACCTGCCTCTACTTTGCTTTTTGTATGCAAAATGCTTTTTGTAATTTTTGTTAATTTTTACGAGGAATGAATTTGTTTCTGTATCTGCATTATGTTTAAAGATAGCACTATAAAAATGTTAAATTGACAGATTGTTTGTGTCTTGAATTTTGAGTTATAGAATTTGTAATAACTGGTTAATCTGTATAAATCATATTGTGTTGCTGTCCATATGCCTATAAATGTTAAAATCATTGAAATAGATTCCTTTTCTTGCCATGCTTTTTAGGCCACGTGAAGCAGAGGCAAGTATTTCGAACCGCCATGTCAATCTCATATTGTGAATGCCATGCATGCATTCTGTAGGTAAACTGTTTGGCAGACAACTTAATATGAAAAATACATTTATATTAATATGGAGAAATTATTTTTCAGATAATTTTGTATCTAGACATTTATACAGTATGTAATTTATCCAAGATGAGCATAATATTTGCATAAATACATGCTTACATAAAGGTGGCAATCTTCCCTGTCGGCACCAGGGGGGCAACAATAGCAACATTTGTGAACATATGGTAATGTAGGCAATGAAATTATTTAACTGTTTTCCCAAGCAATTTTTAATGACATTTTGGTTTGGTGGCCATTAATGGAATAGTATTTGGGATTCTCAAACAGTGTGCCTTGAGATGTTTGAAAACTTCAACTCTAGTATTCAAATACAGCAGGAAAACAGAAATCAATTGACTCTATTGTAGTGACATGTGTAATTTTGATGGTTTACCACAGTAAAGGCAGCATCCCACACACATTTACAATGTGCATTGTACTAGCCATTTGTCATTTACCTAGCCCAATGGTCTGGCATTGTCTAGCTCCCTAGTTATGTGCTGATCTAGGAGAATAGCAGTGTGCCAGTGCAGCTATGTGACATCCACTAGTGGGGATGTCAGTCAATGGCTGACAGCCGCTACGTAGCAGCCTTTCCTGCTGCTGTGCAACTCAAAACTACCTTGCAAAAAGCAAGTAGAGAGGCTGATCTGCCAGTGAGGGATAGGGATCTGTATTTCCAGGGGATTAATTGCCAAAAGATTCTTCTCAAGTAATTCTTAATGAGAAAGCCAGTCGGATGACATGATGAAACGTCTCCAAAAACTAAACTTTAAGTCCAGTTGATCTAACTGAATACAGCAATGTAGAGGTTGCACGTATCGAAAATAAAAAAATTAGAGGGGTGTGTGTGTTGCAGCCTTTGTATATAGCATTTCCAATTTCTTAAGTGAACTGCCATCTTCCATGGCAACAATAAAAATGCCACAGCTTTGGTTAAAACAATCTTTATTGTAACTGAACTTCAAATTCCAGCATCCCTCTCTAGAAATAAAAAACATTAGATATAAAAACTGCATTTTCAGAGGAGAAATGAACATGTAACAACATACTGAAAAGTCCTATTAGTTGCCAACTGGCTGAACTACAGATCAGATCCCTTTCCACCTGGTTGGAGGATATACATATGAAGTTGATGTTTTAATTAACATTAAGTTGATAGATTGTACATCTAGACACCTTTAAAACTAACCAAATGACTCAACACCAGTCATTGTTGGAAAATATTCTATAGTTCCTTTAAAAGTGCCTGCATTAGAAATAAAATACTTTCAATTGTATATAGTTAGAAATGTGGGATTGAACATTTTCAATAGTCTCAAAAGAACTAAACCCCTTGGAAATCCAATGTTACTGAGCTTGTCTATAGCTGAAAAGTGGTGGTCCCAACTGTACTTTTAACAGCTTCAGATGATATATTGTTACTGAAACTAACTGATTAATGTATAGGTCAGTAAATATAATAGAGCGTAAAGTGTTGAATGTAGTATTTCTAGCCTTAAAGGGAGTGTTCAGCGGAAAATAGCAATTTTTTTAAAAAGTATTAGATTATTTATACAACCTAGTTATTCTAGATATTCTCTCCCATTTTGAAAATCAGTTGAATTTCTACCCCTTGCTATTCCCTGCTGTTAACATAGTGAGCTGCCATATCAGGTTCTAACGGTCCTTCTTCTTTCCAAGATGCACAATTCCTTGGAATTTTCTAACAGTAATTTACTGATTGGCTGTTGGATGGGTCAAAGATGCTCAGGTCTTACTGAGCAACTGAATCAACCTAGGCACTGGGTCAGGCAAAACTATAACGGTCTCTATTAGGGGTCCCCAAATAGGAAGTTTAGTATTTCTGAAATATTTATTTATACACAGAGAAAAAGCTAAATGGGCAGGTTAAGGTCATGGGATGGAAAAATACTGCCTTTTTTTTTTCTAAAAGTATATGTGTTTCCACAAACTTCCCCTTTAAGCCTAAAGGTTTTTTTCCCACTTTAAAGGGTTTTACAGTGGGGAAATAAACATTAAAACTTCATACAATGAAGTTCACATCCTTACATACCTCAAAAATCCAGTACTTGCATGAAGTATTTAATATCGGTTATGGCCACAATAAGTACCTTTTTATTTTTTTTACTTGGTTCCTTTACAGTAGCTACTGTATGTCAGGATACAATGAAGCAATATAATTTATTTAGAAAACTAATATAAGTTTTATATCTTAAGTCAATTTCACCTACAGGAAAAGTGGAAATTAACAATGCACCAACGCATACACCTGTATGACAATGTTCCCCTTAAAGGGCATGTCCATCCCATTTAAAATTTTTGATATATAAGAGGTCTCCTAGCCCCAACCGCGTATAATAGATTTTCCAGAGACTCCCCCGATGTTTACTTCCCTTCCCTCTCTTCGGAGTACTGTCCCAGTCCTCTGCTTGCATGAAAATGCAAGCAGGGGGCCGGACCGGCAGCCGGTCCCTGATTGGCTGAGAGGCACAAATAGAACCCGGTTGCGGGCTGCACAGAACACCGGGGTAGAGAGGTAAGGTAAGTAGAGTCGGGGGAGTCTCTGGAAAATCTATTATAGCGGTGTGGTGGGGGGGAGACCTATTATATACCAAAGGGAATTTACAATAGGGGGAGGGAGAGCAAAATGGATGGGAGAGGGAGGGCTGCAGTGCGCATGACAAAATTCTTCCAGAGGAGAGACAGGAGGCAGAGTCCTATATAGACTGCTAGGCTCTGGCAGCCAGGTTTTTGGACTTTGGAGGGACATAACAGGTACATTTGGAGCTGGGATGTAGGGTAAGGATTTTTATGCACTACACGAGTGGGGGCAGCAGTAGTGGGTCAACTTATAGTTTTAGGGGTGGACATGCCTTAAAGGGGTCTTTACAAAATTGTTCCTTTTAGATACAGCAAGATCTTACTGCTCCAAAACTTTTTCGAATTTTAAATTGAAGATGCTGTAGATTCTGATAAATCATAATTTTGAAATCACAGCATTTACACTTTCTGCAACATTTTAGAGAATCAGAGAGAAAAGAAAGAGGGGTGAAAGGAGGGGATATGTGTAAGCAGGGCAGTGTCCATGTTGAGGCGTGCAGAACTTATAAGTGTAGACACTACAAGGAGTCGGTGAGTAAGGGAGGTGGGGGGAATTTAGGAGCACTTACAAAACATTGATATTACTGACAAACCAGGCACAGATAATTCTGTGAGTACCACATTTTACTTCTCTCATTGTAGTTTCAGAAAGTGTAAAGTTGTCTCAGTGAGTATACTTTTAAACTGACTTTGACAATTATGAATGTAATTATTTTATTTCATAAGTTTGTTACGAGGGCCTTATCTCTGTATAAATCACATGCATCTTACTTTAATATGAACCAAAGCAAAGCACAATGGTGGACAATTGTAAACAAAAAAAGTACACAAATACATCATACAAAAGCTACTTTAATTTTAACTTCCTTTCGAAGGAAGGCAGTTAAAACATGTAAGAATGAATGCAAGGTTTTTGTTATGTAAAGGGTCATAGTTCACTCTTATACTTTCATACGAAATACAATGTGTATGTAACATATTGAATCTACAGATGCCACCATTTATATCTAAGCAGTTGTGTGGAGACTGATGACATTATTGACGTTTTCCAAGGTCTACTTTCTAACCAGTTCTACGCTTTTCTGTGGCTAAGGTGAAAAGGTTCTTTATTTCTTAAGCTTAACATCATAATCTATTGTAAAGTAGAAGGCGGCATTTAAGCTATCTATATTGGTCAAATACTTGGAATAAAAATGCTTCTGTTGAGTAAAAGTTTATATGTCAGGCATTTGTTTCATTGTGATATGTAACATGGAATTTGGGGGCTGATAAATGTATTTTTGCATAGCTCAGACCAAAGTGTGTATTTTATGTAATGTTTTAAACGTTGGAAAACTTTGCACTGGGCTTTGTGGAAAATTCTGGATTAGGGAGGCCATGTATACTAAAGCATTTCGCATAAAGTTTGGAGACACCTGGATATTCGGTTTTAACACTTCTTAGAAATTTTGTCAGCCAATCACAAATCAAATGAGAAGGCCGCTTGTATATAACTTTAACATTTTGATGTTACTAATATAAATTGGTCAGTTTACTCTCACATCATAAGACTAGAGGAGATTAAGTTTCTCATTCATCCAGGGCATGGTAATATGTGGTATTTGGTTAGATTAATTGGAATTTCTTGAAGACGTCTTCACGTCATCCGACTGCCTCTTAACTTAGAATGACTGTACAAAAATCTGTTGGCAATAAATTTCCCCCAATGTGTCTCAATCGGCATATAACAGCTAAGTGTAGTGGCCCCAATAAATGCAAGGTATTATTGCATTATGGCTGAAGGTGTGCGATGGGCCGACAGTGATGAACGATGTGTATGCACAAAAATTTGGCCGACAATCGTGCCATGTTTGGGCGCTTTCGAGCGTTTCACCCAATGGCCCCGGTTGTGCACACACTTCGTGCGTAGCGAGTCGTCCTTGCGATTGCCTGTGTGTATGAGCCTTAATAGCGGTTGTCAAATCTGCTCAGGTTAAGATGTAAAAACAGTATGTACACGGCAGGCAATTTACATTGAACTTGGGTCTTTATTTTGAGTCAGAGTGGAGGAGTCAAACACCAATGTGTCCTGAGGAGTGAAACGCATCAATCTCAACACCTATTTTTAGGGTATCCTTTACAGTAAGGATTACTTTACTATACATTTTATGCTCCCAGGTTATGCATAACTCTTTTTGAAATAAATACTGGACAATGTTAACTAGTGTAAACTTTTTTTTTTTTTTTCCACTTCTATTCGATGGTTGTTCTCTCAGGGTAATTTGTATATCTGAATTGACTTTTTCTGTACAGTGATCAATTGGCTATGTGGTATTTCAAGGCTTTAACTGTGCAGTATTGTCAGTGATGTATGTCTTCAGTCACTACAAAGTAGCAGCAATTGCATTAAATACAGTTTTTCTATAAAAACAACACGGGTGCGGGGGCTCTGTACCAGTCACATGTAGATGTCTGAAAAGATTCCCTCGCTGCCTCTTCTCCTGACAAATTACTGTATCCTGCATCTGTTTTCTCTCGTTTTTAGCCAGCCTGCTGCTTGTTCCCTTGCTGCTAGTTACATTATGTCTTAACATGTCCTCTGGATGCTTTTGCCATGGCCTCATGTGGCAGATCCGCCTCTGGCAATTCAGTGGATAGTTTCTATAACTTCTGTGTGTTGCATAACTGGCTGATGAACTGGACACATTTTAAAGAAACCACTACACCTCCTCTCCTAATGGACAAAGCCTCTTAAAAAACATAATGGGTATACCTACAGATCACCAGGCATTTCTCGGATTGCCCTGGCAGCGTTTAATGCAGCATAGCACTTCAGTGTGGTTGCTAGGCAACACAAACTACACAGACATTCTGTTCCAGCTCAAGGCGGAGAAGCTCTTCATATCTTTATCCTTCCTACACCTATTTTGTTAATACCATTTTCTCGGTTTCAGAATTTACCCTTTCCATTCCAAACGTAATCAGCTAGGTCATCCATGTTATAGTAGATTAAGTGGTTACAGTACTGCGTTTGTGTTATAATGAAATTTGTTGTAGGAGTTTACATTAACTTTGATAGCTACTGTTTACATCTTAATTAGCAGAACCTGCAGTGGGGTAATAAAATTAGATTTGCACCCAGGGCGGCCTTAGGATAAATATCACCTTGTGCAAGATTTGTTAATGAAGCCAACCCACCTATAAAATGAACCCATGGCACACAAAATACACTGCTGAATGCTGCTTGCTTTGGTCTATTTAAAACAAGTCCGCACGTGCGCTCCCCGTCTTTCAGTATCTGCAGTGCGTTTTGTTAATATATGCGTACATCCTTACGTAACCTTAGGAATGCATTAAATGCACAGAGAACAGCACCGCATACAGACATCTTAAGTAAGGTTTGCATGTGTTGGAGCAGTTGTCTGCATGCAGAAACTAACTGGGAAAGCTGTGGTAATGATGCACAATTTTGGCCTACGGAATGTAACCTCCTTGTAATGCAACCTGTGCGGTCGCACAGGTCGCCCATCAAAGGGCGGCCCTGTTTGCACCTGACCACGACCTGCCTAAAGTTATTGAACCTTGAGGTACTGTACAATGTTTACCCCTTGCTATTGCTGGAAGCATTATATGCTGATATTTTAGAAAAAGGTTAGGTATAAACTCCAGGTTGCCATGAACAGTGTCAATTATGGTGCCAATAAGTTATTTAATAATATTTTTGTCTTGAAGAGCGAAATTACTGTTCTTTCTACTTCATACTCCATTTTATTCTTTGTTTATTTGGACTGATCTCCTTCCACAGTTTCAAGCTAGATATGCAAAAATTTGGTACAGATGTGCAGGACACATAGGAGAATTGTGCTATTACCTAGCTAGAAATCTGCGAGAAGCGTTATGTGCTTGATTCATGGTCATAAACCACAAACACTGATACCCTCAACCCCCACACAGACACAGGTACACCCACTTACTGACCTACCCTACCATTCTGTGGCAGCCATACTTTCAGGTTTTGATTGTCATCAATAAAAGTTTTATGGTCATACATGCAAAACTCCCAACCTGACACAGGTACACACACACAACCTACCCTTTATTCTGTCACATCCATACTTAAAGGGTAAGTTAAATAACAAATTTTGACCAATCATCAAAAAAAGTTCATTTACCCCCCCAACTGACACAGGTACACACACCTTGTGAATACCGTCCAATCCTTTTGCAGCCATATAAAAGGGTAACTAGTAAAAAAAAAAAAAAAAAATTTTGACCAATCATCAAAGTTTTCCACCCACTAACCTAGCACACCTACTGACCTACCCTTCCATTGCAGCGATACTTAAAGGGTAACTAGTCAAGAAACTAACTTTTATTGATAAATTAAATGTAGATTTATGGTATGAAGGCAAAAAAACACATACCCCCCCCCCCCAACCTGCACACATTAAACACACCCTCTACAACCTACCTTCGTGTTTGGCAAGCCAAGCCTAAAGGGTTTTTTGACCAATCAACAAAAAAGTTAATTTTACACACACACACCCCCCCCCAACCTGACACAGGTACACACGCCTACTGACCTAACCTGTCATTTCTGTGGCAGCATACTTAAAGGGTACAAAACAAAAAAACAATGTCCTCTATCATTGCCCTGAAATATATTGAGTTTAAAACCGCAGCACAGACCATTCCCGGCCTTCAAGCCAAATTTAAGTTTATACTTAAATTTCACTTTCTAGTGTGTTGTGTTACTTAAAATTTGAAAGGGCAATTCCACACCTCTAAATTCAAAAAATGGAAATGGTAAATCACACCCAAAACCACAAAAGTTCAAAAGCGACAGATGTAGGACTACCTGTATGTAGTGAAATATAGTCTGCCCCCACAACCCTTACATCACTACGTCAACACGAAGATTCCGCGATTTTCCTCAACTTTACATTAGTCATAGGTTGCTATGCCCTCAGAGGGAGCAGCTAGTTGACGAGAATTTAGTCCTTTGGCTGGCTGACTGAAGTAGTTATTAGTTGTAACTGATTACCCAAGCATGGCAAATCGTTTTTAGTACAAGAACGTGCCGTTTTGTCGACACTCAGGGGGACCAACCGATTGATCTTGCATCGTTTTGGGCGTTGGGGGGCACGACAACCTTTACAGTAGTATAACTTCTCACAGGCTGCAGTTAGATATGATTCAGGGCTCATTTTAAAAGTCAAATTTTCAGGCTTTTTATTTAAACTAAACTTGTTTGGTGACCACAGTTCCCCTTTAAGTAAAAAGGCATTTAATTTCAGGAATCTTTGGAATTCAACTCAATCTATCCTATTTTATATAGACGCCTCCACCCAAGCCTGGTCTTTAAAAAGTAATGATGAACTCAGCTTTCGAACTAGGTTTAGAAGGAATAATTGAATGTGAAGCCACATTCAATACATTTCTGGCTTTTCACATGAAAGTTATACAAGGGATTTGATCTCCTTTAAAGCTATAGGACACCTAAGAGTAATCATAATAGCCCTTTACATTTAAAAAAAAGAGCAGATGTCATTAACCCTGTCAGCCCACCATGTCTGTTTGGCCACCACACACAGGGGTTATCTATAACAACTCATATAGCTACATATAGGGCATAGCTTTATTGCATCAATAATCAATACTACAGTCAAAAGGAGATACAAATTACTATATTTAAAATGGTTAGGACCATTTAGGTTTCAGCTGAAGGCTTGCTGTTATGTAATTGGAAGAAAGCAATGTGCCATACAACCACATTTCTAAACAGAAGTGTTTAAATACACATGAATATGTATGCATTCTATAACAAGGACACAGTTATTCTAACTGAAAGAGCGATTTTTGTTTGTTACAGCCTTTAACATTGATGATAGGCTTCTTATAACCACTAGTAAACACACTGAATTCTACTGTTTCTTTCTGTCTCCATTACCTATAAGTCTTGTCTAAATGTATATAGAAGCCCTTCCCAATGGTATCATTTACAACTTTCCTATGTCTTGACTGCATAATTTCACTCTTCCTTGGTCTCTTTAATTCGGTAGGGCTCAATCAGACCACTCTTCTTCATCAAACTCTGATGAATCATCCTCAGAGTCACTGTACTCCACAGCAATTCGCCTAGAAAGGATTGTGGCTACATCATTCCCACCAACATCTCGCTTCTCATGCTCCATTTGCTCCTCTACTTTTCTCAGCTGGAACCCTGGAGGTGATATAAATGTACATGCCTTCTTAAAAATTAAGAAAAAGGGGAGTGGTGTCATACACAAAAAATAAAACCTTGCTTTTAGTTTTTGGATAATGAAGTCAATGATGATTTGCAGGTTACCTCTAAATTCTATGATAAAGATTGCAGGAAACAGTTGTACACTGAACTATACCTAGAAATTTTACCCCTCTCCTGTACGGAGGCCCAGCAGTGGAAAACGGAGCTTCTAACAGACTGACATTAATGCATAAGCAGGTAAGAGATGAAACTTTAGCCTGACAAAAATTACAGAATCCATGAAGGCGATAATTTCTAGGAGTAGATCGTGTTTATTAAATTTAATCTCATGTTTTAAGATAATTTTATGTTTTAATGTCACAAATTGATGATATGTCCAACATTATGACTAATGCTACGTTCACACTACACAATGCAAAACACAAGAAAAAAAAACAATAAAACACAAATTAGAATACCTTGGCGGATTGCAGACAGCAAGTCACTTCGAGCATCACTCACTGGAGGAAGGTTGGTTTTCGGTTTTGAGCTGGGTGCTGCTAATTCACCTTCAGAATAGGAGAAAGAGGGTGGTGGAGGGGGGCCAGGAGGAGGAGGGCCAGGAGGTGGTGGTGGGGGTGGAGGGGGTGGTGGTCCTACAACAGCAGCTGGTGGAGCTGGAGAATGAGGAGAGGCAGGGGGATAATCATGGTAAGTTGGGGCTGGAGGGGGTGGTGGTGGTGGGGCAGGAAAACCTGGGGCTGGAGGGCACACAGGTGGGGGAGAAGGTGGGGGCAGGTAAGAAGAGTCTGGAACTGGTCCAACAAGTGGAGGTGGAGGAGGTGGAGCAGGTGGAGGTGAGAAGCTTGGCCGACCACCTAGTGGCGTTGGAGGGGCTGGAGGAGGATGGGTAGGGCTAACCAAACTAGAACGATGTGAAGATCCAGAACTAAACAAGGAGAAAATGGAATCAATTAGTCCATTATCAATTCTTTCAGTGTAAAACCCAAGAGATGTCATAAAGCAGGTGTCAAAACTGCAACTACAAATGCAATACAAAGAAGGTACTGAACACACACACTACAGAGCAAACAATGGAAAAGACAACAGCTATAAAACGATGTGTATATTAAGACTAGTAAAAGTATTTCAGATATCTTACCTGAAATCAGTAGGTGGCGGTGGCAAAGATTCATCAAATGAAGGTTGGGAAACATTTGATGGATCATCATATGGAGGAGGAGGAGGGTACTGATTAATTTCCACACTGTCTATTGTATTGACAGTTCCATTTTGATATAACGGAGGCCTGAAAAAAGCAATAAACTTTCCATAAGAACAGAATTAAATTATTCTGTATCCTGAAAATGCTTAAAGGAATAGTTCACTATCACTAGTGAACTATTCCTTTAATGTATTGATTGAAGACCAGGAGGTTAGGGAGCTATGCCTTACCATCCGTTCTTCAGTTAATTGTTCAGGAGCGACAGACGAAGAAAGGACATACGATCCTCCGCTGCAGCAGTAAACATTTCCGACCGCTTCCTATTCGGAGTATCTATAGCACACATTATCGTGCATCCGCGCTATAGTTACTCTGAACCTGGAAGCAGTTGGGAATTTTCACTGCTGCAGCGTGTAAGGTTAAATATCTCCTTTCTTCGTCTGTTGCTCCTGCTCAATTGACTAAAAGAATGGAAGGTAAGGCATAGCTCCTTAACCTCCCAGTCTTCAATCAATACATTAAAGGAAGAGTGAACTATTCCTTTAATAACGAGTAATATATTGTTAAAGTCGGTCAATTGTAATCCCAGCTCACTCAAAATCTGACCCGAACTTCCTACAATATTTAGAAATGAAATATCATGGCACTGAATTAAAAAAAAACAACAAAAATTTGTTTCTTTGATTTTGGACCACACTCCCAACATCTTTAAACTGTTTTTCACCTGCAGTGACAAGTCTTGGCAAGCTGTACCAAGTTGACATATACAGACAAAAAATATGTAATGAGAAAAATGTGTTTTATAAAAAAAAAAATTTAAATTGCAAATTCAGGAGTTAGGGACACCAAGAAGAATAAAAATAAAACAACTCCAACCCCCCCCCCCCCCAGAATAGTTACCAATGAACCCTAGTTCTCATTTAGTATAAATGCTTATCCTGCATTGTGCATTTATACAATACTAATTTTGTGTTCATTTACAGATCCACTTTTATATAATATTTTATATGGCGCCCACATCTTCCGTAGCACTTTACAATTAAATGATTAAATGTGTAAATTTCCATCAGGCCCTGCCCTGAAGAGCTTACAAGCTAAGCACATTTATTTGGCACATACAACCTAACATTAGGTCTTCATGATTTGGGGGGAAAACTGGAGTGCCCGGAGGAAACCCACCCAAGCATGGGGAGAACTTACAAACTCCTTGCAGATGTGTCCAAGGGTGGATTCGAACTCACAACTACAGCACTGAAAGGCATCAGCATTAACCACTGAGGCACTGTGAATAATATATATTTATACAATAAAAAACATGCTCAATACCCATACGTAGGAAGGACACAAAATAAACACTGTGTGGCATGGTAATGAACAGTACCCTTCATGTTGCATCTTATCCTTGGCCTCAACAAACTCCTGTCCCATCTTCATTTTTTCCCATTCTTCTTTTCTAGTGCGAATTTTACGTGGATTCACATTCCCTCGGTTAGGGTTATCCTTCTTCTCCCTCTATAATAAAATGTGATAGTTGGCTTCAATGCTTTAACTCAAAAAAAGGAATGTACTACTCCATTAAAGTTGTATTCATAGATGGCAAACCAGCCAGGAAGGGGGGAGTCTAGCGTGTCAAAAAAAACACTAACTGAAGTGACAAACTATGCCGCTTTGTGGCCAATTGTGTACAATTCAAACAAATTTAGGATAGTATCAGCAAAAAACATTTTTTCTGTCCTAAAACATAATAAAGCTTGGGCAGTATTAACTCATCTATTTGTCACCTTGCTGAAAGCCCCCATTATTCCATATTAAACACACTGAATTGGCTGCTAAGCAGAGGTTTCATTTGCAAGATCATCTAGCCTCATAGAACACAGTTGGACAATCCTACATTTTTTATGCAACTCCTCAAGTAAGTATTTATATGGCCAATCTCAATGATAAACAGCAGTTAAAAATAGTCTGGATAAATTTTGGTTACTGTTAGATGAAATCTAGAATTTAAAGGATTCTGAATTTACCCAACAGTTTGATCATCACTTACCTTTGTATAAGTTATTTGGTTTCATAATTTCACAGAGGGAAAGTTGGTGCTGTCCCTGACCACTGGCGGTTGCAGCCAAGATAGAGATTCATTCAAATTAAATTTCTCTGGTGTTGGAAGCAGTGTGATAAAGTAACAAATAAACTACTGTATTTATTAGTTGGAAATTATCTTCTCACCCTATGCTTGCGTTTTTCCTTCATGATATCTTTGGTGTCCTGAAGCATCTTTTCCTTCCACAAGTCAAAGAAATATGAAGGGTCAGTGTAAAATTTGAGGGCTTCTCTTTGATCCTCTCTGTAGTAAGAAAAGCAATGCTATAATTAGAAAAAGGTATAGTGTAGAACTGAAAGTATTGTTGCAGGGAACAGTAGTGAGAAACAAGTCCATGATTTATACTTGATTAGACCATTACTCAATTCTAAACCTACAAACAGCTTGCTGGATAATGTTTAAGGCCATTTATCAATCCACAGTAGATGGGGAGGACTGCACCGAGATAATGGACTCTGGAGGGGGGTGTCCACCTGGGCCACCACAACACAGCGTGTGAGTATTCCCTTGAAGAGTAGAAGTTCACTGCTTGGCTGTCCCCCCACATTCATGTAGACTATGTATATTTAATGCCATCTATACTGGATTGTTTTTTTTTTTTTTTTTAATTGTGTGAATTGCATGGTGGGAAAGTCCCTCTCCCAGAGCAGCATTATAGTGATAATTGAGCATGCTTGGCTTCACAGAAAGTCATGTCAGATGATAAATAAGAGTGGGAGGAGGGATACAGAGCCTGAGCTAAATAAGTATAGTACATGATAGTATTTTAAGTTAAATAAAGACATTTAGTCCAACATACTCAGCAATACCCAAATTTCTAGCCTGTTGATCCAGAGGAAGGCAACAAAAAAAAAAACAATTATTAATAAAAAAAATTTTACTGGCACTTTGAAATATTCCTTGATCAACTGATACACTTTCTGTATCAATATCAGTAACATGCTACATTCCTAATTTTCAGAAACTCATCCAGCTTTTTTTAAAAACCATTGATTGAACCAGCCATCACCACATCCAATGGAAGACAGTTCCATATTTTACTGGATTAAAGGAATGCAGCAACACACTCCAGAGTGAGTGCTTTTTGCATGCATTTATTCATAGCATTTAGATAAGGTAATCAATATATTTGTCGTTTTTACAACATGTGCCTGGTAACCTGCCAAATCTATACTCCCCCAGAGTTATGTAAACTTACCGATAAGGTGACAAAATGTTGAGAGGGGGTGGCATGTCACAAGTTGAATATGTTTCATGCACAGGGAGAGATAAAGATTCCCGTGCAAACAGTTGTTGGTCCTGGGAGGTGTTACTGCGAAATGCTTTCCGTGTGTTGATACCCTGAAGGGAAACTGGTCACAAGGATAATTTTTTTAGCGACATTAAGGTAAAGTTCACATGTAACATCTTGACATTTGTCTGTAGTTACATGGCCCCCGTAGACAATAATGTGAATAACCAGAAACCAGCAAATGCTTTTTGTAAACTTAACTTACAAGAAATCTGTGTTCAAGATATATTTTTTTCAGGAAAAAAGCTTCTTGCTGCTGCCGAGTTTTACATGTAAAAGTGCTAGTTTACTGGAAGCATTGGTGACTTTTTCACTTACCCTCTTCCTCTTTGGGGTCCAGTTGAGTCACCTTCACCTGCAGTCTTTCCACTCTCTCCCCAAGGGACCCCACACGCTGTGCAAATGTGCTAGCCTCTTTGAACAGCTCTCCGAATATATCTTCGGCATCGCGACCTGAAAAGGGAGGGGGTGTTTGAAATGTAGGTGGATAGACAGACTAGGGCAGAGGCAAAGAAAGTGCACTGAGAACAGAATGAAGGTTGAGGTGCAAGAGGATGAAAGAGAAATGTGAAAAAGTTTAAATGGCCCACGTAAAAACCATAGTAGCTTAACAATAAAAAAAAACTTAAAGCAAAGACGAATATTGAAAGAAAAGGATCTAGGATAAAGCAAGAATGAATTTAGAATCAAAATTGACATATTATTGACACATAATTAATTCCTTAAAGGGTAACTGTGGTCTCAAATTCTTCCACTAGTAAACTAGTAATAATTATATAAAAAGCCTTCCAGCACACCTTCAAAATAAAACCTAAATCACATTTCTAGATAAAATTTGTGAGAAGTCATTGCTGGAAAGGTTCAGCAATGTAACTTCCTTGTTGAACTTTTCCTGTTTTTAGCCATGTGACAGCTTGTAGTCATGTGACCAGCCTGTCAGCATTAATAGGCTCCCCTTCTCAACTGTCAATTTTTTCCTCAGGTACTTCCTGATTTCCCCAGCAATAAGTCTCAACTGAGCATGCTTCTCCCCCGGGGGAAAAGGGCCGGCAGTGGTCAGGTGATGTCACTCAACCTACTGGAAGCAGGACGTTTGAACACTCCAATGTAATTTCTCACAGGCTCCAGCCAGAGATGTGATTGTTGGCTCAGTGTAAAGGAGATACTGCAGGCTTTCATTTAACCCTAACTTGTTTTGAGACCACAGTTGCACTTTAAAGTCTTTGGCTATCTCAAAAAGTTTATGCTCATTTTTCTAAATTATTACAAATTTTTACAATTAACCCCACCTATCATAATCTTGCTACTTACTTTCCCATTTCTTGCCACCTGCCCAATTTATGCTTCATAATGCCACTTACTTAGGCTCCCTAGCTGGCGGATGACATTGGACAGGGTCAAATTGGTCATACATTCTAGTTCACTGCGGACGGCAGGAAGCTTCTGCCGGCACAGGTAGCGTGGCTCAATACAGCGAGCGACCAGCGGCATCCTAGGGGACCATAGAGAGCAAGGAAAGAAAAAAAAAAAAAAGATTGTATTACTCACAAGATTTTTGGGAAGAACACACAAATGAGGAAAACAGAAAACAAAATAAAGGGGCAGCAGTGGAGAAGTAAAAGATGAGAACTTGAAAGGAGAGAGGTAAAAGGGTTCAACATAAAAAAAAAAATGTATTTTTAAAATATTTGCTATACTTTAAATCATAGAAATCTGTATTGTAATGTTTCCAAAATTAACTTGATAAAGAAATAGGATATAAACAGTGTCATGAGTAAGACATGCAAATAGATAACTAGTAATTAAAATTACACAAGAATGATAACACATATGCAAAAGTGAAATATGTAGTTAAACGGGATGAATATATAGAGATCACAATTATAATTTCAGGGGTTAGATGCTTACACACTGTAATAAAATGCCATTACCAAAAAAAATGGTATGTATAGCAAATAAAGAAAATAATTCATGTTCTCTTCTCTATATAAAATTCCATGTAAGTAAAATCTGGTAATGAACACTGTGAAAGTCACAGGTAAAGAAGGATGGGGGTGTTGCAGAAAGGCAGAATGTTCTGGATAGCTATGCGGATAGACAGGAGGATGTAATGCTTTGGCAGAGAAAAGAGGGAGGGGGAGGAAAGACTCTGCTGGACATCCTTAATTAGCAATTCCCAGCATGCACTAAAAGCCATGGGACATAACAAACCGACTACCTAACCATGTGTTACATCCACGCATTTTCTAGTATATATGCACAAGTTTGTAAATATGCACACACAAACACACTATTTCTAAGTTAACATCTAGCTACTGTCAAAGGAATGAGTCAGTGAGCAGGGATTTGTATACTCCCACTTCAGAGGCTAGCTGGCCTGATCACGCAGGCAGGAGGCTGCAGGCCCTGAAGGGATTAGGGACAGACAACTGCCAAGAGAGCCAGGTGTGAGAGGCTGGCACATCCCTCCCCCACATCTCATTGGTTACAGCTTGGTGCCTGCAGCAAGATACTGCAGCTGTAACCCCTTCAGCACACAAACCGACACTGTTTTCCACTCTATAATTAGAGATATGGATGCATTTTGTATCTTTGTATGAACAACATTTTACAGGAAAAGGAAAATGCAGCTAAACATCAATGAATTGCTAGTGGGTGTGTGTATTGTAACAGAAAAAGAAGAGTTAACAGCTACCTAAAATTTGTATACCTGAATTCAGAGCGAATGGCATTTATGGCTCTGAAAGCCAACCAATTTGACCCTTGATAACAAGCAATTTAACAGATTGGTTCTTTTAAAATCCCCAAATCACAGCTTCCACTTCCTCTTTGGAGTTAAAACCACACAGAGCTGCATGCATCACATGACTACAAACTGCGAGCCCTTGATCATAGGACATCTGTAGGAAATACAAGCAGCAAAGCAGGAATCCCCATTTTTGCTCTGTATAACCTGTTTTTTTTCTTCAAACACACGCATATATCCTTTCTCTAAAAGATGCTTTAAAGAAAGACACAGAAACTGTAGGTGGTAACTGTACTGTGTAGGTTTAAGGAACAGAAAAAGTTATAATAAGCTATTCTTATGCAGCAAAATATGCATTATTACATTAAAATATGAAAGCTGCAAAACAGAAACATAACAGCCTGATAAACAGATTGCTTTGACTTTATTAGGTGAGAATTAAAGGCAATCTGACCTAAAATAATATATTTAAATGTATTAAAATATTTTGACATTTCTTAACAGTGGTTTATGGCCCCTTTTAATAAGAAAGCACACTATTTTTTTTTTGATTAAACCAGTAGAGAAACAGGAATGCTTACAGTTTATACAAGGGTTACAGTTGTTATGCATGTGTGTGCACTTAGGGGGCTCAATGGTGTTTTCTTGGGACTAGGTAAAAAATGAAATAAATCACGGAAGAAAATATCTGTAATGAGGCCACACTACTGCATGTATTCCATTTGAGGGGTTCACAATTGTTCACAAGTCCTTATGATGGTTGTGGATAAAATAAAACTACTGATAATTTATAACAGATATGAACTAAATACTAAAGTTTTCTTCTAGCTTTTTAAGAGTTAAGCTTCAGGGGAGGACTGGCCCCTTTTGGACTGGTGGATAAACACGCCGAAGTGGCCTTTCATGGTATACTTTTAAGAAACTATCAGAATATCAATGGAACTAGCATCGCTTGAGCAACTCACACTGCCACCACTGGTAGCTAGACCCAGGATTATTACTATGGCATAGGGACTACTAAAGAGTAAACAGTTTCCTTCACTTTTTCACGATTCTGTTAATTTCAACTGCAATAGTGGAGAACAGGCAGGAATCTCAATTTCTCACCCCCCCTCAATCAACACGGAGTGTGACAAGGGAAGGAATCTCACTGTAAACTACAACAGGGAAAACCAAGGTTCAAAGGAGCAGCTAGATGGCTTTGATTAAATGGGACCATTATCAGGCCAGTCAGTGTAGCCATGTAGCGTGATGTAACACCAACAGCCATGGTCGAATTAGTGTAGCAAAGAGTGGCCTGGGGGGAACTTGCCCCTCTACCTACTGGTCCAGTCCTCCCCTAGCTAGCTTGCTTACCCTGCTTCCCACTGAATACTAATTTACCCTGCTTAGCTTAGTACACGCAAGATAAATAACAATAGCAACATACTGTATATACGCCAAGATTTTTAGGCTTAAAAATTAGCCTAAAAACCTAACCTAGGCTAATAATCGGGTCAAGTCTTTATTTAGATCCAAATGCTGCAATTGCGGATAGTAACCAGTAGGTGTAAAAAATTTACCTGCATAGAACGTTACAGGAGCTGATCTGCCTTTACACTCCTTCCTGCTTCCTGTAGTCTGGCTGCTGAACTCACTCAGCACTGTCACTTGCTCATCTGGATGCTGTTAATCTGAAGGATCTCCTTAGTTTGGGGCAAAAAACGGCTGCTAGTTCAGTACAAATTATAGCATGAAACTACAACTCTCAGTGAAGTGACCTTTACTATACGGAGGACAGGAGAATTGTAAATGATGGTAAGCTTAATTAAAATTTTATTGAACCATGCCACTCACTCACAAGTTTAGAAACTACAACTCCAGTAACCAAAGCATGCTGGGAGTTGTAGTTTCCAAACATTTGAAGTGCCAAGGAATTGGGAGTTACTGGTACTAGATTTGGCTATTACAGTATGGGAGTTCTGCTGTCCATTTAAAGGGCAAATTAAGCCACAAAACAATACTGAATCAGATGGCAGTAGTGGTTATAATTTCTACCCTCGGCTTATACTCGAGTCAATTATTTTTTTAAGGTAAAAATAGGTACCTCGGCTTATACTTGGATCGTCTTATACTGGAGTATATACGGTACAACAACATCTATCAATGTCTAGCAGGGTTTCTCTAAGGGTGGGCTGATGCACACAGATGTGACTTTAAAGAGCCAGAGGTGTGCTTTAGAATATTGGTAGTGGAAATATTTTCACCAGTGTAACTTACATTTTTTGCACTCTAAAAATATATATTATGATAAAATTACAACAGTCAATATAGTATTACTTTATAGAAACAATGGATACTCTTTGCTGTGGCACTGCTTTGGTCCCTCCTGTCCGGTGCAACAATGTTCCAGAGGAAAGCCCCCCAGGTTCGGGTCTAGGTAAGTATATACATTAGGTGTGGAACAGTGCAATACTCATGGACAGGATTACGGTAAAATCAATCTTTTATTAAACAACTTGGTAAAAACATGGGGACATGTTCACTCAGCTACTCCACCTGCCTGATGCGTTTCGTGGGCGTGTCAGGCAGGTGGAGTAGCTGCGTGAACATGTCTCCATGTTTTTACCAAGTTGTTTAATAAAAGATTGATTTTACCGTAATCCTGTCCGTGAGTATTGCACTGTTCCACACCTAATGTATATAGTATTACTTTACACTAAACTGATTTGAATGAAACATACACTGTTAAGTGCAAAAAATAGGGTTATTCACAATGTAAACTACAGCATTGCCAAGTGCGCTACGACCTGAAAAGGTTTGAAAACCACTGGTCTAAAGATAGGCTGCTGGACAAGAAGAGGAAGTATGTAAGCATGTGCAATTTTGTATTATTTCAGTCATCTAGAAGTGTCCATTATTCTATATGACTAAAGGATTTTCTAAAAGAAAAGAGAAGGATGGGGACTAGGGAGTGAACAAAATACTCGGCCCACGCTGCAGTGCCCTCTTAGAGGCGCAGCCATTAGTAAAGCTCTGTACAAACGTTAGATAATTGTTGGTTGAAACAGTGGAAAAACATTTAGGATGACAATCAAGTGAGTGGGGGCACCCAACAGCATTGTTAAGTGATCCGTCAAGGATCACTTAACGTTGCCAGTGGAGTGATCATATTGTTGCACTCAATCGGAAAATTGAAGAACATCTGCCCGTTTATGGCTAGCTTTATACAGATGTTGGCAGCATTTTTAAAAACTGATTGCAGTGCTGGAAGGCTTTACGATCACCTGTTTTAACTTCTGGTATGGCGCAAAGTGGGTAAAGGAGAGGGTTGGGGGCTTATCCAACAGTGCTGGGTAGCCAACCTCCAATGGAACGCCTTCCTGCAGACCCCCATGCTGTGCAATATTTGCCCTTATTCCCCTCCATTTGCTCTGTTTCTAAGGAGTTGTATGTAAGTTGTATGTTTGTAAATCCCCCCCCCCCCCCTCCCAGAATGAGTAAGGTTGGGCATTAATGATGGGTTTGTCCCATGATAATTGTTTAGTCAAATTGCTTTGATGGGATAAGTTGAACATTATTATCATTTTTGAGGTTGAATCAAGTACAACATACTCTGTAATACCCACATTTCCTGCCTAACAGTGGCAATTGGAAATATCCCTGAATCAACTTCATGTATCAATACCAGTAACATGTTTTTAGAAACTCAACCAGCTTTTTCTTTTTTAAACTATCCAATGAACCTGCCATCGCCATGTCCAATGAAAGACAGCTCCATAGCTCACAGAGAAAAACCCTTTCCGAACTTGCAATCGCGGGTGCAATCGCGAGCACAAAATGCGTTAAAAACCCTCTACTGTTGCCTAGCCCTTATGGGATATCCATGTTGTCCTCTGACATGTTCTATTGGTAAACAATGCCCCAGATAGTTTATTGTATGGCCTATTAATGTATTTATACACAGTAATCATATCCCCATGCAAGTGCCTTTTCTTTAATGTGCATAATTGTAACTGATCCAATCTATTTTCATTTTCAAGCTACCCCAGTCTCCTTATTAATTTAGTTGCCCTTCTCTGCACCCTTTCCATTTCTTAGTCCTTTTTGTTAACAGGATTCTAAAACTGCATTTAATTTTCCAAATGAGACCTTACCAGTGCTTTGTAAAGAGGGAGAATATTATTTTTCTCTTTTGAATCCAAACCAATATCTTGCTGGCTCTAGCTGTTGCCGCCTGGCACTGCTTGCTACATTTAAGTTTGTTATCCACCAAAACTCAAAGATTCATTTCCAACACAGATTGACAACACAGAACATATCATCCCATATAGCTGAGCTATTTTTATCCAGGGAAATTTTGCATTCCTAAAATTAAATTTTTGTTTACCCAGTGTACTTTTCCTTTTGATAACATATGTTAAATGACAATATTTCATAGTTACTAGTTCCCAAGCTTTCAGTTACCTTTACGTTCAATGAGGGTAGATATTACCAGATCCAACAGAGCACCTTTTCTAGTAGGAACTTCAACCAGCTGTGAGAGTAAATGATTAAGCAGCAAATTCAGGAACCCATCACCCTTTATCGTGTTGGCAGTTCCACTATTCCAATCATTTTCAGGGTAATTAAAGCCACCCATAATTATAATGTGCCTCAAACTTGTAGTCCTTGCAAGTTGCATATGAAGCCAACTCACTTGCTCCGTGCTAGCATTTGGTGGCTTGTAGGAAGCAGGGTAATTTGGCTTGTAGCAGACCCCAACAATACGTTACCCCCCTTCCTGTTGACAAAATTCCACCTATACTGCTTCAACTCTTGTTTAACATAAATACATACCCTTATTTTCTCTATCATGCCTAAACAAGGAGTATCCTTCTATATTTACAGCCTAGTCATAAGAATTATTTAAAGTTTCTGCTATACCCATTACACCATACTTTTCAGTCAAAGCCATTATCTCCAATTCTCCCATTTTTTCACATTTATAAACATACATTTAATATTATGTAATTTATGTACGCACTTTAAAAACATGCCTTCCTATCCTTTATGCTAGCCCTTCCCCCCATGTAGTCCCACCACTGGCCCATCTACACCCTGCTTACCCACTTTGCTTTCTAACCTAGTGAGACGGACAATACCCTCCCACCCCGAAACCCAATTTAAAATTTGCGTCAACCCTCTAGCCATCTTCTCCCCCAAAATAGCTGCACCACCATAAGAGGTAAAACCCATACCTACTAAAGAGACTGTAGGCAACAGAAAAGTCTGCCTAGTTCTCTAAAAAGCCTAACCCCTTTCTTTATACCAACTTCCTAGCCATGCATTAGTATTCCTAAGTGCCTGCTGTCTCCCTAGCATAGCAGTTGGCTGTGATAGTATTTCTAAAACTACTACCCTGGAGATCCTTGCTTTTAACTTGGTCCCTAGCTGTTAAAAGTAATTTTAAGGACCTCTCCTTCTAACGAAGAAGCAAATCCATTGGGATGGACAAGCTGGGGAAAACAACCTACCCCTTCCGACCCCAAATTTCCCTAGTAATCCTTTCAAACACTTGCATGGGTCCCCTGCCTCTTTTACATGTGGCACACTGAATGTTAACAAACTGTCTTTTCTAAATAAACAACACCCACCTTGTTTAACTGCCTTTCTTGTTTCAATGCCCTTCTATTCCATGTCCTTAATATCAAAGTCCTTTATAACAATGGAATTTATAATAAGTTCCACTCATGGGGACTGCATTTTAAAAACTGGTACAAAACCAAAGAGCAGTGACCGGGCATGCCGGTAAATCAGTGCTGATCATGCAGTCGCCTGTGGCAAGCTGTCTTGCCACAACAACTTTCGACAAGACCAACAGCAATTAAAACCAGCTGATCGATTGCAAATGGCAAGCGGTCAAGTCAGTTGGGACAACAAACCCAGCCCAACCAGTTGGCCAAACACCCCACCAATCTATCAGTGCAAGGAGACAGATTAAAACACAGACACAAATACTAAAATCTAGAAACCCAATTCCTAAAAAACTTACAACCACACCACTTTTACTAACAGGAAGAAGAAAAGTTTAATCTATTTACATCCAGACTTTTAAACAGACCACACTCCCAGCAAAATTATCCTTAAACTGTCAGAAGCCATCAGATTTCTTGTTTTCTCCTTTGCAACATTGCCAAGATCCGCACTTTTCTCTCTCTCTCCACTACTAAAATGCTCATGCATGCCCTTATAATCTCCCGCCTTGACAACTGTAACATTCTACTACTTGGACTCCCGGCCTGTCATCTCTTTCCAGTATATCTTAAACTAAGATCATCACACTCTCCACCAAGAGAACCCGCAACCCTGATACTTCGGTCCATAGGATGGCTTCCCATCAAACAAAGAAACATATTCAATACCCTTCGTTTAAACCTTTATATCCCTCCACTCTACTGCACCTCCTTATTTTCTTATCTTCTCTCTTGGTCCCTTATGTTCCTGTCCATGCCCTCTGTTCCTCGCAAGGAAATATTCTCTGCAAACCCCCAACAAACACTGCTTCCTCCCACCTTAAACCATTCTCTCTGCTCCATACTTTTGGAACTCTCTCCCTCTCTCTTGCTTCGCCAGGTGACATCCATTAATACTTTGAAATCTAGACTGTTATCCTACCTTTCTGAGCACCAGCACAACAAATGATTGTTAGCCATCTCAAGCACTTTGTACCCATCCCCCACTTGTATTTGTATGTTGTCCTACCCACTTAGATTGTAAGCCCTTCGGGGCAGGTATCTCATTCCTAAGGTATCCATAACTTATATATGTGTCCTTAACCAATGTATGAAATTGTATATCATTTTTATTTATCTGTACAATTGCTTGCACATTATATAATGTACAGTGCTGCATACGCAAGCAGCACTTTATAAAAAAAATGATGCATACATAGATTAATATTCCTGGTCAGGGAGAAATACTGATGAGAATAGCAAGGTAAAAATATTCCATTCTTCTATTTAGTTCAGTGACCTCTAAATAATAGTAAACTTATTGCTTAAAGGGGAACTTCAGTGCAAATACATGGACTTTTCAGGGGGAAAAAAGCAGTATTTTTTATCCCAATGACATTGGCCAATTCAGCATTTTGTCTGTGTATATATAAATGCAACCGAAATACGGACATCCTGTTTGCAGGCCCCTTAGTAGAGACAATTATGGTTTTGCCCTTGACCCAGCACCTGGGTTGATTCAGTTGCTCAGTAGAGATCTGAGCAGGTTTGACCCATCCAACAGCCAATTAGTGGGGGAAAAAGGGCCGTTATAACCTGAAATGTCAGCTCACTAATGTCAACACCAGAGAAATCAACTGATTTTTCAAAATCGAAGAGAATATATAGAATAACTAAGTATGCATTACACAAACTAACAATTTAACAAATATTGATAATTTCCACTGAACTGTCCCTTAAAAAGTACACTATCCAGAAGCAACATCATTATTAAAGTGGCCAATCATTATTAAAGTGGCCAACGCTTAAAAGTAAACAAAGTCTATGGTTTTACACAAAATGCTTAAATGTTTAAAATTAACTTCTTTACTTCAGTGAGTAAAACAGCCCATATCTCCTGGCATTAAATACGTATGCTGGCTTGACATTAGTTAGATGCAGCACTCGAATCATTGCGATAAATCCCACTTTGCACCATCTTTATGGTCAGTACTTTAAAGGTAAAATCTCTGAAAATTCTCTGTGACATTAGCTTTATGTCAGACAATCTTAAAACCCAATTTGCAGTATACTATCCATCTATGGTACTGGATATAGTTTACATGCAGACTCATTTTAACAAAAGCAACAGGCAGGACATGTAACAGTTAAGACTATTAGCTGGGCTAAGTTAGCAAACCGCATATAGAAGTACATCACTGTCACATCAATCTACCACCACAAGATCAGGTAATGCGATATTAATTACACACTTCTGTCCAGTAATACAATTAATATTATGGATATCACTTCTCTACGTTTTCTTATTTACTAAGACACTTTGTTTAAAACTCTACATTCCAAAAATGATTTCATACCGATATCTGCTAATAACCTCACCTGTCCCCGAGCAATCTTTACTTCTTACACCGGGAAAGCATACCACACCAAATCGCGGGCACCACCCCACCTAAACCCACCCATGCAGGAAAACGATTGGGAGCGGTGATAGTTTTCTGTTAACCGATTGGTTACAGTCGCTAAAATCTAATCTCTGATTGGATTAAAATGCTTCCGCTCTGGTGTTTGATTGGGTGCTTCTCTCTTCCTTTTATTCGTCAGTTGGCTGGCAGAATGTGTCATTCATAACAGCAGACTGCTACCGCTAGACTCCCCCCCCATCCGGTAACTGCGCTTTTGCTTGACTGTTTGCGTCATGTGCTTAGAGCGGGCCGTGTTTTCAAAGGTTTGCAATGTAACCAAACTAGAGCTAGGATGTGTCCTAATACGATGTATCCCCCCATTATTGTGATTTGAAGGTCTGAAACCCCTGAATAAATTAAAATAGCTGTTTCTGAGTAGTTTTGGCTTTACGATGTACTTTTCTTTTCGATGTACTTTTATTAGGTAAATTCTTTGCTTGCTCGCACCCACCTTTCTTCTCCCAGGGGGACACGGACAGGCTCATTGTACTTCACCAAGGCAACAGAGAGAAACTGTCAAATTAGCTGTCATTGTGATGTACTAAGAGCCTCGAGAGTATTAATACAAGTCTATGTAGCTAGCATGTTTTTTCTGCGTTTGCGCTCGCGATTTTTAAATAACATTAAAATCGCTGCAACGCACCCGAAATCTAGTGATTTCAAATCGCTAACGCATGCGATCTGCGTTTTTATTCGCCATCCCATGCGTTTCCCATCGCTAAAGAAAAAACGCGAAGGCATCAAAATCACACACAATCGCACCCTATTGCGTGTGCAGCGCAGTGTGGCCGTGAATTCAATTTTGACAAAAACAGACCAAAAATGGTGATCGCATTCGTTCTAAAATCGCAACGGATCACAGCGTACACTGTGTACTTTCCGCAATTAAATAAAATGGCATTGCGGATCGTAAAATGTAAACGGATCACAAAACGCAGAATAAACGCGCTAGAGTGGCCTAGCCCTTACACCCATTTGCATGTACTGAAGTAGCGGCATAACTAGGAATCAATGGGGTATCTAGGAATGACTGGGGCCCCCAGCAAAACAATGATTTAGCCCCTATCCGTGCTTCATCCACAGTGGTTTACAGAGAGGAGATTATATCTGTCATAGGAAAATAAAGAGATGGGGCTCCTCCCCCTGTGGTTGCTGCCCTGGAAGTAATCCCCTGGAAAAACTATGATGGGGCCACCTACCTGTTTTATAAGTGGTTTTCAAGGAAATAGCTGGATCTGTCATAGGAAAATAAGATGGGGCCCACTTGCAATCGAATGGGCTGCTTCCCTGGTAGTTACACCCCTGTAGTAAAGACTACTGAGGATTTATTTCAGGATGTTCAATGGTTGTGGCCACAAGCAATGTACCAAACTTATAGAAGCACCATGCTAAAATAAAAAAAAAAACAAAATCAAAATCTTATGGTGGCCATAGAGGCTACAAACCGATCAGACAATCATACGGTATCAAGATATCCTGATATCGTACAATGGGGATTAAGAATCTACTGCCACCATAACGTAAGCCACTATAGTCTTGGTGCATCTGCATAATGGTTCAGCAGTAATTTCAATTGTATTCTCCAGTTTGGGGTTGGGGTTAAAAAAGGGTATGTAAACTGTAAAAAATGTCTTTGTCTCATCTTAATCTATAAAAGAATCCATGTTAGTAGCACAAACTCTGAGGTGTGTTGCTACATGTCTTCAATCCAATTCTGCTTCCTGATTTTTACAGTTAACAACTGTCATTATATATTTGATATTTCAAAATGACTGAATGCTGTTCCCCTAGCTGTCTCCTCTGAGCATGCTCAGGATCATAACCAGCTCGCTAAATCACTGGAGTGGAAGTGAACAAATATATCCGTTACATACCCATACTCAGGGCCGGATTTACACTATGTAGGCCCAAAGAGCATGGTGCCCTTGGCCACACCCCTAAACACAGGCCACACCCTTAAGCCACACCCATTTCTCTTTTTGGGGGGAAGAAAATAGACTATTAAGGGGTTGGTTTGGTGGGAGGAGATTGATAGCCGCCCTTCCAAACTCAGGCGCACCTAGGTGTGTGCCTAATGGTAAATACGGCCCTGCACACACTACCCCTGCATCTAGAAGCATAGCAGGCATTCACTAATGATTCCAGAGGACAAGGTAGGATATCTCAACATATTTTAAAGAGGCCATTCTTTCTAAAAGATGTCATTATAAGGGTGGAGTTGTCGTTTAACCAGCACCCTCTTTATTAGGCATGACTCGCTGATGTATCGCTCCAGCGCTGGCTTCACTGACAGTCTCCACCACGTCCACGCTAATTTGCACTGTGTGCGCACACAATGCAAAGGACCGTGGATCCACCGGGGAATGTCAATGTAGTCGGAAGCTGCCAGCAGCGCTGGAGCGATACGTGGGTAAGTTTCTCCTGCTCTCCTGTAAGTTTTACTGAAGGACAGGAGGTAAGACATAGCGCATTTACCTCCTGTTCTTCAGTTAAACTGGAAAAAAGAAAGTTAAAATCCTGGTGGACGTACCCTTTAATTGACTCCTGTCAATTGACTCCCATCCTGGCCAGCAAGGGTCATTGGAATTTAAGCAAGTTAGGGCATACACCCTTTGAGGAATCTTAAGTATTTATAAACGATAATGTTTTAAGGAATTTTTTAAAAAGTGAACAAATAAAGTAAAGAGATAGAAAATAATTCTAAATTGTTTTAATTTCTTAGTTTAAATGCATTTATTAGGGAAAGTGGGACTAAAAAGAGTTTTTTTTTTAAATCAATTGGGGTTAAAAAACACATCTGCTTCCTTGTAGTTAGAGCATACCACAGCACTGCCCAGAATGCAGTTCTTCTCAGCTTACAGTCAACCCTGTGTTGCAGTCCAGATGGCCATGTACCATACAAAGTGCACAGCTTCCCAGTGTCCCTTATCCAGTAAAGGATGCTTAATTTGCAGTGCTTTGGTTTACAGTGTCAGTATGCAAATGCTGAAATTTATTACCAGCTTAAAACCTTAAACATCTTTACCTAGAGAATATTTGTTACAATGTTCAACCTAGCAGCATTTCTTATTCAGGTCATGTAATACCTATGCATGCAACTTTACTCTAGTGCAGTAGCACAAAACAGCCAATCAAATATTATCATTGATCAGCCAAGTGGAGCTGTTATCTGTCTGTTTGCAATAGGATACCACACTGAGGCAAAGTTACAATATTGTTAATAAAGGAGAGCTAATGTGTGACACTCTCAACATCAATACAACCTTTAAAATGCAGTTGTGTAGCATTCCAAGTTCATAACCTTCCAGCACTGCTAGACAGCAGACCATCTCTTCACAAACAGCTTGTGTAATTCCCAGGTCATGGGTAAAAATCGATAACCATTTGAGTGCTAGAGGGTTGCTCCGAACTTCCTGGAAATCACTATGGTAAATATTACATTCATATCTATGTAACTGAAGTTGAAAACCTGACATTTGCTTCACTATTTAAAAAAAACTGGTTGGCAGCCTCAATATTAGTAGAAATCTGGGATATAAGAGAAACACAGGATCCTTATGTATTTTTAGGGATACGTGATTTGAGCTTGTGTTCAAGTTTTTTTCTTCAATACCCAATCTGTGAATGCTTTTACACCTCTATTAAAATATTGATGTATTCCTACTACAATATTTTTTCTCTCTGTGAGTGGTGTATCCATGTGAATGGCATATTAATACACACGTCTGTCCATGGAGATTTGTGTTTCAGGAATATGTTTGTAGTCAATAACTATAGCCCTCCTGCCCTATTGCACTGGGTGAGATATTTAGTTTGAGAAACACTGCTGATTTGTGTTTACAGCATTTACTTCATTCCTCCCTAATTTGATTGACAAAACTTAGCGGCCTTGCACATGAGAATTTGTTTATTTCTGTCAAATACCCAAAGCATTAACAACACTGACTCACCAGATAATGTGCCAGCTGCAACAGAGAGAGGGTGGATTGATTCCTCTGCAGCTTTCAGTTTTTCACAGTGGCTACATCATTCTCACCAGAACTGTGACTCGAATCACTGCCTTTTCACACAGAAATATATTTGTCTGGAGAAATGGGCATAGGTTTTGAAAATCGTTTTTCTTAAAGGTCATGTCCACACCATTTAGTTTTAGTAGCAGCTTATCACAGTTGGCTCAAAATATCTGTGCTTTTTTTTTGGACAATTGCACAGGTCCCAATGGACAGCATGATCGGTACTGCCAAAATGTTGGACACAATGACTTTTACCACAACTGCTGCTATTTTGGCCCAGGAGACTGTCGATAGCAGTAAATGGTCATCCTGGCCAAAATAATCTCCCCGTGCATACCTAGCCTCAGATGTGATTCATACGTCATGGCAACTACTGACTTCCATTCCGGAGATGCAGAAGAGAAGCCTCCTCTGCTGCTGTGCAGCTTGTTTTTAAAGGGCAATTATGGACACCCATGTCTCCTCCCCCAGTGACAGTACCATGTACCAATGTGCTACCACAGCCATGTACAATGCCAGGGAAGAAACGTGAGCTTAATGCATGTGTTAATTCATGGTTTTGGTTTTTAGAAAACTGGGCTGAGTTTTCTGTCAGCTACAGTTTCTAGTAGGGATGGATTGCATCTTGATGATGGTACAGCTGTTTGGGGGAGAAGATGGCTAAAGGTTGGAGGAGATTTTAAACTAGGTTTGGTCAGAGGGTATTTTGGACTTCACTGGGACATAATAGATAGGTAAGGATATTGTATAGTATAGTATTTGAGGTTGAATAAAGACATGTGTCCATCTACTCCAACCTAAAAACATGGAAAGTAGGAAAATGGCATTTTAAATTTTAAATCAGAGGGAGCAGAACATGCCTAGATGAAGTGTAAATGCTGTAATAAGAAGTACAAGAAAGTACTTAAAATAGAAAATGAAATACGGATAACAGCAAGACCAACCCAAAATGTTTTTAATTATAGCAATAGTAAAAATATGAGCGCAGAGAATGTGGGACCATTAAATAATGTGGCTAAAATGATTATAAGGGATGTCGAAAATGCTAATGTCCTAAACAGTTTTTATTCCTCTGTATACACTACAGAATCCTAGTCCTTATAAAACGGGACATTAATAATATGAAGAGTAAAATCAGGAATTTTTACTCTGGCTTACGAATCACCTCCCAAACCACACTTTGGTTCCCACTCTGAACAATTAGAACTAAACAGAACAACAATCAGGTGAAGGTAGAAATACAATGAAAAATGGGGTAATCGATGTGCAACTGTTGCAGGCAGATCTAGATAGATTGTCACATTGGGCTGTAGTGGTGTAAATAGGAATGACTGGGCCACCCAGCAAAACTTTGATGGGACCTCTATCCGTGATTCATCCACAGTGGGTTTTTTGGAAGGAGGTTATATCTGTCGTAGGAAAAATAATAATATGAATAATATATTGCTCATCTGGTAGTTACGCACATGTTGGGCTGCTAAGTTGCACAAGCTAGAGCCAGCAGGATATTGTCTTGTATAAAGAGGGGTATGGATACAAAACACCAATAGAGAATTGGTTACTGTATCCCGAACAGAGAGTAGTGGTCAATGGAACTATATCTATGTTCTGTACTGAGGCCACTGCTATTTATTCTGTAAATGATTTAGAAGTTGGTATTGAAAGCAAGGTATCTTTGTTTGCTGATGACGCAATTGCTGCAAGCAGACCTAGATAGGTTATCAAAATGTGCAGCAGAGTGGCAGATGAAATTTAATGTTGATAAAATGTAAGACGATGCATTTGGGAATTAATTCTTGTGCTGCCTACACCATAAATGACTCTAGGGGCTTTTAGTAGATAACTTAGCTGTAGCAAGCAGTGACAGTCAGCAACGGCTAGAGCTAGCAAGATATTGTCTTGTATAAAGAGGGGAATAGATTTAAGGGAGAAAAATACTATTCACACTTATTGACAAAGCACAAGTAAGGCCTCATTGTGCGGGGATATGATTATAAATATATTAATAGGCTATATAATAAATTCTTGCATTTCAGAGGACTCGTGGACATCCTTTAAAGGGCATGTCCACCCCCCACTAAAATTTTCCCTACTGTCCAGACAAATGGAGAGTAGGCCTATCTGTGTGTAATCCGGGGACTGAAGGGACTCTGGCATGCACAGTGGAGCTCTCCCCCCCCTCTCCCCTCAGGATCCCTCAGCAGCTGAATTTGACTTCAGGGGGGAAAAAATTCATATAAGCTAATGCAACCCCCCCACCCTAAACGCAATGTTTAAAACATCTAATTCAGCCCCTAAATGCACTTACCTGACCTTGTTTTCCTCAGCTCCCTCTGCTGACAGGCAGCCATATGAATGATTGGCTGAGTCTCAGCCAATCACAGATGCATTTACCGGTCTGGCCCCTTCTGCTGTTCCATGCACAGAAGTAGCAGAAGAGGCCATGACCGAGGGAACAGGGTCAGGTAAGTACATTTAGAGGCTGATTTAGTTTTTTTTTTAATTTTAGAGTTGGGAGGTTGCCTTAACTTATATGAAGTTTCTGGTTTAAGGTTGGAGATACCCTTTAAGATTAGAAGAAAATAAGTTTTAGGTTAGGAAAGGTTTCTTTACAGTAAGAACATTAAAACTGTGGAACTGTCCTACAGCAGATATGGTAATGGCAAGTTCATTGAATAGCGGGTAGATATGTTTATAGAAAGAAAAAATATGGAAAATTACAGTTCTGGTTGATCCAAGGATCCTTTTTGATTGCCATTTGAAGTCGGGAAGAAAAATGTACCCCCTTTTCTGCTGTTTCCTCCTCCTCCATCAATTGTTAGGTAGGGTTAATTGTCCACATCACATACTGCAAACAGAAGACTGGAGAGGAGCTGGCTGAGCAGGGAAACTTTAAGTATTACAGATGGTCTGTCAAATACCCAGAGGAGAGGACATAGCAATTAACAGGGAGATTCAATAAAAGTTCTTATTGTTAAAAATGGTGCTAATTTTTACCCAACCAATCAGATCTTATATAACATATGAAAGCTAACATCTGATTGGTTGGGGCAAAATTAGCACCATTTTTAACAATAAGAACTTTTATTGAATAACCCTGTAAGTTCTCACTTTGGGTACTAATTGGTTATGGAATGAGAGTGAGGAGGAGGGGAGTATAAGTGTTCTTTAATAATACACCATAGCACTGCTCCCCTTCAAACTGTTAGGGCTAGGCCAATCTCACTGGTGGCCACACTAGTATGCTGCGCATCCATTAATCATAGTGCATGCGGTGTGCGATCTTAGCGCACGTGTTTTCGGTGTGGCCTCAGCACCCACAGCTGAAAGTTAAGTTTAAATGAAAGACCAGTTTCCTACCTTTAAATCGAGCCATCAACCACCTCTCTACGTGCTCCACAGCCCAATATATACAGAAATGACTGACCAGAAAGTTAATGGGTGGGAGGCTGACTTGTGACATTCCTGAGGCTTCTCCTGCACAGTGCCGCCGGCGAGCACAGCCTCAGACTCCCTCAGTGTGTGAAGGAGACAGGAAGTCCCTCCTCCTCTCTACTGTGTGAAGTCCTGACAGAGAAGGTAAGGGAATCTACAGCCCTTCACTTTCACTGTGTGAAAACAGCCCTTTCAGGGTTCTCACTCTGCCTGAAAAGGCTGATTTCACAGAGTTTTCTGTAGGGGGGGTCTGAGTAACTCACGGCACCCCCGAGTGGGCGGGGCTTAGACGACCGTGAGTGGGTGGAGCTTAGGTATCACGAGTGGGCGGGGCTTAGGCACCCGTGAGTGGGCAGGACCACATGGGGCTGTAAGACAATGGGCCATGGGGGGCCTGCAACTGGAGGGACCATGGGGTCCATGAGTGGGAGGGACCAGGGGGGCTGCAAAGGGGAGGAGGAGACACAGGACAGATTGACAGTTTCAGAGCAGGAAGTGCAGGGGACCTGGTGATGCTGCTGCCATATCACACACAGAAAATGTAAATATCTTCAAAACTATGCAAAATAAACAATGGAAAGAAATTGCAAAAATCCTCAGGGGAGCATTTCCTATCAACGTACCTCAATTTACCTAAAATCATTTTTGGACCACAGTTCCCTTTTAAATCAAGCCTTGATAACAGCTGCCAGTTTCACTTTTACTATAGCACAATCTCACTGGGTGAATGCTATTGGCTGTTTGAAGGCACACATCATCTCCACTGCACATCCTCCTCACTCTAGCTGTGCCTAAGATTTTGGGAGGGGCTGGGCACAGAGAGAGGAGAAATCTATGCTAACTAGAAGTGAGCAGAAAATGGTATGTCCACCCCTTAGAAAAACTTCTAATATGATAAGCAGGACCCCTTAAAACGTAAGTTCCAAATTGGTTAATGTTATTAAATATGCTCCCAGACATACTTACAAGTTCCCGATCCACAGCCGCTTTCTCCTTCTCCACTGCTGTTGCTCTGTTCTTTTTTTCTGTTCCCGAACATCAGCAGTGGAGGCTCGTCCAGGAATGGCAGTCAGCCATTGGCCAGAACTGACTGCCTTAGCCGGAAGAGCCAGAGACGTGCGTATGGGTACTGCTAATCATATTAAACGTTTTTCTAAGGGGTGGACATACCCTTTAATGAGATCTAGCCCCAAATGTTTATACTTCAGAATCTGAATGTCCCAATCTTTTCCCAAACCACTAATAAACCTTAAAATACTACTCAAGTAAATTGCATATATGTAAATGTGATCCACAGAAGAACTGGATGAAATAACAGTGTGTATGTGCAGTGTCTGGCCACACCTCCTAACCTCAGTCACATGGTCCCTTGCATAATCTGTCCTGTAGAAGGATTGGTGAGATACTACCAGCGGGTATCAAAAATCCTGCAGTAGTTTAGGACTAAGCATGTATAAAGAACATAAAAGTCATTGACCAAACTGTGTTATACTGAAACACTGGGAAATAAAGCACAACTCCCATGTTAGGTAAATTACTAGCAACTATATCAAAAGTACAGATTATTGGTTTTATGTCAAGGTACAATGCCTTCAGTTACTGTATTGTTTTGAAACTTTAGTTGTCCATTAAGCATTTCATTTACCGTATATACTCGAGTATAGGTCAAGGTTTTTAGGCTTTAAAGGGTATCTCCACTGATAAGTCACCTGGGTTGTAAGGATAGGTATGTGTAAGGTGGATATGTACCTGCAGTATACTGTGTCTTTGAGCAGCAGTTTAGAAGAAATCCAATGAGTTTCTCTCTGAACGCTGGGGATGGTGCAGGTCCTTTCAGTGACTGCCTGCTTGGGAAATGTCCAAAGCGAGTGTTCCTATAGTGCATGCGCAGAACGTGTAAGGATCCGTCGGGACTGCTGTCTGTGTGATCCAACTGGTTGGTTGATTCTACACATACACGCACACACACCTACTGATTACTGATAGAGTTCACTGATTAATGGAGGAATGATCACATGGCCATCACCTCACTGAGTTCACTAATTAATGGAGGAGTGATCAGGTATAAAGTTTTTCTGTCTCCCAATACACCCTCTCACATCGGTTTGGGTTTCTCTCCCATCCCCTCCCATACTAGATTGCCTCATATTCCCAGCATCCACTATAAAATCAATCTTAGATCACTTTTTCAACCACCCCTCTCAGAGTTAGACACAAAAAAATCTTTATTAAAAACAACACAAGTTCCCCCTGCCTTTGTTACAGTATTGTGGGAAGAGGGTTTTAACTTTCCCTCTCCTGTCTCTCTCTGCATGATCAGCTGTAAAAATTAACTTAAAAGAATCAGGGAGGAAAGGATTTCTTACTGCAGCCAAGTGACAGCACAGCACAGGGGAAGACACACCCCCAGGAGCTAGCACAACTTTCCCATGCTGCTGCAAACAAATTTAGGTGAATTCTGAAAAAAAGGTAGGAGGAGGTTTGGGGGATGGTGTACTTTAAAAAGTACCCCCTCTGGGGGCTGTGTGTGTGTGTGTAGTGCTTGCCACAGCAACTAAAGTATGCTGGGAGTTGTAGTTTCCAAACATCTGTATCTGTAGCAGATCACAGAGGGAATCCAACTGATTCTGTCTATGATCTGCTAGAGACTACTAGTTCTGTATGTATCTATATTCAGACATCCCACCCTGCCAAATGTGGCTTCTGGGCAGGGTGGGGAGAGGGCAGAGGGTCCGGAAAGAGGTATGGTGGGAGGCAAGGCGTAGGTGGGTGTAATCTTGGAGGTGGAGTTAAGCAGTGGCGGGGGTGTTCCGGGGGTGTGGTAGCTGAAAATGCTGTATTCTGGCGACGGAATACACAGGTACCTGCGGTCTCGAGGGCGTGTGGGAGACCCCCCCCCAGAATCTGGGCGATTCCCATGACTGCTGGGAGGGGTGGGATACCTGTATATTTTGCAATACAAGTATTTTATGCCGCACTTTTGATGTGTTTTATGACCCTAAAAAAAGTATCACAAAATATCGATATCACATTTTTATAAATAAGGCCTTTTGTCACATGATTAAAACTGGGTACACACACTGAGTAGGCCACATGTTACAAATCTGCCAATCCCATGGGTAACGATGGTGGGACTAATGTCCTATAGACCAAAAGGGCTAATTTTCTTTGTCTGAATTCAGATTTTTAGCTTAAGGGCAATTCATATAAAAGTCTACTCAGCTTTTAGGATCTAATAAATCCATTGACTAATGTGTTCAAATCCAACATCAATTGCATCTGCAAAGAGTTTGCATGCTCTTCTTGTGCTTTTGTGGGTTTTGTCCCACAATCGTAAAGGCATACAGAGAGAGTGTTATATGGTAGCTAGCTTATATATACTGGGCCTGGTGTAAATGGGTAAACTTATGTAATATTTTCTATGTAAAGAAATACATACAACACAAAGTAAGCAACATTAAAAGTGCTTTGACGTTATGGACCCAAATCTTCTGTTATTTTCATGTCTGCTGGCTCATTACATTCTGAAATATATAGTAAACACTTCTGTTCACCAAATGTCTGTTGATTCTTAACAACGGGCAACATTTTATTTGATTGTATTAATTTACAATCTGTGATTTCTTTAATACAGTTTTGCACACCTGGTACCAAAATATATTTCCTGTTAATACATAAAAATGCAGTAGTATATACTATTATAGGTTTTCCACCTTAATTTCTACTGACACTACTCCTTGCAGAATATCTAGATGATAAGTACTATAGCTAATTTGAGGGGAAGACTTGGGGGCTATGAAGGAAAGTGTTTATATTGATATAAACTAAGAATTTTACATAACTTTTCTTTCCAAGTTAACACAAGCTCGCATTTAAAAGGTAGTCCAATATATTACACTGTAATTTTGCATGAGACTTAAATTGAGATTATATTGTCCATTAAAAAACTCAAAATGATTCCCTAGAACACATTTAATATAAAATCAGCACTTAAAATGTATGTTTTATTGACAATATACAACTTAACTGCTCTCTTTTGTTTTAATCATAAATGAAATAAGAACTTTAACTGCAGACTATAGTTCTGAGTATGGCAATCTTTACTGACAGACTTTTACTGCAGTGTTATTAGACTTCTTCTCTACATGCTTTCTGGGCTCGTTACGAGCTTGCACATACATGGGCAGAGGAAGAAGCAGGGACAAGCACTCATGAGGTCCCTCACAAGCCATGAGGTCATCAGCTGTCATGGTCATCACTGAGAATGGGGCAGAGGCAGATTCCTCTGCCAGAATGGGGAAAATACATCCACTTAAAGGGTATCTCCTCCCCCAAATTCTAAATTTGACATAATGTAGGGACCCCTCCAACCCTGAACGCTAGAGTTATAACTTAAAAATTGTGCCAGAAATGTACTTACCCACCTTGATTCCCCTTCGTTCCCTACTGCTACTTCTGGGAGTGGCAGCCGTGTCTGTGATTGGCTGAGAGTTTGACCGTACTTAGTAAAATAATCGCAAAATTACAATAATAGCATTTACTTTTAAATGCGACCTTGTGTTAACGAAAAGAAAGAAGTTATTTCAAATTTTTATTTTATATCAATATCAACACTTATCTTCATCAAGTACTGAAGATAGGAGAACTGTATCCTGTATGCTCTTAAATGCCCCATAATGTATTTTATACCCTTTAATAATCAGCATCTAATTTGCTGGCAGTAGCAACACTGAAAATTCACACATTTTCATTAGTCATGTATAAAGTATGAGATTTGTTCAAAAAAGCTTTAAGGTTTTAAGGGAAAAATGTTTGTCTAGATTGAAATGAGATGTTTTACCCCTAGTTAGAACAAGTCATGTAAAGGTCACTAAACTTGATTTTGGGATTTAGAATTTGGGAGTTAGAGACGAAATCCAAATCTCCTTGGGTTGGAAGCTGGACCGTTTTCTTCCACTTATACATACAGTTCCCAGTATGAGTACAGCAAACAACGCACCTGGCTCCTTCTGACAGCATCTCCTGCAGCCCATTCCTTCTCTCCCCCCCCCTTCCCTAACATTGGTGCACATGGATGCCTATGTTAAAGATGTGGGGTATGATGTGTGTGTGTGGGGGGGGGAGTTAGCTGCTCATATCAGGAAGGGTAAGTAGGAGGGGGAGTCGAGGATAAAATACTTAGGAAATATGGATTCAATTTCTAATTTTTAAACCCAATGTTGCCAGGTTAGCTGCAATAGCTTCTTCTCTACCATTAAATTAACAAAATAAACACATCCACATTCTGCCATCTAATTTAGGGTCTCACCCTGGTCATTCTCCTTTTTTTTTTTTAGAACATTGAACTGTTTTTATAATCATCATGTATCATTATGTCATCATGTACCCAAAACATGCTGATCTATTCAGTTTCCCCACAAGGTCCCATTTCTGATTTAGACACCCTTAGGCCGGGTACACACCAGCTGATATTTTTGGCCGACCAACTGATTCACGGCACTTTCGGTCGGCCAGCCAAAAATATTGGCTGGTGTGGGGCGGCTGGCCGCGACTGACCCTGATCGTTCGTTTGTCTGGATCGGATGTGTCGTAAAATTACGATTGATCGTGCAGTTCCCTATGGGAATGCTCGATTGATCGTTTGCATTTTCGGCCGTGGCCAAAATTGCCACGACCGATGGACATTTGTCCCAGCCAAGCGCTCGTGGCGAGCTCCCGAGTCAGGAAAAATAGTCCCTCAGTGTGTACCCAGCCTTACTATTTACTGATAACTGTTATCCCCTAACTGTCTTTATCTCTTTAAACAGTGTCTGCATTTCCATCTATAGTGTATGTAGGAGCATGGCTGATCAATCTTACTTGTTTAACTGTTAACAGAGCTCCCACAAAATTTGTTTTACTAACTTCTCTTGTTTGTAACTCAATGAAAAATGTTGATTTCAAAGAAGAAGAAAAAATAAAATAAAAATGTATACTGTATAGAATCTATCTATCTCTCTATCTCTCTATCTCTCTATCTATCTATCTATCTATCTATCTATCTATCTATCTATCTATCTATCTATCTATCTATCTATCTATCTATCTATCTATCTATCTATGTATCTATCTATCTATCTATCTATCTATCTAATTCAGTTATTGGTGGTTTAATCTGGCTCTGGCCCTAGAAAAAAAAGGTGAGAATTTGATTCCAGACTAGGAGAGGGCTGATATGTAAAGGTAGGTACAACCAGAAAATCTTCCTTCCAGACCTACCTTTCAGCAATAGTGAATTGTTGGCCGGGATGAATCACTGTTGGTCGTGGCAAAAATAGCAAATAGCTGCAGCCCAAAGTTTGCCGCAAACAATCGTGCAGGCCATAGGGAACTGCACGACCGTCTAGATTTTACATTTGCCCATTCAGCCGAACCGAGTTAGGTCTAATTTTAGGGCCCGACCAAATGGTACACGGTAATTATTGGTTGTTGTTCTGAAAAATTGGATAGTGTGTACCCAGTCTAAGAAAGCAGACAGATGTCTTTATGAGATAGAATTGGAAGGTAACAAGGAGACCCTCATATTTATGGCTGATAATTTAAAGGACAAATAAACACTAAAACTAACCTGATTTCCCGTGTCCCTATAGATCTAAAATGCTATGTTTCACAAAAAAAAAACAAACTAGGTGACAAATACCTTTAAACAAGTCTGATAATTGATTCTGCTTCTCCTCCTCCTTCTCGTGGTCCTCGGTGGTTAATTACATCTGCCCCAGTCAATCATCTGGGGTTGTTGCCAAATAAAGGAAGATGAGGAGAGGCATCAACAATTTTAACAATAAGCTGTCTTAATTATACAGGTCATAGTGAGAACCTAATTCTCCTGTCATTTCTGTAGCCTTCCATTTTAGCAAGTTTTTGTCTCTGTAGGACTGCTTCTGGGCCCATGTCCCTGTTGTGCACAGAAATGGTCTGAAAATAGAATCTAGTTGCTCTGTTTGTGCTGAAGAGAGCATATTTATGCTTTTTTGACAGCTATTGCACATGCATGTGGAGGACATAGTCTGAAAAAGGTGTTTGCTTATTCTCTTTGTACAATTTGGGGGGAATTTAAATTATATATTTAAAAATTGCTCACCTTTAGATATTGGATTGATTGCAGTGGGGAGAGCATGTAAACTGGTGATATCATTTCCCCTAGCTCCATAAAGAAGCAGAATCTCTTTTAAGGCAGAAATCCACAGTGCTGGATTTCTGCATTATCTTACCCCAAAAGTTATGTATTGGGTTTACTTCTACTTCTACCAATTGGTCTGTGTACTAGAGAATGAAAAATTATAATCATTGAACACCAATATAGAACATATTCTAAGGGATTGCAGCTAACAAATACTTTTTGAGCATGGAGGAATGTGGCCTATCTGGTAGACATTCCTTCATCTTGTATTAAGATATAATTATTTCCTGTTTAATAGGAAATTATCAGGGAGATTCAATAGAAGTTTTTATCATTTAAAATGGTGTTAATTTTGCCCTTACCAATCAGATCTTATTTAACATTTGAAAGCTAACATCTGATTGGTTGGGGAAAAAATTTTAACGATAAGAACTTTTATTGAATCTCCCTGATTATATCCAGCCCATAGGCACAGCGAAGGGTGCAAAATGAGCTCCCTCTTATGGCAACCTGTTTTTGGTTGGGTGGGAGAGGAAGCACATTTTAATGAGGACTTGATGTTTTAAACCTCTTACATTGAAGGTTGATTTAGTTTTATAGATTATGTGTTTTTTTGTGTTTGGATTTTCTCAATATCCTGAATAGGAATGTCTTCCTCACATATAACATCTACCACTGAGGTAGAATTTGTGTGGTTACGAACCAGCATAATGGTTCTTTGATCACCACTCTTTAGGAAGCCCACTTCCACAAATGCCTTGCTACATTTTGGGAGCACATAATCCCCAAGAGAAGGCTCTTGCGATTACAAAGAAATTGTACTACCAGGGAGAATCAACAGCCTTAGTGCAAGATCCCACTATGTGGGTTGTGCTGTCCGTTTTGAGTGTGTTTAGGACTTTGCATTTTGTCAACATTCTAGTCCATTTGCAGGTTAACAGACATGCATTTTTCTATGCATTTGTCTGCGTGGGTCCATGTTTTGGTCCATTTGTGTGCATGTGCAATTTTTGAAAAATCAACAGGAAACACTGGAGAAAACCCACACACACAAAAAAAGTGGGATTCTGACATACATGGACCAAAAGTCGTGCACATGTGCAGATAAAAAATGGACCACATTGATTCGAAACGCAAACTATACAGTAGGAACTGATTTTCGCGATTTCCATTTTATTTTAAATTACATTGCGATTCTCTGACAGTTGTTGCTGGATTTATCAGCTTAATACGCTCTCCCCTGGACTTAACAAAGAATGGGATCATTTCAGATGCGTTTGATTCTTGTGATTCAGTTTGCTCTGGTTGGACATTCAACATTGAGGATCTCAGGATCCCAGTGGTCTAGGGTCTGCCTAGGGTCAGTAACAGCTGATGGTACTCTCTTGGGAGCTGACTCTGCTTTATTCACTTTGTGACTTGTTCTATGTGGCCCAGGACTCTCATGTTAAGCATATTTTATATACATTTTGGTTGATTGTAATATAATATATATTTTGAAAGGAGCCCCTTTTGGAATTCAATACTTACCTTCTAAAATCTGGGGCATAATTGCCATGGTCACTTTTTGTTTTGTTACCCCACTGTTTCATCATGTACTAAATTTGATCTTCTACCCATCTTAGGGCCATATATAAAAAGGCATGGTATTGCTATTTTGTGATATCGCACCTTTAACGATCGTTACCATGATCGTAATTGTACGTTCGCATTTGTACATTTTCGATCGCAGTTGTAAATTTCGATGATATCATTTACTACTGCATAGTATTGTACAACTATTGGACCAGGTGTTCAATGTCTGATGACTGTTCTGCTGACCATGGACAGATGTCATTTGGACAGTTTAGTATTCCAATACTAACTACTTATTATACACTTATGAGGGTTCATTATTACTATTATCTCCTTGGACTTATTATTATAATTAATATTATTGATGATGTATATAGCACCAACATCTTCCGTGGTGCTTTATAATAACATAGTTATACATGTTACATACAAGGGTAGCACATATAATACAAACTCATACATAATACATACAAGGGTAATGCATATAATATAAGTAATATAAGTGATGCATTAATTTAAAGCTATACCATGATACACAAAGAAAGAGGATCCTGCCCAGTAAGCTTACAGTCTAGAGAAAATGGGAGTGACGCAACTTTCACTACAGGTCGTACCTATACATTTTGTATAGCCAAAACATTTATTGATTTTGTATGAATTTGTTTGATTAATACAACGTAAGGCCAGCAACAAAAAGGACTTATTAGTGGATTACAGACAATTTTAGTTAAAAAACCCTGCAAACAAGGACAACCACAGTAATAATATTAAATGACACTTAGATATCCTACTATTTTGATATGGGAATGTAAAACAACCTTTATAAATATAATAATCTAATAAATTAAATTTTATCTATACCAGCGAAGTGCTATTTCGAGGTTCTAAACTGTGTCTATGTTCTTATAGGCAGGAGCTGGCTTCTATTGAGTGAAATCCCTTGGATGCTAGTATTAAAGCCAAATACAACCTTCTAAGAGCTTGCTTGAAAGGATGAGCCTGTGCAGGTTCCCATAGGAACAGGACTGAAGAGATTTTTTTTTGGTGAGTTGATACTTTCAGGTTGTTTTTCTCCCCAAAATACTCATTCAAACATTATTTTACACATGGCCAGTTGTTTTTTTCATGTCCACCTATCACACTGAAGGAAATCTTTCAAGCAGAGATTGTTTATAGAAGAACTCCATTCCTTCCAGGATTTCTAGCCCCATGACATTACCATCTCGGGCTTATTTCCTTACAAGTAAATACAATTTTATGATTAACATCTTTTCTCTTTATTTTCTGTTATGATGCAGAGAAACCCTTTCATTTTTAAACTTAGCAAAAAGGGGTTTCATTTTTAACTAATGAATCCTGGGGCAGGCAGTTGCTAGAATTGGTGAGCGATTTAACTTGCTTTGGTGTTGTCTTAAGCCTCGTACACATGTTAAATACCGTTGGCCAAAGCAACTAAAGGCCATCCACTTCAGTCAGCAAGCATTTGTGAGTGTCAACCCCTGTCAACATCCTTTAAGTTGATGGATGCTGATGCACACATAAGTCAGTTGAAGTGGTTTGCTGTCCTGAGCTGACAAAAATCTTGCGTGTTCAGAAAGCTTTAAAGTGGACTTTAAGTTGAAAATGTTTTTTAATTGACATCAACTAACATGTGGGTGATTCAGTCTATCTTTGCGGCCCAGTTGTAATGTCTCAGATTCATAGATCTCATCCTGGGCATGTGGCCAGATCTTGGAATTGGAGAAGGAACTTGGAACTTGGCATGAATGATACTTTAAGGGCAACTCCACCCTCATAAGAACATCTTTTAGAACGAATGGCCTTGTTAAAATATGTTGATATATCATAGTTTGTCCTATGAATTCATTACTGTATACCTGCAATGCTTCTGGATGCCTTGTGGAAACTGAGCAATTTAGAAACCTGTACTGAGCCTGGGCATGCTCAGAAGAGGCAGATAGGGAATTAGCATTCAGTCATTGGCTGTGATGTCAAATCCATAACTGACAGTTGCTAACTGGAAGAACCAGGAAGCAGAAACAGGGGAAACAGGACATTGTGCAGGATTTCAGGTTAGACTTATATATTTATATAGGTGAGGTTAGACATTGGTCACAGGTGGCGCTCCTATGATAGAGGAGGAAAGTGGCAGTCAGAATTAAAATAGTTTTCCCTTTCACCTATACTTGGCACCTTTAATTTAGCAAGAAGTGCAACAGTTTTGAATTTTTTAGTCTCCTCACACTCGCGTGCACTCGTGGGGAAGAGGTGCATGCTAGAGCGCACATGTGTATGTTTAGCCTCATCATCACATTGTCGACTCTTGGTCAACACTAGTCACTGTGTAGGCCATTTATTTTCTCCAGTCACTTTGGTGGGCATCTTATGTTTACCAATCACTGTGGGGGCAATTTATATTTATCAGTCACTGTGGGGGTAATTGATGTTTACCAGTCACTGTGGGGGGCAAATTATATTTACCAGTCAAGGTGGGGGTAATTTATGCTCTCCAGTGACTGGGGGGGTAATTTATGTTTACCAGTCACTGTGGGGGGCAATTTAATATACCAGTCTGTGAGGCACTTATATTAACCAGCCTCTGTTCAGGGGCACTTACATTACCAAGCACATATATTACCACCCTCCAGTTCACCAGCTTCTGTTAAGTCAGCCCACCAGTTCAACATCCTTTGTTAGGACTGACCTAGTGGCTGCTGATCTGGAAAGCTGGCTAAACAGTGACCAGCTAATGTTCATTCAGCTCCCCCATGGGCATAACTACAAATAGAGCAAATCCTGCAACCTCAGGGGACCCCATCTTCTCAATTTTCCTTTGACAAATATAGATTTCTCCAAGAAAAACACTGTAGATGAAGCAGAGATAGGGGCCCCAAGATAGTTTTGCTGGGGAGCCAAGTGATTCCTAGTTATGCTACTGCAGCCCCCCAGTTCACCAACCAGTGTTAGTCAGACCACCACACCCATCTCCACAAGCCACACCCACTTTTTTTACAGCAGCGCAAAGCTATATTAGGCGGCTGTAAAAAGTTTGTCTCAGGTGGCAAAAGGTCTAGAAACGCCTCTGCAGATAATGGTGTTTCGTTCAGTTCATGCACTCAATTAATGTAATCTCATGTTCTCAAAAGTAATTTGTATTTTATACAATATAAATGATGTGTATGTTGCATTAAAATTTGAATTAAAGCAGAACTAAAGTCTCCAGCCAACAAGCTGTATATCACAACAATTTTAACCTAGTAGGGTGCCTACTAGATGTCCAACCCCGTTGGCCAACTCACTGCCACATATATAGTCCAAAAATATATAGAAAATAGGGCTGTTCAGTCGTTTCAGAGTGTTTTCAAAATAGGGGGAATCCCATCTTTATTGGTGCAAAATGCAAACAAAAGCAATCAGATCATAGACCCTGGATCAACATACCAATCTTGCCAAGCCTTGAAGAACTTTGGAAATTAGCTTGGAATATAGCGAATGTTTTTTCATAATGCATATTGGAAAGTAAAATTTAAAAATAAGTCTTTGGAATTTAACATGCAACATAATGTACTCAATATTGCTAAAAGCAACTTTCTCTAGAAAAAAGATGTTGGCCAAAAGATTTGTAAGCCTGCCACCACGTCAAGGTAAACTTTTTCAGCAGGACCCTAACAAACCTGACTTGTCTAACCTAACAAACTCTATCTAAAGCTAACCTGACCATAGGAAATACCTTTTAGCAACATCCAACACATCCTTAGAGAAAAAATATTTAAAAAACATCTGCAACAAAGTACACGGTTGGTAGTGCAATCTGGTAAAATCTGTAATCCCCATCATATATGTTATTTAGGCAAATTTATTAAGAGTCCTTTTGTTCAATCTTTTAGTCAAAACCTTTCAATACCATGAAACAAAACTTAATTAGAAACAGATTGATCACACTAGATATGTTTTAAACAATAAAAATGTGCCTTACTTTATCATTACAAAGTAACTGTATATATATATTAATCAGGGAGATTCAATAAAAGTTTGTATAGTTAAAAATGGTGCTAATTTTGTCTCAACCAATCAGATATTATTTAACATTTGAAAGCTAAAATCTGATTGGTTGGGGCAAAATTTGCACCATTTTTAACAATAAGAACTTTTATTGAATAACCCTGATTATATATTAAAATCCATTCTTATCTTCTCTTTTCTTCAGCAAGAGGGCATCAAGTTGTACTGTAGGCCTGCACACAATTGGACAAATGGGCCCTGTGCACACTCAGACAGACACATAGACATATACACACAGACAGAGACACAGACAGACAGAGACACAGACAGTCAGACACACAGACAGACAGACAGACAGACACACACATACAGATACACAGACAGACACACATCCCAGATCCCCCTCCCCAAGGCCTAGGCTAGGCTCCATCAAAAAATATTTCCCAAAGCACCCTTAGTGATCTCAGTGTCACTCACTAAGGGCCCCAGCACACATATGTTGGGTTGCAGCATACACAAATGGGTAGGGCCCCAGCACACACATGAGGGTCCCACCACACACAAGTAGGGCCCCAGCACACACAAGTAGGTAGGGCACTGGCACACAAATAGGCCCCAGCACACTTAAATCCCCCCTCCCAAGGACCTCTGTGTCCTGGTCGTAGGATACTTGCGCCCACACCTGCTTCCCTACTTATGCTCCTGTACCGCCCCCATGCTGTGTGCGTAAGAGACGTAGCATATGCAGAGGGGGCGTTACGGAGAGGCTGCGGGACCAATCAGGATGCATGTATCCTGATTGTAGGCACTGCAGAATCAGTGTTAAACCAAAGGTAACATGATAAAACATCAAATAGCGTTGGTTTTACACTGACTTTGGCATTTAGTGCTTAATATTCCATTGCCTCCATTACTCTTTTCTTGGAACACAATAGTTAAAAAAATGTTAGTAAAATTAGCTGAATATTTTGTATTTCCCCAGGTAGGCTGTATGCAGTTCACACTGACTGGTAAATACACTGCAGGGTAACAAGCAGCTTTCAACGTCTTATCGGAAACTTCCATATTGGTGTAGATACATCTATTTAGAAAATACTCTGCATAGAGACCGTGATTACCGGGGCAGGAGGTGTGGCTCTTTGATGACTTCATGGGCTGTGGGTTGTACTGGCAACAACATGGAAGCCTTCTTAGTTACAGAATCTATTTCTCATATGTACTAAATGCAACTTGCTAGAGTAGAATCTTTCAATGTATAGGTGTTCTGGGGAGAAAAACTTTCACATTAGGATGTAAAAAAGTATAGTTGTTACATTGAGGTTATGGTTCTACTTTTGCTCTTAGCAAAAACAAGTTTTGTTAACTGACTTATTTCACAGAGACTTCTTAATAAATTGATACATTTTTCTTGTCTTTCTAACTAAATGTATTAGTACAGGGAGGCCTGCAGTTACTGGCCTCATCTCCTGGCTCAGTGAGCTTCGACATGCTTAGCCTGCTCCACTAAGAATGAAAACTTAACATTGTATTTCCATGTGCTACCAGGAGGGGGAGTTTAATTGGAAATTAAAGTAAATGCAAGGCTTGTTGATTTTACTAATACCATGCAGCTTTACATGGTATTAGGGTTATGAATTTCTTGGAAATGCAACAGATACATAATCATCAGGCTTTGTATTTGAACTAGAGCTCTCCTTCAAGATAAAAATTAAGTATATATTTTGTGTTTAAAATATGTTAAAAATATATTTTGAATCTTCTATACTTTTCTGCCTGTGTATATGTCAAACAAAGGCATACTCGTGTTTGAGAGCAGATTAGTTCAAAAGTAAACACTTGTATATGACAAACTGGCCACAGGAATTCACTGAAAGATGCCATTGGGGGAGTAATCCTGTACCGGGCTCCGTCAAACTGTCACTTGCCTGGGGCCAAAATGGCTATTGCTTTAGGGGCTTCCTGGGGGTCCCAGAAATTTCTGATAGTGGCACTGCTTTAAATAGAACTTAACAGACATGTGACAGGTCACCAACTTTTCTAATTGCAATGAATAGCAGGTTAACTCACTATTTTCCATTATTTAGTACACGGACTCCTACAATAATTATCCAGTGTGATGAATAAATTGTCCATTTACACGCAGCCTTACCTTAGTACAAAATGCAAATTTTGTTTATGGCCTATGAGAGGCCTATCATATACAAATGTACCCAATACACTATATTGAGTACATACTTAATATAGTACTGTATATAGGTCCCACTATTGCCACCAAAACAGTACTGACTAATGGATTGCAGGGACTATAAATCTGAAGGTAAGACATTAGTGGGGCCTACATAAATCAAACTTGTTTTTTCAGCAGATCCACAATGCTCAATTGGACTGAGATCTGGATTATTTGAAGTTCAATTAAACTGTTACTCAAACCATCTTGAAACATGTTCAACTTCCAATGACCAGTCTGAGAGAGTGTGAGAGTGATAACACCATATTTAACACATCTGCTCCCCATTCACACTTGAGACCTTGTAGTCACATGAGGGAGGGAGAATAGCTCTTTGGGCACAATTTGGACTCATTTTTGTTGCCAGTATATCTGTTGTATTCCGTTAGATCAACTGGACTTAAAGTTTAGTTCTTAAAGATGCTTTGCTAGGCATTCTAGGATGACTAATGAAACGTCTTCAAGTATTAAGTTTTAAGTCCAGTTGATCTAACTGAATACAACAGATATACCATGACCTGGATGAATGGGAACCTTCACAAGCATTTAGTTGCCAATGGTTTATACATTAATGGCTGTGTGTTGAGTTATTTTGAAGGGACAGAAAATGTACACTGTTATACAAACTGTACACTGGCTACTTTACATTCTATTAAAGTGTCCTATCTTTAGTACTAACCCATAAAAATATATAATAAAATATTTAGGGGTGTGAGGTGTACTCACTTTGTAAAATACTGTATATTACTTTTAGTGCTTGCAGTTTTTCACTTTCTTACTCCTCACTATAATTTTGTGTCTTGTGCTAATTTTCTTACCTTCCTGCTATTTGTCACTGTCTACCTATAATGCTTAAGATATTATACATGTGTACGTATATGTGTGTAAAAAAAGGACATATTCACTTTAAAATTACATCTAATTCTATGGTTACTTCTATTACTATTATTTACTGGGAGTTATGTTCAAGTGATAGAGCTCTGTATACATTCTTCTGTCCTGACTGAGTGAACTATGCTCAAGAGCTAGCAGTCTTTACTGAGAGGCATTTGGATGTTCAAAAGTGATAGACCTTTTTTGTAACTTTTCTGTTCTGAATGGAAGTAATAATTACAAGCTCTAGCAATATGTTGTCCATTACATCTTTGTGTGTGTGCTTGTGACAGTTCTTATTCATCCAGGTCATAGTATATCTGTGGTATACAGATAAATCAACTAGACTTATAGTTTAGTTCTTGAAGACATTTCGCTAGTCTTCCGACTGGCTTTCTCAATTCTGAAAGACTTGACATAGAATCTGTTGGCAATAAATTCCCTGGAAAGTCCCAGTTAGCAAGTCCCAACAACAAGTTGTTAGGGACCTCCTAAATGCAAGGTGTTGATTGTATTGAACTGAGGACTGTTGGCCTTGAAGAAAACATTTGTTCATGGATTGAGAACTGGTTATTGGACCGCAAACAGAGAGTGGTGGTTAATGGAGCTACATCTATGTGGGCTAAAGTTCTAAGTGGAGTGCCTCAGGGTTCTGTACTGGGGCCGCTTCTGTTTAATCTGTTTATAAATGACTTAGAAGCGGCCATTGAGAGCAAGGTCTCTGTGTTTGCTGATGACACTAAACTATGCAGAGCTTTGGAAACTTCCAATGATGTGCAAGTGCTGCAAGCAGACCTAGATAGATCATCTAAATGGGCAGCAGAATGGCAGATGAGATTCAATGTTGATAAATGTAAGGTGATGCATTTGGGATTTAATAATCCCTGTGCCACCTACACCATAAATAACTCTGTGTTAGGTGCATCTGAAATGGAAAAAGATTTGGGGGTTCTGGTAGATAACAGACTTAGCTGTAGCAAACAATGCCAGGTAGCAACGGCTAGAGCTAGCAAGATATTGTCTTGTATAAAAAGGGGAATAGATTCAAGAGAGAAAAATATTATTCTCCCTCTTTACAAGGCACTGGTAAGGCCTCATTTGGAATATGCGGTGCAGTTTTGGAATCCCATATACAAAAGGGACATCTTGGAAATGGAAGCAGTCCAGAGAAGGGCAACTAAATTAATAAGGGGAATGGAGGGGCTTGAATATGCAGGCAGATTAGACAAGTTAGGGCTGTTTACATTGGAGAAGCGGCGGTTGCGTGGGGACATGATAACCTTATACAAATATATTAATGGCCCATACAGTGAACTCTCTGGTGCATTGTTCACTAATAGGACATCCTTTAAGGTTGGAAGAAAAGAAGTTTCATCTTCAAGTTAGGAGAGGTTTCTTTACAGTGAGAACGGTGAAACTGTGGAACTGTCTTCCAGCAGAGGTGGTAATGGCAAGTTCATTGAATAACTTTAAAAAAGGCCTGGATAAGTTTCTAAAACTAAAAAATATTGAGAATTACTGGTATTAATGCATATAGATCTGGTTGATCCAGGGATACTTTCCGATTGCCGTTTGGAGTCAGGAAGGAATTTTTCCCCCCCTTTTTTAGCTGGGGTTTTTTGCCTTCCTCTGGATCAACTGTTAGGTAGGGTTAAAAAAAAAAAAAAAAAAGGGAATAGGTTGGACTTGATGGACGAATGTCTTTATTCAACCTTAATTACTATGTTACTATGTATGTTACTATGTATTGTGGCTAAGAGTTGTTAAAGAAACTGTAAACTTATTCTCACCTCCCTGTAAATAATATTTTGCTCAGGGGAACGGGGACTTACCTTCGCTCCGCTCCGCTCGCAGCCGCTTCTGCACAGAACAGCTGTTCTGTCCCGATCGTGCGCCCTATCTCTTGTATTGGTGCGCATGCGCCTAAGAGAGCGTGCATGGTCGGGACAGCGGTTGTTAGAGCAGGAGCAGCTGCGAGCGGAGCGGAGCGAAGGTAAGTTCCAGTGTCAGGGCGTTCTCACCTCCCTGTGAATAATAATAAAACGGAGGGCAAAGACTTCAAATGTTTGATATATGGGTTTACAGTTCCTTAAAAAATGCCAAGGGGATGGTGTCAAAACAGCATAGTACCCCCCATCAGCACCACCACCACCTCTAATTCAGGCTTGGTTTCTATGTTGGTATGCAAACAAAGCAATAGTGTGCACAAAAATAGTGATAGTCGCAGCAGGTAGATTAAATCAGTCCTTTATTGAGCCTTCATAAATGGCACACTAGTGAAAAACAGAGATGGAAGGCTTAAAGGACAACTGTGGTCTCAAAACAAGTTAGGGTTCAATGAAAGCCTGCAGTATTTCCTTTAAAATGAGCTGACAATCACATCTCTCTTTAAGACATTACATTCGTGTGAATGTTCAGACTTCTTGCTTCCAGTAGGTTGAGTGACATCACCTGACCTCTCCCCTTCCCAGGCTTCTTTATTCTGGCATAAATGGTCTCCTTGTCACCTCTTTTGAACCAATCATGTTCCTTGGTCAAGATATTTACATTACAATCTTTAAACATATGTCCTTTTTCTTTTAAATGCAGGTATATGGCTGAGACCTGGCCCAAGGAATCAGGTATGCAAGTGATGGAGATCTGTGTATTCAAGTGATGGAGATCTGAATAGCCTTCTACCCTAAAGCTACATACAGCATGTGATCAAGGGAGCAACATGCTCTTGTCAGGGGAGAATTGGGACCTTTTGGTCAGGGGGGTAAATACAACCAAGTGTCCCTTTCATGGTAGATTGCAAAATGTTTGACTACACCCACTTTGCTGAGGTCACACACACTTTCGTTTAAGTTACACCCATTTTTAAGACTACTATTCTCATTTTACATGGTTGCCTGCAAGTGTATGATGTGGTTAAGATAACAAATAGACTAATAAATTGGAGGGCTGATAACACTGGCTAATCATCTGGAGTGCTGGAAGCACTGGCTAATGATCTGAAAGGGCTAACAACACTGGATAATGATCTGGAGGGCTGATAACACTGGCTAAGATTCTAGAGGGCTGACTTACACTGTCTAATGATCTGGAGGGCTGAAAACACTGGCTAATGATCTGGAAGACTGACAACACTGGCTAAGGTTCTAGAGGGCTGATTTACACTGGCTAATGATCTGGAGGGCTGAAAACACTGGCTAATGATCTGGAAGACTGATAACACTGGGTAATGATCTGGAGGGCTGATAACACTGGTTAAGGTTCTAGAGGGCTGACTTACACTGTCTAATGATCTGGAGGGCTGAAAACACTGGCTAATGATCCGGAAGACTGATAACAATGGCTAATGATCTAGAGGGCTGATAACAGTGGCTAATAATCTGGAGGGCTGATAACACTGGCTAATGACCTAGAGGGCTGATAACACCGGCTAAGGTTCTAGAAGGCTGAAAACACTGGCTAATGATCTGGAAGACTGATAACACTGGCTAACGATCTAGAGGGCTGATAACAGTGGCTAATAATCTGGAGGGCTGATAACACTGGCAAATGACCTAGAGGGCTGATAACACTGGCTAAGGTTGTAGAAGGCTGACTTATACTGGCTAATGATCTGGAGGGCTGAAAACACTGGGTAATGATCTGGAGGGCTGATAACACTGAATAATGATCTGAAGGGCTGATAACAATGGGTAATGATCTGGAGGGCTGACAACACTGGCTAATGAACTGGTGGGCTGACAACACTGGGTAATGATCTGAAGGGCTGATAACGCTGGCTAAGGATCTGAAGGGCACTGGCTTATGGGCTGACTAATAAGCCAGTGTTACGTTAGCCCTCCAGATCCTTAGCCAGTGTTATCAGCCCTCCAGACTAATCAGCTGACTAATAATAAACGTGATTATATAAATGAGACCCCCATATATTGCTCTGCTCTCAGCTTCCTGACCACACTGTCAGTAAGTAATCTGCTAAACTATAATCTGGCAGTCTGGGCAGGAGTTTGAAGGGAGTCAAAAGCAGAACAATGTATGTAGTCACATAGATAAGCATGTTAGAGCTAGATGTGCGCGCTGTGCTGTTAAAGCACGTAACTTATTAATAGCTTCTGTGGCAGCATACATTTTTCATTGGAGACCAGCCATGGGGTGTAAATTGTTAAGAAATTTCGAATTGACTTTCCGAAATATTGCAGTGTAAACTTACCTTATAGGCCTCTGGAAGATGGTCTGAGAAACATGTCAGTGCTCGGGGAACAGCAAAAAAAAACGCATATGTAGCGCACATGCACACTACTTGCAGTTTCCACACAATACTTTCGATAAAAGCCGCTTCCAAAAATCCCCGAACGGCTGGAGATTCTAGAAATCGTCTTACAAGGGCCCTTTGGGGCTTAAGGGGTCCACAGCTCGAACTGGTGACCCCCCTCCCCAGCACTTATAAGTGCCTTTGCGGCCCTAAGAAGGGCCTTTGGGACTTTAGGGGTCCTGCAGCTCGAACCGGGACCCCCCTCCCCAGCACTTATAAGTGCCTTTGCGGCCCTAAGAAGGGCCTTTGGGACTTTAGGGGTCCTGCAGCTCGAACCGGGACCCCCCATCCGCAGCACTTAAAAGTGCCCTTGCGGCACTGAAAAGTGCCTTTGTGGTGGGTCCTGCAGCTCGAAACCAGCCCCCCCCCCGTCCTAAAAAGGAATAAAAGATTTAAATATAATTATTTGATCATATGATTTCAAGCATTGAAATCTTAACCAATTACAATTGAATTTGGTCCTTCTGCAAACCTATATAAAGAGCTGCAAACCTCCTCGGAGCTCAAAAGTCATCGCAGTAGTTGGCAGAAGAAAGAAGAGGCTAGCAACATCGGCTCCGTTGAAGCTGGCAGTGCCAGTGAGCTTACTGGCTGTCGCAGTGAGCCTGTCTGGCATCGGTGACTTCAGCAGTGCTGGTGTCGCTAGTTGTGAAGAAAGAAGGTGTCGGATCAAGACTCCGGTAACATCGGCCTCATTAAGGCCAGCGGACCCAGAGGTACCCCTGGCAACCACAGGGGTACTTCTCGGGGTTGGTGGCCTCAGCGGAGTTGGTGTCACCGGATGGAAGAAAGAAGACGCCGCCCGAGGGCTCTCTTAAGAGCCAACGGGGGTCCCGGTTCGAGCTGCGGGACCTCCAACAAATGCACTTCTCAGTGCCGCAAGGGCCCTTACAAGGGCAGCTCGAACAGGGACCCCTTAAGCCCCAAATGGCTATTGTCAGGGCCACAAGGGCACTTTTAAGTGCCGCAAAGGCACTAATAAGTGCGGGGAGGGGGGGTCTCAGTTCGAGCTGCGGAACCCCTGAAGCCCCAAAGGGCCCTTGTCAGGGCCAAAGTGGTCCGTGTAAGGACCCGGAAGGGGGTCCCGGTTTTGAGCTGGGGGACCCCTGAACGTCTCGCCGCGGCATTCTCGGCTGCGGCATTCTTGGCGATCCGCGAGTGGCCATTTTTGGGAATCTCCAGCCATTTGGGGGTTTTCGGAAGCGACCGATCGAGGCGTGCCGAACGTTTGGAAATCCTTGTACATTTGAGAATTCTTCTTTTCAAAAATAGTCCCGCGAGTTCGGAAAATCAAACTAGTTTGAGTACTAAGAAGAGATAGAGATTTGCATTAAAGGGAAACTATAAAAAAGATGGAACAGTGTGTTAAAGGAAAACTAAACTTAAATTCAATTAATCCTGGTGTGAAAGCTTTTTTCCCCAGAACACCTATGCATTGTAAGATTCTTTACTAGTAAGTTGCATTTAGTACATGTAAGCAATAGATTTTGTAACAAAGAAGGCTTCCATGTTGTTGCCAGTTCAACAAGCCCACGTAGGCTTCAAAAAGCCATGCCCCCTGACCCCAGGATTCAATTTCTATACACAGAGTTTCTAGCTTCTGTTTCTAGCGAAAGACACAGGTTCTAAATGGACTCTGGAGCAATACAAAATAGTGAACTGATTTTAATGACATTTACTAAAATGTACTTGATACTTCTGCATGTGCAGTGGTGGCACACAGCTAGAGTGCTGGTTTTGGAAACAAACAGACCAATGGGACACAATTTCAATTTCTCAGGCTTCAGGGCCAAGGAAGAAAATAGGTATAGGTGGGAATTAAGGTAAAGGGAAAGGTTTTACATAAGCAGGTGCCATTTTGGATTAACCACCCACCCTAATGTTTGACATGGGTTTGAGTGTTGGCGGTATCTGGCAATGCTAAAGGGGCAATAGCCCTAAAGTAGGACTGGAAAAAGGGATACAGTTCCCTAAGATGTAGTAGTACTAATAACCTCCCTGGATTAAAAAGGGGCTCATGGGGAGAGTGGATGAGAATTTATCAAAGTGCCTCCTGGTCCGGAAAGATGAAGCGGCGGGAGGCTTGGTTTCTGATAAAGTTTGAAGCATTGCCATAAAAGTTAATGGTTAAACAATGAACATATTGGATGATAATGTTATTGAATTGTTATCTGATTGTTATGATAATAAAGTTAAAAGATATTGTTAAGAATATGTCACAATAAAGGGGCCATTATCCTTTCCTCTCAGAAATTTAGTGTGGTGTGGTTTATTTAAAGGTGAGAGGGGGTGGTGGTCCCAGTGAAGGTAAGGTTTGGGAAAGGTAAAGTTACAGAACATGAGAGGCTGAAAGATGTGATGCCTGAATTGAGAAGTTTCTATGACAGCATAAGCTTTTTATTAGGGTAGTTAAAAAACCAATGGAATGAAAGAATGATCATTGCTTCTGTGGGTTAAAAAATATCAGTTGTACACACAAAACAGATGGACAATTTGCCAGGCAGCAATTTTCAGACTAAAATTCAGATGCTTTGAAGGAGCAGCCAGAAGTGTAGTAGAATTTCAGTAAGTGCTTGGAAATCTTTAGGAACTGGAACTACAAGGCACTGTATGGGGAAGTGCTGTATGCTGGGTGGCTAAGCACAGAAATGTTCACAAGGTATTTTCCTTTATCAATGCATTACTGCTGGCAGACAGTTTCTGTAGGGCAAGGAAGTTTGTGTCCATTACATATTTGACATTTACTGGCCTCAAAACTTTTGTACATTTGGTTCATAGCCCCCTTAGACAATGGCTGTATAAAAAAGCATAATGCAGTATACATTTTCCTTGCAGAGTTCAATGCCAAAAGAAAATTTAGTGTCCGTACATTCTGTACTAGCACCAGCTTGAGGCCTAAAAGCCAGAACTGCTTTATTGTAGGCATTTCCATGGTCACTGTTAACCTACTGCGCAAAGGACATTTCTGAACATATTCTATCTAATCACATACACGTTCGATCGTAGAATACCGTGCGGTAGTAAACTACTGCAATGGTATTCTATGGGGACTGTAAATATACGATTTCGTTATTGGTTATTATTAACGATCAGTTATTGTAATAGCATTGCCCTAATAATCTAACGTATAAACAAACATTTCTCATTCCCAGTTTACCTAACGAAATGTATTTAAAATGCTTCAGAGCCATTTTTAATAACTGATAACTGCTTTTTATTTCAGTATTACAGTAAATCCTTGGTATACCTGCCTGGCTTTAGCACTAAGCAAAAAGACTTGCAAGCGAGCACCTTCATCCCAACCATTAATAGTGGCTGCCAATTCAAATTTTTCTAGCCAATCAATCCACTCCCTAGTTACCCTATCAAATGGATCAGGTTTAAAAATAGGTTTGGCATTTGGGCCTGGTAGAGCTACAGAGTCTAATTGGGGAATTTCATCTGCAGGTACCAGGACAGGAGGATTTAATTCAATACTATCACTAGCAGCCTCCATAGCTTAAAGGGCTTGTCCATCCCTTTTTTTACATTTTGATATATTGTAGGGCTTCCTCCCCCAGCCCCAACCGCATTATTATTATTTTCAGAAACTTCCCCACTCTTCGCTCTTTACTTACCTTCCCATGACAAAATTCTCCCGGAGGAGAGACAGGAGGCAGAGTCCTATATGGACTCTGCTAGGCTCCTGGTGGCCAGTTTTTGGGACTTTGGAAGGGCATAGCAGGGAAGCCATTTGGAGCAGGGATGTAAGGTAAGGATTTTTGTGCACTAGAGTGTGGCCAGTAGTGGGTAAAATTATAGTTTTGGGGGTGGAAATGCCCTTTAATACAGATAACAAATATACAAAGAAAACAGGGAGAATAAATGTTATTACCAGCACCTCTGCCACCAATTTGTACCAGATCACTGCTTTATGGAAGGATTATGGGTAGCATGGCACATAGTGGGTTACTCTGGTGGTCTGGCACAAAGCAGACAGTGCACATAAACAGGTTCCCCACATAACATGTGCTGTAATCATGGGTGTCCCTGTCTATGGTGCACCACTTTTAATATTGACCAGGCCTATATATTGTGTGTCTATGTAAGTTGGTGTACACTTCTGTTGCCTCAAAGTTTGTATCCAATAAGGTAAATTATCTGTCCAATAATCTGTCCTCCCAAAAGGTGGTAACAGGATCTTATACACAGGGTCTTATACACAGGATCTTGTGGGCCAGGAGTCAATATCTCACCAAAGCACACACCACAATCTACTTTTACTTTCTCTCCTCCTAGCCATAGAGAGCAGGAATGTCTTGTCTTTTATTACTTACTGACACCACCTGCAGGCTGAAGGTGGTATATAAAGAGCCTTGGTGTATATATCCATTACAATACACATCACATGGGTCTCGCTCTCTCACTTCAGTTTCAGCACCCCGGTGCCTCCAATATTGACCAGGCCTATATATTGTGTGTCTATGTAAGTTGGGTGTACACTTCTGTGCCTCAGAGTTTGTATACAAAAGGTAAATTATCTGTCCAATAATCTGTCCTCCCAAAAGGTGGTAACAAGATCTTATACACAGGGTTTATACACGGATTTGTGTTGCAGTGAGTCAATATCTCACCAAAGCACACACCACAATCTACTTTACTTTCTCTCCTCCTAGCCATAGGAGCAGGAGTGTCTTGTCTTTTATTACTTACTGACACCACCTGCAGGCTGAAGGTGGTATATAAAGAGCCTTGGTGTAATATCCATTACAATACACATCACATCCTGTGTTGCAGACAGAAACCTTTTTGGATGGACTTCCTTTCACATGGAGCAGACAAGGGTGTGTGGTTTAACCTCCCATTTGACCAAACCATGTTCAAATAGGACTCAGCTCTGTATGTAAGTTTATGTATTTTGTATGTTTTGTGTTGTACTAATATAAGTCAGTGCTATACTTTATATATGTACTGATGGTCATTTAAATGGTAATAGTGAGATAGTACAAACATACATATACACGTTCCTATATGCAATATCATATACCCCCCACCTCATTGGTAGCTCCTAAAAACTCAGTGTAACCTCCTATGAAGATATAAATATATAATATCAGGGAAGGGATATATATATATATATATATATATATATAATATATATACTAGCAAAATACCCGCGCTTCGCAGCGGAGATGTATTCAAATATCTCAGCCAGTCCCGCACACACCCTGAAATTTTGGTAAAAATCGGTCCAGCCGTTAGTGTGCAGGAGTTCAAAATTCTATTCCCCCCCCCCATTCACCCCCACCCTAAAAAATATTTTTTATTGAACTACGAAATTTTGGTGAAAATAACCCACCACCCCTCCCCGTCCGCCCCCAATACCCCCCACTATTCCTCTCTGTCCACCTCCAAACCCTTCCCCTTACACCTCAGCCAGTCCCCGCACACACCCTGAAATTTTGGTAAAAATCGGTCCAGCCGTTAGTGTGCAGGAGTTCAAAATTCTATTCCCCCCCATTCACCCCCACCCTAAAAAATATATATTTTTATTCAACTACGAATTGATTTGTGAAAATAACCCCACCCACCTCTCCCCGTCCGCCCCCAATACCCCCACTATTCCTCTCTGTCCACCCTCCAAACCCTTCCCCTTAACCTCAGCCAGTCCCCGCACACACCGTGAGGGCTTTGCCTTTTGGTAAAAATCGGTCCAGCCGTTAGTGTGCAGGAGTTCAAAATTCTATTCCCCCCCCATTCACCCCCACCCTAAAAAATATATTTGTTAACCTTTTACTGGTAAAGGAGTATATGCATACAAAATTTGGTTGAAATCGGACCAACCATATAGATTGTATAGCTTGTAAGCTAGGTAACCATAAGTCTGTGCAATGTCAGATACTCACCGTTACAGGTGGAATTTCGAAACGAAACCTGCTTAACTTTTGTAAGTAAGGGTGCAATGAATGAGCCTGCGATGGCAAGTTGGAGAATTAGTGATGAGTGAGTGAGGTCTTTGCCTTTTATAGTATAGATATATAGAATGGGTCTCACTCTCTCACTTCAGTTTCAGCACCCCGGTGCCTCCAAAATGGAACAAACAGAAAGGTAGGTAGATGAGCACTCATGGGACTTGTAAACGAATCAAATAATTTATTTACAATCAACGTGTTTCGGCAAAAACATCAGCCGTCCTTAGGATTCCTGAGGACGTGCTGTGTTTGTCGAAACGCGTCAATTGTAAAAATAAAACTGTTTGACATGGGGGTTTTTAGTTAAAAATTTTATGCATAAAAGTGAAAAGCCTTTCAACCACGTCAAGGTAACCCTAGTATGGAAGGTCCTAAAAAATTAACTTGGGTCATTTATCTGGGCTGACACTCCCTGCCTGATTGCATTTTCGTGGGAAGATTGTCTCCCTGACCTTGTATTGGATTAGTATTGAAGGCTATCACTTCATCCAATGCTTAGTATTCAAGGTGTAAACCTCCAATTAAAGGGACGTGCTGGGGGTGTTACTACCACATGGAAGTTTGGTCTATCTTCCTGCAGAGAAACTCTGCTACATTACATAAACAGAAAGGGGAGCTGTGGAAGCAGATGCGCATGCGATTGCGCGTCCGTTGCATTTTGCGGCGAACATTTTTTCACGCAATCGCTTGTGTTTTCACTTTATAGACAGCGAAAAACGCGAGTGCAAACGCGAAAATAACGTGCGCTAACACACATGCGATAACGCATGCGAAAGAGTGTGCGCTTGATGTGGCCCCAGGAATGTGCATTGATCATCTCTTTTCTTTTTGTTCTAATGTTTTGGTCAGATCAGTAACCTTCCACTATATGTTATAATAATGTTGCCATTACATAGTTTGCCATTATATATATATAACAAAAATAGAACTTGTCCGCACTCCGTTCCAGTGTCAAACGCCCGGTTGCTGCCGAGATGAATAGTTATCAACAAAAGAGCAAGCGGAGCACTCCTGGGTCTTACTAAAGATTTATTGTAATCAATAGTGTAGGCAGATGACCTATGCGTTTCAGCCCATACACAGGGCCGTCCTATATATGTTGTTAGGTGTTAGTCAAACTGTCATCTGCATCCAGTGGATTCAAATTTCAAATTGGATAAACCTGCAGATGTGAGAATTGACCTAGGCAATCCTGCCATAGTGTGTGGTTTAAACTTAACAACATTAGACTAACGGAGACCCTAAACAGGATCCAGATTAACATGCTAGGTTCATACTTATTTGGACGCAAGGTCCAGAGGATAGAGCTTACAATCTAGTTAGGTAGGTAACATACAGATACAATATAATGGGTATAAGTGCTGGAGTGAGACGTATGCAGTGCAAAAAACAATCATATACTGTGCTGGTTACCAGATAGGTAGGAGTAAGGCTAGCTTTAAACCTGCTAATTGAGGTTTCTTGACTTAGAGAGAGGGGAATAGAATCCAGAGGAGGGAGCCATGAGAGAGTAAGGTTTAAGGTGACGGAAGCAGTTCGAGTGGGGGGTCTGTTTAATGGGGAGGTAGGTTGTTTTCGGTACAGAGGAGATTTGGGATCCTGTTATTAAAGAACAAAACAATACGTGTGGCAGAGTAAGTACAGACTGAAGGGCAAACAGGAAGACCAGTAAGTAGTAGGTCCAGGCGCGATAGGATGAGAGCATGCATAAGCATAGCGGTGGTTGGAGAGTGCGGATTTTCATTTATATTGAAAAGAAAAGGCGGAAGGTTTTTGCAACATAGTTAATGTGGTTAGAAAAGGAGAGAGAGGAGTCAATAATTTCCCCTAGGCAGCGTGCTGATTGGATATGGGAAAAGGGGGTATTGTCAGCAGAGATGGAGAAAGATGGTACAGAACTATGTTTAGGTGGGAAAATGATCAGTTCCGTTTTAGAAAGATTAATTTGAGGTAGCGTTGAGACATCCAGGAGGAGATGGGCAAGGAGGTAATCAGAGACACGTGATTGGATGTCAGGAGTTAGCTATTTGTGTATCATTGCATATAAATGATACTTGAAGCCAAAAGATTTAATGACTTCTCCCAAGGAAATGTGTAGAGGGAGAACAATAAGGGTCCAAAAACAGACCCCTGCGGCACCCCCACACTAAGAGGAACCAGGAAGGGTGTTGTAAGCATAAGATACAGATTAAGTTTGTGAAAGAGATAGGTTAGAAACAGAATGCCACTTAATTCCGAATGCCAAGAGTGAAATATCTGCATTAGGAGGGATGAGACTGTGCCGAAAGCAGAGGATGGGACAAGCAGGATAAGAATAGAAAAGTGACCATTTGCAAATTAACACCTTACAACAAGCCTACTCAGTGGAATGCGCAGGACGGAATCCAGATTGCAAAGAATCCAATAGGTATGAGCATGAAGGTAGTTAGTTATACGGGAGAAGACTAATCGTTCTAGCAGTTTTTGAGGTAGAGAGAGATCGTGTGGGTGGTAGTTAGCTAAACAAGAGGAGTCTAGCAAAGGGCTTTTTGTGTATGGGCTTAGGGCATGGATCAAGAGGACAGGCTGTGAGCAAACATGATCAAAGCAGGCGAGAGACTTCTGAGAGACTCTGCATGTGGATGGACTCCACTTTATGTTGAAAGTTAGGGGAGAGTGCAGAGAAAGGAGAGGGTCATCGGGAGATGGGCAGAAGGGTGTTGAAGGTGGAGAACAATGCAACATGGGTTAGATTGTTGTTAATATACGTTTCGGTAATGTCTGTTTTGCCAGCAGGAGCCCAGAGCCGAGACACTGCAGCATGAATTTGTAATGGATAAATGCAGTAAAGGAGCTAAAATATCCCCCGAGTATTAAAATGAAATAGAGCCTTCTATAAAAGATGGTACCTTACAGCCTATGTATTATATAGTATTGCCCAAATACTAACATACTGTATAAACACATTTTCACTCCCAGAAAAATGGGCGGAAACATGCAAAGTATCTCATTTTAGTCTGTGACAAGGCATGTGTCTAGTGACAGCGACCAGTTTTAATTTGCTCCCTGGGGTGTCCCATCTATATGTACTCGGTGTAGATACTTTATTATCTGCTTTGGGTTATTGATCTGCCACACTGTTGTATTATATATTATTTAGGTAGCAATGTGTGCATTAACATGTGTAATATTGCCAGTGTAATATGTTTGATATACCCACATTACGAATATCTACCTTCAAAAATGCTTACTACTTAAATAACACTGTGTACTTTAACCTCAGAGCTCACTAGTTGCACGTTTATACGCATAATACAGACATACCACACGAGTGTGCCCGAGATATACCGGTATAGCGGCCTGTACTTGCTATAATTATTATTGTTTTAATGGTAGAGGAATTGTTTCTTCCAGTCTTATATGTATTTAACACATATTGTTACGTTTTTTTGAAATAAAGGAGATATTTTTGCTTACTTTTTGGAGGTGTGCCCAATCTTTATTCACTGCTTTCATTTTTTTTTGTTGTTATCTAGATGTAATACAGCCTAATGGTATAGAGCAGAGGTTTTGAACTTCACATGTTTGAAACTACAAATCCCAGCATTCTCTGTTTGCAGTAAGTTTCTTTTTATGTCCTGTACCTAAGGCATGTGTCCAGATGCAATACAGCCTATTAATGGTATAGAGCAGGGGTGTTAAACTTAGGACCTTTACATGTTTGAAATTACAACTCCCAGCATTCTCTGTTAGCAGTAAGGTTCTTCTTAATGTCCTTAGCTAAGGCATGTGTCCAGATGCAATACAGCCTAGTGAGGGGTGTTGAACTTGTGACCTTTCACATGTTTGAAAACTCATTATGTGCATTGGTTAATGAATGAACCATTTTCATACACCCTGAATAAAGCAATTTTTCTGACTTACAACATTAAAAGGCCATGGTCATGCTTTAGCAATTCATGCAAATGATCTATCTGCCCTTCCCTTACATCATAGATATTACACTATTGGACTAGGAAAGGATAAGGGTCACTGTGGGCAGTAGGAGTCATGTACCTTACTAAACTTTACTAAAGACTGTCACATTTACAAACAGCACATTATTGGATGTTTTACTGACATACCACTTCCTTTCGTATCCACATGGATACAGGGGTATGCTTTAAGCTGCCATTTTGACTATCTCATATTAATAGGAATCTCAGCTCTTTAAGTAAGTTTTATATTTTGGTGTATATCTTCGCAGCAGCGAACAAACACCGCTGAAGTTGCCAATGCCAGGCGAGCTGGCTTCAAGGGACCCTATGTTGCTGGCCTCTTCTTCTTTTGCCATCTACTGCAATGACTTGAGTCCCATGGAGGTTTGCAGCGCTTTATATAGGTTTGCAGTCCTAATCCAATTCTGATTTGTCAATTTTTCAATCCTTGGTATCACATGGTTATACAGTACCTAATCATATTTCAGATGTCGGTAACATTGGCCTCGTTGAGGCCAGCGGCGCCGGAGTTACCACAAGGTCCATCTGCTACAGACAGCAAATGTAAAGGAATGTCTGCAGATTGCTAATGAACATCTGAATGATACAGAGGAGGCTTAGGTAGTTGTGGTCTGATGAGACCAAAATCAAGCTCTTTGGCAAAAACTCACCATGTTTGGAAGCAGAGGAATGCTGCTTAGACCACAAGAAAACCAAACCCAACAGCAAAAATGGAGGTGCACACATGGGGCCCTATTTATAAAAAATCGTTATCGTTATCGTAAAATACCGATCGTTATCGTAAAAACGACCGGGGGGTTTACCGATAATGACCGTTATTTACCGATAACGACCGTTATTTACCGATAACGACGTAGTTAGATACGACGTTATTTACGATAACGACCGTTATTTACCGATAACGACCGTTATTACGATAACGACGTTTCGGTAAATAACGACCGTTATCGGTAAATAACGACGTTATCGGTAAATAACGACCGGTATTTACCGATACGACGGTATTTAACGATATCGGTAAATAATGGTCGTTATTGGTAAATAACGGTCGTTATCGGTAAAAACCCGGTCGTTATTTTACGATAACGATCGGTATTTTACGAAACGATAACGATTTTTATAAATAGGGCCATTATTCTTTGGTCAGAAGGAGGAGAGGGACTTCTGCTTTCCCCCACTTAGAGGAGCAGCCCCTGGAATAGCATCTGGCAGTCTCCCACCCCCTAACTTTCTGATCATGTATTTCTTGTATCTTAGGGTTGTACAGCACGTAGACAGGTGGTAGAGAGGAATTAAACTAATTTATTTTGTCCAGTGTGAAGGGGACAAAATAAATCCTTCCTAACTCCAAATGGCAATTGGAAAAGATCCCTGGATAAACAGACTTTATAAATACCAGTAATTTTCAGTATTTTTGAATTTAGAAATTTATCTAGCCCCTCTTACCAAATGAACTTCACCATTACCATATCTGCTGAAAGATTACAGTTTAGTATGGAATGTTTTGTTGGGGCCCTGTAATGTGTACCTGACGCAGTATGGAATCTGGAGCAAACATTCAATGGGAACTTTGCTTGTGTCAGATGTGAGTGGTTTTCTGATAATGAATCTGAGGTACAATCTAAAGTGTAAATTTGAGCTTTACAGGGCTTGACAAACCTGGGTGCGTGTGTGTGCAGGTACTGGAAGGGGGAAATGGGGATGGCAGATAAGAAATGAAGGAAAATAGGTTTGTATGGACATGAGGAGAAGTATAGAGGATTGAAGGGTAGGATTCTCTTCCCAGCTAGTCGATCCAAACAGATTTGGTGCCTTAAATTAGAAGCAGGTATGGACAGGACAGAAGTAGCATGTGTGGAGTAGTAAATCCCTTGAAAACCAGGGGACCACCATCTCTATTACATAGGGTTAGAAAGGTTAGGCAGGTCGTTAGTGGTAGAGGACTCTATTATTAGAAAGGTAGATATGGTAATCTGCTGCCAAGACCTTACATGACAAACTGTGTGTTGCTGCCTGGTGCTAGGGTTCGACATTGTGGTCGATTGTGTAGGGTTGGTGGTGGTTCGATTGTCGATTGTGTGGAGCTGGGACTAATCAGTGCCTTGTTCTCATTGGTACCAATCATAAAGTTAGGAAGAGAAGTCCTTAAAAACAACTCTCGAGAGTTAAAAGTACCTCCATGGTAGTATTTTTAAAAATACAACTGGAGCCATGTGCTATGCTAAGGAGACAACAGAATGATGATGGTTCAGCTGTTTTGGAGGGTAAGATGACTAGAGGGTTGAGATTTAAACTAGGAAATCGGATGGAGGGTACTTTGGAATACATAGGAGTTGATAGAGGGGTAAGGCTAGGTACAACACAAGCCACAACAGGCGGTCGGCCAGGAATTAACATTGGGTGCAACAAAAATCATCCATATGAGCGCCACAACGGCAATGATTTACTGGCATGTCTGATCCGATGATTTTTTGGCCTGACCAACCGATATACAAAAAATCGGTCAGTTTGGCGAAAAAAAATGCCTCGTGTGTACCCAGATGAGGGGCTAATAAGATAGTGGAGGGAGAGGGGAGCACAGATAGGGAGGCATGTATGTTCAAGTGTGAAGTAAATGTAACGATAATCTTAATGAATAAATTAATATTTACAAATGCAAGAACTGGAAAAACGGGGTACTAGAATAGAAACAAATTGCTTTAAAAGCAAAGTATAATGTGATCGGTATAGCAGAAACATGGCTAAATGATTCACACGTTGGGCAGTAAATATTGAAGGATACTCCTAATCTATACATGATAGAGTTAATAAGAAAGGAGGGTGGGTACGTATGTAAACAAGAATTGAACCAAATCTAATAGACGTGAGTATAACGAAAAAGCATAAACAATATGGGTGAAGCTGTTTACGGGAAGCAAGAAGGTGGGTAAATTAATTGTTGGTGATTTTCTTTCACAGATTGGAGAAGTTCCTACTAGACAGGATAAGTTGTTAGATCTGGTAATATCTAGTAAACCTGAGCTCATTTTGGAGATGAAGGCAATGGGAAGCTTAGGGAAAGTGATCATGATATATTGTCATTTAATATAGGTTATAAAAAATAAAAGTGCACTGGGTTAACCATGATATATTGTCATTTAATATAGGTTTAAAAAATAAAAGTGCACGGGTAACAAACATTTAATTCTAGTAGCATTATGCTGTTAAAAGATTTACTCCTCATAGACTGGGGCATTTTGCTGTAAGTAAGGATACTGAACAGATGTGGACTGCTTTAAAGAAGTATGAATCTATACATTTGTAAATGTATACCTCTAGAAAGCAAATTAAAAAGCTGGGTACACACATGCCAGACATTTTCAAAGATCAGGATACACACAGTCCCGAGAGGTCTTCTATGACTATGTGGCTGAGGGAAATTTTTGATCTTCCTGAACGACCACAAGGCTGACTGGGCTTGTTCAAGAAAGGGTCTAAGCCCGGTACCGTCGAATCCATGGTATCGGGGCTTATCGTTACTGTGTGTACCTATCTTTAAAGCTCAGGTTAAAAGTATAATGGAAAAAAAAGAAAAGGTTTTTAAAATTTTAAAATCAGAGGGAACACGCTTACAGGAAGTTTTAAAACTGTAATATGAGTGCAAGAAAGCAATTAACATAGCTAATATAGAAAATGGAATATGGATAGATGAACAAAGCAAAACTCAAGAGACTGTGAGAAAATTAAATAATGGGGCTAAGATGGTTAAGAGAATGTTGAAAAGGGCTAATGTGCCAACTTTTTATCCTCTGTATACAGTAGGGAATCTAGTCCTTTAGCAGGGACTGTAATACTATGAAGGGTATAAGTGAGGAATATTCACTCTGACTGACAACAGGTATGGTAGAGAAACAATCAGACAAAGTTAATAATAATAAAGCCTCAGGACCAGATGAAACACACCTTCGGATCTAAGAGAGCTTAGTCCAATTTTATCTAGACCATTGTTTGTTTTCTTTTCGGATTCACGTTTGTCTGGTGATGTGCCACCGGATTGAAAAAAGCCAATGTAATAGCAATATTCAAAAAAGTAGTTGTTTACAGCCCGGTAACTATAGACCTGTCAATTCAACATCAGAGGGAGGGAAGATGGAAACTTTAGTATATATCTGGACTTTGTCTCCAGAACTGATCCTATAAGTAGAAGTCAGCTTGGATTTTATGAGAAATAGATTGTGTACAACTATCTTGGTTTTAATGTAGAGGCAAGAATTTAATTCTGGCATAGCAGTGGATGTCGTATACCATCTGTACTATCATGTACAGAGTAGTGGTCAATGGAGGCTACATCTATGTGGGCTAAATTTCTAAGGAGTTCTCAGGGTTCGTACTGGGGCCACTTCATTTAATCTGTTTATAAATTACTTAGAATAAGGCATTGAGGGCAAAGTAACCATTAAAGATACTAAACTAGCCAAGCTTTGGAAATCAACATGCAATTTTGCAAGCAAACCTTGATAGATTACCAAATGAGCAGCAGAGTGGTAGATGAATCTATGTTGATAAATGGCTTGTGCTAAGTGAATTTCTGCTGTAGCAAATAATGGCAAACAGAATGGCTAGAGTTAGCAAGATATTGTCTTGTATAAAGAGGGGAATAGATCAATGGAGATTTATATTTTATTTTTGATTATTGCACAATTAGTTGTTGGATTACGGTCTGGCAGTTTGCCAGACTAGCTGCTGCTCCCTCTGAGCATGTGTGAAATGTGGAGCTTAAATTGAGGTGGGAACCTTTACAGAAGGGGTGTAGAACATTGGCTGAAGATCTGCCTTCACAGAAAATTCTGCTGGTGGGTATTGCAGTCTTGGTCGTAATACCCTTAAAATAGTGTTTTTAGAATATAAAAAATAAAAGATTAGTGGAGTCAGGAAGCATTTCCCCCCTTTCTTGGTGCTTTTCCATGTAGGGTGCGATGTTGTTATTCAAAAACTGGTTCTACTTTGTGCATTACTTACATTTAACATTTCCATATTTTACCATAAATATAATGAAGACGTCATTTTTGTCCAATATACATTATTCCCAAACTGATGTGACACAGGAATTTTCATCTAAATTACCAAAAAAAAAAAAAAAACCATCCCTGGATGAACAGTGGGGGGGGAAAAAAACAAAAAACTACGCACTTTGTTAATTGGTGGGATAAAACCTGATAAGTATTGATAACTATGTGAAGTATAGTATAGTATAGTATTTGAGGTTGAAAAAGACATACGTCCATCCAGTCCAACCCATCTAGCAATATCCTCATTTCCTGCCTAACTGTTGATCAGAGGAAGGCAAAAAAAACCCCCACCAAATTTATGAAGGGGGAAAAATTCCTTCCTGACTCCAAGTGGCAATCGGAAATTTCCCTGGATCAACTCTACTTATGTATCAATACCAGTAACTTGCAACATTCCTTGTTTGCAGAACGAAATCATCCAACCTTTTTTTTAAACTGACCATCAACCTGCCATTACAACGTCCACTGGAAGCCCGTTCCATAGCTTTACCGTTCTCACAGTGAAAAACCCTTTCCGAGCTTGAAGCCTAAACCTTTTTTCTTCAAGTCTTAAGGATGTCCTCGTGTCCTTTGACATGTTCTATTGGTGAACAATGCCCCAGATAGTTATTGTATGGCCCGTTAATGTTATTTATACACAGTAATCATATCCCCACGCAAGCGCCTTTTTCTCCAGCGTACATAATTGTAACTTTTCCAGTCTCTCTTACATTCAAGCTCCCCCAATCCCTTATTAATTAGTTGCCCTTCTCTGAACCCTTTCCATTTCAAAAGAGTCCTTTTTGTACACAGGATTCCAAATTGCACTGCATATTCCAAATGAGGCCTTACCAATGCTTTGTAAAGAGGAGAATACATTTCCTCCCTTGAATCCATACCTCGCTTTATACAAGACAATACCATGCTGGCTCTGGCTGTTGCCGCCTGGCACTGCTTGCTACCTTTAAGTTTGTTACACCAGAAACTCCAAGATCCCTCCAACAGGGATTCACTTAACACAGAGCCATTTATTAGTATAAGTAGCACAAGTATTTTTAAGTCCAAAATGCATCACTTACATTTATCAACATTGAATTTCATCTGCCACTTAGCAGCCCAATGTGATAATCTATCTAGATCCCTTGCAACGATTGCATCCTCTGAAGTTTTTAATGGTCGAAAAGTTTGTGTGCGTCAGCAAAACACAGAAACCTTGCTGACAATACCCACTTCCAAATCATTAATAAATAGATAAATAGAAGCGGCCAACACAGAACCCTGTGGCACCCCACTTAGCACTTTAGTCCTAATGATGAAGCCCCATTAACAAACTACTTCTGCATCCTTCATTAACAAATTTCTATCCATGTACAAATGTGACCCCAGACCAACAGACCTTAGCTTATTCATTAGTCGCCTATGGGGGACTGTATCAAAAGCCTTTGCAAAATCCAGTAAACTACATCTACTGCTATACCAGAGTCTAAATTTACTTACTTCCTCATAAAAGCCAAGCAAGTTAGTTTGACAAGATATTCCTCCTAAATCCATGCTGGTTACTACTTTAATGTCAGTCCTTGAAACATACTCTAGAACATGTTCCCTTATTAAACCTTTCCAGGATCTTCCCCACCACTGAAGTTAAACTACAGGCCTGTAATTACCCGGCTGTGAACGACTACCCTTTTTGAATATTGGAATAATAACCAGCCTTTTTCCAATCCAGAGGCACACCACGGACATGAGGGAATCGCAAAAATAAGAAACAATGGCCTAGATAAAAACTGAACTTAGCTCCTTAAGTACCTGAGGATGTATTTTATCCGGTCCAGGAGATTTAAAATATTAACCTTATTTAGTTTTTTCTGTACCATATCCTCGGGTAACCAAAGTGAACTTGAATCTGTTATACCTTATTGCTACTAACTCTATGATATCTGTACTGGATCTTTATAGTGTATACAGAGGAAAAAAAATTATTCAAGACATTTGCTTTACGCCATCCTCCGTAACTAACTTATCCCCATATTAATGGTGCCACATTCTCAGTCCTCATCTTCTTAATATTAATATACTTAAAAAAATGTGGAGGTAGTGATGCTTTTCAGCTATCCTAACTTCATATTAATTTTAGTAGTTTGATTGCTTTCTTACACTCCTTGTTACAATTTTATACTCCCAAAGGCCCTTCCGTTCCCTCGGCCTTAAGGTTTTTAAATGCCTTTTTCTCCTTACCATTTGCCTCTTTACATCAGAATTCAGCCACATGGGCGCGGATTATTTTTTTTACATTTATTTCCCAAGGGTTATAAATTTAGAGTGAACGGCTAAAATCCCCTTGAACACAGTCCACTTCTGTTCAGTACCTTTACCTGATAATATTATCCCAGTTGACATTCTGAAGAGCTGCTTTTAACCTGGGAAAATTTGCTTTTCTGAAATTAAATGTCTTTGTTAACCCAGCGCACTTTCCTTTCGATAACAAAGTCCAAATGCCACTATTTCATGGTCACATTCCCTAAGCCTCCAGTTACCTTTATATCTATAATGCGCTCCACAAGTTAGATATTACCAGATCCAACAGAGCTCCTTTTCTAGTAGGAACCTCAACCACCTGTGAGAGAAAATTATCCTGCAGCAAATTCAGGAAACTCATCGCCTTTTCTGTGATGGCAGTTCCACCACACCAATCAATGTCAGGGTAATTGAAGTCCCCATAATGAGCCACTCCCCAAACTTGCAGCCTTGCCAACTGAATATGAAGTTGACTCACCTCCTCTCTGCTAGCATTTAGCGGCTTATAGCAGACACCAACAATGACATTACCCCCTTTCCTGTTGCCTAATTCCACCCATATTGCCTCCACTTTATCATCCATATCACAGCTATCTCTTCTTTTAAATTTGGCTTCAATTCTTTTTTAACAATATACACTACTACTCCCCTTTCCTTTTTTTCTGTCCTGCCTAAACAAGGCATATCCTTCTATATTTTAGATTATGATCCTGTAATTTATTCGTACACTTTGATAAATTCCTCCCTATCCCCTATGCTAGCCACCCCCTTTCACCACCACTGGCCTATCTACACCCTGCTTTCTCCGGACAATCTATCCCAGTGAGACTGCTAATACCCTCCCCCCCAAACCTAGTTTAAAATCTCCTCCAACCCTATAGCCATCTTCTCCCCTAAAACAGCTGCACCACCATCAGTGAGGTGCAAACCCATCCCTACTAAAGAGCCTGTAGCCGACGCAAAGTCTGCCCAGTTCTCAATAAACCCAAACCCTTGTTCCTTACACCACTCTCTTAGCCACGCATTAATGCTCCTAAGCTCCCGCTGTCTCCCTGCTTAGCACGTGGCTGCGGTAGTATTCTGAAAACACTACCCTGGAGGTCCTTGCTTTTATCTTGGCCCCTAGTTCTCGGAAATCATGTTTAAGACCTCACCTCCATCACTTAACTTGTTCATTGGCACCAATGTGAACCAAGACCGGCGGTCACACACCCGGCCCACCCAATAATCTGTCTACACGATCCACCACCTGCCGAACCCTAGCACCAGGCCGGCAAAAACAGTTCGGCATGTAGGGTCTTGGCGGCAGATACCCTATTACCTTCCTTATAATGGAGTCCCCTACCACTACCACCGCCTTGCATCGACCTTCGTCCTCCTCCCGTATCAGAGATGGCAGTCCCCTGGGTGCTCAAGGGACTAGCCCCCTCATACACGCTAATTCCGAGGTGTCTCCTCCACTTCATTCTAAGGCGGCAGATGCTGTTGGGATGGACAATCTGGGAAGGAAGCCCCCCTACTCTTCCGTCCCCATCTCCCTAGTAACCCTAACAAAACTACCTTTCCTCATCCTTTCTTGTCCCTCTTCCACCCACCTCTATTACTGGCCCCAGCCAGTGCCTGCTGACCCCCCGTTCTGCCAATCCCCGCATGCTGCAAGCTGCCCCTTAGACTCTCCACCTCAGCTTCCAAACGGGCAACCCACTCACACCTGACACAGACATAGGTCCCGGAACGTCTGCTCCAGGTTCCTATACATGTGGCACGATGCACATTGCATGGTACTGACAAAACTGTCCTTCTAATACCCACACAGGACGCACAAACGTTTAATTGCCCTTCTTGTTTCAATGTCCTTTTTATATGTCCTTGAGATCAAGGTCCTTAAGAGAAAGGGACACTCACCAAGTTTTACACTCACAGGAAAATTCCTTTTGTTAGGTCCAAACCAAACTGTGAATCCTATTTAACTAATAGGCCCCAACCCCCACACCAATTAGTGCAAGAGCCAGAAAGAGAGGGAAAAAAAACCAAACACTTATTAACCCTTTTACAGCCTGTTTGTGATTACAAAAGGTACAATACTAGAATATAGAAGTCCAGCACACCCTTAACTGGAAGAAGAAATTAGTCTGCTTACTGCACACTCAATCCTGCACACAGTTTTTACAGTACAAACAATCCTTATTTTCAAACTGTCAAACCATCCTATTTTCAACTTTCACACACACCATACAACCATCAAATGATTAAGTGTCCTCTTTTTCTATGTCCTGAGAGCAAGGTCCTTAAGAGAAAGGGCCACTCACAAGGTGTTACACTCACAGGAAACTTCCTTTGTTAGGTCCAAACCCTAGTGTGAAGTGTGAAGATACATTTAACCTATCTTTTGGCAAGGGTGGGAAAACCTCATCCAGCATTTGCCCAGTTCCTGCTGACTCTATTACCAATACCTCAGGCTTTTCAGCGAACACTTCCCCCACACCCCAACCTTTTCTCTGCTGTGGTTAATAGAACCCCCCACTTTCTATTTAACCTCTCAAACCCCTAATTATCCACCCCCAGACTAAAAACCTGTTTAACCTGTTCTCAGGGTGACATACACAAAAAGAACATTGCGCACAAAAAACACAAACTGGCCAGATTGTACAGATGTATTCATTTGATTTTGCACTTTAAACTTTTAAACCAACAAGAATTGCAATTGTGCAATTCTATTTCATTGCAAAATACCTAATGACAGAATGATTTGAAGGGAAAATATGCAGATAAATACAAAGGAAAATGTAGCAATGCAATGATGGATTAAAAAAATACAAGAACAGAGTTGCATATGGACAAGCATGAGAAACTAAAATAATGAAGGCCTTTTCCTCTCTTCTCTGGTCTCCATGGTAACACGTCACCCTCACACCTTCTGTCCCTGACATGTCATACAGCTTCTGGCTCTGTCCCCAGCCCCTGACATTGACTGATGGAGAGGAGAGTGTCGTGTATATCACCTCATGAACCATTACTGGATGCAGCATTATATGTCCTGCCTCTTTCACTTATGTAAAAACCACTAATGGATTAGCATTATTCTATATTATAGAGTACGCTAATAAAATAGAAGAAACATGACAAAGGTATTCGGATTTTGTCTAGCCCTTTTGCACACTAAGAAATAATTGAAAGAACAACAAAGACAAAAAAAATGATGGCCCCTAATAAGTGACCCATCAACAAAAAGTTTGCATCTACCAATAAAACCAAATCTTCACTAAGACATTAGCTTTTTTTTTCTAGCATTGATGCATGAATACACCTTTATCTCTCACTATGTTCTTCATATATTTACCAAGAGATTTTTTTTCACACACACACCACTGTTTCTCACAGCTGTAGTGCACAATGTACAGGGTCAGACATCTGGGCTGTTGCCCACACGCAGCCCCTCACCACTTAACTGGCAGCAAGAATCCCCCCCCCCACCACCAACACTAGAAGGAGAAAACAGCATTGACCTCCACCCCCCCCAACTAATCTACAGTGAAGGCTAGAATTGAGGATTAACCAGTAAAACTGCCACAGGGAATTGTGCAGTGTAGAATTCTAACTAGATGCTGGAGTGGAAATGTACGGTAACACCTTCTCTACCAAAAAGGCCTGTTTTATGAAACAGAATATGACCTCTTCTGCTGCCAGAACCAAATTGTGTTTATAATATTTGCTTTTTTACAAAAGCAATTCAAAGCTGCACTGAAATAGATTTGTTCATGAAAAAACGTTCTACAGAGGCTGTTTAACATAGACCCTATTTTATTTAGGGTGAGATTTAGGGTGAGTCGGGTGATAGGGGAAAAATGACCACAATGAAGTAATCGGATGGGGGCTGGAGTATACTGAATGAAGTGTGTTGGAAGGCCAAGGGGGGACTGTGGGAGGACAGTCTGTTTGAGCTAGAGGGGTCATAGAGCAGCAGGAGATTGTCACACTGCTGGCACAGCAATGAGTGGAACGACAAATAGGACATCAAGAGCCTGGTGTAAATGGCAGAGAGGGAGGGAGCAGCAATGGTTAGAATTAGGAAACATGGAAGGAATTGTGGGGGAGGTGAAAAGAACAGGGATGCATCGCTTTTGGGAAGGAAGGCTAGAGAAAGCAGGACAAAGAAGAAAAGAAAATAGGACGGAAGTGGAGGAAAGCAGTAAGAGTAGAGGTATAAAGTGCAAAGATTAAATAGAAAAAAAACAGAGGTAAACATAAGGCTTGTACACACAAGCAAATATTTTGGGTGACTGACAATATTTCCGTATTTCTGTCCGTCACCTGTCAAATATTGGTACAGCTTAAGAGAAAGGTCCATAATAGACGACAGAAAAGGGTACAGTGGTGGGATACTGAATAAATGGACTGAAGGGAAAAGAAGGTAGAATATGTGAAAAGGTGTTGAAAGTCAATAGGAGAGGAAATAGAGGTGAATGAAAAAAAGGGGGCTGCAAGATAATGCAGATGTGAGAGATAAAAAGAGGAAAGTTGAGCAAGAAATCAAAATATCTTGCACATTCAACATACATGGAATATATATATATGTTGTAAAAAAGTAAAAAAGCGATAAGGGCAAAAAAAAACCAAACCCCCCCCCCCCCACAAGGAGCATTGTTGAGATATATAAGAAAATAGATGTGTCCACTCTTGTTCAATCCAGCCATCGCACACAAAATTCATTCTCCCCACTGTGTACATACAAATGCACACAACGAGCACAATCCATAACAAAAGTACCATACATCCTACTACTCGGATATAAAATCTGTATACAAAGGCTATATTATATAGCACGTTCAAATATAAGAGGGGCTAGCAGTAGGAGTTTCACAATCAAGCAACCAACCACTGAAACATTTGGAATGTTTGAGTTAGTTATACATTTTCATAAATATAAAAATATATATTATAAAACAAATCTAAATAATGCTTAATACACCAAGGACATATTTGTCTGTTTGCCCAGTCATATATCTGGAAAATTAGAATCCTGCAATTGTTTTTATCAAGATTTGATTTATGTCAAATCAATAGTATACTTTACAAATATATCTCAGTGCATTGCAAGCATAAGATTTAATGCCGCTAGAATCTGGGCCCATACTAAGTACATTTTTGAGGCCCCCTGCAAGCACCTAGTGCAAAAGGTATAGGGCTACCTTCTCCTCTGATGGAGGACCTGAAAAAAAATGCATATTTTCAGAAGCACCTGAGATCTAAAAATGTGGGAATTTTCCTATGTATTGACTAAACATATAGATTTATAAACACATCTAAGCACACACACTCACAATGAATCTATTAACAGCAATTAAAACACGAAGACCGTTTTGGACACTACAATTTATGAGAATCCTTATTACAATAAATAGTTGTAACCGCCAAGGGTGGGTGGTGGTGATTTAACATACGCAGTTCAGTGCAGCCGGTAGATTTGGGGGGGGGGGGGGGGGGAGGGGGGGAGGGGGAGGAAGATGGTGTGGACTATGGACTATGGGATATTGGAGATTTTTGCAACATTAAAAAATTCTTGTACCATTTTTGCTGGTTTTGTGAAAAGAAAAAAAAAAAAAAAAAAAAGAAATTAAGAAATGAAGAATAGAAAAGGTACATTTTGTCAGGACAGTGGGAACTGGAAGGAACCCAGAGACCAGGGAGAATATGGAGAGCACACTAGTATGATCAGGGGCGCAGGCTCAGAAGGGACAATCCCACGGCATTTTTCTGGTTCAGTGTAGAGTGGAGGGTCTGAGCTGTGGATAGAAAATTAAAGAAAAAAACTTAAAATCAGAAATTACTTTCTGTCTTTAACATTAGATACAGTGCAAATGCCTGTAGTCAGATATATAAAGGAACAACAGATTAATTACAAATCATCAATCATCATCACTAGAGAGGTTACAGGAAGGAATTGAAATAAAACATTGCATATGGGATAACGCATTATTAAAAAGTGATATAAAAAAAAAAAAAAGAGTGGAAAAAAAACATGAAAAAAAGAAAAATATTAGTAAAAAAGAAAAGTGAGCAACACAGATTAACAAAACCTCCTTAAGCATTTGGGGTAGGTTTTACACCTTTGTTAACAAGCCTAAATTTCCTTACAAACTCTTAATCAGGGAGCCTTTCCGCACGCATGTATGGCAGTTGAAATGGCCATTTCACGATTTGTCTAGAGATTGGTTTAGAGATACACCCGGTGGTCGGGGCATGTCCCTGACAAATGGCCCGATAAAAGTGCCCATTCATGGCCCAATTATCACCAAAACAGCTGTTCGTACACATTGTGCATCATGGTTTCGGCACCAGCGATTGCACGTGTGTATAAACTTAAGGCTTTAATAGTAAAAAAGTAAGAGTACTGCGATACCCAGTATTATATTCTTCACCCCCACACTGACCGTGAAGTTATACCCAAATCTCTAATGTCTGCTCTCTATTTCCTCCTAGATGGCGCACTGCTGCCTACACTCAATCTATCTAAAACCGAAATTATTCATTTCATATAGACTCATCTTTTAATTCCATCATCACATGAACATGTCGCTAGGGCGTGTCGTTTTCTCTTTCGCGCCTATTGCCAAGATCTGCCCTTCCTCTCTCACTCCACACTGGAGATAGTAAAATTTGCTACTTGGACTCCCAGCCTGCCATCTCTCTTATCTCCAGTCTGCTTGAGTGTGGTATAAATCAAATATTCATATAGGTAAGTATGTAGGTTCAACGGACTACATCAGGGTTTCTTCGCATATAAATTTTTTTTTTGACGAGAAGAAACCCTGAGAGTGCTTGAGTGAACTACATACTTACCTATATATATATATATATATATAACAGATATATTAATCCATGGGATTTTTTTTCTCAAGGCTTGAGAAAGGCCCAACACTAAGGCCAAAACTGTCTACTTGTATTGCCAATAAACTTCAACCTTTTATTGAGGTGCAAAAACACGCGACGTTTTCGGTCTTTTTTTTCAGGACCTTTCTCAAGGTCTGAGAAAAAGGACCGAATCGTTCTGTTTTTTGCGCCTCAATAAAAGGTTGAATGAGAAGGCCTAGTTGTGCACCTTGACTATATCGTTTCAATAAACGAATCTCCTTTGTAGCACCAGCCATTTACACAGGACTGTGAGTGCGCACATCCATGAAGATAGAAAAATATTATTTTATTTAATTTGTAAATTTAATTTATCTGTATAATTGCTTGAACTTATCCCCATTTTTATATTCTAAGGACATGCAGCAACCCGGGTGATGCAACAGCCTGGCAAGGTATATGCGGATAGCGTCTCTCGAAAAAAAACGCTAACTGGCATTTTCTATTACGGCACATTTAAAAAAGCCAGATATTAAGTTGCGGTTTTAAAGTGGTACATAAATTTGGAATATAACATCGCTTGTGATGGCTGCGCGTTAACTTTCACGTTAGCACCGCAATGAAGGAGTTTAGTCTGCTAACAGGACATTAACTCGGTTTAACGTGATAAACTCCTAACAGGAGCATGCAACTATGTGCAATCGGCCCTGTCGTATTTTATCAGGTGACAGCCTGCATATCAACGGGGCGCTATATAAAACACATTACACATCCCACCGTTTTATTTAGTTGACAGCTTTCAAGGGTTCTTTAGGTGAGAGCAGATGCTCTACAGTTATATACATATATTTGGGGGACCTTGAATGTTCAGAAACTGTTGGCTCCGGATACAACATATTTGTTTGTGGTGGCCTCCTGTTTGACATAGCTTTGATCCATGCTGCGGAATCACTGAAAAATACGAGCTGACACACATGTAACGACTTGTTGGACCATCAGACATACGATGGGATGCTACCGACAACTTTAATTATTATGTGTGTAAGGGCTTTAGATATCGGTACAAACAGAACAACTATGGTACTAAGTTCTCTTACACAGACTACTGATCATAAACCAGAATCAGTGCCTATCAATGGGTTATTAAAGATATCGTTGACATTTCTGCACAACTGATCTATGCCTATTAAAAGAAAAATCAATGAACAAACATCCATCACAGATTTCCACTCTAAGCCCACCGCTCAATGAACCCATGGAGAAAGTTGTAACAGAAGGGGTTGAATATCACCAAAATCACCTGCAAATTTACTCAGTGTAGATAAACCACAGCAACCAATTAAAGGTTGCTTTCTTAGTCTACTTCATTTGAACAATCAGAACACCAGAGAAGGTTGAGGTGCTATGGGAAACACTAGTTTTGATGCGTATTCCCCCATGAGTGTGTACTCCTGAGAGAGTTGCAGGCAAGGTATTCAGCCACAACCTTTTAATCATACAATAAAAAGGCAGATAATGGTTTTTGACAAAAGTAACTGAAGTTACTAAAATAAAATCACAGATGAGTATTTAATTCTGTATGCAGAATTCTGATAACTGATATACTGGCCTTGTCACAATCACAAGAAAGTTAATGAAATGTCCTCTAGATATCAAAAAAACAAGAACAAAGGAAAGCTCAGTCATCATTTCTGATCCGGAAGTGGATAGTAATGATAGTGTTTACAGGGTAACCCTTTTGAAATTAATTAATGATACCTTTAAAGTTACATTCATGTTTCGGTGGGGCCCCGAATTATGTTTTGGTGGCTTTTTGCCACCTCGATCACTGCCGACTGTTCGTTTGTCCAAACGGGAAAATACGCAACCGATCGTTGTGGTCCTCTAGGACCGTCGTCCTTCCATCCTGGCTGACCGGTCGACGCATCAACGGTCGGGTCAGAGGAAGATTGTATAGGGGTACCAGCCAAAGATAGTCATAGCAAGCTTTAAGAGCATTCTAGTTCCTTTTTTCAAAGCTGAGGTTGCAACAGTTTGGAGTAGAGTAATACACTTTGGAATGCTTCATTTATGGCCAGAAAAAAGACATGGTCATGGTCTTCAATGAATGAGGAGTTTAGGAGACAGATAGACGACACGGGGCTGATCTAATAGAATCCTGCCAAGTTTCCTTTTGTTAGATTGATATATTCTCAGAGACACGCCGCAAAATCTGCCTGTGTCCCAACCGTGACTCTTGCAGAACCCAATGCTACCCCTGCTAGTACCCATAATTTTTACTTACTTTTCTGTCACTAATCAGCTTATTTTGAATAGGGGTTCTCCCAGCTGCTCTGAAACAAAACAATTAAGTACAGAGAACATCACCAAGGGAAAATCAGCAAGTGTGCAATCTGTTGCAGTAACTACTTCTTACGGTGACCATCCATAAGGGCCACTTTATGTACCATCAGAACTACGTGCTACAGTACTTGATTGGTAAAATGAAAATTTTCAGCCATCTATTATGTGACACTTAGATCATAAAATTGATTGTAATTTACGAGCCGGGAGGAAATTAAGTAGAAGTCGATTAGTTTAAATGAATCTAGTATTTTTCTGAAGTTCTGATTAAATGTAATGTAACCTGACATAGACACATTAGACATAAATCACCAAGAATTTGAATGTCGAAACAAAATGTATGGTACATCTAAGTACAATTACACTTGTCTATCAAAGTATTGGTCGTTTACAATTGCTATATAAGCCTTTTGTTAGGGTATAGCCCCTTTAGTTTTGGACTTCTATATTTATTTTGGTAATGAATTGATCATTTTCAATTTATTTAGCATTGGTATTTTTATCAAGTGAGCAGCTTTAGGTAGTATACAGAGGCCAACATAGGCGTCAAAAAAATTGAAGTTACAGTTGATTATTTTTGCTTGCTTCCACAATCTACTTTTACTTTCTCTCCTCCTAGCCATAGAGAGCAGGAATGTCTTGTCTTTTATTACTTACTGACACCACCTGCAGGCTGAAGGTGGTATATAAAGAGCCTTGGTGTATATATCCATTACAATACACATCACATGGGTCTCGCTCTCTCACTTCAGTTTCAGCACCCCGGTGCCTCCAATATTGACCAGGCCTATATATTGTGTGTCTATGTAAGTTGGTGTACACTTCTGTTGCCTCAGAGTTTGTATACAATAAGGTAAATTATCTGTCCAATAATCTGTCCTCCCAAAAGGTGGTAACAAGATCTTATACACAGGGTCTTATACACAGGATCTTGTGTTGCAGTGAGCGGGATATTATGGTTGCTAGGAGTCAATATCTCACAAAGCACACACCACAATCTACTTTACTTTCTCTCCTCTAGCCATAGAGAGCAGGAGTGTCTTGTCTTTTATTACTTACTGACACCACTGCAGGCTGAAGGTGGTATATAAAGAGCCTTGGTGTAATATCCATTACAATACACATCACATCCTGTGTTGCAGACAGAAACCTTTTTGGATGGACTTCCTTTCACATGGAGCAGACAAGGGTGTGTGGTTTAACCTCCCATTTGACCAAACCATGTTCAAATAGGACTCAGCTCTGTATGTAAGTTTATGTATTTTGTATGTTTTGTGTTGTACTAATATAAGTCAGTGCTATACTTTATATATGTACTGATGGTCATTTAAATGGTAATAGTGAGATAGTACAAACATACATATACACGTTCCTATATGCAATATCATATACCCCCCACCTCATTGGTAGCTCCTAAAAACTCAGTGTAACCTCCTATGAAGATATAAATATATAATATCAGGGAAGGGATATATATATATATATATATATATATATAATATATATACTAGCAAAATACCCGCGCTTCGCAGCGGAGATGTATTCAAATATCTCAGCCAGTCCCGCACACACCCTGAAATTTTGGTAAAAATCGGTCCAGCCGTTAGTGTGCAGGAGTTCAAAATTCTATTCCCCCCCCCCATTCACCCCCACCCTAAAAAATATTTTTTATTGAACTACGAAATTTTGGTGAAAATAACCCACCACCCCTCCCCGTCCGCCCCCAATACCCCCCACTATTCCTCTCTGTCCACCTCCAAACCCTTCCCCTTACACCTCAGCCAGTCCCCGCACACACCCTGAAATTTTGGTAAAAATCGGTCCAGCCGTTAGTGTGCAGGAGTTCAAAATTCTATTCCCCCCCATTCACCCCCACCCTAAAAAATATATATTTTTATTCAACTACGAATTGAATTTGTGAAAATAACCCCACCACCTCTCCCCGTCCGCCCCCAATACCCCCACTATTCCTCTCTGTCCACCCTCCAAACCCTTCCCCTTAACCTCAGCCAGTCCCCGCACACACCGTGAGGGCTTTGCCTTTTGGTAAAAATCGGTCCAGCCGTTAGTGTGCAGGAGTTCAAAATTCTATTCCCCCCCCATTCACCCCCACCCTAAAAAATATATTTGTTAACCTTTTACTGGTAAAGGAGTATATGCATACAAAATTTGGTTGAAATCGGACCAACCATATAGATTGTATAGCTTGTAAGCTAGGTAACCATAAGTCTGTGCAATGTCAGATACTCACCGTTACAGGTGGAATTTCGAAACGAAACCTGCTTAACTTTTGTAAGTAAGGGTGCAATGAATGAGCCTGCGATGGCAAGTTGGAGAATTAGTGATGAGTGAGTGAGGTCTTTGCCTTTTATAGTATAGATATATAGAATGGGTCTCACTCTCTCACTTCAGTTTCAGCACCCCGGTGCCTCCAAAATGGAACAAACAGAAAGGTAGGTAGATGAGCACTCATGGGACTTGTAAACGAATCAAATAATTTATTTACAATCAACGTGTTTCGGCAAAAACATCAGCCGTCCTTAGGATTCCTGAGGACGTGCTGTGTTTGTCGAAACGCGTCAATTGTAAAAATAAAACTGTTTGACATGGGGGTTTTTAGTTAAAAATTTTATGCATAAAAGTGAAAAGCCTTTCAACCACGTCAAGGTAACCCTAGTATGGAAGGTCCTAAAAAATTAACTTGGGTCATTTATCTGGGCTGACACTCCCTGCCTGATTGCATTTTCGTGGGAAGATTGTCTCCCTGACCTTGTATTGGATTAGTATTGAAGGCTATCACTTCATCCAATGCTTAGTATTCAAGGTGTAAACCTCCAATTAAAGGGACGTGCTGGGGGTGTTACTACCACATGGAAGTTTGGTCTATCTTCCTGCAGAGAAACTCTGCTACATTACATAAACAGAAAGGGGAGCTGTGGAAGCAGATGCGCATGCGATTGCGCGTCCGTTGCATTTTGCGGCGAACATTTTTTCACGCAATCGCTTGTGTTTTCACTTTATAGACAGCGAAAAACGCGAGTGCAAACGCGAAAATAACGTGCGCTAACACACATGCGATAACGCATGCGAAAGAGTGTGCGCTTGATGTGGCCCCAGGAATGTGCATTGATCATCTCTTTTCTTTTTGTTCTAATGTTTTGGTCAGATCAGTAACCTTCCACTATATGTTATAATAATGTTGCCATTACATAGTTTGCCATTATATATATATAACAAAAATAGAACTTGTCCGCACTCCGTTCCAGTGTCAAACGCCCGGTTGCTGCCGAGATGAATAGTTATCAACAAAAGAGCAAGCGGAGCACTCCTGGGTCTTACTAAAGATTTATTGTAATCAATAGTGTAGGCAGATGACCTATGCGTTTCAGCCCATACACAGGGCCGTCCTATATATGTTGTTAGGTGTTAGTCAAACTGTCATCTGCATCCAGTGGATTCAAATTTCAAATTGGATAAACCTGCAGATGTGAGAATTGACCTAGGCAATCCTGCCATAGTGTGTGGTTTAAACTTAACAACATTAGACTAACGGAGACCCTAAACAGGATCCAGATTAACATGCTAGGTTCATACTTATTTGGACGCAAGGTCCAGAGGATAGAGCTTACAATCTAGTTAGGTAGGTAACATACAGATACAATATAATGGGTATAAGTGCTGGAGTGAGACGTATGCAGTGCAAAAAACAATCATATACTGTGCTGGTTACCAGATAGGTAGGAGTAAGGCTAGCTTTAAACCTGCTAATTGAGGTTTCTTGACTTAGAGAGAGGGGAATAGAATCCAGAGGAGGGAGCCATGAGAGAGTAAGGTTTAAGGTGACGGAAGCAGTTCGAGTGGGGGGTCTGTTTAATGGGGAGGTAGGTTGTTTTCGGTACAGAGGAGATTTGGGATCCTGTTATTAAAGAACAAAACAATACGTGTGGCAGAGTAAGTACAGACTGAAGGGCAAACAGGAAGACCAGTAAGTAGTAGGTCCAGGCGCGATAGGATGAGAGCATGCATAAGCATAGCGGTGGTTGGAGAGTGCGGATTTTCATTTATATTGAAAAGAAAAGGCGGAAGGTTTTTGCAACATAGTTAATGTGGTTAGAAAAGGAGAGAGAGGAGTCAATAATTTCCCCTAGGCAGCGTGCTGATTGGATATGGGAAAAGGGGGTATTGTCAGCAGAGATGGAGAAAGATGGTACAGAACTATGTTTAGGTGGGAAAATGATCAGTTCCGTTTTAGAAAGATTAATTTGAGGTAGCGTTGAGACATCCAGGAGGAGATGGGCAAGGAGGTAATCAGAGACACGTGATTGGATGTCAGGAGTTAGCTATTTGTGTATCATTGCATATAAATGATACTTGAAGCCAAAAGATTTAATGACTTCTCCCAAGGAAATGTGTAGAGGGAGAACAATAAGGGTCCAAAAACAGACCCCTGCGGCACCCCCACACTAAGAGGAACCAGGAAGGGTGTTGTAAGCATAAGATACAGATTAAGTTTGTGAAAGAGATAGGTTAGAAACAGAATGCCACTTAATTCCGAATGCCAAGAGTGAAATATCTGCATTAGGAGGGATGACGACTGTGCCGAAAGCAGAGGATGGGACAAGCAGGATAAGAATAGAAAAGTGACCATTTGCAAATTAACACCTTACAACAAGCCTACTCAGTGGAATGCGCAGGACGGAATCCAGATTGCAAAGAATCCAATAGGTATGAGCATGAAGGTAGTTAGTTATACGGGAGAAGACTAATCGTTCTAGCAGTTTTTGAGGTAGAGAGAGATCGTGGTGGGTGGTAGTTAGCTAAACAAGAGGAGTCTAGCAAAGGGCTTTTTGTGTATGGGCTTAGGGCATGGATCAAGAGGACAGGCTGTGAGCAAACATGATCAAAGCAGGCGAGAGACTTCTGAGAGACTCTGCATGTGGATGGACTCCACTTTATGTTGAAAGTAGGGGAGAGTGCAGAGAAAGGAGAGGGTCATCGGGAGATGGGCAGAAGGGTGTTGAAGGTGGAGAACAATGCAACATGGGTTAGATTGTTGTTAATATACGTTTCGGTAATTTCTGTTTTGCCAGCAGGAGCCCAGAGCCGAGACACTGCAGCATGAATTTGTAATGGATAAATGCAGTAAAGGAGCTAAAATATCCCCCGAGTATTAAAATGAAATAGAGCCTTCTATAAAAGATGGTACCTTACAGCCTATGTATTATATAGTATTGCCCAAATACTAACATACTGTATAAACACATTTTCACTCCCAGAAAAATGGGCGGAAACATGCAAAGTATCTCATTTTAGTCTGTGACAAGGCATGTGTCTAGTGACAGCGACCAGTTTTAATTTGCTCCCTGGGGTGTCCCATCTATATGTACTCGGTGTAGATACTTTATTATCTGCTTTGGGTTATTGATCTGCCACACTGTTGTATTATATATTATTTAGGTAGCAATGTGTGCATTAACATGTGTAATATTGCCAGTGTAATATGTTTGATATACCCACATTACGAATATCTACCTTCAAAAATGCTTACTACTTAAATAACACTGTGTACTTTAACCTCAGAGCTCACTAGTTGCACGTTTATACGCATAATACAGACATACCACACGAGTGTGCCCGAGATATACCGGTATAGCGGCCTGTACTTGCTATAATTATTATTGTTTTAATGGTAGAGGAATTGTTTCTTCCAGTCTTATATGTATTTAACACATATTGTTACGTTTTTTTGAAATAAAGGAGATATTTTTGCTTACTTTTTGGAGGTGTGCCCAATCTTTATTCACTGCTTTCATTTTTTTTTGTTGTTATCTGATGTAATACAGCCTAATGGTATAGAGCAGAGGTTTTGAACTTCACATGTTTGAAACTACAAATCCCAGCATTCTCTGTTTGCAGTAAGTTTCTTTTTATGTCCTGTACCTAAGGCATGTGTCCAGATGCAATACAGCCTATTAATGGTATAGAGCAGGGGTGTTAAACTTAGGACCTTTACATGTTTGAAATTACAACTCCCAGCATTCTCTGTTAGCAGTAAGGTTCTTCTTAATGTCCTTAGCTAAGGCATGTGTCCAGATGCAATACAGCCTAGTGGGGGTGTTGAACTTGTGACCTTTCACATGTTTGAAAACTCATTATGTGCATTGGTTAATGAATGAACCATTTTCATACACCCTGAATAAAGCAATTTTTCTGACTTACAACATTAAAAGGCCATGGTCATGCTTTAGCAATTCATGCAAATGATCTATCTGCCCTTCCCTTACATCATAGATATTACACTATGGACTAGGAAAGGATAAGGGTCACTGTGGGCAGTAGGAGTCATGTACCTTACTAAACTTTACTAAAGACTGTCACATTTACAAACAGCACATTATTGGATGTTTTACTGACATACCACTTCCTTTCGTATCCACATGGATACAGGGGTATGCTTTAAGCTGCCATTTTGACTATCTCATATTAATAGGAATCTCAGCTCTTTAAGTAAGTTTTATATTTTGGTGTATATCTTCGCAGCAGCGAACAAACACCGCTGAAGTTGCCAATGCCAGGCGAGCTGGCTTCAAGGGACCCTATGTTGCTGGCCTCTTCTTCTTTTGCCATCTACTGCAATGACTTGAGTCCCATGGAGGTTTGCAGCGCTTTATATAGGTTTGCAGTCCTAATCCAATTCTGATTTGTCAATTTTTCAATCCTTGGTATCACATGGTTATACAGTACCTAATCATATTTCAGATGTCGGTAACATTGGCCTCGTTGAGGCCAGCGGCGCCGGAGTTACCACAAGGTCCATCTGCTACAGACAGCAAATGTAAAGGAATGTCTGCAGATTGCTAATGAACATCTGAATGATACAGAGGAGGCTTAGGTAGTTGTGGTCTGATGAGACCAAAATCAAGCTCTTTGGCAAAAACTCACCATGTTTGGAAGCAGAGGAATGCTGCTTAGACCACAAGAAAACCAAACCCAACAGCAAAAATGGAGGTGCACACATGGGGCCCTATTTATAAAAAATCGTTATCGTTATCGTAAAATACCGATCGTTATCGTAAAAACGACCGGGGGTTTACCGATAATGACCGTTATTTACCGATAACGACCGTTATTTACCGATAACGACGTAGTTGATACGACGTTATTTACGATAACGACCGTTATTTACCGATAACGACCGTTATTACGATAACGACGTTATCGGTAAATAACGACCGTTATCGGTAAATAACGACGTTATCGGTAAATAACGACCGGTATTTACCGATACGACGGTATTTAACGATATCGGTAAATAATGGTCGTTATTGGTAAATAACGGTCGTTATCGGTAAAAACCCGGTCGTTATTTTACGATAACGATCGGTATTTTACGAAACGATAACGATTTTTATAAATAGGGCCATTATTCTTTGGTCACGAAGGAGGAGAGGGACTTCTGCTTTCCCCCACTTAGAGGAGCAGCCCCTGGAATAGCATCTGGCAGTCTCCCACCCCCTAACTTTCTGATCATGTATTTCTTGTATCTTAGGGTTGTACAGCACGTAGACAGGTGGTAGAGAGGAATTAAACTAATTTATTTTGTCCAGTGTGAAGGGGACAAAATAAATCCTTCCTAACTCCAAATGGCAATTGGAAAAGATCCCTGGATAAACAGACTTTATAAATACCAGTAATTTTCAGTATTTTTGAATTTAGAAATTTATCTAGCCCCTCTTACCAAATGAACTTCACCATTACCATATCTGCTGAAAGATTACAGTTTAGTATGGAATGTTTTGTTGGGGCCCTGTAATGTGTACCTGACGCATGTATGGAATCTGGAGCAAACATTCAATGGGAACTTTGCTTGTGTCAGATGTGAGTGGTTTTCTGATAATGAATCTGAGGTACAATCTAAAGTGTAAATTTGAGCTTTACAGGGCTTGACAAACCTGGGTGCGTGTGTGTGCAGGTACTGGAAGGGGGAAATGGGGATGGCAGATAAGAAATGAAGGAAAATAGGTTTGTATGGACATGAGGAGAAGTATAGAGGATTGAAGGGTAGGATCTCTCTTCCCAGCTAGTCGATCCAAACAGATTTGGTGCCTTAAATTAGAAGCAGGTATGGACAGGACAGAAGTAGCATGTGTGGAGTAGTAAATCCCTTGAAAACCAGGGGACCACCATCTCTATTACATAGGGTTAGAAAGGTTAGGCAGGTCGTTAGTGGTAGAGGACTCTATTATTAGAAAGGTAGATATGGTAATCTGCTGCCAAGACCTTACATGACAAACTGTGTGTTGCTGCCTGGTGCTAGGGTTCGACATTGTGGTCGATTGTGTAGGGTTGGTGGTGGTTCGATTGTCGATTGTGTGGAGCTGGGACTAATCAGTGCCTTGTTCTCATTGGTACCAATCATAAAGTTAGGAAGAGAAGTCCTTAAAAACAACTCACGAGAGTTAAAAGTACCTCCATGGTAGTATTTTTAAAAATACAACTGGAGCCATGTGCTATGCTAAGGAGACAACAGAATGATGATGGTTCAGCTGTTTTGGAGGGTAAGATGACTAGAGGGTTGAGATTTAAACTAGGAAATCGGATGGAGGGTACTTTGGAATACATAGGAGTTGATAGAGGGGTAAGGCTAGGTACAACACAAGCCACAACAGGCGGTCGGCCAGGAATTAACATTGGGTGCAACAAAAATCATCCATATGAGCGCCACAACGGCAATGATTTACTGGCATGTCTGATCCGATGATTTTTTGGCCTGACCAACCGATATACAAAAAATCGGTCAGTTGGCGAAAAAAAATGCCTCGTGTGTACCCAGATGAGGGGCTAATAAGATAGTGGAGGGAGAGGGGAGCACAGATAGGGAGGCATGTATGTTCAAGTGTGAAGTAAATGTAACGATAATCTTAATGAATAAATTAATATTTACAAATGCAAGAACTGGAAAAACTGGGGTACTAGAATAGAAACAAATTGCTTTAAAAGCAAAGTATAATGTGATCGGTATAGCAGAAACATGGCTAAATGATTCACACGTTGGGCAGTAAATATTGAAGGATACTCCTAATCTATACATGATAGAGTTAATAAGAAAGGAGGGTGGGTACGTATGTAAACAAGAATTGAACCAAATCTAATAGACGTGAGTATAACGAAAAAGCATAAACAATATGGGTGAAGCTGTTTACGGGAAGCAAGAAGGTGGGTAAATTAATTGTTGGTGATTTTCTTTCACAGATTGGAGAAGTTCCTACTAGACAGGATAAGTTGTTAGATCTGGTAATATCTAGTAAACCTGAGCTCATTTTGGAGATGAAGGCAATGGGAAGCTTAGGGAAAGTGATCATGATATATTGTCATTTAATATAGGTTATAAAAAATAAAAGTGCACTGGGTTAACCATGATATATTGTCATTTAATATAGGTTTAAAAAATAAAAGTGCACGGGTAACAAACATTTAATTCTAGTAGCATTATGCTGTTAAAAGATTTACTCCTCATAGACTGGGGCATTTTGCTGTAAGTAAGGATACTGAACAGATGTGGACTGCTTTAAAGAAGTATGAATCTATACATTTGTAAATGTATACCTCTAGAAAGCAAATTAAAAAGCTGGGTACACACATGCCAGACATTTTAAAGATCAGGATACACACAGTCCCGAGAGGTCTTCTATGACTATGTGGCTGAGGGAAATTTTTGATCTTCCTGAACGACCACAAGGCTGACTGGGCTTGTTCAAGAAAGGGTCTAAGCCCGGTACCGTCGAATCCAATGGTATCGGGGCTTATCGTTACTGTGTGTACCTATCTTTAAAGCTCAGGTTAAAAGTATAATGGAAAAAAAAGAAAAGGTTTTTAAAATTTTAAAATCAGAGGGAACACGCTACAGGAAGTTTTAAAACTGTAATATGAGTGCAAGAAAGCAATTAACATAGCTAATATAGAAAATGGAATATGGATAGATGAACAAAGCAAAACTCAAGAGACTGTGAGAAAATTAAATAATGGGGCTAAGATGGTTAAGAGAATGTTGAAAAGGGCTAATGTGCCAACTTTTTATCCTCTGTATACAGTAGGGAATCTAGTCCTTTAGCAGGGACTGTAATACTATGAAGGGTATAAAGTGAGGAATATTCACTCTGACTGACAACAGGTATGGTAGAGAAACAATCAGACAAAGTTAATAATAATAAAGCCTCAGGACCAGATGAAACACACCTTCGGATCTAAGAGAGCTTAGTCCAATTTTATCTAGACCATTGTTTGTTTTCTTTTCGGATTCACGTTTGTCTGGTGATGTGCCACCGGATTGAAAAAAGCCAATGTAATAGCAATATTCAAAAAAGTAGTTGTTTACAGCCCGGTAACTATAGACCTGTCAATTCAACATCAGAGGGAGGGAAGATGGAAACTTTAGTATATATCTGGACTTTGTCTCCAGAACTGATCCTATAAGTAGAAGTCAGCTTGGATTTTATGAGAAATAGATTGTGTACAACTATCTTGGTTTTAATGTAGAGGCAAGAATTTAATTCTGGCATAGCAGTGGATGTCGTATACCATCTGTACTATCATGTACAGAGTAGTGGTCAATGGAGGCTACATCTATGTGGGCTAAATTTCTAAGGAGTTCTCAGGGTTCGTACTGGGGCCACTTCATTTAATCTGTTTATAAATTACTTAGAATAAGGCATTGAGGGCAAAGTAACCATTAAAGATACTAAACTAGCCAAGCTTTGGAAATCAACATGCAATTTTGCAAGCAAACCTTGATAGATTACCAAATGAGCAGCAGAGTGGTAGATGAATCTATGTTGATAAATGGCTTGTGCTAAGTGAATTTCTGCTGTAGCAAATAATGGCAAACAGAATGGCTAGAGTTAGCAAGATATTGTCTTGTATAAAGAGGGGAATAGATCAATGGAGATTTATATTTTATTTTTGATTATTGCACAATTAGTTGTTGGATTACGGTCTGGCAGTTTGCCAGACTAGCTGCTGCTCCCTCTGAGCATGTGTGAAATGTGGAGCTTAAATTGAGGTGGGAACCTTTACAGAAGGGGTGTAGAACATTGGCTGAAGATCTGCCTTCACAGAAAATTCTGCTGGTGGGTATTGCAGTCTTGGTCGTAATACCCTTAAAATAGTGTTTTTAGAATATAAAAAATAAAAGATTAGTGGAGTCAGGAAGCATTTCCCCCCTTTCTTGGTGCTTTTCCATGTAGGGTGCGATGTTGTTATTCAAAAACTGGTTCTACTTTGTGCATTACTTACATTTAACATTTCCATATTTTACCAAAATATAATGAAGACGTCATTTTTGTCCAATATACATTATTCCCAAACTGATGTGACACAGGAATTTTCATCTAAATTACCAAAAAAAAAAAAAAAACCATCCCTGGATGAACAGTGGGGGGGGAAAAAAACAAAAAACTACGCACTTTGTTAATTGGTGGGATAAAACCTGATAAGTATTGATAACTATGTGAAGTATAGTATAGTATAGTATTTGAGGTTGAAAAAGACATACGTCCATCCAGTCCAACCCATCTAGCAATATCCTCATTTCCTGCCTAACTGTTGATCAGAGGGAAGGCAAAAAAAACCCCCACCAAATTTATGAAGGGGGAAAAATTCCTTCCTGACTCCAAGTGGCAATCGGAAATTTCCCTGGATCAACTCTACTTATGTATCAATACCAGTAACTTGCAACATTCCTTGTTTGCAGAACAGAAATCATCCAACCTTTTTTTTAAACTGACCATCAACCTGCCATTACAACGTCCACTGGAAGCCCGTTCCATAGCTTTACCGTTCTCACAGTGAAAAACCCTTTCCGAGCTTGAAGCCTAAACCTTTTTTCTTCAAGTCTTAAGGATGTCCTCGTGTCCTTTGACATGTTCTATTGGTGAACAATGCCCCAGATAGTTATTGTATGGCCCGTTAATGTTATTTATACACAGTAATCATATCCCCACGCAAGCGCCTTTTCTCCAGCGTACATAATTGTAACTTTTCCAGTCTCTCTTCATATCAAGCTCCCCCAATCCCTTATTAATTAGTTGCCCTTCTCTGAACCCTTTCCATTTCAAAGAGTCCTTTTTGTACACAGGATTCCAAATTGCACTGCATATTCCAAATGAGGCCTTACCAATGCTTTGTAAAGAGGAGAATACATTTCCTCCCTTGAATCCATACCTCGCTTTATACAAGACAATACCATGCTGGCTCTGGCTGTTGCCGCCTGGCACTGCTTGCTACCTTTAAGTTTGTTACACCAGAAACTCCAAGATCCCTCCAACAGGGATTCACTTAACACAGAGCCATTTATTAGTATAAGTAGCACAAGTATTTTTAAGTCCAAATGCATCACTTACATTTATCAACATTGAATTTCATCTGCCACTTAGCAGCCCAATGTGATAATCTATCTAGATCCCTTGCAACGATTGCATCCTCCTGAAGTTTTTAATGGTCGAAAGTTTGTGGCGTCAGCAAAACACAGAAACCTTGCTGACAATACCCACTTCCAAATCATTAATAAATAGATAAATAGAAGCGGCCAACACAGAACCCTGTGGCACCCCACTTAGCACTTTAGTCCTAATGATGAAGCCCCATTAACAAACTACTTCTGCATCCTTCATTAACAAATTTCTATCCATGTACAAATGTGACCCCAGACCAACAGACCTTAGCTTATTCATTAGTCGCCTATGGGGGACTGTATCAAAAGCTTTGCAAATCCAGTAAACTACATCTACTGCTATACCAGAGTCTAAATTCTACTTACTTCCTCATAAAAGCCAAGCAAGTTAGTTTGACAAGATATTCCTCCTAAATCCATGCTGGTTACTACTTTAATGTCAGTCCTTGAAACATACTCTAGAACATGTTCCCTTATTAAACCTTTCCAGGATCTTCCCCACCACTGAAGTTAAACTACAGGCCTGTAATTACCCGGCTGTGAACGACTACCCTTTTTGAATATTGGAATAATAACCAGCCTTTTTCCAATCCAGAGGCACACCACGGACATGAGGGAATCGCAAAAATAAGAAACAATGGCCTAGATAAAAACTGAACTTAGCTCCTTAAGTACCTGAGGATGTATTTTATCCGGTCCAGGAGATTTAAAATATTAACCTTATTTAGTTTTTTCTGTACCATATCCTCGGGTAACCAAAGTGAACTTGAATCTGTTATACCTTTATTGCTACTAACTCTATGATATCTGTACTGGATCTTTATAGTGTATACAGAGGAAAAAAAATTATTCAAGACATTTGCTTTATCGCCATCCTCCGTAACTAACTTATCCCCATATTAATGGTGCCACATTCTCAGTCCTCATCTTCTTAATATTAATATACTTAAAAAAATGTGTAGGTAGTGATGCTTTTCAGCTATCCTAACTTCATATTAATTTAGCTAGTTGATTGCTTTCTTACACTCCTTGTTACAATTTTATACTCCCAAAGGCCCTTCCGTTCCCTCGGCCTTAAGGTTTTTAATGCCTTTTTCTTCCTTACCATTTGCCTCTTTACATCAGAATTCAGCCACATGGGCGCGGATTTATTTTTTTTACATTTATTTCCCAAGGGTTATAAATTTAGATGTGAACGGCTTAAAATCCCCTTGAACACAGTCCACTTCTGTTCAGTACCTTTACCTGATAATAATTATCCCAGTGACATTCTGAAGAGCTGCTTTTAACCTGGGAAAATTTGCTTTTCTGAAATTAAATGTCTTTGTTAACCCAGCGCACTTTCCTTTCGATAACAAAGTCCAAATGCCACTTTTCATGGTCACATTCCCTAAGCCTCCAGTTACCTTTATATCTATAATGCGCTCCACAAGTTAGATATTACCAGATCCAACAGAGCTCCTTTCTAGTAGGAACCTCAACCACCTGTGAGAGAAAAATTATCCTGCAGCAAATTCAGGAAATCATCGCCTTTTCTGTGATGGCAGTTCCACCACACCAATCAATGTCAGGTAATTGAAGTCCCCATAATGAGCCACTCCCCAAACTTGCAGCCTTGCCAACTGATATGAAGTTGACTCACCTCCTCTCTGCTAGCATTTAGCGGCTTATAGCAGACACCAACAATGACATTACCCCCTTTCCTGTTGCCTAATTCCACCCATATTGCCTCCACTTTATCATCCATATCACAGCTATCTCTTCTTTAAATTTGGCTTCAATTCTTTTTTAACAATATACACATACTCACTCCCCTTTCCTTTTTTTTCTGTCCTGCCTAAACAAGGCATATCCTTCTATATTTTAGATTATGATCCTGTAATTTATTCGTACACTTTGATAACATTCCTCCCTATCCCCTATGCTAGCCACCCCCTTTCACCACCACTGCGCCTATCTACACCCTGCTTTCCTCCGGACAATCTATCCCAGTGAGACTGCTAATACCCTCCCCCCCAAACCTAGTTTAAAATCTCCTCCAACCCTTAGCCATCTTCTCCCCTAAAACAGCTGCACCACCATCAGTGAGGGTGCAAACCCATCCCTACTAAAGAGCCTGTAGCCGACGCAAAGTCTGCCCAGTTCTCAATAAACCCAAACCCTTGTTCCTTACACCACTCTCTTAGCCACGCATTAATGCTCCTAAGCTCCCGCTGTCTCCCTGCTTAGCACGTGGCTGCGGTAGTATTCTGAAAACACTACCCTGGAGGTCCTTGCTTTTTCTTGGCCCCTAGTTCTCGGAAATCAGTTTAAGACCTCACCTCCATCCTTAACTTGTTCATTGGCACCAATGTGAACAAGACCGCGCGGTCACACACCCGGCCCCACCCAATAATCTGTCTACACGATCCACCACCTGCCGAACCCTAGCACCAGGCCGGCAAAAAACAGTTCGGCATGTGGGTCTTGGCGGCAGATACCCTATTACCTTCCTTATAATGGAGTCCCCTACCACTACCACCGCCTTGCATCGACCTTCGTCCTCCTCCCGTATCAGAGATGGCAGTCCCCTGGGTGCTCAAGGGACTAGCCCCCTCATACACGCTAATTCCGAGGTGTCTCCTCCACTTCATTCCTAAGGCGGCAGATGCTGTTGGGATGGACAATCTGGGAAGAAGCCCCCCTACTCTTCCGTCCCCATCTCCCCTAGTAACCCTAACAAAACTACCTTTCCTCATCCTTTCTTGTCCTCTTCCACCCACCTCTATTACTGGCCCCAGCCAGTGCCTGCTGACCCCCGTTCTGCCAATCCCCGCATGCTGCAAGCTGCCCCTTAGACTCTCCACCTCAGCTTCCAAACGGGCAACCCACTCACACCTGACACAGCATAGGTCCCGGAACGTCTGCTCCAGGTTCCTATACATGTGGCACGATGCACATTGCATCGGTACTGACAAAACTGTCCTTCTAATACACCACACAGGACGCACAAACGTTTAATTGCCCTTCTTGTTTCAATGTCCTTTTTATAGTCCTTGAGATCAAGGTCCTTAAGAGAAAGGGACACTCACAAGTTTTACACTCACAGAAATTCCTTTTGTTAGGTCCAAACCAAACTGTGAATCCTATTTAACTAATAGGCCCCAACCCCCACACCAATTAGTGCAGAGCCAGAAAGAGAGGGAAAAAAAACCAAACACTTATTAACCCTTTTACAGCCTGTTTGTGATTACAAAAGGTACAATACTAGAATATAGAAGTCCAGCACACCCTTTAACTGGAAGAAGAAAGATAGTCTGCTTACTGCACACTCAATCCTGCACACAGTTTTTTACAGTACAAACAATCCTTATTTTCAAACTGTCAAACCATCCTATTTTCAACTTTCACACACACCATACAACCATCAAATGATTAATGTCCTCTTTTTCTATGTCCTGAGAGCAAGGTCCTTAAGAGAAAGGGCCACTCACAAGTTGTTACACTCACAGGAAACTTCCTTTGTTAGGTCCAAACCCTAGTGTGAAGTGTGAAGATACATTTAACCTATCTTTTGGCAAGGGTGGGAAAACCTCATCCAGCATTTGCCCAGTTCCTGCTGACTCTATTACCAATACCTCAGGCTTTTCAGCGAACACTTCCCCCACACCCCAACCTTTTCTCTGCTGTGTTAATAGAACCCCCCACTTTCTATTTAACCTCTCAAACCCCTAATTATCCACCCCCAGACTAAAAACCTGTTTAACCTTTCTCAGGGTGACATACACAAAAAGAAATTGCGCACAAAAAACACAAACTGGCCAGATTGTACAGATGTATTCATTTGATTTTGCACTTTAAACTTTTAAACCAACAAGAATTGCAATTGTGCAATTCTATTTCATTGCAAAATACCTAATGACAGAAGTGATTTGAAGGGAAAATATGCAGATAAATACAAAGGAAAAATGTAGCAATGCAATGATGGATTAAAAAAATACAAGAACAGAGTTGCATATGGAAAGCATGAGAAACTAAAATAATGAAAGGCCTTTTCCTCTCTTCTCTGGTCTCCATGGTAACACGTCACCCTCACACCTTCTGTCCCTGACATGTCATACAGCTTCTGGCTCTGTCCCCAGCCCCTGACATTGACTGATGGAGAGGAGAGTGTCGTGTATATCACCTCATGAACCATTACTGGATGCAGCATTATATGTCCGCCTCTTTCACTTATGTAAAAACCACTAATGGATTTAGCATTATTCTTATTATAGAGTACGCTAATAAAATAGAAGAAACATGACAAAGGTATTCGTGATTTTGTCTAGCCCTTTTGCACACTAAGAAATATTGAAAGAACAACAAAGACAAAAAAAATGATGGCCCTAATAAGTGACCCATCAACAAAAAGTTTGCATCTACCAATAAAACCAAATCTTCACTAGACATTAGCTTTTTTTTTCTAGCATTGATGCATGAATACACCTTTATCTCTCACTATGTTCTTCATATATTTACCAAGAGATTTTTTTTCACACACACACCACTGTTTCTCACAGCTGGTAGTGACAATGTACAGGGTCAGACATCTGGGCTGTTGCCCAGCACGCAGCCCCTCCACCACTTACACTGGCAGCAAGAATCCCCCCCCCCACCACCACAACTAAGGAGAAAACAGCATTGACCTCCACCCCCCCCAAACTAATCTACAGTGAAGGCTAGAATTGAGGATTAACCAGTAAACTGCCACAGGGAATTGTGCAGTGTAGAATTCTAACTAGATGCTGCGAGTGGAAATGTACGGTAACACCTTCTCTACCAAAAAAGGCCTGTTTTATGAAACAGAATGACCTCTTCTGCTGCCAGAACCAAATGTGTTTATAATATTTGCTTTTTTACAAAAGCAATTCAAAGCTGCACTGAAATAGATTTGTTCATGAAAAAACGTTCTACAGAGGCTGTTTAACTAGACCCATATTTTATTTAGGGTGAGATTTAGGTGAGCGGAGTGATTAGGGGAAAAATGACCACAAATGAAGTAATCGGATGGGGGGCTGGAGTATACTGAATGAAGTGTGTTGGAAGGCCAAGGGGGGACTGTGGGAGGACAGTCTGTTTGAGCTAGAGGGGTCATAGAGCAGCAGAGAGATTGTCACACTGCTGGCACAGCAATGAGTGGAAACGACAAATAGGACATCAAGAGCCTGGTGTGAAATGGCAGAGAGGGAGGGAGCGCAATGGTTAGAATTAGAAACATGGAAGGAATTGTGGGGGAGGTGAAAAGAACAGGGATGCATCACGCTTTGGGAAGGAAGGCTAGAGAAAGCAGGAAGAAGAAAAGAAAATAGACGGAAGTGGAGGAAAGCAGTAAGAGTAGAGGTATAAAGTGCAAAGATTAAATAGAAAAAAAACAGAGGTAAACATAAGGCTTGTACACACAAGCAAATATTTTGGGCTGACGACCAATATTTCCGTATTTCTGTCCGTACCTGTCAAATATTGGTACAGCTTAAGAGAAAGGTCATAATAGGACGACAGAAAAGGGTTACAGTTGTGGGATACTGAATAAATGGACTGAAGGGAAAAGAAGGTAGAATATGTGAAAAGGTGTTGAAAGTCAATAGGAGAGGAAATAGAGGTTGAAATGAAAAAAAGGGGGCATGCAAGATAATGCGAGATGTGAGAGATAAAAAGAGGAAAGTTGAGCAAGAAATCAAAATATCTTGCACATCTAAACATACATGGAAATATATATATATGTTGTAAAAAAGTAAAAAAGCGATAAGGGCAAAAAAAAACCAAACCCCCCCCCCCCCACAAGGAGCATTGTTGAGATATATAAGAAAATAGATGTGTCCACTCTTTGTTCAATCCAGCCATCGCACACAAAATTCATTCTCCCCACTGTGTACATACAAATGCACAACGAGCACAATCCATAACAAAAGTACCATACATCCTAACTACTCGGATATAAAATCTGTATACAAAGGCTATATTATATAGCAGTTCAAAATAAGAGGGGCTAGCAGTAGGAGTTTTCACAATCAAGCAACCAACCACTGAAACATTTGAAGTTTGAGTTAGTATATACATTTTCATAAATATAAAAATATATATTATAAAACAAATCTAAATAATGCTTAAATACACCAAGACATATTTGTCTGTTTGCCCAGTCATATGATCTGAAAATTAGAATCCTGCAATGTTTTATCAAGATTTGATTTATGTCAAATCAATAGTTACTTTACAAATATATCTCAGTGCATTGCAAGCATAAGATTTAATGCCGCTAGAATCTGGGCCCATACTAAGTACATTTTTGAGGCCCCCTGCAAGCACCTAGTGCAAAAGGTATAGGGCTACCTTCTCCTCTGATGGAGGACCTGAAAAAAAATGCATATTTCAGAAGCACCTGAGCATCTAAAATGTGGGAATTTTTCCTATGTATTGACTAAACATATAGATTTATAAACACATCTAAGCACACACACTCACAATGAATCTATTAACAGCAATTAAAAACACGAAGACCGTTTTGGACACTACAATTTATGAGAATCCTTATTACAATAAATAGTTGTAACCGCCAAGGGTGGGTGGTGGTGATTTAACATACGCAGTTCAGTGCAGCCGGTAGATTTGGGGGGGGGGGGGGGGGGAGGGGGGGAGGGGGAGGAAGATGGTGTGGACTATGGACTATGGGATATTGGAGATTTTTGCAACATTAAAAAATTCTTGTACCATTTTTGCTGGTTTTGTGAAAAGAAAAAAAAAAAAAAAAAAAAGAAATTAAGAAATGAAGAATAGAAAAGGTACATTTTGTCAGGACAGTGGGAACTGGGAAGGAACCCAGAGACCAGGGAGAATATGGAGAGCACACTAGTATGATCAGGGGCGCAGGCTCAGAAGGGAAATCCCACGGCATTTTTCTGGTTCAGTGTAGAGTGGAGGGTCTGAGCTGTGGATAGAAAATTAAAGAAAAAAACTTAAAATCAGAAATTACTTTCTGTCTTTAACATTAGATACAGTGCAAATGCCTGTAGTCAGATATATAAAGGAACAACAGATTAATTACAAATCATCAATCATCATCACTAGAGAGGTTACAGGAAGGAATTGAAATAAAACATTGCATATGGGATAACGCATTATTAAAAAGTGATATAAAAAAAAAAAAAAGAGTGGAAAAAAAACATGAAAAAAAGAAAAATATTAGTAAAAAAGAAAAGTGAGCAACACAGATTAACAAAACCTCCTTAAGCATTGTGGGGTAGGTTTTACACCTTTGTTAACAAGCCTAAATTTCCTTACAAAACTCTTAATCAGGGAGCCTTTCCGCAACGCATGTATGGCAGTTGAAATGGCCATTTCACGATTTGTCTAGAGATTGGTTTAGAGATACACCCGGCTGGTCGGGGCAATGTCCCTGACAAATGGCCCGATAAAAGTGCCATTCATGGCCCAATTATCACCAAAACAGCTGTTCGTACACATTGTGCATCATGGTTTCGGCACCAGCGATTGCACGTGTGTATAAACTTAAGGTTTAATAGTAAAAAAGTAAGAGTACTGCGATCCCAGTTTATATTCTTCACCCCCACACTGACCGCTGAAGTTATACCCAAATCTCTAATGTCTGCTCTCTATTTCCTCCTAGATGGCGCACTGCTGCCTACACTCAATCTATCTAAAACCGAATTATTCATTTCATATAGACTCATCTTTTAATTCCATCATCACATGAACATGTCGCTAGGGCGTGTGTTTTCTCTTTCCGCCTATTGCCAAGATCTGCCCTTTCCTCTCTCACTCCACACTGGAGATAGTAAAATTTGCTACTTGGACTCCCAGCCTGCCATCTCTCTTATCTCCAGTCTGCTTGAGTGCTGGTATAAATCAAATATTCATATAGGTAAGTATGTAGGTTCAACGGACTACTTCAGGGTTTCTTAGCGCAATAATTTTTTTTTGACAAGAAGAAACCCTGAGAGTGCGTTGAGTGAACCTACATACTTACCTATATATATATATATATATATAAAGATATATAATCCATGGATTTTTTTCTCAAGGCTTGAGAAAGGCCCAACACTAAGGGCCAAAACTGTCTACTTGTATTGCCAATAAACCTTCAACCTTTATTGAGGGTGCAAAAACACGCGACTTTTCGGTCTTTTTTTTCAGGACCTTTCTCAAGGTCTGAGAAAAAGGACCGAATCGTTCTGTTTTTGCGCCTCAATAAAAGGTTGAATGAAGAAGGCCTAGTTGTGCACCTTGACTATATCGTTTCAATAAACAGAATCTCCTTGTAGCACCAGCCATTTACACAGGAACTGTGAGTGCGCACATCCATGAAGATAGAAATAATATTATTTTATTTAATTTGTAAATTTAATTTATCTGTATAATTGCTTGAACTATCCCCATTTTTATATTCTAAGGACATGCAGCAACCCGGTGATGCAACAGCCTGGCAAGGTATATGCGGATTAGCGTCTCTCGAAAAAAAACGCTAACTGGCATTTTCTATTACGGCACATTTAAAAAAGCCAGATATTAAGTTGCGGTTTTCAAGTGGTACATAAATTTGGAATATAACATCGCTTGTGATGGCTGCGCGGTTAAACTTTCACGTTAGCACCGCTAATGAAGGAGTTTAACGTCTGCTAACAGACATAACTGGTTACGTGCTAAACTCCACTAACAGGAGCACGTGCAACTATTGTGCATCGGCCCCTGTCGTATTTTATAAAGTGACAGCTCTGCATATCACCGGGGCGCTATATAAATACACTTTACACATCCCACGTTTTATTCTAGTTGATACAGCTTTCAAGGGTTCTTTAGGTGAGAGCAGTGCTCTACTTTATTAATATATTGGACCTATGAATGTTCAGAAACTGTTGGCTCCGGATCAACAATATTTGTTTGTGGTGGCCTCCTGTTTGACCATACTTTGATCCATGCTGCCGGATCACATGAAAAATACGAGCTGGACACACAGGTACGATTGTTGGACCATCAGAGCATACGAGGATGCTACCGACAACTTGTAATTATTATGTGTGTATAGGGCTTTAGATTGTACAAACAGAAAAACTATGGTACCTAAGTTCTCTTACACAGACTAACTGATCATAAACCCAGAAAATCAGTCGCCTATTCAAGGTTAATTATAAGATATCGTGACATTTCTGCACAACTGATCTACTGCCTATTTAAAAGACAAAATCATGAACAAACATCCATCACAGATTTCCAGCTCTAAGCCCACACGCTCCATGAACCCATGGTAGAAAGTTGTAACAGAAGGGTTGATATCACAAAATCACATGCAAATTTACTCAGTGTAGATAACCACGAGCAACCAATTAAAGGTTTGGCTTTCTTAGCTCTACTTCATTGAACAATCAGAACACCAGAGAAGTGTTGATGGTTGCTATGGAAACTACTAGTTATGCGTATTCCCCCATGAGTGTGTACATCTGAGGAGTTGCAGGCAAGTGTATTCAGCCACAACCTTTTAATCATACAATAAAAACGGCAGAAATGGTTTTGACAAAAGTAACTTGAGTTACTAAAATAAAATCACAGATGAGATTTAATTCTGTATGCAGAATTATGATAACTGGATATTGGCATTTCCCAATCACAAGAAAAGTAATGAAATGTCTCTAATATCAAAAAAACAAGAACAAAAGGAAAGGCTCAGTCATACATTTCTGATCCGGAAGTGGATAGTAATGATAGTGTTTACAGGGTAAACCCTTTTGAAATTAATTAATGATACCTTTAAAGTACCATTCAGTGTTTCGGGTCGGCGCCCGAATTATTTTGGTGGCTTTTTGCCACCAGTCGATCATGCCGACTGTTCGTTTGTCCAAATCGGGAAAATACGCAACCGACGTTGTGGTCCCTAGGACCGTCAGTCCTTCCTCTGGCTTGACCGGTCCGACGCATTCAAACGGTCGTGTCAGGAGGAAGATTGTATAGTGGTACCACTCTAAAGGATAGCATAGCAAGTTTCAGAGCATTCTAGTTCCTTTTTCAAAGCTGAGGTTGCAACGTTTGGAGTAGAGTAATACACCTATTGAATGCTTCATTATGGCAGAAAAAGATGTCATGGTCTTCAATGAATGGTCAGACATTTGAGGATGACAGATAACGACGACGGGCTGCTAAGTAAATTCTGCCAAGTTTACCTTTTGTTAGATTTATATTCTCAGAGACAACGCCGCAAAAGCTGACCTGTGTACCCAACCGTAGCTCTGCAGAACCCAATGCTACCCCTGCTATACCCATAATTTTTACTACTTACTTTTCTGTCACTAATCAGCTTATTTTGAATAGGGTTCTCCCAGCTGCTCTGAAACAAAACCAATTTAAAGTACAGAGAACATCACAAGGGAAAATCAGCAAGTGTGCAATCTGTTGCAGTTACACTTCTTAAGCGGTGACCCATCCATAAGGCCACCTTATGTACCATCAGACATTCCTACGTGCTACAGTTTACATTGATTTGGTAAATGAAAATTTTCAGCCAATCTTATTATGTGACACTTAGACATAAAATTGCATTGTAATTTACGAGCGGGAGGAAATTAAGTAAGTAAGCGATTAGTTTAATGAAATCGTAGTATTTTCTGAAAGTTCTCTTTAAATGTAATGTAACCTGACATAGACAACATTAGACAATACCAAAGCAATTGAATGTCGAAACAAATTATGGTAACATCTAAGTTTACAATTAATTGTCTATCAAAGTAATTGGTCGTTTACAATTGCAAATAACCTTTTGTTAGTGGTATGGCCCCTTTAGTTTTGGACTTCTATCATTTATTTTGGTAATGAATTGATACATTTCAATTTTATTTCAGCATTGGTATTTTTATCAAGTGAGCAGCTTTAGGTAGTATACAGAGGCCAACCATAGGCGTCAAAAAAATTGAAGTGACTACAGTTGATTATTTTTGCTTGCTTCAAAATACCCGCGCTTCGCAGCGGAGATGTATTCAAATACCTCAGCCAGTCCCCGCACACACCCTGAAATTTTGGTAAAAATCGGTCCAGCCGTTAGTGTGCAGGAGTTCAAAATTCTATTCCCCCCCATTCACCCCCACCCTAAAAAATATATATTTTGTATTGAACTACGAAATTTTGGTGAAAATAACCCCAACCACCCCTCCCCGTCCGCCCCCAATACCCCCCACCATTCCTCTCTGTCCACCCTCCAAACCCTTCCCCTTACACCTCAGCCAGTCCCCGCACACACTCTGAACGGCTTGCAGCTGTTTTTTAAAGGGCAATTATGGACACCACCATGCTATCCATCCCCCGTGACAGTACCATGTACCAATGTGCTACCACAGCCATGTACAATGCCAGGAAGAAACGTGAGCTTAATGCATGTGTTAATTCATGGTTTGGTTTTTAGAAAACTGGGCTGAGTTTTCTGTCAGCTACATTTTCTAGTAGGGATGGATTGCATCTTGATATGGTACACGCTGTTTGGGGGAGAAAGATGGCTAAAGGTGGGAGGAGATTTAAACTAGGTTTGGTCAGAGGTATTTTGGACTTCAACTGGGACCTATAGATTAGGTAAGGATATTGTATAGTAGTAGTATTTGAGTTGAATAAAGACATGTGTCCTCTACTCCACCTAAAAACATGGAAAGTAGAAAATGGCATTTTAAATTTTAAATCAGGGAGCAGAACATGCCTAGATAAGTGTAAATGCTGTATAAGAAGTTACAGAAAGTACTTAAAAGAAAATGAATACGGATAACAGCAAGACCACCCAAAATGTTTTTAATTATAGCAAATAGTAAAAATATGAGCGCAGAGAATGTGGACCATTAAAATAATGTTGGCTAAAATGATTATAAGGGATGTCGAAAATTGCTAAGTCCTAAACAGTTTTTATTCCTCTGTATACACTACAGAATCCTAGCCTTATAAAACGGGAACATTATAATATGAAGAGTAAAATCAGGAATTTTTACTCTGGCTTACGAATCCCTCCCAAACCACACTTTGGTTCCCACTCTGAACAATTAGAACTAACAGAACAACATCAGGTGAAGTAGAAAATACAAATGAAAAATGGGGTAATCGATGTGCAAACTGTTGCAGCAGATCTAGATAGATTGTCACATTGGCGCTGTAGTGGTGTAAATAGGAATGACTGGGCCACCCAGCAAAACTTTGATGGGACCTCTATCCGTGATTCATCCACAGTGGGTTTTTTTGGAAGGAGTTTATATCTGTCGTAGAAAAATAATAATAGAATAATATATTGCTCATCTGGTAGTTACGCACATGTTGGGCTGCTAAGTTGCACAAGCTAGAGCCAGCAGATATTGTCTTGTAAAGAGGGGTACGGATACAAAACACCATAGAGAATTGGTTACTGTATCCCGAACAGAGAGTAGTGTCAATGGAACTATATCTGTTCTGTACTGAGGCCCTAGCTATTTATCTGTAAATGATTTGAAGTTGGTATTGAAAGCAAGGTATCTTTGTTTGCTGATGACGCAATTGCTTGCAAGCAGACCTAGATAGTTACAAAATGTGCAGCAGAGTGGCAGATGAAATTTAATGTTGTAAAATGTAAACGATGGCATTTGGGAATTATTCTTGTGCTGCCTCCGACATAAAATGACCTATGGCTTTTAGTAGATAACTAGCTGTAGCAGCAGTGACAGTCAGCAACGGCTAAGCTAGCAGATATTGTCTTGTATAAAGAGGGGAATAGATTTAAGGGAGAAAATACTATTCACACTTATTGACAAAGCACAAGTAAGGCCTCATTGTGCGGGGATATTATTATAATATATTAATAGCTATATATAAATTCTTGCATTTCAGAGGACTCGTGGACATCCTTTAAAGGGCATGTCCACCCCCACTAAAATTTTTCCCTACTGTCCTACAATGGAGAGTAGGCCTATCTGTGTGTAATCCGGGGACTGAAGGGACTCTGCATGCACATGTGGAGCTCTCCCCCCCCTCTCCCCTCAGGATCCCTCAGCATGCTGAATTTGAACTTCAGGGGGGAAAAAATTCTATAAGCTAATGCAACCCCCCCACCCTAAACGCAATGTTTAAAACATCTATTCAGCCCTAATGCACTTACCTGACCTTGTTTTCCTCGCTCCCTCTGCTGACAGGCGCCATATGAATGATTGGCTGAGTCTCAGCCAATCACAATGCATTTACCGGTCTGGCGCCCCTTTCTGCTGTTCCATGCACAGAAGTAGCAAAGAGGCCATACCGAGGGAACAGGGTCAGTAAGTACATTTAAAGGCTGATTTAGTTTTTTTTTTTAATTTTATAGTTGGGAGGTTGCCTAACTTATATGAATGTTCTGTTTAAGGTTGGAGAACCCTTTAAGATTATAAGAAAATGAAGTTTTAGTTAGGAAAGGTTTTCTTTAACAGTAAGAACATTAAAACTGTGGAACTGTCCTCAGCAGATATGGTAATGGCAAGTTCATTGAATAGCGGGTAGATATGTTTATAGAAGAAAACAATATGGAAAATTTACAGTTCTGGTTGATCCAAGGATCCTTTTTGATTGCCATTGAAAGTCGGGAAGAAAATGTACCCCCTTTTCTGCTGTTATCCTCCTCCTCCATCAATTGTTAGGTAGGGTTTAATTGTCCACATCACATACTGCAAACAGAAGACTGGAGAGGAGCTGGCTGAGCAGGGAAACTTTAAGTATTACAGATGGTCTTCAATACCCAGAGGAGAGGACATAGCAATTAACAGGAGATTTCAATAAAAGTTCTTTGTTAAAAAATGGTGCTAATTTTTACCCAACCAATCAGATCTTATATACATATGAAAGCTAACATCTGATTGGTTGGGGTCAAAATAGCACCATTTTTAACAATAAGAACTTTTATTGAATAACCCTGTAATTTCTCACTTTGGGTACTATTGGTTATGGAATAGAGTGAGGAGAGGGAGTATAAGTGTTCTTTAATAATACCACCATAGAACTGCTCCCCTTCAAACTGTTAGGGCTAGGCCAATCTCACTGGTGGCCACACTAGTTATGCTGCGCATTCCATTAATCATAGTGCATGCGGTGTGCGATCTTATCGCACGTGTTTTCGTGTGGCCTCAGCAACCCACAGCTGAAAGTTAAGTTTAAATGAAAGACCAGTTTCCTACCTTTAAATCGAGCCATCAACCACCTCTCTACTGCTCCACAGCCCAATATATCAAGAAATGACTGACCAGAAAGTTAATGGGTGGGAGGCTGACTTGTGACATTCCTGAGGCTTCTCCTGCACATGTGCCGCCGGCGAGCACAGCCTCAACTCCCTCAGTGGTGAAGGAGACAGGAAGTCCCTCTCCTCTCTCTACTGTGTGAAGTCCTGACAGAGAGGTAGGGAATCTACAGCCCTTCACTTTCACTGGTGAAAACAGCCCTTTCAGGGTTCTCACTCTGCCTGAAAAGGCTGATTTCACAGAGTTTTCTGTAGGGGGGGTCTGAGTAACTCACGGAACACCCCGATTGGGCGGGCTTAGAGACGACCGTGAGTGGTGGAGCCTTAGGTATCACGAGTGGGCGGGGCTTAGGCACCCGTGAGTGGGCAAGGACCACATGGGGCTGTAAGACAATGGGCCATGGGGGGCCTGCAACTGGAGGACCCATGGGGTCCATGATGTGGGAGGGACCAGTGGGGCTGCAAGGTGAGGAGGAGACACAGGACAGATTGACAGTTTCAGAGCAGAAGTGCATGGGACCTGGTGATGCTGCTGCCATATCCACACACGAAAATGTAAATATCTTCAAAACTATGCAAATAAACAATGGAAAGAAATTGCAAATCCTCAGGGAGCATTTCCTATCAACGTACTCAATTTACCTAAAATCATTTTGGACCACAGTTCCCTTTTAAACAAGCCTTGATAACAGCTGCCAGTTTCACTTTACTATAGCACCATCTCACTGGGTGAACTGCTATTGGCTGTTTGAAGGCACACATCATCTCCACTGCACATCCTCCTCACTCTAAGCTGTGCCTAAGATTTTGGGAGGGGCTGGGCACAGAGAGAGGGAAAATCTATGCTAACTAGAAGTGAGCAGAAAGGTATGTCCACCCCTTAGAAAAACTTCTAATATTGATAAGCAGGACCCCTTAAACGTAAGTTCCAAATTGGTTAATGTTATTAAATATGCTCCCAGACATACTTACAAGTTTCCCGATCCACAGCCGCTTTCCCTTCTCCACTGCTGTTGCTCTGTTCTTTTTTTTCTGTTCCCGAACATCAGCAGTGGAGGCTCGTCCAGGAATGGCAGTCAGCCATTGGCCAGAACTGACTGCCTTAGCCGGAGAGCCAGAGACGTCGTATGGGTACTGCTAATCATATTAAACGTTTTCTAAGGGTGGCATACCCTTTAATGATCCTGCCCCCAAATGTTTATCTTCCAGAATCTGAATGTCCCAATCTTTTCCCAAACCACTAATAAACCTTAAATACTACTCAAGTAAATCATATATTAAATGTGATCCACAGAAGAACTGGATGAAATAACAGTGTTGTATGTGCAGTGTCTGGCCACACCTCCTACCTCAGTCACAGGTCCCTTGCATATCTGTCCTGTAGAAGGATTGGTGGATACTAACCACGGGTATCAAAATCCTGCATGTTTAGGACTAAGCAGTATAAGAACATAAAAGTCCATTGACCAAACTGTGTTAATACTGAAACACTGGGAAATAAAGCACACTCCCATTTTAGGTAAATTACTAGCAACTATATCAAAATACAGATTATTGGTTTTATGTCAAGTACAATGCCTTCAGTTACTGTATTGTTTTGAAAACTTTAGTTGTCCCATTAAGCATTTCACATTTACCGTATATACTCGAGTATAGGTCAAGTTTTTAGGCTTTAAAGGGTATCTCCACTGATAAGTCACCTGGGTTGTAAGGATAGGTATGTGTAAGGTGGATATGTACCTGCAGTATACTGTGTCTTTGAGCAGCAGTTTTAGAAGAAATCCAATGATTTCTCTCTGAACGCTGGGGTGGTGCAGGTCCTTTCAGTGACTGCCTGCTTGGGAAATGTCCAAAGCGAGTGTTCCTATAGTGCATGCGCAGAACGTGTAAGGATCCGTCGGGACTGCTGTCTGTGGATCCAACTGGTTGGTTGATTCTACACATACACGCACACACACCTACTGATTACTGATAGAGTTCACTGATTACTGGAGGAATGATCACATGGCCATCACCTCACTGAGTTCCTAATTAATGGAGGAGTGATCAGTATAAAGTTTTCTGTCTCCCCAATACACCCTCTCACATCGGTTTTGGTTTCTCTCGCCCCATCCCTCCCATACTAGATTTGCCTCATATTCCCAGCATCCACTATAAAATCAATCTTAGATCACTTTTTCAACCACCCCCTCAGAGTTAGAACCACAAAAATCTTTATTAAAAACAACACAAGTTCCCCCTGCCTTTGTTACAGTATTGTGGGAAGAGGTTTTTAACTTTCCCTCTCCTGTCTCTCTCTGCATGATCAGCTGTAAAAATTAACTTAAAGAATCAGGGAGGAAAGATTTCTTACTGCAGCCAAGTGACAGCACAGCACAGGGAAGACACACCCCCAGGAGCTAGCACAACTTTCCCATTGCTGCTCAAAAACAAACTTTAGTGAATTCTGAAAAAAGTAGGAGGAGGTTTGGGGGATGGTGTACTTTAAAAGTACCCCCTCTGGGGTGTGTGTGTGTGTGTAGTGCTTGCCACAGCAACTAAAGTATGCTGGGGTTGTAGTTTCCAAACATCTGTATCTGTAGCAGATCACAGAGGGAATCCAACTGATCTGTCTTGATCTGCTAGAGACTACTAGTTCTGTATGTATCTATATTCAGACCACCACCACTGCCAAATGTGGCTTCTGGGCAGGGTGGGGAGAGGGCAGAGGGTCCGGAAAAGGTATGGGTGGAGGCAAGGCGTAGGTGGGTGTATCTTGGAGGTGGGAGTTAAGCAGTGGCGGGGGTTCCTGGGGGTGGTAGCTGAAATGCTGTATTCTGTCGACAGGAATACACAGGTACCTGCGGTCTCGAGGGCGTGTGGAGACCCCCCCCCAAATATCTGGGGGCATTCCCATGACTGCTGGGAGGGTGGGATACCTTTATATTTTGCAATACAGTATTTTATGCCGCACTTTTGATGTGTTTTATGACCCAAAAAAGTATCAAAAATATCGATATCACATTTTTAATAATAAGGCCTTTTGTCACATGATAAAACTGGGTACAACACACTGAGTAGGCCACATTTTACAAATCTGCCAATCCCATGGTAAGATGGTGGGACTAATGTCCTATATACCAAAAGGGCTAATTTTTCTTTGTCCTGAATTTCAGATTTTTTAGCTTAAGGGCAATTCATATAAAGTCTACTCAGCTTTTAGGATCTAATAACATCCATTGACTAATGTGTTCAAGTCACATCAATGCTCTGCAAAGAGTTTGCATGCTCTTCTTGTGCTTTTGTGGGTTTGTCCCACAATCGTAGGCATACAGAGAGAGTGTTTATGGTAGCTACTTATATATACTGGGCCTGGTGGTAAATGGTGTAAACTTATGTAATTTTTCTATGTAAAAAATACTACACACAAAGTACAACATTAAAAGTGCTTTGAGTTATGGACCACCAATCTTCTGTTATTTTCATGGCTCTGCTGGCTCATACATTCTGAAATATATAGTAAACACTTCTGTTCACCAATGTCCTGTATGTCTACAACGGGCAACATTTTATTTGATTGTATATTTACAATCTGTGATTTTCTTTAATACAGTTTGCAACACCCTGGTACAACAATATATTTCCTGTTAATACATAAAATGCAGTATATTACTATTATAGTTTTCCACCTTAATTTCTACTGACACTTACTCCTTGCAGAAATCTCATGATAAGTACTATAGCTAATTTGAGGGGAAGACTTGGGGGCTATGAAGAAAGTGTTTTATGATATAAACTAAGAATTTATCATAACTTTTCTTCCAAGTTAACACAAGCTCGCATTAAAAGGTAGTCCAATATATTACCTGTAATTTTGCATGAGTACTTAATTGAGATTATATTGGTCCATTAAAAAACTCAAAATGATTCCCTAGAACACATTTAATAAAATCAGCACTTAAAATGTATGTTTTATTGACAATACAACTTAACTGCTCTCTTTTGTTTTAATCATAATGAAATAAGAACTTTAACTGGCAGACTATAGTTCTGAGTATGGCAATCTTCTTTACTGACAGACTTTTACTGCGTGTTATTAGACTTCTTCTCTACATGCTTTCTGGGCTCGTTACGAGCTTGCACATACATGGGCAGAGAAGAACAGGGACAAGCACTCATGAGGTCCCTCACAAGCCATGAGTCATCAGCTGTCATGGTCATCACTGAGAATGGGGCAGAGGCAGATTCCTCTGCCAGAATGGGGAAAATACATCCACTTAAAGGGTTCTCCTCCCCAAATTCTAAATTTGACATAATGTAGGGACCCCTCCACCCTGAACGCTAGAGTTATACACTTAAAAATTGTGCCAGAAATGTACTTACCCACCTTGATCCCCTTCGTTCCCTACTGCTACTTCTGGGAGTGGCAGCCGTGTCTGTGATTGGCTGAGAGTTTGACCGTACTTAGTAAAATAATCGAAAATTACATAATACACTTACTTTTAAATGCGACCTTGTGTTAACGAAAAGAAAGAAGTTATTTCAAATTTTTATTTATATCAATATCACCCTTATCTTCATCAAGTACTGAAGATGGAGAACTGTATCCTGTATCCTCTTAAATGCCCCATAATGTATTTTATACCTTTAATATCAGCATCTATTTGCTGGCAGTAGCAACACTGAAAATTCACACATTTTCATTAGTCATGTATAAAGTATGAGATTTGTTCAAAAAACTTAAGGTTTTAAGGGAAAAATGTTTGTCTAGATTGAAATGAGATGTTTTAAACCCCTAGTTAGAACAAGTCAGAAAGGTCACTAAACTTGATTTTGGGATTTAGAATTTGGATGTTAGAGAACGAAATCCAATCTCCTTGGGTTGGAAGCTGGACCGTTTTTCTTCCCACTTTACATACAGTTCCCATATGAGTACAGCAAACAACGCACCTGGCTCCTCTGACACATTCCTGCAGCCCATTCCTTCTCCCCCCCCCCTTCCCTAACATTGGTGCACATGGATGCCTATGTTAAAGATGTGGGGTATGATGTGTGTGTTGGGGGGGGGAGTTAGCTGCTCATATCAGGAAGGGTAAGTAGGAGGGGAGTCGAGGATAAAATACTTAGGAAATATGGTTCAATTTCTATTTTTAACCCAATGTTGCCAGTTTAGCTGCAATAGCTTTCTTCTCTACATTAAATTAACAAAATACACATCCACATTCTGCTGCCATCTAATTTAGGGTCTCACCCTGGTCATTCTCCTTTTTTTTTTTTAGAACATTGAACTGTTTTTATAATCACATGTATCATTATGTCATCATGTACCCAAAACAGCTGATCTATTCAGTTTTCCCCACAGGTCCCATTTCTGATTTAGACACCCTTAGGCCGGTACACACCAGCTGATATTTTTGGCCGACCAACTGATTCACGGCACTTTCGGTCGGCCAGCCAAAAATATTGGCTGGTGTGGGCGGCTGGCCGCGACTGACCCTGATCGTTCGTTTGTCTGGATCGAATGTGGTCGTAAAATTACGATTGATCGTGCAGTTCCCTATGGGAATGCTCGATTGATCGTTTGCATTTTTCGGCGTGGCCAAAATTGCACGACCGATGGACATTTGTCCCAGCCAGCGCTCGTGGCGAGCCCCCCGAGTCAGGAAAAATAGTCCTCAGTGTGTACCCAGCCTTACATTTACTGATAACTGTTATCCCCTAACTGTCTTTACCTTTAAACAGTGTCTGCATTTCCATCTATAGTGTATGTAGGAGCATGGCTGATCAATCTTACTTGTTAACCTGTTAACAGAGCTCCCAAAAATTTGTTTTACTAACTTCTCTTGTTTGTAACTCAATGAAAAATGTTGATTTCAAAGAAGAAGAAAAAATAAAATAAAAATGTATACTGTATAGAATCTATCTATCTCTCTATCTCTCTATCTCTCTATCTATCTATCTATCTATCTATCTATCTATCTATCTATCTCTCTATCTATCTATCTATCTATCTATCTAATCTATTATCTATCTTGTATCTATCTATCTATCTATCTACTTATCTATTCAGTTATGGTGGTTTAATCTGGCTCTGGCCCTAAAAAAAAAGGTGAGAATTTGATTCCAGACTAGGAGAGGGGCTGATATGTAAAGGTAGTACAACCAGAAAATCTTCCTTCCAACCTACTTTCAGCAATAGTGAATTGTTGGCCGGGATGAATCACTGTTGGTCGTGGCAAAAATAGCAATAGCTGCAGCCCAAATTTGCCGCAAACAATCGTGCAGGCCATAGGAACTGCACGAAGCCTAATTTTACATTTGCCCATTCAGCCGAACCGAGTTAGGTCTAATTTTAGGGCCCGACCAAATGGTACACGGTAATATATTGGGTTGTTGTTCTGAAAAATTGGATAGTGTGTACCAGTCTAAGAAAGCAGACAGATGTCTTTATGGATGAATTGGAAGGAACAAGGAGACCCTCATATTTATGGCTGATAATTTAAAGGACAAATAAACACTAAAACTAACCTGATTTCCCGTGTCCCTATAGATCTAAAATGCTATGTTTCACAAAAAAAACAAACATAGGTGACAAATACCTTAAAAACAAGTCTGATAATTGATTCTGCTTCTCCTCCTCCTTCTCGTGGTCCTCGTTGGTTAATTACATCTGCCCCAGTCAATCATCTGGGTTGTTGCCAAATAAAGGAAGATGAGGAGAGGCATCAACAATTTTAACAATAAGCTGTCTTAATTATACAGTCTAGTGAAAACCTAATTCTCCTGTCATTTCTGTAGCCTTCCATTTTAGCAAGTTTTTGTCTCTGTAGGACTGCTTCGGGGCCCATGTCCCTGTTTGTGCACAAAATGGTCTGAAAATAGAACTAGTTGCTCTGTTTGTGCTGAAGAGAGCATATTTATGCTTTTTTGACAGCTATTGCACATGCATGTGGAGGACAAGTCTGAAAAAGGTGTTTGCTTATTCTCTTTGTACAATTTGGGGGGAATTTAAATTATATATTTAAAAATTGCTCACCTTAGATATTGGATTGATTCAGTGGGGAGAGCATGTAAACTGGTGTATCATTTCCCCTAGCTCCATAAGAAGCAGAATCTCTTTTAAGGCAGAAATCCACAGTGCTGGATTTTCTGCATTATCTTACCCCAAAAGTTATGTATTGGTTTACTTCTACTTCTACCAATTGGTCTGTGTACTAGAGAATGAAAAATTATAATCATGAACACCAATATAGAACATATCTAAGGGATTGCAGCTAACAAATACTTTTTGAGCATGGAGGAATTGTGGCCTATCTGGTAGACATTCCTTCATCTTGTATTAAGATATAATTATTTCCTGTTTAATAGGAAATTATCAGGGAGATTCAATAGAAGTTTTTAATTCATTAAAATGGTGTTAATTTTGCCCTTACCAATCAGATCTTATTTAACTTTGAAAGCTAACATCGATTGTTTGGGGAAAAAATTTTAACGATAAGAACTTTTATTGAATCTCCCTGATTATATCCAGCCCATAGGCACAGCGAAGGGTGCAAAATGAGCTCCCTCTTATGGCAACCTGTTTTTGGTTGGGTGGGAGAGGAAGCACATTTTAATGAGGACTTGATGTTTTAAACCTTTACATTGAAGGTTGATTTAGTTTTATAGATTATGTGTTTTTTTTGTGTTTGGATTTCTCAATATCCTGAATAGGAATGTCTTCCTCACATATACATCTACCACTGAGGTAGAATTTGTGTGGTTACGAACCAGCATAATGGTTCTTGATCACCACTCTTTAGGAAGCCCACTTCCACAAATGCTTGCTACATTTTGGAGCACATATCCCCAAGAGAAGGCTCTTGCGATTACAAAGAAATTGTACTACCAGGAGAATCAACGCCTTAGTGCAAGATCCCACTATGTGGGTTTGTGCTGTCCGTTTGAGTGTGTTAGGACTTTGCATTTTGTCAACATTCTAGTCCATTTGCATTAACAGACTGCATTTTTCTATGCATTTGTCTGCGTGGGTCCATGTTTTGGTCCATTGTGTGCATGTGCAATTTTTGAAAAATCAACAGGAAACACTGGGAAAACCCACCCACACAAAAAAAGTGGGATTCTGACATCATGGACCAAGTCGTGCACATGTGCAGATAAAAATGACCACATTGATTCGAACGCAAACTATACAGTAGGAACTGATTTCGCGATTTCCATTTTATTTTAAATTACATTGCGATTCTCTGACAGTTGTTGCTGGATTTATCAGCTTAATATCGCTCTCCCCTGGACTTAACAAAATGGGATCATTTCAATGCGTTGATCTTGTGATTCAGTTTGCTCTGGTTGGACATTCAACATTGAGGATCTCAGGATCCCAGTGGTCTAGGGTCTGCCTAGGGTCAGTAACCTGATGGTACTCTCTTGGGCTGACTCTGCTTTATTTCACTTTGTGACTTGTTCTATGTGGCCCAGGACTCTCATGTTAAGCATATTTTATATACCTTTGGGTTGATTGTAATATATATATATTTTGAAAGGAGCCCCTTTTGGAATTCAATACTTACCTTCTAAATCTGGGGCATAATTGCCATGTCACTTTTTGTTTTGTTCCCCCACTGTTCATCATGTAACTAAATTTGATCTTCTACCATCTTAGGGCCATATATAAAAAGGCATGGTATTGCTATTTTGTGATATCCACCTTTAACGATCGTTACCATGATCGTAATTGTACGTTCGCATTTGTACATTTTCGATCGCCAGTTGTAATTTTCGATGATATCATTTCTACTGCATAGTATTGTACACACTATTGGACCAGGTGTTCAATGTCTGATGACTGTTCTGCTGACCATGGACAATGTCTTTGGACAGTTTAGTATTCCAATACTAACTACTTATTATACACTTATGAGGGTTCATTATTACTATTATCTCCTTGGACTTATTATTATAATTAATATTATTGATGATGTATAGACACCAACATCTTCCGTGGTGCTTTATAATAACATAGTTATACATGTTACATACAAGGGTAGCACATATAATACAAACTCATACATATACATACAAGGGTATGCATATAATATAAGTAATATAAGTGATGCATTAATTTAAAGCATACCATGATACACAAAGAAAAGGATCCTGCCCAGTAAGCTTACAGTCTGAGAAAATGGGAGTGACGCAAACTTCACTACAGGTCGTACTCTATACATTTTGTATAGCCAAACATTTATTGATTTTGTATGAATTTGTTTGATTAATACAACGTAAGGCCAGCAACAAAAGGACTTATTAGTGGATTACAGACAATTTTAGTTAAAAAAACCCTGCAAACAAGGACAACCACAGTAATAATATTAAATGACACTTAGATATCCTACTATTTTTGATATGGGAATGTAAAACAACCTTATAAAATATATATCTAATAAATTAATTTTATCTATACCAGCGAAGTGATTTTCGAGGTTCTAAACTTGTCTATGTTCTTATAGGCAGGAGCTGGCTTCTTTGAGTGAAATCCCTTGGATGCTAGTATTAAAGCCAAATACAACACCTTCTAAAGCTTGCTTGAAAGGATGAGCCTGTGCAGGTTCCCATAGGAACAGACTGAAGAGTTTTTTTTTGGGTGAGTATACTTTCAGGTTGTTTTTCTCCCCCAAATACTCATTCAACATTATTTTACACATGGCCGTTTGTTTTTTCATGTCCACCTATCACACTGAAGAAATCTTTCAAGCAGAGATTGTTTAAGAAGAACTCTCCCATTCCTCCAGGATTTTCTAGCCCCATGACATTACCATCTCGGGCTTATTTCCTTACAATTAAATACAATTTTATAGATTAACATCTTTTCTCTTTATTTTCTGTTATGATGCAGAGAAACCCTTTCATTTTTAAACTTAGCAAAAAGGGGTTTCATTTTAACTATGAATCCTGGGGCAGGCAGTTGCTAGAATTGGTGAGCGATTTAACTTGCTTTGGTGTTGTCTTAAGCCTCGTACACATGTTAAATACCGTTGGCCAAGCAACTAAAGGCCATCCACTTCAGTCAGCAAGCATTTGTGAGTGTCAACCCCTGTCAACATCCTTTAATTTGATGGATGCTGATGCACACATAGTCAGTTGAAGTGGTTTGCTGTCCTGAGCGACAAAAATCTTGCGTGTTCAGAAAGCTTTAAAGTGGACTTTAAGTTGAAAATGTTTTTTAATTGACATCAACTAACATGTGGGTGATTCAGTCTATCTTTGCGGCCCAGTTGTAATGTCTCAGATTCATAGATCTCATCCTGGGCATGTGGCCAGATCTTGGAATTGGAGAAGGAACGTGGAACTTGGCATGAATGATACTTTAAGGGAACTCCACCCTCATAAGAACATCTTTTAGAACGAATGGCCTTGTTAAAATATGTTGATATATCATAGTTTTGTCCTATGAATTCATTACTGTATACCTGCAATGCTTCTGGATGCCTTGTGGAAACTGAGCAATTTAGAAACCTGTACTGAGCCTGGGCATGCTCAGAAGAGGCAGATAGGGAATTAGCATTCATCATTGGCTGTGATGTCAAATCCATAACTGACAGTTGCTAACTGGACGAACCGGAAGCAGAAACAGGAAACAGGACATTGTGCAGGATTTCAGGTTAGACTTATATATTATATAGGTGAGGTTAGACATTGGTCACAGGTGGCGCTCCTATGATAGAGGAGGAAAGTGGCAGTCAGAATTAAAATATTTTTCCCTTTCACCTATACTTGGCACCTTTAATTTAGCAAGAAGTGCAACAGTTTTGAATTTTTTAGTCTCCTCACACTCGCGTGCACTCGTGGGGAAGAGGTGCATGCTAGAGCGCACATGTGTATGTTTTAGCCTCATCACACATTGTCGACTCTTGGTCAACACTAGTCACTGTGTAGGCCATTTATTTTCTCCAGTCACTTTGGTGGGCATCTTATGTTTACCAATCACGTGGGGGCAATTTATATTTATCAGTCACTGTGGGGGTAATTGATGTTTACCAGTCCTGTGGGGGGCAAATTATATTTACCAGTCAAGGTGGGGGTATTTATGCTCCCAGTGACTGGGGGGGTAATTTATTTTACCAGTCACTGTGGGGCAATTTAATATACCAGTCTGTGAGGCACTTATATTAACCGCCTCGTTCAGGGGCACTTACATTACCACGCACATATATTACCACCCTCCTAGTTCACCAGCTTCTGTTAAGTCAGCCCACCAGTTCAACATCCTTTGTTAGGACTGACCTAGTGGCTGCTGATCTGAAAAGCTGGCTAAACAGTGACCAGCTAATGTTCATCAGCTCCCCCATGGGCATAACTACAAAGAGCAAATCCTGCAACCTCAGGGGACCCCATCTTCTCAATTTTCCTTTGACAAATATAGATTTCTCCAAGAAAAACACTGTAGATGAAGCAGAGATAGGGGCCCCAAGATAGTTTTGCTGGGGAGCCAAGTGATTCCTAGTTATGCTACTGCAGCCCCCCAGTTCACCAACCAGTGTTGTCAGACCACCACACCCATCTCCACAACCACACCCACTTTTTTTACAGCAGCGCAAAGCTATATTAGGCGGCTGTAAAAAGTTTGTCTCAGGTGCAAAATTCTAGAAACGCCTCTGCAGATAATGGTGTTTCGTTCAGTTCATGCCCTCAATTAATGTAATCTCATGTTCTCAAAAGTAATTTGTATTTTATACAATATAAATGATGTGTATGTTGCATTAAAATTTGAATTAAAGCAGAACTAAAGGTCTCCAGCCAACAAGCTGTATATCACAACAATTTTAACCTAGTAGGGTGCCTACTAGATGTCCAACCCCGTTGGCCAACTCACTGCCACATATATAGTCCAAAAATATATAGAAAATAGGGCTGTTCGTCGTTTCAGAGTGTTTTCAAAATAGGGGGAATCCATCTTTATTGGTGCAAAATGCAAACAAAAGCAATCAGATCATAGACCCTGGATCAACATACCAATCTTGCCAAGCCTTAAGAACTTTGGAAATTAGCTTGGAATATAGCGAATGTTTTTTCATAATGCATATTGGAAAGTAAATTTAAAATAGTCTTTGGAATTTACTTGCAACATAATGTCTCAATATTGCTAAAAGCATCTCTAGAAAAAGATGTTGGCCAAAAGATTTGTAAGCCTGCCACCACGTCAAGGTAAAACTTTTTCAGCAGGACCCTAACAAACCTGACTTGTCTAACCTAACAAACTCTATCTAAAGCTAAACCTGACCATAGGAAATACCTTTTAGCAACATCCAACACATCCTTAGAGAAAAAATATTTAAAAACACTCTGCACAAAAAGTACACGGTTGGTAGTGCAATCTGGTAAAATCTGTAATCCCCATCATATATGTTTTTAGGCAAATTTATTAAGAGTCCTTTTGTTCAATCTTTAGTCAAACACTTTCAATACCATGAAACAAACTTAATTAAAACAGATTGATCACACTAGATATGTTTTAAAACAATAAAAAGTGTCCTTACTTATCATTACAAAGTAACTGTATATATATATTAATCGGAGATTCAAATAAAGTTTGTATAGTTAAAAATGGTGCTAATTTTGTCTCAACCAATCAGATATTATTTAACATTTGAAAGCTAAAACTGATTGGTTGGGGCAAAATTTGCACCATTTTTAACAATAAGAACTTTTATGAATAACCCTGATTATATATTAAATCCATTCTTATCTTCTCTTTTCTTCAGCAAGAGGGCATCAAGTTGTACTGTAGGCCTGCACACAATTGGACAAATGGGCCCTGTGCCACACTCAGACAGACACATAGACATATACACACAGACAGACACATAGACAGACAGATAGACACAGACAGTCAGACACACAACAGACAGACAGACAGACACAACACATACAGATACACAGACAGACACACATCCAGATCCCCCTCCCAAGGCCTAGGCTAGGCTCCATCAAAAATATTTCCAAAGCACCCTTAGTGATCTCATGTCACTCACTAAGGGCCCCAGCACACTATGTTGGTTGCAGCATACACAAATGGTAGGGCCCCAGCACACACATGAGGGTCCCACCACACACAAGTAGGGCCCCAGCACACACAAGTAGGTAGGGCACTGGCACACAAATAGGCCCCAGCACACTTAAATCCCCCCTCCCAAGGACCTCTGTGTCCTGTCGTAGGATACTTGCGCCCACACCTGCTTCCCTACTTATGCTCCTGTACCGCCCCCATGCTGTGTGCGTAAGAGACGTAGCATATGCAGAGGGGGCGTTACGGAGAGGCTGCGGACCAATCAGGATGCATGTATCCTGATTGTAGGCACTGCAGAATCAGTGTTAAACCAAAGGTAACATGATAAAACATCAAATAGCGTTGGTTTTACACTGACTTTGGCATTTAGTGCTTATATTCCATTGCCTCCTTACTCTTTTTGGAACACAATAGTTAAAAAAATGTTAGTAAAATTGCTGAATATTTTGTATTTCCCCAGGTAGGCTGTATGCAGTTCACACTGACTGGTAAATACACTGCAGGGTAACAAGCAGCTTTCAACGTCTTATCGGAAACTTCCATATGGGTGTAGATCATCTATTTAAAAATACTCTGCATAGAGACCGTGTATTACCGGGGCAGGAGGTGTGGCTCTTTGATGACTTCATGGGCTGTGGGTTGTACTGGCACAACATGGAAGCCTTTTAGTTACAGAATCTATTTCTCATATGTACTATGCAACTTGCTAGAGTAGAATCTTTCAATGTATAGTGTTTCTGGGGAGAAAACTTTCACATTAGGATGTAAAAAAGTATGTTGTTACATTGAGGTTATGGTTCTACTTTTGCTCTTAGCAAAAACAGTTTTGTTAACTGACTTATTTCACAGAGACTTCTTAATAAATTGATACATTTTTCTGTCTTTCTAACTAAAGGTATTAGTACAGGAGGCCTGCAGTTACTGGCCTCATCTCCTGCTCAGTGAGCTTCGACATGCTTAGCCTGCTCCATAAGAATGAAACTTAACATTGTATTTCCATGTGCTACCAGGAGGGGGAGTTTAATTGGAAATTAAAGTAAATGCAAGGCTTGTTGATTTTACTAATACCATGCACTTACATGGTATTAGGGTTATGATTTTCTTGGAAATGCAACAGATACATAATCATCAGGCTTTGTATTGAACTAGAGCTTCCTTCAAGATAAAAATTAGTATAATATTTTGTGTTTAAAATATGTTAAAAATAATTTTGAATCTTCTATACTTTCTGCCTGTGTGTATATGTCAAACAAAGGCATACCGTGTTTGAGAGCAGATTAGTTCAAAAGTAAACACTTGTATATGACAAACTGGCCACAGGAATTCACTGAAAGATGCCATTGGGGGAGTAATCCTGTACCGGGCTCCGTCAAACTGTCACTTGCCTGGGGCCAAAATGCTATTGCTTTAGGGCTTCTCCTGGGGGTCCCAAGAATTTCTGATAGTGGCACTGCTTTAAATAGAACTTAACAGACATGTGACGGTCACCAACTTTTCTAATTGCAATGAATAGCAGGTTAACTCACTATTTTCCATTATTTAGTACACGGACTCCTACAAATTATCCATTGTGATGAAATAATGTCCATTTACACGCAGCCTTACCTTAGTACAAATGCAAATTTTGTTTATGGCCTATGAGAGGCCTATCATATACAAATGTACCCAATACACTATATTGAGTACATACTTAATATAGTCCTGTATATAGGTCCCACTATTGCCACCAAAACAGTACTGACTAATGGATTGCAGGGACTATAAATCTGAAGGTAGACATTAGTGGGGCCTACTAAAATCAAACTTGTTTTTTCAGCAGATCCACAATTCTCCTTGGACTGAGATCTGGATTATTTGAAGTTCAATTAAACTGTTACTCAAACCATCTTGAAACATGTTCAACTTCCAATGACCAGTCTGAGAGAGTGTGAGAGTGATAACACCATATTTAACCATCTGCTCCCCATTCACACTTGAGCCCTTGTAGTCATGAGGGAGGGAGAATAGCTCTTTGGGCACAATTTGGACTCATTTTTGTTGCCAGTATATCTGTTGTTTCCGTTAGATCAACTGGACTTAAAGTTTAGTTCTTAAAGATGCTTTGCTAGGCATTCTAGGATGACTAATGAAACGTCTTCAAGTATTAAGTTTTTAAGTCCAGTTGATCTAACTGAATACAACAGATATACCATGACCTGGATGAATGGGAACCTTCACAGCATTTAGTTGCCAATGGTTTATACATTAATGGCTGTGTGTTGAGTTATTTTGAAGGGACAAGAAATGTACACTGTTATACAAACTGTACACTGGCTACTTTACATTCTATTAAAGTGTCCTATCTTTAGTACTAACCCATAAAAATATATATAAAATATTTAGGGGTGTGAGGTGTACTCACTTTGTAAAATACTGTTATTACTTTTAGTGCTTGCAGTTTTTCACTTTCTTACTCCTCACTATAATTTTGTGTCTTGTGCTAATTTTCTTACCTCCTGCTATTTGTCACTGCTACCTTAAATGCTTAAGATATTATACATGTGTACGTATATGTGTGTAAAAAAAGGACATATTCACTTTAAAATTACATCTAATCAGGTTACTTCTATTACTATTATTTACTGGGAGTTATGTTCAAGTGATAGAGCTCTGTATACATTCTTCTGTCTGACTGAGTGAACTATGCTCAAGAGCTAGCAGTCTTTACGGAGAGGCATTTGGATGTTCAAAAGTGATAGACCTTTTTTGTAACTTTTCTGTTCTGAATGGAAGTAATAATTACAAGCTCTAGCAATATGTTGTCCATTACATCTTGTGGTGTGTTGCTTGTGACAGTTCTTATTCATCCGGTCATAGTATATCTGTGGTATACAGATAATCAACTAGACTTATAGTTTAGTTCTTGAAGACATTTCGCTAGTCTTCCGACTGGCTTTCTCAATTCTGAAAGACTTGACATAGAATCTGTTGGCAATAATTCCCTGGAAAGTCCCAGTTAGCAAGTCCCAACAACAAGTTGTTAGGGACCTCCTAAATGCAAGTGTTGTATTGTATTGAACTGAGGACTGTTGGCCTGAAGAAAACATTTGTTCATGGATTGAGAACTGGTTATTGGACCGCAAACAGAGAGTGGTGGTTAATGGAGCTACATCTATGTGGGCTAAAGTTCTAAGTGGAGTGCCTCAGGGTTCTGTACTGGGGCCGCTTCTGTTTAATCTGTTTATAAATGACTTAGAAGCGGCCTTGAGAGCAAGCTTCTGTGTTTGCTGATGACACTAACACTAGCAGACTTTGGAAACTTCCAATGATGTGCAAGTGCTGCAAGCAGACCTAGATAGATCATCTAAATGGGCAGCAGAATGGCAGATGAGATTCAATGTTGATAAATGTAAGGTGATGCATTTGGGATTTAATAATCCCTGGTGCCACCTACACCATAAATAACTCTGTGTTAGGTGGCATCTAAATGGAAAAAGATTTGGGGGTTCTGGTAATAACAGACTTAGCTGTAGCAACAATGCCAGGTAGCAACGGCTAGAGCTAGCAGATATTGTCTTGTAAAAAAAGGGGAATAGATTCAAGAGAGAAAATATTATTCTCCCTCTTTACAAGGCACTGGTAAGGCCTCATTTGGAATATGCGGTGCAGTTTTGGAATCCCATATCAAAAGGGACATCTTGGAAATGGAAGCAGTCCGAGAAGGGCAACTAAATTAATAAGGAATGGAGGGGCTTGAATTGCAGGCAGATTAGACAAGTTAGGCTGTTTACATGGAGAAGCGGCGGTTGCGTGGGGACATGATAACCTTATACAAATATATTAATGGCCCATACAGTGAACTCTCTGGTGCTTGTTCACTAATAGGACATCCTTAAGGTTGGAAGAAAAGAAGTTTCATCTTCAAGTTAGGAGAGGTTTCTTTACATGAGAACGGTGAAACTGTGGAACTGTCTTCAGCAGAGGTGGTAATGGCAAGTTCATTGAATAACTTTAAAAAGGCCTGGAAGTTTCTAAAACTAAAATTTGAGAATTACTGGTATAATGCATATATCTGGTTGATCCAGGGATACTTTCCGATTGCCGTTTGGAGTCAGGAAGGAATTTTTCCCCCCCTTTTTTTAGTGGGGTTTTTTCCTTCCTCTGGATCAACTGTTAGGTAGGGTTAAAAAAAAAAAAAAAAAAGGAATAGTGTTGGACTTGATGGACGAATGTCTTTATTCAACCTTATACTATGTTACTATGTAGGTTACTATGTATTGTGGCTAAGAGTTGTTAAAAGAAACTGTAAACTATTCTCACCTCCCTGTAAATATATTTTTGCTCAGGGGAACGGGGACTTACCTTCGCTCCGCTCCGCTCGCACCGCTTCTGCACAAACAGCTGTTCTGTCCCGATCGTGCGCCCTATCTCTTGTATTGGTGCGCATGCGCCTAAGAGAGCGTGCAGGTCGGACAGCGGTTGTTAGAGCAGGACAGCTGCGAGCGGAGCGGAGCGAGGTAGTTCCAGTGTCAGGGCTTTCTCACCTCCCTGTGAATAATAATAACGGAGGGCAAAGACTTCAAATGTTTGATATATGGGTTTACAGTTCCTTAAAAAATGCCAAGGGGATGGGTTCAAAAACAGCATAGTACCCCCCCCATCAGCACCACCACCACCTCTAATTCAGGCTTGTTTTCTATGTTGGTATGCGCAAAAAGCAATAGTGTGCACAAATAGTGATAGTCGCAGCAGGTAGATTAAATCAGTCCTTTATTGAGCCTTCATAAATGGCACCCTAGTGAAAAAAGAGATGGAAGGCTTAAAGGACAACTGTGGTCTCAAAACAAGTTAGGGTTCAATGAAAGCCTGCAGTATTTCCTTTAAAATGAGCTGACAATCACATCCTCTTTAAGACATTACATTCGTGTGAATGTTCAGACTTCTTGCTTCCAGTAGGTTGAGTGACATCACCTGACCTCTCCCCTTCCCAGCTTCTTTTTCTGGCATAATGGTCTCCTTGTCACCTCTTTTGAACCAATCATGTTCCTTGGTCAAGATATTTACTTACAATCTTTAAACATATGTCCTTTTTCTTTTAAATGCAGGTATATGGCTGAGACCTGGCCCAGGAATCAGGTATGCAAGTGATGGAGATCTGTGTATTCAAGTGATGGAGATCTGATAGCCTTCTACCCTAAAGCTACATACAGCATGTGATCAAGGGAGCAACATGCTCTTGTCAGGGGAGAATTGGACCTTTTGGTCAGGGGGGGTATACAACCAAGTGTCCCTTTCATGGTAGATGCAAAATGTTTGACTACACCCACTTGCTGAGGTCACACACCTTTCGTTTAAGTTACACACCCATTTTTAAGACTACTATTCTCATTTTACATGTTTGCCTGCAAGTGTATGAGTGGTTAGAATAACAAATGACTATAAATTGGAGGGCTGATAACACTGGCTAATCATCTGGAGTGCTGGAACACTGGCATGATCTGAAAGGGCTAACAACACTGGATAATGATCTGGAGGGCTGATAACACTGGCTAAGATTCTAGAGGGCTGACTTACACTGTCTAATGATCTGGAGGGCTGAAAACACTGGCTAATGATCTGGAAACTGACAACACTGGCTAAGGTTCTAGAGGGCTGATTTACACTGGCTTGATCTGGAGGGCTGAAAACACTGGCTAATGCTGGAAGACTGATAACACGGGGTATATCTGGAGGGCTGATAACACTGTTAAGGTTCTAGAGGGCTGACTTACACGTCTAATGATCTGGAGGGCTGAAAAACATGGCTAATGATCCGGAAGACTGATAACAATGGCTAATGATCTAGAGGGCTGATAACAGTGGCTAATAATCTGGAGGGCTGATAACACTGGCTAATGACCTAGAGGGCTGATAACACCGGCTAAGGTTCTAGAAGCTGAAAACACTGGCTAATGATCTGGAAGACATAACACTGGCTAACGATCTAAGGGCTATAACAGTGGCTAATAATCTGGAGGGCTGATAACACTGGCAAATGACCTAGAGGGCTGATAACACTGGCTAAGGTTGTAGAAGGCTGACTTATACGGCTAATGATCTGGAGGGCGAAAACACTGGGTAATGATCTGGAGGCTGAAACACTGAATAATGATCTAAGGGCTGATAACAATGGGTATGATCTGGAGGGCTGACAACCTGGCTAATGAACTGGTGGGCTGACAACACTGGGTAATGATCTGAAGGGCTGATAACGCTGGCTAAGGATCTGAAGGCACTGGCTTATGGCTGACTAATAAGCCAGTGTTACTTTAGCCCTCCAGATCCTTAGCCAGTGTTATCAGCCCTCCAGACTAATCAGCTGACTAATAATAAACGTGATTATATAAATGAGACCCCCATATATTGCTCTGCTCTCAGCTTCCTGACCACACTGTCATAAGTAATCTGCTAAACTATAATCTGGCAGTCTGGGCAGGAGTTTGAAGGGAGTCAAACAGAACAATGTATGTAGTCACATAGATAACATGTAGAGCTAGATGTGCGCGCTGTCTGTTAAGCACGTAACTTATTAATAGCTTCTGTGGCAGCATACATTTTTCATTGGAGACCAGCCATGGGGTTAAATTGTTAAAATTTCGAATTGACTTTCCGAAATATTGCAGTGTAAACTTACCTTATAGCCTCTGGAAGATGGTCTGAGAAACATGTCAGTGCTCGGGGAACAGCAAAAAAAAACGCATATGTAGCGCACATGCACACTACTTGCAGTTCCACACAATACTTTCGATAAAAGCCGCTTCCAAAAATCCCCGAACGGCTGGAGATTCTAGAAATCGTCTTACAAGGGCCCTTTGGGGCTTAAGGGGTCCACAGCTCGAACTGGTGACCCCCCTCCCCACACTTATAAGTGCCTTTGCGCCCTAAAAGGGCCTTTGGGACTTAAGGGTCCTGCGCTCGAACCGGGACCCCCCTCCCCAGCACTTATAAGTGCCTTTGCGGCCCTAAGAAGGGCCTTTGACTTGGGTCCTGCAGCTCGAACCGGGACCCCCCTCGCAGCACTTAAAAGTCCCTTGCGGCACTGAAAAGTGCCTTTGTGGTGGGTCCTGCAGCTCGAAACCAGCCCCCCCCCCTTCCTAAAAGGAATAAAAGATTTAAATATAATTATTTGATCATATGATTTCAAGCATTGAAATCTTAACCAATTACTTGAATTTGGTCCTTCTGCAAACCTATATAAGAGCTGCAAACCTCCTCGGAGCTCAAAAGTCATCGCAGTAGTTGGCAGAAGAAAGAAGAGGCTAGCAACATCGGCTCCGTTGAAGCTGCAGTGCCAGTGAGCTTACTGGCTGTCGCAGTGAGCCTGTCTGGCATCGGTGACTTCAGCAGTGCTGGTGTCGCTAGTTGTGAAGAAGAAGGTGTCGGATCAAGACTCCGGTAACATCGGCCTCATTAAGGCCAGCGGACCCAAGGTACCCCTGGCAACCACAGGGTACTTCTCGGGGTTGGTGGCCTCACGGAGTTGTGTCACCGGATGGAAGAAGAAGACGCCGCCCGAGGGCTCTCTTAAGAGCCAACGGGGTCCCGGTTCGAGCTGCGGGACCTCCAACAAATGCACTTCTCAGTGCCGCAAGGGCCCTTACAAGGGCAGCTCGAACAGGGACCCCTTAAGCCCCAAATGGCTATTGTCAGGGCCACAAGGGCACTTTTAAGTGCCGCAAAGGCACTAATAAGTGCGGGGAGGGGGGGTCTCAGTTCGAGCTGCGGAACCCCGTAGCCCCAAAGGGCCCTTGTCAGGGCCAAAGGTCCGTGTAAGGACCCGAAGGGGGTCCCGTTTTGAGCTGGGGGACCCCTGAACGTCTCGCCGCGGCATTCTCGGCTGCGGCATTCTTGGCGATCCGCGATTGGCCATTTTTGGGATCTCCAGCCATTTGGGGGTTTCGAAAGCGACCGATCGAGGCGTGCCGAACGTTTGGAAATCCTTGTACATTTGAGATTCTTCTTTTCAAAAATAGTCCCGCAGTTCGGAAATCAAACTAGTTTGAGTACTAAGAAAGATAGAGATTTGCATTAAAGGGAAACTATAAAAAAGATGGAACAGTGTGTTAAAGGAAAACTAAACTTAAATTCAATTAATCCTGGTGTAAAGCTTTTTTCCCCCAGAACACCTATGCATTGTAAGATTCTTTACTAGTAAGTTGCATTTAGTACATGTAAGCAATAGATTTTGTAACAAAGAGGCTTCCATGTTGTTGCCAGTTCAACAAGCCCACGTAGGCTTCAAAAGCCATGCCCCCTGACCCCAGGATTCATTTTCTATACACAGAGTTTCTAGCTTCTGTTCTAGCGAAAGACACAGGTTCTAAATGGACTCGGAGCAATACAAAAGTGAACTGATTTTAATGACATTTACTAAAATGTACTTGATATCTCTGCATGTGCAGTGGTGGCACACAGCTAGAGTGCTGGTTTTGGAAACAAACAACCAATGGGACACAATTTCAATTTCTCAGCTCAGGGCCAAGGAGAAAATAGGTATAGGTGGGAATTAGTAAAGGGAAAGGTTTTACTAAGCAGGTGCCATTTTGGATTAACCACCCACCCTAATGTTTGACATGGGTTTGAGTGTGGCGGTATCTGGCAATGCTAAAGGGGCAATAGCCCTAAAGTAGGACGGAAAAAGGGATACAGTTCCCTAGATGTAGTAGTACTAATAACCCCCCTGGATTAAAGGGGCTCATGGGGAGAGTGGATGAGAATTTATCAAAGTGCCTCCTGTCCGGAAAGATGAAGCGGCGGGAGGCTTGTTTTCTGATAAAGTTTGAAGCATTGCCATAAAGTTAATGGTTAAACAATGAACATATTGGATGATAATGTTATTGAATTGTTATCTGATTGTTATGATAATAAAGTTAAAAGATATTGTTAAGAATATGTCACAATAAAGGGCCATTATCCTTTCCTCTCAGAAATTTAGTGTGGTGTGGTTATTTAAAGGTGAGAGGGGGTGGTGGTCCCAGTGAAGGTAAGGTTTGGGAAAGGTAAGTTACAGAAACATGAGAGGCTGAAAGATGTGATGCTGATTGAGAAGTTTCTATGACAGCATAAGCTTTTTATTAGGTAGTTAAAAACCAATGAAAATGAAAGAATGCATTTGCTCTGTGGGTTAAAAAATATCAGTTGTACACACAAAACAGATGGACAATTTGCCAGGCAGCAATTTTCAGACTAAAATTCAGATGCTTTGAAGGAGCCCAGAAGTGTAGTAGAATTTCAGTAAGTGCTTGGAAATCTTTAGGAACTGGAACTACAAGGCACTGTGGGGAAGTGCTGTATGCTGGGTGGCTAGCACAGAAATGTTCACAAGGTATTTTCCTTTATCAATGCATTACTGCTGGCGAACAGTTTCTGTAGGGCAAGGAAGTTTGTGTCCTTACATATTTGACATTTACTGGCCTCAAAACTTTTGTACATTGGTTCATAGCCCCCTTAGACAATGGCTGTATAAAAAAGCATAATGCAGTACATTTTCCTTGCAAGTTCAATGCCAAAAGAAAATTTAGTGTCCGTACATTCTGTACTAGCACCGCTTGAGGCCTAAAAGCCAGAACTGCTTTATTGTAGGCATTTCCATGGTCCTGTTAACCTACTGCGCAAAGGACATTTCTGAACATATTCTATCTAATCACATACACGTTCGATCGTAGAATACCGTGCGGTAGTAAACTACTGCAATGGTATTCTATGGGGACTGTTAAATATACGATTTCGTTATTGGTTATTTTAACGATCAGTTATTGTAATACATTGCCCTAATAATCTAACGTATAAACAAACATTTCTCATTCCCAGTTTCCTAACGAATGTATTTAAAATGCTTCAGAGCCATTTTAATAACTGATAACGGCTTTTTATTTCAGTATTACAGTAAATCCTTGGTATACCTGCCTGGCTTTAGCACTAAGCAAAAAGACTTGCAAGCGAGCACCTTCATCCCAACCTTAATGTGGCTGCCATTCAATTTTCTAGCCATCATCATCCACTCCCTAGTTACCCTATCAAATGGATCAGGTTTAAAATAGGTTTGGCATTTGGTCCTGGTAGAGCTACAGAGTCTAATTGGGAATTTCATCTGCAGGTACCAGACAGGAGATTTAATTCAATACTATCACTAGCAGCCTCCATAGCTTAAAGGGCTTGTCCTCCCTTTTTTTACATTTTGATATAGTTGGGCTTCCTCCCCCAGCCCCAACCGCATTATTATATTTTCAGAAACTTCCCCCCTTCGCTCTTTACTTACCTTCCCATGACAAAATTCTCCCGGAGGAGAGACAGGAGGCAGAGTCCTATATGGACTCTGCTAGGCTCCTGGTGGCCAGTTTTTGGGACTTTGAGGGGCATAGCAGGGAAGCCATTTGGAGCAGGGATGTAAGGAAGGATTTTTGTGCACTAGAGTGGTGCCGTAGTGGGTAAAATTATAGTTTTGGGGGTGGAAATGCCCTTTAATACAGATACAAATATACAAAGAAACAGGGAGAATAATGTTATTACCAGCACCTCTGCCACCAATTTGTACCAGATCACTGCTTTATGGAGGATTATGGGTAGCATGGCACATAGTGGGTTACCTGGTGGTCTGGCACAAAGCAGACAGTGCACATAAACAGGTTCCCCACATAACATGTGCTGTAATCATGGGTGTCCCTGTCTATGGTGCACCACTTTTAATATTGACCAGGCCTATATATTGTGTGTCTATGTAAGTTGGTGTACACTTCTGTTGCCTCAAAGTTTGTATCCAATAAGGTAAATTATCTGTCCAATAATCGGTCCTCCCAAAGGTGGTAACAGATCTTATACACAGGGTCTTATACACAGACTTGTGTTGCAGTGAGTCATATCTCACCAAAGCACACACCACAATCTACTTTTACTTTCTCTCCTCCTAGCCATAGAGAGCAGGAATGTCTTGTCTTTTATTACTACTGACACCACCTGCAGCTGAAGGTGGTATAAAAGAGCCTTGGTGTATATATCCATTACAATACACATCACATGGGTCTCGCTCTCTCACTCAGTTTCAGCACCCCGGTGCCTCCAATATTACCAGGCCTATATATTGTGTGTCTATGTAAGTTGGTGTACACTTCTGTTGCCTCAGAGTTTGTATACAATAAGGTAAATTATCTGTCCAATAATCTGTCCTCCCAAAAGGTGGTAACAAGATCTTATACACAGGGTCTTATACACAGGATCTTGTGTTGCAGTGAGTCAATATCTCACCAAAGCACACCCCCACAATCTACTTTTACTTTCTCTCCTCCTAGCCATAGAGAGCAGGAGTGTCTTGTCTTTTATTACTTACTGACACCACCTGCAGGCTGAAGGTGGTATATAAAGAGCCTTGGTGTATATATCCATTACAATACACATCACATCCTGTGTTGCAGACAGAAACCTTTTTTGGATGGACTTCCTTTCACATGGAGCAGACAAGGGTGTGTGGTTTAACCTCCCATTTTGACCAAACCATGTTCAAATAGGACTCAGCTCTGTATGTAAGTTTATGTATTTTGTATGTTTTGTGTTGTACCTAATATAAGTCAGTGCTATACTTTATATAGATGTACTGATGGTCATTTAAATGGTAATAGTGAGATAGTACAAACATACATATACAACGTTCCTATATGCAATATCATATACCCCCCACCTCATTGGTAGCTCCTAAAAACTCAGTGTAACCTCCTATGAAGATATAAATATATAATATCAGGGAAGGGATATATATATATATATATATATATATATATATATATATATACTAGCAAAATACCCGCGCTTCGCAGCGGAGATGTATTCAAATATCTCAGCCAGTCCCCGCACACACCCTGAAATTTTGGTAAAAATCGGTCCAGCCGTTAGTGTGCAGGAGTTCAAAATTCTATTCCCCCCCCCCATTCACCCCCACCCTAAAAAAATATTTTTTATTGAACTACGAAATTTTGGTGAAAATAACCCCCACCACCCCTCCCCGTCCGCCCCCAATACCCCCCACTATTCCTCTCTGTCCACCCTCCAAACCCTTCCCCTTACACCTCAGCCAGTCCCCGCACACACCCTGAAATTTTGGTAAAAAGCGGTCCAGCCGTTAGTGTGCAGGAGTTCAAAATTCTATTCCCCCCCCATTCACCCCCACCCTAAAAAAATATATTTTGTTAACCTTTTACTGGTAAAGGAGTATATGCATACAAAATTTGGTTGAAATCGGACCAACCATATAGATTTGTATAGCTTGTAAGCTAGGTAACCATAAGTCTGTGCAATGTCAGATACTCACCGTTACAGGTGGAATTTCGAAACGAAACCTGCTTAACTTTTGTAAGTAAGGTGCAATGAATGAGCCTGCGATGGCAAGTTGGAGAATTAGTGATGAGTGAGTGAGGTCTTTGCCTTTTATTAGTATAGATATATAGAATGGGTCTCACTCTCTCACTTCAGTTTCAGCACCCCGGTGCCTCCAAAATGGAACAAACAGAAAGGTAGGTAGATGGAGCACTCATGGGACTTGTAAACGAATCAAATAATTTATTTTTACAATCAACGTGTTTCGGCAAACACATCAGCCGTCCTTAGGATATCCTGAGGACGGCTGCTGTGTTTGTCGAAACGCGTCAATTGTAAAAATAAACTGTTTGACATGGGGGTTTTTAGTTAAAAATTTTATGCATAAAAGTGAAAAGCCTTTCAACCACGTCAAGGTAACCCTAGTATGGAAGGTCCTAACAAATTAACTTGGGTCATTTATCTGGGCTGACACTCCCTGCCTGATTGCATTTTCGTGGGAAGATTGTCTCCCTGACCTTGTATTGGATTAGTATTGAAGGCTATCACTTTCATCCAATGCTTAGTATTCAAGGTGTAAAACCTCCAATTAAAGGGACGTGCTGGGGGTGTTACTACCACATGGAAGTTTGGTCTATCTTCCTGCAGAGAAACTCTGCTACATTACATAAACAGAAAGGGGAGCTGTGGAAGCAGATGCGCATGCGATTGCGCGTCCGTTGCATTTTGCGGCGAACATTTTTTCACGCAATCGCTTGTGTTTTCACTTTATAGACAGCGAAAAACGCGAGTGCAAACGCGAAAATAACGTGCGCTAACACACATGCGATAACGCATGCGAAAGAGTGTGCGCTTGATGTGGCCCCAGGAATGTGCATTGATCATCTCTTTTCTTTTTTGTTCTAATGTTTTGGTCAGATCAGTAAACCTTCCACTATATGTTATAATAATGTTGCCATTACATATGTTGCCATTATATATATATAACAAAAATAGAAACTTGTCCGCACTCCGTTCCAGTGTCAAACGCCCGGTTGCTGCCGAAGATGAATAGTTATCAACAAAAGAGCAAGCGGAGCACTCCTGGGTCTTACTAAAGATTTATTGTAATCAATAGTGTAGGCAGATGACCTATGCGTTTCAGCCCATATCCACAGGGCCGTCCTATATATGTTTTGTTAGGTGTTAGTCAAACTGTCATCTGCATCCAGTGGATTCAAATTTCAAATTGGATAAACCTGCAGATGTGAGAATTGACCTAGGCAATCCTGCCATAGTGTGTGGTTTAAACTTAACAACATTAGACTACCGGAGACCCTAAACAGGATCCAGATTAACATGCTAGGTTCATACTTATTTGGACAGCAAGGTCCAGAGGATAGAGCTTACAATCTAGTTAGGTAGGTAACATACAGATACAATATAATGGGTATAAGTGCTGGAGTGAGACGTATGCAGTGCAAATAAAACAATCATATACTGTGCTGGTTACCAGATAGGTAGGATGTAAGGCTAGCTTTAAACCTGCTAATTGAGGTTTCTTGACTTAGAGAGAGGGGAATAGAATTCCAGAGGATGGGAGCCATGAGAGAGTAAGGTTTAAGGTGACAGGAAGCAGTTCGAGTGGGGGGTCTGTTTAATGGGGAGGTAGGTTGTTTTCCGGTACAGAGGAGATTTGGGATCCTGTTTATTAAAGAACAAAACAATACGTGTGGCAGAGTTAAGTACAGACTGAAGGGCAAACAGGAAGACCAGTAAGTAGTAGGTCCAGGCGCGATAGGATGAGAGCATGCATAAGCATAGCGGTGGTTGGGAGAGTGCGGATTTTCATTATATTGAAAAGAAAAGAGCGGAAGGTTTTTGCAACATAGTTAATGTGGTTAGAAAAGGAGAGAGAGGAGTCAATAATTTCCCCTAGGCAGCGTGCTGATTGGATATGGGAAAAGGGGGTATTGTCAGCAGAGATGGAGAAAGATGGTACAGAACTATGTTTAGGTGGGAAAATGATCAGTTCCGTTTTAGAAAGATTTAATTTGAGGTAGCGTTGAGACATCCAGGAGGAGATGGCAAGGAGGTAATCAGAGACACGTGATTGGATGTCAGGAGTTAGCCTATTTGTGTATCATCTGCATATAAATGATACTTGAAGCCAAAAGATTTAATGACTTCTCCCAAGGAAATAGTGTAGAGGGAGAACAATAAGGGTCCAAAAACAGACCCCTGCGGCACCCCCACACTAAGAGGAACCAGAGAAGAGGTGTTGTAAGCATAAGATACAGATTAAGTTTGGTTAAAGAGATAGGTTAGAAACCAGAATGCCACTTAATTCCGAATGCCCAAGGAGTGAAATATCTGCATTAGGAGGGATGATCGACTGTGCCGAAAGCAGAGGATGGGACAAGCAGGATAAGAATAGAAAAGTGACCATTTGCAAATTAACACCTTACAACAAGCCTACTCAGTGGAATGCGCAGGACGGAATCCAGATTGCAAAGAATCCAATAGGTTATGAGCATGAAGGTAGTTAGTTATACGGGAGAAGACTAATCGTTCTAGCAGTTTAGAGGTAAGAGAGAGATCGGGTGGTAGTTAGCTAAACAAGAGGAGTCTAGCAAAGGGCTTTTTGTGTATGGGCTTAGGGCATGGGATCAAGAGGACAGGCTGTGAGCAAACATGATCAAAGCAGGCGAGAGACTTCTGAGAGATCTGCATGTGGATGGACTCCACTTTATGTTGAAAGTAATGGGGAGAGTGCAGAGAAAGGAGAGGGTCATCGGGAGATGGGCGCAGAAGGGTGTTGAAGGTGGAGAACAATGCAACATGGGTTAGATTTGTTGTTAATTATACGTTTCCGGTAATAGTTCTGTTTTGCCAGCAGGAGCCCAGAGCCGAGACACTGCAGCATGAATTTGTAATGGATAAATGCAGTAAAGGAGCTAAAATATCCCCACTGAGTATAAAATGAAATAGAGCCTTCTTATAACAGATGGTACCTTACAGCCTATGTTATTATAATAGTATTGCCCAAATAATCTAACATACTGTATAAACACATTTCTCACTCCCAGAAAAATGGGCGGAAACATGCAAAGTATCTCATTTATAGTCTGTGACAAAGGCATGTGTCTAGATGTACAGCGACCAGTTTTAATTTGCTCCCCTGGTGTGTCCCATCTATATGTACTCGGTGTAGTATTACTTTATTATCTGCTTTGGGTTATTGATCTGCCACACTGTTGTATTATATATTATTTAGGTTAAGCAATGTGTGCATTTAACATGTGTAATATTGCCAGTGTTATATATGTTTGATATACCCACATTACGAATATCTACCTTCAAAGTGCTTACTACTTAAATAACACTGTGTACTTTAACCTCAGAGCTCACTAGTTGCACGTTTATACAGCATAATACAGACATACACACCGATGTGCCCGAGATATACCGGTATAGCGGCCTGTACTTGCTATAATTATTATTGTTTTTAATGGGTAGAGGAATTGTTTCTTCCAGTCTTATATGTATTTAACACTATATTGTTACGTTTTTTTGAAATAAAGGAGATATTTTTGCTATACTTTTTTGGAGGTGTGCCCAATCTTTATTCACTGCTTTCATTTTCTTTTTGTTGTTATCTAGATGTAATACAGCCTAATGGTATAGAGCAGAGGTTTTGAACTTTCACATGTTTGAAAACTACAAATCCCAGCATTCTCTGTTTGCAGTAAGTTTCTTTTTAATGTCCTGTACCTAAGGCATGTGTCCAGATGCAATACAGCCTATTAATGGTATAGAGCAGGGGTGTTAAACTTAGGACCTTTTACATGTTTGAAAATTACAACTCCCAGCATTCTCTGTTAGCAGTAAGGTTCTTCTTAATGTCCTTTAGCTAAGGCATGTGTCCAGATGCAATACAGCCTAGTGCAGGGGTGTTGAACTTGTGACCTTTCACATGTTTGAAAACTCATTATGTGCATTGGTTAATGAATGAACCATTTTCATACACCCTGGAATAAAGCAATTTTTCTGACTTACAAACATTAAAAGCCCATGGTCATGCTTTAGCAATTCATGCAAATGATCTATCTGCCCTTCCCTTACATCCATAGATATTACACTATTGGACTAGGAAAGGATAATGGGTCACTGTGGGCAGTAGGAGTCATGTACCTTACTAAACTTTACTAAAGACTGTCACATTTACAAACAGCACATTATTGGATGTTATACTGACATTACCACTTCCTTTCAGTATCCACATGGATACAGGGGTATGCTTTAAGCTGCCATTTTGACTATCTCATATTAAAATAGGAATCTCAGCTCTTTAAGTAAGTTTATATATTTTGTGTATATTCTTCGCAGCCAGCGACACAAACACCGCTGAAGTTGCCAATGCCAGGCGAGCTGGCTTCAAGGGACCCTATGTTGCTGGCCTCTTCTTTCTTTTGCCATCTACTGCAATGACTTCTGAGCTCCATGGAGGTTTGCAGCGCTTTATATAGGTTTGCAGTCCTAATCCAATTCTGATTTGTCAATTTTTCAATCCTTGGTATCACATGGTTATACAGTACCTAATCATATTTTCAGATGTCGGTAACATTGGCCTCGTTGAGGCCAGCGGCGCCGGAGTTACCACAAGGTCCATCTGCTACAGACAGCAAATGTAAAGGAATGTCTGCAGATTGCTAATGAACATCTGAATGATACAGAGGAGGCTTAGGTAGTTGTGGTCTGATGAGACCAAAATCAAGCTCTTTGGCAAAAACTCACCATGTTTGGAAGCAGAGGAATGCTGCTTATGACCACAAGAAAACCAAACCCAACAGCAAAAATGGAGGTGCACACATGGGGCCCTATTTATAAAAAATCGTTATCGTTATCGTAAAATACCGATCGTTATCGTAAAATAACGACCGGGGTTTTACCGATAATGACCGTTATTTACCGATAACGACCGTTATTTACCGATAACGACCGTTATTTACCGATAACGACCGTTATTTACCGATAACGACCGTTATTTACCGATAACGACCGTTATCGGTAAATAACGACCGTTATCGGTAAATAACGACCGTTATCGGTAAATAACGACCGGTATTTACCGATAACGACCGGTATTTAACGATATCGGTAAATAATGGTCGTTATTGGTAAATAACGGTCGTTATCGGTAAAAACCCGGTCGTTATTTTACGATAACGATCGGTATTTTACGATAACGATAACGATTTTTTATAAATAGGGCCCATTATTCTTTGGTCTACAGAAGGGAGGAGAGGGACTTCTGCTTTCCCCCACTTAGAGGAGCAGCCCCTGGAATAGCATCTGGCAGTCTCCCACCCCCTAACTTTCTGATCATGTATTTCTTTGTATCTTAGGGTTGTACAGCACGTAGACAGGTGGTAGAGAGGAATTAAACTAATTTATTTTGTCCAGTGTGAAGGGGACAAAATAAATCCTTCCTAACTCCAAATGGCAATTGGAAAAGATCCCTGGATTAAACAGACCTTTATAAATACCAGTAATTTTCAGTATTTTTGAATCTTAGAAATTTATCTAGCCCCTCTTACCAAATGAACTTCACCATTACCATATCTGCTGAAAGATTACAGTTTAGTATGGAATGTTTTGTTGGGGCCATGTAATGTGTATCCTGACGCATGTATGGAATCTTGGAGCAAACATTCAATGGGAACTTTGCTTGTGTCAGATGTGAGTGGTTTTCTGATAATGAATCTGAGGTACAGAATCTAAAGTGTAAATTTGCAGCTTTACAGGGCTTGACAAACCTGGGTGCGTGTGTGTGCAGGTACTGGAAGGGGGAAATGGGGCAGATAAGATAATGAAGGAAAATAGGTTTGTATGTGACATGAGGAGAAGTATAGAGGATTGAAGGGTAGGATCTCTACTTCCCAGCTAGTCGATCCAAACAGATTTGGTGCCTTAAATTAGGAAGCAGGTATGGACAGGACAGAAGTAGCATGTGTGGAGTAGGTAAATCCCTTGAACAACCAGGGGACCACCATCTCTATTACATAGGGTTAGAAAGGTTAGGCAGGTCGTAGTGGTAGAGGACTCTATTATTAGAAAGGTAGATATGGTAATCTGCTGCCAAGACCTTACATGACAAACTGTGTGTTGCCTGCCTGGTGCTAGGGTTCGACATTGTGGTCGATTGTGTAGGGTTGGTGGTGGTCGATTGTCGATTGTGTGGAGCTGGGACTAACTCAGCTGCCTTGGTTCTCATTGGTACCAATCATAAAGTTAGGAAGAGAAGTCCTTAAAAACAACTTCAGAGAGTTAAAAGTACCTCCATGGTAGTATTTTTAAAAATACAACTGGAGCCATGTGCTATGCTAAGGAGACAACAGAATGATGATGGTTCAGCTGTTTTGGAGGGTAAGATGACTAGAGGGTTGAGATTTTAAACTAGGAAATCGGATGGAGGGTACTTTGGAATACATAGGAGTTGATAGAGGGGTAAGGCTAGGTACACACAAGCCACAACAGGCGGTCGGCCAGGAATTAACATTGGGTGCAACAAAATTCATCCATATGAGGCCGCACAACCGGCAATGATTTACTGGCATGTCTGATCCGATGATTTTTTGGCCTGACCAACCGATATACAAAAATATCGGTCAGTTTGGCGAAAAAAAATGCCTCGTGTGTACCCAGATCGAGGGGCTAATAAGATAGTGGAGGGAGAGGGGAGCACAGATAGGGAGGCATGTATGTTCAAGTGTGGAAGTAAATGTAACGATAATCTTAAATGAATAAATTAATATTTACAAATGCAAGAACTGGAAAAACTGGGGTACTAGAATAGAACAAATTGCTTTAAAAGCAAAGTATAATGTGATCGGTATAGCAGAAACATGGCTAAATGATTCACACGATTGGGCAGTAAATATTGAAGGATACTCCTAATCTATACATGATAGAGTTAATAAGAAAGGAGGGTGGGTACGTATGTTAAACAAGAATTGAAACCAAATCTAATAGACGTGAGTATAAACGAAAAAGCATAAACAATATGGGTGAAGCTGTTTACGGGAAGCAAGAAGGTGGGTAAATTAATTGTTGGTGATTTTCTTTCACAGATTGTAGAAGTTCCTACTAGACAGGATAAGTTGTTAGATCTGGTAATATCTAGTAAACCTGAGCTCATTTTGGAGATGAAGGCAATGGGAAGCTTAGGGAAAAGTGATCATGATATATTGTCATTTAATATAGGTTATAAAAAATAAAAGTGCACTGGGTTAACCATGATATATTGTCATTTAATATAGGTTGTAAAAAATAAAAGTGCACTGGGTTAACAAACATTTAATTCTAGCTAGCATTATGCTGTTAAAAGATTTACTCCTCATAGACTGGGGCATTTTGCTGTAAGGTAAGGATACTGAACAGATGTGGACTGCTTTTAAAGAAGTATGAATCTATCACATTTGTAAATGTATACCTCTAGAGAGCAAATTTAAAAAGCTGGGTACACACATGCCAGACATTTTTCAAAGATCAGGATACACACAGTCCCGAGAGGTCTTCCTATGACTACTGTGGCTGAGGGAAATTTTTGATCTTTCCTGAACGACCACAAGGCTGACTGGGCTTGTTCAAGAAAGGGTCTAAAGCCCGGATACCGTCGAATCCAATGGTATCGGGGCTTTATCGTTACTGTGTGTACCTATCTTTTAAAGCTCAGGTTAAAAGTATAATGGAAAAAAAGAAAATGGTTTTTAAAATTTTAAAATCAGAGGGAACACGCTTACAGGAAGTTTAAAAACTGTAATATAGAGTGCAAGAAAGCAATTAACATAGCTAATATAGAAAATGGAATATGGATAGATGAACAAAGCAAAACTCAAGAGACTGTGAGAAAATTAAATAATGGGGCTAAGATGGTTATAGAGAATGTTGAAAAGGGCTAATGTGCCAAACTTTTTTTATCCTCTGTATACAGTAGGGAATCCTAGTCCTTATAGCAGGGACTGTAATACTATGAAGGGTATAAAGTGAGGAATATTCACTCTGACTGACAACAGGTATGGTAGAGAAACAATCAGACAAAGTTAATAATAATAAAGCCTCAGGACCAGATGAAACACACCTTCGGATCTTAAGAGAGCTTAGTCCAATTTTATCTAGACCATTGTTTGTTATCTTTTCGGATTCACGTTTGTCTGGTGATGTGCCACCGGATTGAAAAAAGCCAATGTAATAGCAATATTCAAAAATGTAGTTGTTTACAGCCCGGTAACTATAGACCTGTCAATTCAACATCAGAGGTAGGGAAGATGGAAACTTTAGTATCATATCCTGGACTTTGTCTCCAGAACTGATCCTATAAGTAGAAGTCAGCTTGGATTTTATGAGAAATAGATTGTGTACAATCTACTTGGTTTTAATGTAGAGGCAAGAATTTAATTCTGGCATAAGCAGTGGATGTCGTATACCATCTGTACATATACATGTACAGAGTAGTGGTCAATGGAGCTACATCTATGTGGGCTAAATTTCTAAGGAGTTCTCAGGGTTCTGTACTGGGGCCACTTCATTTAAATCTGTTTATAAATTACTTAGAATAAGGCATTGAGGGCAAAGTAACCATTAAAGATACTAAACTATGCCAAGCTTTGGAAATCACATGCAATTTCTGCAAGCAAACCTTGATAGATTACCAAAATGAGCAGCAGAGTGGTAGATGAATCTATGTTGATAAATGGCTCTGTGCTAAGTGAATTTCTGCTGTAGCAAATAATGGCAAACAGCAATGGCTAGAGTTAGCAAGATATTGTCTTGTATAAAGAGGGGAATAGATTCAATGGAGATTTATTTATTTATTTTTGATTATTGCACAATTAGTTGTTGGATTACGGTCTGGCAGTTTGCCAGACTAGCTGCTGCTCCCTCTGAGCATGTGTGAAATTGTGGAGCTTTAAATTGAGGTGGGAACCTTTACAGAAGGGAGTGTAGAACATTGGGCTGAAGATCTGCCTTCACAGAAAATTCTGCTGGTGGGTATTGCAGTCTTGGTCGTAATACCCTTAAAATAGTGTTTTTAGAATATAAAAAAATAAAGATTAGTGGAGTCAGGAAGCATTTCCCCCCTCTTCTTGGGTGCTTTTCCATGTAGGGTGCGGATTGTTATTCAAAAACTGGTCTTTACTTTGTGCATTACTTACATTTTAACATTTCCATATTTTACTCATAAAATATAATGAAGACGTCATTTTTGTCCAATATACATTATTCCCAAACTGATGTGACACAGGAATTTTCATCTAAATTACCAAAAAAAAAAAAAAACCATCCCTGGATGAACAGTGGGGGGAAAAAAACAAAAAACTACGCACTTTGTTAATTGGTGGATAAAACCTTGATAAGTATTGATAACTATGTGAAGTATAGTATAGTATAGTATTTGAGGTTGAATAAAGACATACGTCCATCCAGTCCAACCCATCTAGCAATATCCTCATTTCCTGCCTAACTGTTGATCCAGAGGAAGGCAAAAAAAACCCCCACCAAATTTATGAAGGGGGAAAAAATTCCTTCCTGACTCCAAGTGGCAATCGGAAATTTCCCTGGATCAACTCTACTTTATGTATCAATACCAGTAACTTGCAACATTCCTTGTTTGCAGAAACTCATCCAACCTTTTTTTTTAAACTGACCAATCAACCTGCCATTACAACGTCCACTGGAAGCCCGTTCCATAGCTTTACCGTTCTCACAGTGAAAAACCCTTTCCGAGCTTGAAGCCTAAACCTTTTTTCTTCAAGTCTTAAGGGATGTCCTCGTGTCCTTTGACATGTTCTATTGGTGAACAATGCCCCAGATAGTTTATTGTATGGCCCGTTAATGTATTTATACACAGTAATCATATCCCCACGCAAGCGCCTTTTCTCCAGCGTACATAATTGTAACTTTTCCAGTCTCTCTTCATATTCAAGCTCCCCCAATCCCCTTATTAATTTAGTTGCCCTTCTCTGAACCCTTTCCATTTCAAAGATGTCCTTTTTGTACACAGGATTCCAAAATTGCACTGCATATTCCAAATGAGGCCTTACCAATGCTTTGTAAAGAGGGAGAATTACATTTTCCTCCCTTGAATCCATACCTCGCTTTATACAAGACAATACCATGCTGGCTCTGGCTGTTGCCGCCTGGCACTGCTTGCTACCTTTAAGTTTGTTATCCACCAAAACTCCAAGATCCCTTTCCAACAGGGATTCACTTAACACAGAGCCATTTATAGTATAAGTAGCACAAGTATTTTTAAGTCCAAAATGCATCACCTTACATTTATCAACATTGAATTTCATCTGCCACTTAGCAGCCCAATGTGATAATCTATCTAGATCCCCTTGCAACGATTGCACATCCTCTGAAGTTTTTAATGGTCGACAAAGTTTTGTGTCGTCAGCAAACACAGAAACCTTGCTGACAATACCCACTTCCAAATCATTAATAAATAGATTAAATAGAAGCGGCCCCAACACAGAACCCTGTGGCACCCCACTTAGCACTTTAGTCCATAATGATGAAGCCCCATTAACAACTACTCTCTGCATCCTATTCATTAACCAATTTTCTATCCATGTACAAATGTGACTCCCCAGACCAACAGACCTTAGCTTATTCATTAGTCGCCTATGGGGGACTGTATCAAAAGCCTTTGCAAAATCCAAGTAAACTACATCTACTGCTATACCAGAGTCTAAATTTCTACTTACTTCCTCATAAAAGCCAAGCAAGTTAGTTTGACAAGATCTATTCCTCCTAAATCCATGCTGGTTACTACTTATAATGTCAGTCCTTGAAACATACTCTAGAACATGTTCCCTTATTAAACTTTCCAGGATCTTCCCCACCACTGAAGTTAAACTTACAGGCCTGTAATTACCCGGCTGTGAACGACTACCCTTTTTGAATATTGGAATAACATCAGCCTTTTTCCAATCCAGAGGCACACCACCGGACATGAGGGAATCAGCAAAAATAAGAAACAATGGCCTAGATAAAACTGAACTTAGCTCCTTAAGTACCTGAGGATGTATTTTATCCGGTCCAGGAGATTTACTAATATTAACCTTATTTAGTTCTTTCTGTACCATATCCTCGGTTAACCAAAGTGAACTTGAATCTTGTATACCTTTATTGCTACTATACTCTATGATATCTGTACTTGGATCTTCTATAGTGTATACAGAGGAAAAAAAATTATTCAAGACATTTGCTTTATCGCCATCCTCCGTAACTAACTTATCCCCATTAATTAATGGTGCCACATTCTCAGTCCTCATCTTCTTACTATTAATATACTTAAAAAAATGTTTAGGCTTAGTGATGCTTTCTTCAGCTATCCTAACTTCATTATTAATTTTAGCTAGTTTGATTGCTTTCTTACACTCCTTGTTACAATTTTTATACTCCCTAAAGGCCCTTTCCGTTCCCTCGGCCTTAAAGGTTTTAAATGCCTTTTTCTTCCTTACCATTTGCCTCTTTACATCAGAATTCAGCCACATGGGCGCGGATTTATTTTTTTTACATTTATTTCCCAAGGGTATAAATTTAGATGTGAACTGGCTTAAAATCCCCTTGAACACAGTCCACTTCTGTTCAGTACCTTTACCTGATAATACATTATCCCAGTTGACATTCTGAAGAGCTGCTTTTAACCTGGGAAAATTTGCTTTTCTGAAATTAAATGTCTTTGTTAACCCAGCGCACTTTTCCTTTCGATAACAAAGTCCAAATGCCACTATTTCATGGTCACTATTCCCTAAGCCTCCAGTTACCTTTATATCTATAATGCGCTCCACAATGTTAGATATTACCAGATCCAACAGAGCTCCTTTTCTAGTAGGAACCTCAACCACCTGTGAGAGAAAATTATCCTGCAGCAAATTCAGGAACTCATCGCCTTTTTCTGTGATGGCAGTTCCACCACACCAATCAATGTCAGGGTAATTGAAGTCCCCCATAATGAGCACACTCCCCAAACTTGCAGCCCTTGCCAACTGCATATGAAGTTGACTCACCTCCTCTCTGCTAGCATTTAGCGGCTTATAGCAGACACCAACAATGACATTACCCCCTTTCCTGTTGCCTAATTCCACCCATATTGCCTCCACTTTATCATCCATATCACCAGCTATCTCTTCTTTTAAATTTGGCTTCAATTCTTTTTTAACATATACACATACTCCTCCCCCTTTCCTTTTTTTTCTGTCCTGCCTAAACAAGGCATATCCTTCTATATTTTAGATTATGATCCTGTAATTTATTCGTACACTTTGATACACATTCCTCCCTATCCCCTATGCTAGCCCCACCCCCCTTTCCACCCACCACTGGCCTATCTACACCCTGCTTTCCTCCTGGACAATCTATCCCAGTGAGACTGCTAATACCCTCCCCCCCAAACCTAGTTTAAAATCTCCTCCAACCCTCTAGCCATCTTCTCCCCTAAAACAGCTGCACCACCATCAGTGAGGTGCAACCCATCCCTACTAAAGAGCCTGTAGCCGACAGCAAAGTCTGCCCAGTTCTCAATAAACCCAAACCCTTGTTCCTTACACCACTCTCTTAGCCACGCATTAATGCTCCTAAGCTCCCGCTGTCTCCCTGGCTTAGCACGTGGCTGCGGTAGTATTTCTGAAAACACTACCCTGGAGGTCCTTGCTTTTATCTTGGCCCCTAGTTCTCGGAAATCATGTTTAAGGACCTCACCTCCACCTCTAACTTTGTCATTGGCACCAATGTGAACCAAGACCGCCGGGTCACACCCGGCCCCACCCAATAATCTGTCTACACGATCCACCACATGCCGAACCCTAGCACCAGGCAGGCAACACACAGTTCGGCATGTAGGGTCTTGGCGGCAGATTACCCTATCTACCTTCCTTATAATGGAGTCCCCTACCACTACCACCTGCCTTGCATTCCTGACCCTTCGTTCCTCCTCCCTTGTATCAGAGATGGCAGTCCCCTGGGTGCTCAAGGGACTAGCCCCCTCCATACACGCTAATTCCGAGGTGTCCTCCTCCACTTCATTACCTAAGGCGGCAGATCTGTTGGGATGGACAATCTGGGAAGAAGCCCCCCTACTCTTCCGTCCCCCACTTCCCCTAGTAACCCTAACAAAACTACCTCCTTCCTCATCCTTTCTTGTCCCTCTTCCACCCACCTCTATACTGGCCCCAGCCAGTGCCTGCTGACCCCCAGTTCTGCCAATCCCCGCAATGCTGCAAGCTGCCCCCTTAGACTCTCCACCTCAGCTTCCAAACGGGCAACCCACTCACACCTGACACAGACATAGGTTCCCCGGAACGTCTGCTCCAGGTTCCTATACATGTGGCACGATGCACATTGCATGGTACTGACAAAACTGTCCCTTCTAATACACCAACACAGTGACGCACAAACCTTGTTTAATTGCCCTTCTTGTTTCAATGTCCTTTTTATATGTCCTTGAGATCAAGGTCCTTAAGAGAAAGGGACACTCACAAGTTCTTTACACTCACAGGAAACTTCCTTTTGTTAGGTCCAAACCACAACTGTGAATCCTATTTAACTAATAGGCCCCAACCCCCACACCAATTAGTGCAAGAGCCAGAAAGAGAGGGAAAAAAAAACCAAACACTTATTAACCCTTTTACAGCCTGTTTGTGATTACAACAGGTACAATACTAGAATATAGAAGTCCAGCACACCCCTTTAACTGGAAGAAGAAAGATTAGTCTGCTTACTGCACACTCAATCCTGCACACAGTTTTTAACAGTACAAACAATCCTTATTTTCAAACTGTCAAACAATCCTTATTTTCAAACTTTCACACACACCATACAACCATCAAATGATTAAGTGTCCTTCTTTTTCTATGTCCTTGAGAGCAAGGTCCTTAAGAGAAAGGGCCACTCACAAGTTTGTTACACTCACAGGAAACTTCCTTTTGTTAGGTCCAAACCCTAGTGTGAAGTGTGAAGATACATTTAACCTATCTTTTGCAAGGGTGGGAAAACCTCATCCAGCATTTGCCAGTTCCTGCTGACCTCATTACCAATACCTCAGGCTTTACAGCGAACACTTCCCCCACCTCCCCAACCTTTTCTCTGCTGTTGTTAATAGAACCCCCCACTTTCTATTTAACCTTCTCAAACCCTAATATTCCACCCCCAGACTAAAAATCCTGTTTAACCTTTTCTCAGGGTGACATACACAAAAAGAAAATTGCGCACAAAAACACAAACTGGCCAGATGTACAGATGTATTCATTTGATTTTGCACTTTAAACTTTTAAACCAACAAGAATTGCAATTGTGCAATTCTATTTCTATTGCATTAAATACCTAATGACAGAAGTGATTTGAAGGGAAAATATGCAGATAAATACAAAGGAAAATGTAGCAATGCAATGGATGGATTAAAAAAATACAAGAACAGAGTTGCATATGGACAGCATGAGAAACTAAAATAATGAAGGCCTTTTCCTCTCTTCTCTGGTCTCCATGGTAACACGTCACCCTCACACCTTCTGTCCCTGACATGTCATACAGCTTCTGGCTCTGTCCCCAGCCCCTGACATTGACTGATGGAGAGGAGAGTGTCTTGTATATACACTCATGAACCATTACTGGATGCAGCATTATATGTCCTGCCTCTTTCACTTATGTAAAACCACTAATGGATTAGCATTATTCTATATTATAGAGTACGCTACTATACATAGAAGAAACATGACAAAGGTATTCGTGATTTTGTCTAGCCCTTTTGCACACTAAGAAATATTTGAAAGAACAACAAAGACAAAAAAAATGATGGCCCTAATAAGTGACCCCATCAAACAAAAAGTTTGCATCTACCAATAAAACCAATATCTTCACTATAGACATTAGCTTTTTTTTCTAGCATTGATGCATGAATACACCTTTATCTCTCACTATGTTCTTCATATACTTTACCAAGAGATTTTTTTTCACACACACACCACTGTTTCTCACAGCTGTTAGTGCACACTGTACAGGGTCAGACATCTGGGCTGTTGCCCAGCAACGCAGCCCCTCCACCACTTACCTGGCAGCAAGACATCCCCCCCCCCCAACCACAGGCAAAACTGGAGAAACAGCATTGACCTCCACCCCCCCAACTAATCTACAGTGAAGGCTAGAATTGAGGATTAACCAGTAAACTGCCACAGGGAATTGTGCAGTGTAGAATTCTAACTAGATGCTGCAGAGTGGAAATGTACGGTAACACCTTCTCTACCAAAAAGGCCTGTTTTATGAAACAGAATCTGACCTCTTCTGCTGCCAGAACCAAATTGTGTTTATAATATTTGCTTTTTTACAAAAGCAATTCAAAGCTGCACTGAAATAGATTTGTTCATGAAAAACAGTTCTACAGAGGCTGTTTAACTAGACCCTATTTATATTTAGGGTGAGATTTTACGGGTGATTAGGGGAAAAATGACACACAATGAAGTAATCGGATGGGGGCTGGAGTATACTGAAATGAAGTGTGTTGGAAGGCCAGGGGGGACTGTGGGAGGACAGTCTGTTCTGAGCTAGAGGGGTCATAGAGCAGCAGGAGATTGTCACACTGCTGGCACAGCAATGAGTGGAACTGACAAATAGGACATCAAGAGCCTGGTGTGAAATGGCAGAGAGGGAGGGAGAGCAATGGTTAGAAATTAGGAAACATGGAAGGAATTGTGGGGGAGGTGAAAAGAACAGGGATGCATCAGCTTTTGGGAAGGAAGGCTAGAGAAAAGCAGGACAAAGAAAATAGACAGGAAGTGGAAGGAAAAGCAGTAGGTATAAAGTGCAAAGATTAAATAGAAAAAACAGAGGTAAACATAAGGCTCTGTACACACAAGCAAATATTTTGGGCTGACTGACCAATATTTCCGTATTTCTGTCCGTCACCTGTCAAATATTGGTACAGCTTAAGAGAAAGGCATAATAGGACAGAAAAGGGTACAGTGTGTGGGAGTACTGAATAAATGGACTGAAGGGAAAAGAAAGGTAGAATATGTGAAAAGGTGTTGAAAGTCAATAGGAGAGGAAATAGAGGTGAAATGAAAAAAAGGGGGCATGCAAGATAATGCAGATGTGAGAGATAAAAAGAGGAAAGTTGAGCAAGAAATCAAATATATCTTGCACATCTAAACATACATGGAATATATATATATATGTGTAAAAAAGTAAAAAAGCGATAAGGGCAAAAAAACCCAACCCCCCCCCCCCCCACAAGGAGCATTGTTGAGATATATAAGAAAATAGATGTGTCCACTCTTGTTCAATCCAGCCATCGCACAAAATTCATTCTCCCCACTGTGTACATACAAATGCACAAACGAGCACAATCCATAACAAAAGTACCATACATCCTACATACTCTGGATAATAACATCTGTATACAAAGGCTATATTTATATAGCACGTTCAAATATAAGAGGGGCTAGCAGTAGGAGTTTTCACAATTCAAGCAACCAACCACTGAAACATTTGTAAATGTTTGAGTTAGTATACATTTTCATAAATATAAAAATATATATTATAAATACAAATCTAAATAATGCTCTCAATACACCAAGACATATTTGTCTGTTTGCCCAGTCATATGATCTGAAAATATAGAATCCTGCAATTGTTTTATCAAGATTTGATATTTATGTCAAATCAATAGTAGACTTTACAAATATATCTCAGTGCATTGCAAGCATAAGATTTAATGCCGCTAGAATTCTGGGCCCCATACTAAGTACATTTTTGAGGCCCCCTGCAAGCACCTAGTGCAAAAGGTATAGGGCTACCTTCTCCTCCTTGATGGAGGACCTGAAAAAATATGCATATTTTCAGAAGCACCTGAGCATCTTAAAAATGTGGAATTTTCCTATGTATTGACTAAACATATAGATTTATAAACACATTCTAAGCACACACACTCACAATGAATCTATTAACAGCAATTAAAAACACGAAGACCGTTTTGGACAATACACAATTTATGAGAAATCCTTATTTACAATAAATAGTTGTAACCGCCAAGGGTGGTGGTGGTGATTTAACATACGCAAGTTCAGTGCAGCCGGTAGATTTGGGGGGGGGGGGGAGGGGGGGAGGGAAGATGGTGTGGACTATGGACTATGGGATATTGGAGATTTTTGCAACATTTAAAAAAATTCTTATGTACAATTTTTGCTGGTTTTGTGAAAAGAAAAAAAAAAAAAAAAAAAGAAATTAAGAAATGAAGAATAAAAGGTACATTTTGTCAGGACAGTTGGGAACTGGGAAGGAACCCAGAGACCAGGGAGAATATGGAGAGCACACTAGTATGATTCAGGGGGCGCAGGCTCAGAAGGGAAATCCCACGGCATTTCTTCTGGCTTCAGTGTAGAGTGGAGGGTCTGAGCTGTGGATAGAAAATTAAAGAAAAAACTTAAAATCAGTAAATTACTTTCTGTCTTTTAACATTAGAATACAGTGCAAATGCCTGTAGTCAGATATATAAAGGAACAACAGATTTAATTACAAATCATCAATCATCATCACTAAGAGAGGTTACAGGAAGGAATTGAAATAACATTGCATATGGGATAACGCATTAAAAAGTGATATAAAAAAAAAAAAAAGAGTGGAAAAAAAAACATGGAAAAAAGAAAAATATTAGTAAAAAAGAAAAGTGAGCAACACAGATTAACAAACCTCCTTAAGCATTTGGGGGGTAGGTTTTACACCTTTGTTAACAAGCCTAAATTTCCTTACAAAACTCTTAATCAGGGAGCCTTTCCGCAACGCATGTATGGCAGTTGAATGGCCATTTCACGATTTGTCTAGAGATTGGTTTAGAGATACACCCGGCTGGTCGGGCAATGATCCCTGACCAAATGGCCCGATAAAGTGCCCATTCATGGCCCAATTATCACCAAAACAGCTGTTCGTACACATTGTGCATCATGGTTCGGCACCCGCGATTGCACGTGTGTATAAACCTTAAGGCTTTAATAGTAAAAAAGTAAGAGTACTGCGATACCCAGATTTACTTCTTCACCCCCACACTGACCGCTGAAGTTCAATCCCAAATCTCTTAATGTCTGCTCTCTATTTCCTCCTAGATGGCGCACTGCTGCCTTACACTCAATCTATCTAAAACCGAATTATTCATTTCATATAGACTCATCTCTTTAATTCCATCATCACATGAACAATGTCGCTAGGGCGTGTCGTTTTCTCTTTCGCCATATTGCCAAGATCTGCCCTTTCCTCTCTCACTCCACTACTGGAGAGTAGTAAAATTCTGCTACTTGGACTCCCAGCCTGCCATCTCTCTTATCTCCAGTCTGCTGTGAGTGCTGTTGTATAAATCAAATATTCATATAGGTAAGTATGTAGGTTCAACGCACTCTCAGGGTTTCTTCGTCAAATAAAATTTTTTTTTTGACGAAGAAACCCTGAGAGTGCGTTGAACCACATACTACCATATATATATATATATATATAAAAGATATATTAATCCATGGGATTTTTTTCTCAAGGCTTGAGAAAGGCCCAACACTAAGGGCCAAAACGTTGTCTTACTAGTATGCCAATAAAACCTTCAACCTTTTATTGAGGGTGCAAAAAACAGCGACGTTTCGGTCTTTTTTTCTCAGACCTTTCTCAAGGTCTGAGAAAAAAGACCGAATCGTCTGTTTTTTGCGCCCTCAATAAAAGGTTGAATGAAGAAGGCCTAGTTGTGCACCTTGACTATATCGTTTCAATATAACAGAATCTCCTTTGTAGCACCAGCCATTTACACAGGAACTGTGAGTGCGCACATCCATGAAGATAGAAATATATATTTTTAATTTAATTATGTAAATTTAATTTATCTGTATAATTGCTTGAACTTATCCCCATTTTTATATTCTAAGGACAATGCAGCAACCCGGTGATGCAACAGCCTGGCAAGGTTATATGCGGATAGCGTCTCTCGAAAAAAACGCTAACTGGCATTTTTCTATTACGGCACATTTAAAAAGCCAGATATTAAGTTGCGTTTTAAAGTGGTACAATAAAATTTTGGAATATAACATCGCTTGTGATGGCTGCGCGGTTAACTTTCACGTTAGCCACCGCAATGAAGGAGTTTAAGTCATGCTAACAGACATAACATCGGTTAACGTGATAAACTCCAGAACAGGAGCAGTGCAACTATTGTGCATCGCCCTGTCTGTATTTTATAATGGACAGCTCTGCATATCCAAGTGGCGCTATATAAATACAATTATACATCCCAACAGTTTATTCTAGTTGACAAGCTTTCAAGGGTTCTTTAGGTGAGAGCAGTGCTCTACTTATATACATATATTTGACCTATGAATGTTCAGAAACTGTTGGCTCCGGATAACAATTATTTGTTTGTGGGGCTCCTGTTGACATAGCTTGTGATCCATGCTGCCGGATCAATGAAAAATACGAGCTGACACACATGTACGATTGTTGGCCATCAGACATACGATGGATGCTACCGGACAACTTTAATATTATGTGTGTATAGGGCTTTAGATTCTGTACACACAGGACAACTATGGTCCTATATTTCTCTTACACAGACTACTGATCAATAAACCAGATCAGTAGCCTATTCAATGTTAATTAAAGATATCGTTGACATTTCTGCACAACTGATCATATGGCCTATTAAAAGACAAATCAATGCAAAACATCCATCACAGATTTCCAGCTCTAAGCCACCACGCTCAATGATACCCATGGTAGAAAGTTGTAACAGAAGGGGTTGAAATATCACAAAATCAGTGCAAATTTTACTCCAGTGTAGTAAACCACAGCAACCAATTAAAGGTTTGCTTTCATTAGTCTTACTTCAGTTGAACAATCAGAACACCAGAGAATTGTTGATTGGTTGCTATGGAAACTACTAGTTATGCGTATTCCCCCATGAGTGTAGTCAATCCTGAGAGAGTGCAAGGCAAGGTATTCAGCCACAACCTTTTAATCATACAATAAAAAAAGGCAGAGAAATGGTTTGACAAAAGTAACTTGAGTTTACTAAAATAAAATCACAGATGAGTATTTAATTCTGTATGCAGCATTATGATAACTGGATATCTGGCCTGTCCACAATCACAAGAAAATTAATGAAATGTCTCTAGATATCAAAAAACAAGAACAAAGGAAAGCTTCAGTCATACATTTCTGATCCAGGAAGTGATAGTAATGATAGTGTTTACAGGGTAACCCTTTTGAAATTAATTACTGATACCTTTAAAGGCTACATTTCAGTGTTTCGGTCGGGCCGAATTATTGTATGGTGGCTTTTTGCCACCTCGATCAACTGCCGACTGTTCGTTTGTCCAAATCGGAAAATCGCAACCGATCGTGTGGTCCTCTATGGACCGTCAGTCCTTCCTCCTGGCTGACCGGTCGAAAGCATCAAACGGTCGGTCAGGAGGAAGGATTGTATAGTGTGTACCAGCCTAAAGATAGTCATAGCAAGCTTTCAGAGCATTCTAGTTCCTTTTTCAAAGCTGAGGTGCCAACAGTTGGAGTAGAGTAATACCCTTTGGAATGCTTCATTTATGGCCAGAAAAAGCATGGTCATGGTCTATCAATGAATGGCTCAGACAGTTTAGAGGGACAGATAGACACGGGGCTGATAATTAAGAAATTACTGCAAATGTTTCCTTTTGTTAGATTGATATATTCTCAGAGACACAGCCTGAAAAATCTGCCTGTGTACCCAACCGTAGACTCTTGCAGAACCCAATGCTACCCCTGCTAGTACACATAATTTTACTCTTATTTTCTGATCACTAATCAGCTTATTTTGAATGAGGTGTTCTCCCAGCTGCTCTGAAACAATTAAGTACAGAGAGAACATCACCAAGGAAAATCAGCAAGTTTGCAATCCTGTTGGCAGTAACTACTTCTTAAGGTGACCATCCATAAGGCCAACTTTATGTACCATCAGACATACAGTGCTACATTTACATTGATTGGTAAAATGTAAAATTTTTCAGCCAATCTTATTATGTGACATTAGATCATAAAATTGATTGTAATTACGAGCGGGAAATTAGTTTAAGTCGATTAGTTAAATGATCGTAGTATTTTCTGAAGTTCTGATTAAATGTAATGTAACCTGACAATAGACAACATTAGACATAAATCACCAAAGAAATTGAATGTCGAACAAAATGTATGGTACATCTAAGTACAATTACATTTGTCTATCAAAGTATTGGTCGGTTTACAATTGCAATAACCTTTTGTAGTGTATGGCCACCTTTAGTTTTGTGACTTCTATCATTTATTTTGGTAATGAATTGATACATTTCAATTTTATTTAAGCATTGGTATTTTATCAAGTGAGCAGCTTTAGGGTTAGTATACAGAGGCCAACCATATGGTCAAAAATTGAAGTGATACAGTTGATATTTTTGCTGCAATCAGCCACGTGAAGACTGGTTGGCCAAACTGACCAATATTTTGGCCAAAATATAGGCCCTGTGTACCAGCCTATGTTATATTCTTCTTTAGATAATACAAGGTTGCCAGAAGGAAGTTTGGGGAGATTCTAAAAGAGATGCAACAAACCCATATAGCTGTCACAAATTCTTTCCCTAAATGACTCTAGCCCTTGGTAAATGGCTTAGCATCACTAAGATGAAAATAGAGGGCTGTACCTCTCAGTTAATGACCCAACTTGCATCAATGATCTTCAGTAGATTTCAGCTTCTGATGATGTGCGCTGGAAGATAAGTCAATGGATCATTTCCATCACCATTTTCCCGATCAACTGCTTGATATTTTTCTGATCAACTGTTTGATATCTTCTCGCGATCAATTGAATAAACATTGGTTACCTTTTCAACAAATTCTAACAAGTTCAAGTTGAATCGAATGAAAAATTAACCTCCGTTCATGGCATTTTTAAAAAAAACAAAAAAATAGACGAGACCCTACTTTGAGTATGTTAAAATCACATATGAAATTGCATTAATTGTAACACTGGATCTGTGTGAAATCTGATTTTTGTGCTCATTGAACCCTGTTGATATTACAAACAATAAATTAGTTGCAAGTGCAAAGGCTCTCGATACTTGTTTTGTGGCTGTACCTTTACTACAGATATTGCACAAAGCAGTATTTCTAAAAATGGTGCTAGAACATGGCAATATGCCAAGAGAGTGCTAGAGGTATGATGTTGAACCACCAAGGAGTTCCCTAAACTCCATAACAGCACGAGGCTGTTAGGCCGAGTGCTTTTAGTGGTCAGGCACAGACACACTGTCGTCCCTCTTCCCTCCCTGCCTGTATTAATGTGATAAGAAGCTTGTTTTTGTACATACAAATAGTTAACTGCCATTTCTATCTCAAACAAAAGGAAGACAAATATCAGCTCTCACCTGGTGCTGTTCCAGTTTGTTACACTGGCTGAATTATTGTGCTGATAAGATGGAGTGAGCACATTTCTATGAGTTATAATTGACTCGACCACTTGCTCCCCCTTATTAGCACAGTAATTCAGTCAGTATACAAAGACAGGCTTATCTACATTACTAATAAAGGCAGGGAAAGAGAAATTGGGAGGGGCAGTGGAATACAGGAAGTCCCTTAGTGACATCACTGAGTGACTGATTATAAGGATTCTCGCCACTGCACCTCCCCATTGAAATGCTTGAGCCTTATGTATTATAATATGTTCTCTATCCCTGACCTCTTATTAGGATCTTTGGCTGCCTGCCAGCACACTTTCTGCAACATTTAAGAGAATCAGCAGAGATGTGTAAGCAGAGCAGTGTCCACGATAAGGCTGTGATTAAGGAGAATGTCCACCCCTCCACACACAAATCTTTACCTGGTACAAAAACCCCCAAAAGCAGGACTTTGTTATGTTTAAAATTACCAATTCCGCTCCCACACTGAGCTATTATACTTACATGCTCCTCCTCCACGGCTCTCCACTTATGGGTAAGGCAGTCAGTGATCGGCCGTGACAGTGACATCATGGCCAATCACTGACTGCCATTCCCAGAGCAGTCTCCACTGTGGCTGCTCAAGAACACAGAAAGAATACAGCAGCCGCAGTGGAGAGGTAGCGGATTTGGTAATTTAAATTTTAAACATAACGAGGTCCTGCTTTTGGGTTTTTTTGTAGCAGGTAAAGATTTTTGTGTAGAGGGGTGGACAGTCCCTTTAATAACAAAGCAAGTAGATAAATATGTGAGTACCACCATTTTACTTTTCTCTAATTGTAGTTTCAGATAATGTAAAGTTCTTTGAGTGAGTATAGTGACCATTTAAGGACGCTATGGCTGTCCAAAACATGTCTGTGTAATTCTCACTTATACCCTCTCAAATTGCTGTAAACCATCTGCAACTTTTTAATAAAAAAAATATTTCGATGCTTTTAATGCATTAATCTGTTGTGTTGAAGCTTTTCTTTTTATAGGTAATAATGCCATGATCCCAATTTATTTTAAAACCAAGCACAATTCCTGACTAACACAACCTCTGCATAGTTTATGTTGTATTTTACATAATAGCACATTAAAAACGAGGGAAAATAACAGAAAATTAATAACTGGTAAAGGGTCTAAAAACTTTTTTGAAACACTTAACTAACCTTTGATTTTATTAATGGAGAATCCCTGTGCACTTGAGTCTTATGAGAACAGACAATCTTAGTTGTTGCAATGCCACAGGTTCCACTGTAAACAGCAGTGAATCGCGTTATTTATGCAGCAGTTTGCATGACAGACCCTGCACTTTATTTGCACTGTTTTGTAACTATAACGATCACAGGGTTTGTTAAAGGTAAGTGTCAATTTGTGTTCTGTGGTGGACAAGCCCTTTAAGTCTATTTCTGCACCTCTGTATTTATTCCTGCTATTAAATAATAATAAAAAAAAAAAATACGACCTAGTGAATGCTTGTCTAGATTACCATATGGTTTTAGTAAACATTTGTTTTTAGATTTTTAATATTTTTATTTTAATTACCACATATGGTTACCATAGGTATTTTACTATAGGCAAAATTGTATTTACTTACTATTTCACTGATATCTCATATATGCCACAAACATTGTGGTAAAATTTTACAATTACATTTGTAGGCAGTTCTGATTTTACTCCATTTTCGTCACTGCTATTGATAGCCAGACCGCCTGATATTGTTGGTCAATTCGATCATTTTCAACCAGTTGTCCTAAATCTGTTTAATGCTGACCATATACTATTAGACATACTTGCAATGTTCCAACAACCTCCTGGACTGATCATTTTGTGTGTTATCTTCTTAACAAATAACGATCTGTGGAGGGGAAATCCGCAGGTAAAACTGCCGATCTGTATGATTTTGCAATCATTTCAATACTTTAATGTTGAAACTTATAGGACAGATACTTGGAGAGACATATCGCCCAGGAAGATGGAATGGGTGCTTTTTTTATTACCGGTAACTCATAACAATCAATAGGAACATGTTCACTGTCAGGATAAAGATTCCTGTTAAATTTGTTTAGTAATCAGTTATCTTTTTCTTATGGATATGGTCCTTGGTCAAATATTCTATATCAACTCTCAAATGATCCATTGTTTTAACTGCAAGAGATTGTGCCAGGGAGTATACAGTTCCCCGTTCCGATTAATTTATGCATCTTTTATATTTGTATAAAATGTGTATTTTGATGAGCTGATGACTGACATAAGGATGTGTAAACAAACCTTAATCCCTTTAGATACCAGGCTGCAGAATTTCTCCAAGTAAGCACTTAAAGAGGCAGTTCAGTGCAAATACATAGGCTTTTCAGAAAAAAGAGCAGTATTTTTTAATCCCAATGACCTTAAAGGGCATGTCCACCCCCAAAACTCAAATTTAACCCCATACTGGCCCCACTCTGTAGTGTACAAAAATACCTTACATCCCAGCTCCTTATGGTTGCCATGCTGTGCCCCTCCAAAGCCAGGAAAATTGCAGTGTAGAAGCTCCCAGTGACTCATCCTGCGCTTGTCTCTGCCTCAACCTCGACAAGGTTGAGGCATGCGCAGGAGAGTCCTCCCCCCCCTCCCGTTTTTTTCTCCCTCCCCCTAGTGTAAAATCCCAATTATATATTAAACATATTGATCCCCCAGCCCCAACCGCCATAAAAGATTTCATAGAAAGTGCCCCGATATTTACTTACCTTCCCTCTATCCTCCGGCGTTCTGAGCAGTCGGCAGCCGTGTCCCTGATTGGCTGCCTCTCAGCCAATCAGGGACTTGGCTTCCGGTCCCGCCCCCTGCTTGCATTTCCGTGCAAGCAGAAGGACTGGAGGGTGCCGCGGAGGATAGAGGGAAGGTAAGTACATATCGGGGCACTTTCTAAAAATGTTATTACGGCGGTTTGGGCTGGGGGATCAATATGTATAACATGTAAAAAGTTTTAAAAAGGGGTGGACATGCCCTTTAATCTGCCCATTCAGCATTGTGTCTGTGTATAAATAAATGCAACCGAAATACCGACTTCCTGTTTGCAGGACCCCTATTAGAGACCGTTATGGTCTTGCCCTTGACCCAGCATCTTTGACCCACCCAACAGCCAATCAGTAGAAATTACTGCTAGGAACAAGGATGTGGTGCATCCTGGGAAGATGAAGGGCCGTTAGAACCTAAAATGCCAGCTCACTAATGTCAACAGCAGGGAACAGCAAAGGATATGAAATCAACTGATTTTTCAAAATGGGAGAGAATATGTAGAATAACGAAGTAGTAATTACACAAACTAACAATTTAACAAATATTGATAATTTCCACTGAACTGCCCCTTTAACATAGTGTACCATGAACATTTAAACAAGGCATGACTAGGGGGTCATTGCTACTTTTCCAGCTGCACAAGATTAGAAATGGTTTGTAATGCATAAACAAAACCCCAACGTTCTGTTTTTGGAAAGAAAATCCAGCAAGGCAAATCATTAAACAATGTGAGAGTACCTGTACACATGCTTGGTTGTTCAATGGCTGCCTATTCTGTGTCTAGTCTGTGTATGAGACCAGTGTATGTGCCACATAGAAGGACATGCTACTTGTTGTTCTAGGGCAAGTTAGACTATTTTTATTGTAATGTGCCTGATCCAGGAAGTCCTGCTAAGCTAATGAGATGACAACACATCCACCTGTATGTACATTTGTGATGGCTAACTAAATACTTTTTAATACTCTTTTTAAAAACTCACACAACTTTTTAAACTGCTGGTGAACACGGTATATTTCTGTAAATTGTGTGAATAGCTGTTGGCAGCACAGCTAACCTTGTGGAACTCCCTTCTAAAGACCAATGTGGGTTATAGTTTTGCAAGCAGTAAGACAGGCATACAAACTCAACTAATCGTCAAATTAATGTCAATTCCGCTAATTGATCCTCCTAAAGAGTCTGGTCTAAAAGTAGATTCCTTCAGTTAAGTAATTTATCAAGCAGTTTCATGGGTAGATATGTATCTTAAGCAATTTAATATAGAAAAATTGTGGCTATTTGTACCCTGCATTTGGTTATTTTTACTTGCACACCATTTAATGACGGGAACAGGCATAAAAACGCTAAATCACCAGTCAAATTTGTTGTTTGACAGCTAATGTTTGTATAAGCTTGTGCCTTAATACGTCTTGTATGAATAGGAATTAAAAGGCATGTCCACCCTTACAAAAAAAAAAAAAAGGTTATCTGCCACCAATTCCAACAAATATATTCAGCACATTATTAAATGTATCACTAACCAGGCTGGGTATACACTAGCCAATTGTTTGTCCCAACCCACTATTCACCATCAGAACAAATAAAAATTACTGTCGACAACTACAGTTCGGCACACCCGAATGTGTGGTCCATATGGAAGTGCACAAAAGGCTGTGATCTTTTGACATTCTTGATCGCTTTTTCAGCCTAACTGGACTTATATATATGATAATATTATTTCCCCCATTCTGGCAGAGGAAGCCAATTGTTAACTGCTCTTTTCCTGCTGCCTCCTCTGCACATACTTAACTTCCTAAAAGCTTGTGGAGCACGGGGGAATCAGCAAAAATAAAGAATGGAAGCAATACTTACCATTAAATATCTGGTTAGAAACACATGTAATAAAGTGCTAAAAATAGCAGTTGGGGACCAATTAATAACAAGTGGCCATTTTTTTGTTTTAAGGGTGGAGCCTTCAAGTGAATATTTTTGCCAATCATTCAGTTAAAAATGAAAAATATCGTTGAAAATCATTTTTGTTTGATTTAACAAACATTGCATTAAAGGGTAACTGTGGTCTCGAATACTTCCAAACTAGTAAGGAAGGATTATATCAAAAGCATTCCATCACACCTTCAAAATAAAACCTAAACCACATCTCTAGATAAAAATTGCGAGAAGTTATTGCTGGAAAGGTTAATTAATATTACTTCCTACTTGAACACTTGCTTTTTTTCAGCCATGTGACCAGCTTGTAGTCATGTGACCAGCCTCTGCCTGCATTATCTCAACTGTAATTTCCCCCCCCAGGTACTTCCTGATTTCCCCAGCATTAAGTCTTAACTAAGCATGCTTCTCCATCGGGGCGGACGGGCGGGGCAGAGGTCAGGTGATGTCACTAAAGCTACTGGAAGCAGGAAGTTTGAACATTCACCCCAATGTAATGTCTCACAGGCTCCAGCCAGAGATGTGATTGTCAGCTCCTTTTAAAGTAAATACTGCAGGCTTTCATTTAACCCTATCTTGTTTTGAGACCACAGTTGCCCTTTAAACTGCAAACATGAGGTTGTACCAAAGTGCTTCATCAGCACATGTGGAATCAGGGCTGGATTTACATCTCAGGAGCCTGTAGGCCCAAAGAGCCTGGCACCCTTGGCCCCACCCCTAAACACAGATCACCCCCCCAAACCACACGCATTTTGTCTTTTTTGGGGAAGAAAATATACTATAAAGGGGTTGGATTGGTGGGAGGGGATTGACAGCCGCCTTTCCAACCTCAGGTGCCCCTAGGCGTGTGCCTACTGTGCCTAATGGTAAATCCGGCCCTGTTTGGAATATAATTGGCCAAGTAGAAGTGACAGGTATTGCATACCTTTAGGAGAAAAAAAAGGATGTTGCATAAAATAAATAAAAACAAAAAACTGAGAACATGACCCATGTGTGGAAAGCTTTATGCATATATACAGAACCACAAATGGCATCTTATCTATTTATAACATATAAGACCATTGTACATTAAAAATAGAACAAGGAAAATCTTCCTAATTTTGTTTCAGGTATAGTATATGCCATTAATCAACAAACAAGCATACACATCTAGATTATTTCAAATGTCTTTAGTAAACAATAATGTATTAGAATCTGTCAAAATGTACCCCAATAGTAGCCTCATTCTTGCATGGGTTATGGTGACCGCTAATAGCAATGACCCATGCCTCTTAAAGGATAAGTGCACTGTAAAATCAAGTTGTGTTCAGTTGGAAGCTGCAGCTTTAAAAATACTGTTGCCATATTTTTTTTTTACCTATGCCCCTCCAGAGCCTACCTTTGTGCCTTGAAAGTTGCTGACATCTTCTTACTGGTTTGCTAAATGTTAATCTCTGCCCCTCTGAGATTTCCTCTGCTTTCTCCTGCTTGAGCCTCAACCGATAATGCCTGTGAGTTCCGTGCGCACACACACGAGCACTGAACTTACCGGCATTACTGTTTGAGGCTCAAGCAGCAGAGTGCACGGAATTCACAGGCATTACTGTTTGAGGCTCAAGCAGGAGAGTGCATGAAACTCTCATGTATTACTGTTTGAGGCTCAAGCAGGAGAAAGCAGAGGAAATCTCAGAGGGGCGGAGCTTAACATTCAGCAAACCAGTAACAAGATGTCATCAACTTTTCAAGGAAAACTACTATGTGTATAAAGTTTATTTAAAAAACAGTTAAAATGAAAAGAAGACAGGGATATAGGATTGGTAATTCCTACCTCCCAATATTGTTTCTGTGAGGAGCACCAGCCCAAAGAATACCGATTCAGCCAGTCTTCCTCCTGGCTTCAGCACTACAGGAATAGTCCAGGACTAACCTGGCAATTGAAAACGGTTAGTGCTGTAGCTCCTCAACGAAATTATATTGTGAGGTGGAAATAATCAATCCTACCTCCCTGCCCCAGGTACTTTCCATTTTTAAACAGATAATTTTTAGAGTACAGATATCCTTTAAAAGGCATCTACAATGGAAACATATACTTTTTTATTTCTTAATTGCCCATTAAAACAAAATTCTTCCCAACCACCACATTACCTTTTTTTTATTGTGGATCTATACTGTATTTCTATAGATATCCACTCTAAGATTGTTTAGATTTTAGCTGCCACCCAACTGCTCTATTATTATAAACTCTGCGCAGCTCTGCTTAAACAATGTCAGAAAGGAATTGTTGAAATATGCTTTTGCATGATGGGTAATTTCCAAGTGCTGGCTTATAACAGAGCATTTTTAGCTTCACAAAAGTCTATAGACATGCAGCAACAAACACCTTAAAGGGCAACTATAGTGAAAAAAAAACTTTGTCTGTATACAATGTATAGATCACTTAGTATAAGCTGCCTTACTTTCATGTTTCTGTGTGGCTTCGTTTCTTCACACTGGCAGAAGTTTGTACCAAGCTGTGTAGTCCCCCTCCCCTCTCTGTCTACTCCCCCTCAAGCAGTGACGGGCTGTATACAGAGTCCGAGCATTGTCAGTTGAAAGGACTTTAAATGAAGTGCTGACATCCTGTTGACCCCTCCCTTCCAGAGCTAGACTGCAAGCAATCAAAGTAGCAATATGCTGAAGGGAGGGGCAGAGGGGGAGAGAGGACAAGTGGTGCTGAGATTCTTTACAAGTAAGTTACTGAACTCTGCCTGTTCTCTAACTTTGCTAATTGTTATTTACTTTTTACCTAAAGTTCATATCTCTCCCCCTGCTTAGCTGAGATCATAATCACTGAAGAGAGAGTCAGTGTAACAGCAGCTTGTAGTGAGACCTTCACAAACACAGTGACACTGCTTGTTGTCCTGTTACATTTCAGTTGCTTTAGTCTATATATTTCATAGATTGCACTGTGTGTCTTGTTTGGTATATAGTCTGTATTACTGTATTAATGTTCCATTTGAGTCACTGGTTTTGTATGTATATAAGATTTTGTTTGGGGGGGGAGGGGCTGTTTTATAGTGTGTTATGCTCATATTGCTGGGTTAATGGTTTATTGATTGTGTTTAGCACTACAGCATTTGACTATATGTTGCACATGGTACATATAGTATGGGTGAGAGAGTGTGTGACAGTACTGCAGGGGAGCTTTGGATTGTGTGGGTGTGTGCCTTTGAGTGACAGATGAGGTGTAGCAGCTCCTACAAATCACAGCATATTCAAAGGCTTATATCTCGGGGACTATGTAGAATTTAAAGAAACTAAAGGTACCCTGGTGGATGGGATGACTTATAGGATACATTAGAAGAAATTAAAAAAAAAACAATTTTCTCACTATAATTGCCCTTTAAAGTAAGCTTAAAGGGGAACTGTGGTCTCCAAACAAGAGCCATCAACCACCTCTCTGCATGCTCCAAAGCCCAAGAAATTATTGACCATAAAGTTAATGGGTGGGAGGCTGACATGTGACATTCCTAAGGCTGTTCCTCCAACTCACCGTCGGTGAGCACAGCCTCAGACTTTAGTGACAGGATATACCTCCCACTCCCTGCTGTATGAAGTGAAGATTCCCACAAAGAAGGTAAGGGAATCTTCAGCTCTACTCTCTCACTATGTGAAAACAGCCTTTTTAGGCAGAGTTCTCACTCTGCCTGAAAAGGCTGATTTCACACAGTTTTCTGTAGGGGGGTTGGGTGTCCCACGAGTGGGCGGGGCCACATGGGGCCAGCAAATGGAGGGGCCATGGGGTCCATGAGTGGGAGGGACCAGGGGGCTTGCAAGAGGAGGGGGGGCTGCAAGGGGAGGAGGAGACACAGGGCAGATTGACTGTTATCCACTGACATGGTTTCAGATTAGGAAGTGCAGGGGACCTGGTGATGCTGCTGCCATCACACACAAAAATGTAAATATCTAAATAACTATGCAAAATAAACAATGACAATAAATTGCAAAAATTCTAAGGAGGGCAGTTCCTATCAATTTACGTAAAGTCATTATTGGACCACAGTTCTCTATTAATATGTAAATTAGATAGAATAGGTGTAGCATTACTCCGCATTCTACCACATAATATGTATGGTTATACATTATAAAAAGGGAGGAACTTAAACTTTCTTAAAGTTAAGGCTTAACACACAGTGTTTATTTTTTTTGCGCATTGATAGAGCATTGTAGACATTAAACAGCAGGCAGTTCAGTTCCTTCCTCATTTAGCACAGGAACTTGCTATATTGAAAGATTTAACAAAAATTTGCAGACATATCTGTGAACAAGTTTTTTATATTGACCGCTGACATTTGTATCGGATTACAAATAAAGCAGCAAGCTTTTGTTTAATCATAATTTAGCAAGCAATTTTGTTTTTTCCAGTTTTAAAGATAGAAACCATACTAAATAGGCAACATGCATACTTAATTAAAGGGGTCATTTGGTGGATTTTCTATGTATGCAATACCCAATACATTTTTGTACAGTTTACCTGCACAATTACTGATAAACTATGCATAAACTATTCAAGATAATTCCCTTTCAAATTAGGCATTTAACAATCTCTATTTCTAAATGTATAGATTTTACAATATCTACAATCCAGAGGCTAGGGGATTCAAGGAATTCTGACATTGCTTTGGACACAGTAAACAACTGTATCCGGCAGAGAAGTAAACCACCATTCAATGTATCTTTTCCACATGACATGCCACCAGGGTTTTTAATTCTGGTTAAATTGTTGAGAAAGTGTCCACTGTACCAGCAAGGTAAAACTTCCCCTGGTAAAGTCAGTCTTTAGATATCTGGTAAAATCAATGATTGGACATCAAATTTCAAGGGTATGGCCAGCATAAGCCTATGTTCACACGTAAGAGCCATTATACATATTAGATTTCTGACCAAAGCTCCCCTTGGTTGGCATTTATCAAAAGTGTGTAAATAGCTTAATAGATGATAGACCTTTACTGCATTAACAAGCCAAATTCCGCAAGCCCAATTGTACATGGATTACTGCTGAAACAAATAAAGTACGTATATAATTTTTTTTTAGCAGTGCTCCAATACGCTAAAAGGTTCGTACAAACGTGCGATTGTGGGTGCCGACCCATGATGTGTATGGAAGGCCGCTTCGGCCGATAACCGTGCCGTGTATGGGTACTTTCTCATCCGAAACGGCCACTCGTTCGAAGATCCGCCCGGCCGGTCAACAATCCCTGACTGAATGGCTCGATTATTGGCCGAAACGGCCTTTCATACACGTTGTGCGTCACAGATCGGCATCCGCAATTGCACATGTGTATGAACCTTAACTTAAATCAAGCTTATCAAAACCAAACTTTCATCAATTCTAGTATCCCTTAACGGTTAGTTTACTGCTGTAAAAACTTGTGATTAGTTTTGCAGAAAGGGAAAGCCTTGCGAGATACATTTGGTCTTGCATGATGCAAAAGAATATGCTAAGAGAGCAAAACTAGGAACTGATGCTAGCCCTCTTAATCCCCAGAAACCTGTATCTTTTGAACGTTGTGAATTTAATGAATTAACTGGTCTTTCACATGAACTAATAAAAAGAAACATTCTATTCTAATTCTATCTGCATGGGATGCATTACAGGCCAAAAATGCAATTCCAATGGTTTGATTTAGAAGCATAAAAAAATGCTCATTTTCTGTACCAATAAATAATATCTCTTTATAGAAAAGCTCTGCCAATTTCAGTAAGTAGCTCAGATGCTAGAATATGAAACAAAAGAACAAATGGGTGTAGAGTATAGGAGAAAATATTTGGGGCTTATTTAATAAGAGAAGCAAAAATCTTAACCAATCAGGTGTTACCTTTTTACTAGTAAGAAAACATCTGATTGGGAATTTTTTGCATCTCTAATTAAATAAGACCAACAATGGGTAAGGATTTAGATCTATTGTGAAACATTTTGCAAGGTGATACCAGTATAGCTATGCTGTCAATTATATGTATCTTTAAAGGACAATTTCTTTCTATTTCTCATTCTTCTGAGCTGAAAAACAATATTTGGACTTAAAACGAATGCAGAATTGCTACTGTGCCCAACCTGCAGCATTCCTTTTGTGGCAGGTTTCTAACATCTGGATGACTACAGGTTGGGCATCCCTGCTGTAGTATATACCGTAATTGAAATGTGAAACAGTAGATGGATTTAACTGAAAAAACTTCCCCTAAACATGCAAGAGCATAAGAAGTAGGCCATACTGTGGACCAGGGATGCTCAACTTGCAGCCCTTCAGATGTCTGAAAACTGCAATCAGCATTCACCTACAAGCTATCTGCAACAGCAGAGGGCTGCCAGAGAATACTGGGGGTTTTACTTTTCAAACATCTGGAGGGCCACAGGTTAGACATGTGGACTACACCAGATCCTTAGCAGTTTTCTTATTATTTAACTATAAAGTATGATGCACGAACTGCAAAATAAGTATAGATTTCCATGCAGGAACCAGCATTTAAGGTGGCCATACACATTGCCAATAACAGGCAATTCACAGGATTTACCCAGTATCGGCAGTGTGTTATTGGCAGAAAAATGCAGGGGCCGAAATTGATATATCGCAATGCCGAAGAACGGCCGATGTCGGCATTATGGTCGGTCAATTCATAAAATCTTTGTTGGTTGATCGGTCAGGTCCATGTGTGCAGTCCCCACTGCATGTATCACGACAGACACCAATGTGATCTGTTGGTACAGTGTGATAGGAATCGCATGTGTATGGCCACCTTGAATAGCCATATGAAATTCCAATTTTTATCCCAATTGAGTTGTCTCAATACAACTGCTAAATAAATGGTGGTAGTTAAAGGATAACTATAAAAATGGAAAGTACCTGGGGCAGGGAGGTTTGATTGTTTATATCTACCTCAAAATATCATTTTGTTACAGTTTTCATTTGCCAGGTTAGTTCTGGACTAATCCTTTATTAAAGGATAACTATACTCTAAAATGTAACTTTTTAAAAATGTAAAGTACCTGGGGCAAGAACGAGAGATTGATTTTCCTACCTCACAATATCAATTCATTAAGGAGCTACAGCACTAACAGATTTCATTTGCCAGGTTAAGCTAGGTACCCACAGTACAGATTTCTGAAAGATGACAGACAGGATCTGCAAGATCCTGTCTGCCATCTTTCAAAGATCTGCATACACACAGTCCCGAGCGGGGACTGTGTGTTTCCATCGGCCGCGCTAGACTCCTATAGGGAGTCTAGCGCGACCGATGGAAATTTTCGGCCTTTCCCGAACGAGCGTACGGCCGACCGATCGTTCGACGGCGCGCGCTCGTTCGGGAAACGAACGTACCACAGTAACGATAAAGCCCCGATACCGTCGGATCCGAGGTATCGGGGCTTTATCGTTACTGTGTGTACCCAGCTTTAGGTCCTGGACTAATCCTTTATTAAAGATAGTGCTGAAGTAAGGAGGAAGACTGGCAGAATCAGTTTTCTTTGGGCTGGTGCTCCTCACAGAAACAATATTGGGGGGTAGGCGTTACCAGTCCTATATCCCTGTCCCAAGTACTTTTCATTTTAACTGTATTTAAAATATTTTTATACACAATAGCTATCCTTTAAAGATAGTGCTGAAGCCAGGAGGAAGACTAGCAGAATCTATTTTCTTTGGGCTGGTGTTCCTCACAGAAACAATATTGGGAGGTAGGAATTACCAGTCCTATATCCCTGTCCCAAGTACTTTTCATTTTAACTATATTTTTAAAAAAAACTTTATTCACACGATAGTTATCCTTTAAAAAAACAAGTCTGATAACACTTTATTATATAAATTGAAAATGTGGATACATATTTAGTGATTTAATATTGATTTATAGATTCAGTGCAGCTCATTTTATAAGAATTGTTGATAAAATAAATTCTAACATTAATGACTCAAAAAAGAAAAATGATCCATTTCAGAAAAAAAACACAATTTTAAGATCTTACAGTCATAAAATAAACACCAACTTTTGAAACAATATAGCATCATATGAGAATTGTTAGTGATGTCTCATTTTCATATGCGTATTAAAAGGCGTGTTGACCCCTGAGACACAATGTCTCAGCCCATTCTGCTGCTGCCCTGCACAGAAAAGGCAGAGCAGAAGCGGAAGACTGCAAAAGAAACGAGGGATAGTAAGTATATTTAGAAGTTTCATAGGTAAGTTCAAACCATACGAGGTCTAAGTTTAGTGTGTGGGGGTGGGTAATTAGGTTATATACAAATTTAAGTTTGGCAGGTGGACATGTCCTTTAATCTGTCTTCAATTAATGTGAAATAATGACAAGCATTACACAAACTCTAATTCCCTTATATATTATAATCTGCATAAGCACACATCTTTAAAGGAGAAGTTCAGTGCAAATACATATACTTTTAAGAAAAAAGAGCAGTATTTTTCCATCCAAATGACCTTAACCTGCCCAATTCAGCATTTTGTCAGTGCATAAATAAATGCTTGCGAAATAATGACTTCCTGTTTGCAGGACCCCTATTAAAGACCGTTATAGTTTTGCCCTTGACCCAGTGCCTGGATTAATTCAGTTGCTCAATAGAGATACGAGCATGTTTGACCCATCCAACAGTGTCAAAAATCCTGCCATTATTTTGCTGTATGTGATGAATAAAGAAAAGTTGCATGTTTCTTAAAGGGGAACTATGGTCTCCATACAAGTGTCCTTTATTAAAAAAAGGACACTCCAGAATCATGCTTCTAGCTGCAGTTTAAGGTTGTAGCAAGCCCACTGCTCAGACAGGCTATCATCATCTGCATAATAAGCCCCATCCCCCAAACTTTAAAATCATTTTTAAAGGGCACAACTTTAATATTGTCAAAAATTAAATCCTGCATAAAATACCACCATACCTAGACTCTGCTAGGCATAAATGTGTCAAATCCTAAATATACTTACCAGCCCTCGTTCCATTGGATGAATTCTGCTGCTCCTTCCGTGCACAGAGGCAGCAGAAGGGGATGGACCGGCAGCCGCGTCAGTGATCGACAGAGTCTCAGTCAATCACTGCTGATCCAACCCTTCTGGTGCTTCCGTGATCGGAGTCAGCTGCAGAAGGCAGCCAATGAAACAAGAGCTGGTAAGTAAATTTAGGATCAGATTTGACAAGAGGTAAGGACATAGAATGGTTGCAGTTATTTAACTAGCTTCAGAAAAGATAATTTTTTAGTTACACAGCACATCATGTGACTGTCACAGACTCAGACAGTCAGGACAACTAAAGAATTGTAATTTTACAATCCAAACAGCAAAAACAGTCCATATGCACACTGCCTACCCAGGTGCAGACGTCTGTTTTCCCTACCAAGGGAATAAGTCAGATCAGCAAAGTATAATGCAGTCACACTCCAATGTGAATGGTGAGTTTATTAGAAACCACTCATCAACATATACAACGTTTCGAGGGTCTAAGGTGACTTGATGAAGGGGGCTTAGACCCTCGAAACGTTGTATGTTGAGGAGTGGTTTCTAATAAACTCACCGTTCACATTGGAGTGCGACTCTGCATTATACTTTGCCAATTCTAATTTAACAAGCCTATAACTTGAGAACCAGAGAACCTTAGAGACATCGCCCTAGATTTAAGAGGTATGAAAGAACTTAAATAAATGACAATTGTTTGGAGACCAGTTACCCTTTAACAATATAAACAGATGATATTTTTTGCTTAGAACATGTACCGTATATAACAATGTCTACAGGTTATGTCCACTTCCAAAAAAAAATTCTGCCCTCCTGCTCCTTAAAGCTCACCAAAAGATAGGAAAAATTCAATTTTCAGTACCTTGCCTGGCCCCCCTGATGTGGCCATGACTTATAAGACTAGGGAAAACCATACAAGATACTGCAAATGGAATTTTTACCATCTTCTTTTGTTATTGAGACAGAGTGGTGGGGTTTTGAAGCAGAACAGTTGTGCAGAAATTTATTTTTGTTTGGGGGTAAACATGCCCTGTAAATATTTTGGTTAGTACAGCACATTTTGACATTCATTCATAGGATTAGCCCGCCATACATGGGGTCTTCATTTTGATTGATCTGATTATTCGATCAGTTCATTTAAAACGTAAGCCATTTTTCCAATTGACTGTTTGCGATTTTTGAAAAAACACAGATCAGTCCCAACCTCTCCATAGATTACAAGGGGAGATGGGGACTGAAGATGGGGCTGGCGGAAAAAATTGGAACCTTAAGGTTCTTCTGATTGGATTTCCGATCGTTGCACTCAATCGGAAGAATATCTGGCTGAATATGGCAAGCTTAAAAACTAAGGAAAAATGCATCTTAACTTAAAGGGGAAGTTCAGTGGAAATACATATGCTTTTAAGAAAAAAGAGCAGTATTTTTCCTTCCAATGACCTTAACCTGCACATTCAGCATTTTGTTTGTGTATAAATAAATGCTTCCGAAATACTGACTTCCTGTTTGCAGGACCCCTAATAAAGACCGTTTTGGTCTTGCCCTTGACCCAGTGCCTGGGTTGATTCAGTTGCTCAGTTGAGATCTGAGCATGTTTGACCCATCACCAATAGCCAATCAATAGAAATTACTTTTAGGCACATTCCAAGGAAGTGGTGCAACCTGGGAAGAAGGACCATTAGAACCTGAAATGGCAGCTCACAAATGTCAACAGCAGTGAATAGCAAGGGGTATAAATTCAACAGATTTTTCAAAATGGAAGAGAATATCTAGAATAACTAAGTATGTATAATATAAACTAATAATTTTTAAAATATTGATATTTTCCACTGAACATTCCCTTTAAGACCACACCCATACTTTGTTCCAAAATAAAATGCCTTAAACCCATCACAGTTTTTAAGCGGTGTAAACTAAGATGTTTAGGAATGGATGAAACCTGTAAAAGCAAATTGTAACAGAGATATGGTATTTCATCAGAACTTTCAAAAAATGAGCAGCATATTCACAAAAATTAAAACACTAATTTCCCTGTTTTCTTGAAACCTTAAAACCATTTCCTCCCCCAGTTCTCACCTCACCCCCTGGCCTCTTCTGCTCCTGATGTCTCGAGGCATGTCACCACCACTAAAGGGAGGTGACTGTAAAGTTGTCTTCAGGAATATTTTCAGGTCCCAAAAACCCGCCCTTCATGTTAGGAGGGGACAGGACTGGGGGACCCTGGGGTGGAAAGGCTGGGTAGCGATAGCTCTCCTGTAGCTGCACCATAGAGTCTCTCTGCACAGGGGAATGGGTGATATCACTGAGCAGAGGGCAAGGGTATGGGGCTCTGTGGTGTCCTCTCATCATGTCCAGCGTCTCTTTGTCCCTTTTAGGGCTAGGGATATGGGGGCTCAGACAGGATGCACCCTCTCCTCTCCTGCCCATAAAGTCTGAGAGTAATCCCCCTTTGCCATCGTATGGAGGACTACGAGGTGGGTACCAATAGCCAGCATTTTTACAGCTAGGGGGCTCATAGCGGTGATGTGTTGATGTTTGGGGGGGTAGTTGCTCCCGACAAGAAGGCAGATGGGCATTCAAACTGTGTTTAAGGGGATCACAGGATGAGTGAGGAGGGGGTACTAACTTCCTTCCCTCCCCTGGTCGTAGCTCAAGTGTTGGGGAACAATTGGGAGAGAATGGAGAGTCTTGCATGGGATGGTCATAGCCAAGGCCTGGCGGCGGAGGAGGATGTGGGGCACCAGAGGTGCTACTTCCAGATGGTGGGAGATGAGAAAAGTGTTTTCCAGACTCTAGTTCTGTTGTGGGGGGGCACAGCCCAGGAGAGTCACTCTGAAAGCCAAATGTTCCATCAGAAGGGGTGGATGGGTTCATGGAATAAGGTCCAGAAAAGTCACATGGGGGCTCCCTTTCCCCTACCCCAAATGCCCTTGAATGAGAGGGCAGAGGTGACATGCTGCTGTCACCACTATAGCAGTCTAATCCTAGATCTGAGGATTCCTGGAACAGAGAATTGACTGAGGATGATGGAGGTTGAGCTGGTGGTTTTGGAACAAATTTAGTTTTGCCTGAGCCTCTCTCTTTCCTGTTTGTGGAACAGCCTCCACCTCGACCTCCTCTTGGACCTCTTGGGCCACCTCCTCGCTTAGTGGGAAAGCCTGTTTGGGGAGCAGTAGCAGAAGAAGAAGAGGAGGATGGAGAGGAGGAGGAAAAGCCCAGATGATGGTGGTGTGGATGTGAAGGTTCAAAAATGTCAGCTTTCTTTCTGCGTCCACGTCCAGGTTTAGCAGTCTGGTGAAAAAGGACACTCTGATTCCAGCTGTATCCAGGAGCAGAAGATGTTTCATTCCAATCCATCATTAACTTTTCTAGGCTTGATAAGCTGGATTGTCCCTCACTAGAGGAAGCTTCACTATTGGCCCTGCGATAGCTGGCCCCAGGCTGTGTGTACTGTGTGCTGTCAGAGGAAGATTCTGAGATGTTATCAGTATTCTGTTTCGCTTTCTGTGGAGTATAATTGCTAATATCTAGGATAACATTGGACTCTGTCATATGGCAGTCAAACCCAGAACCATACAGTTGTCCAAAACTGTCAGAACTCCAATCTGTCTGTCCATAGCCCTGTCTAAACCCCCACTGACTTGTCCCTGAAGTCCCTGGAAAATTACGACTATTCTCTCCAGGGAAGAGTGAGCCTGTTGCTTTAGGCAGCATATAACCAGCAGGAGAGGAAGTGTCTGATCGACTCTCACTCCTTAAAGGGGGGAACGGGGGAACTTCAGATGTGTTGAAAAAGGGGTTTTTAGACATGTTAACTCCTGACCCTACAACTGGCAGTTGAGGTTGCTGATTGAAACCAGTGCCACTGTGGGCACTGCCAGGAGAAGAGGGCAGGCTGTTACCTCCTCCACTAAATGAGAAACTGCAGTCTTTGTTGCTTGCACAATCAGGAGGAGCAGAGGGATATTGTTTGTTAGGTGCAAAAAGTCCGTGGCTGGGCAAATTCTGACTACCATTTCCAGAAAAGCTGCTAAATTGACTAAAATTCCCAGCATGATGAGAGTTAGGAGACCGTGACAACAACTTTTGGAAAGCATCTGACCCCCGGCACTCCTGCTGATTCAATCCTACAAAGTTTGATGTCCCTCTGTTGGGTGGAAAATGTTGCCTGGCAGGTGCAGAGCTTTGGTATGCTGATTCTTGAGTGCTAGCCTTGGTGCCACGGGCAGTTGGGTAGGATTGGAGTGCTCGGGGGTTAGGGGATGTAGACGTTCCAGAGAATGCAGAAGATGATTTGCGCGCCTCCTGCCTTTGAGAAGCCATTGCAAAATCTACAAGATCAGATGAGTCATCTGAATCCAGAAGGGAGCGGAAATATCCAGTAAAGAGGCTGTGACGGTCTTGCCCACCACCCTCAGCATGGGACAATGATCCAGCTCCTGCATAGTAACTTGTCCTACTTGGGGATCCACTGTGCACTGAAGAAAATCCTCGGTTTTCAGGCCCTTGATAGCTGCAGTGACGCCCACTTGACTGACTGTGAGAAAGCTGAGAAAACCAAGATCCACCTTTGCCTTCAGCCCCCCAATCAGATGTGCTTTGATAGCCTAAACTACCTTCTCCTCCCATGTCATCCATGAGAGCACCATTTTTACGTGACCTCCTTTTGCGTTTGGGTTTAGCATTAGGGTCTTGCTCAGCTCTAGGTTGCCTTCGTTTGCGTGGCTTTAAAGGGTCAACAGGCCTTGGCTTGGTCTTCTTCTTACCAATACCTTCAAAAAACTCACTGAAGGAGCATCTGGACAAACCTGGGTTATGGCTGTTGCATCCACCTCGACGGCCTGGACCCCCTCCACGTCCTCCCCGCCTACGATAACCTTGCACTCTGTGAAGAAATTGTGAGATGCTGTGAGTATCAGGGGCTTGGTGTACAGAATCTGGCAAAGTTGGAGTCCAGCATCGTGGAGGTGAAGTACGCCCGGCCACTTGATTCTGACGATTAAGAAAAGCAAGCTTTGCTAAAACATCACTGTACTCTGATTTGCTGTCATTGGTTTCTGACACATAGGAGGGCTGTGGAGAAGCTAGTTTCTGTTTTCTTCGCCGCCTCTTTTTAACCACTTCACCCTCCGCTAATGGTGTGGAAGGCTGAGGGGTTGAAGGGGCAGGTGCTATAGATTCTTTGGCTGGTGGCTGGGGTAGCATTGGGGGAGTTTCACGAGCAAGAACAAGGTTCTTTGGAGGCCTTCCTCTTCTCCTTTTAAGAATGATAGGCAGTTCCCCAGGTGGGAAAACCATTACAACATTTCTCCCATTGTTCTTCATTTTTAAAAGTGATGTAGTACCTGGGCCAGATCCTCCAATCAATTCTCCTCCTTCTACACTTAAAGTACTACTGAAAGAAGATACTTTGTAGCTCGTTTTATTCCTTCTACCCACGGGCATGGGAATCTTTGCAATCCGTACAACCATTTTGCGAATTCCTTTGCGCTTTGGCTTTCCGGGTGGGCCTTCTTCTAAAGGTACATCCAAAGTTGCGGACTTCTGGTTCATGGAGGCGTGTGTAAGATGAAAGTTCTGCTCATTTGATCGGTAGGTCCTAGGCTCATCTGGTGTGCGGTGGTAGGGTGGCATTACAAATGCTCGTGAAAGGCTTTCTGAAGTTCTAGGCCTTCCTGGTCTTCTTCGCCTTCCTCTGCCAGGTCTATCACCCCTGCGACCTCTATGTCCAAATCTGCCACGATGAGAAAAGGGCATCCTTCTTAGGGTATCAGCTGATGGAGAATAGAGAGGGAGCATCCAAGGCACCTCTTCCATCTGGGGCTCCATTAAAATGTCTCTTTGAATAAGCTTCTCTTTCTCCCCTCTGCCTTCCTCTTCCCTGCTTTCCTCATCAGATGATTGGTCTTTCTGTTCTACTCTAATCCTTTTCATTTCCTCTTTTTCTTTTAAACAATGTTCATTGTCCAGTCTTTTGGGTTCATCATCTGCATCATTTACAGGATTAACTGCCATATCTTCATCTTGCTCCTCCTCAGAGGTTTCTTCTTGCTTACTCTCCTCCTGCTCATCCCCTGATGAGTCTTCACCTTGTTTGTTCCCCTCCCGTTCCTCTGGTGAGGACTCCTCTGCTTGTTTGCCAAACTCTTGTTCCTCACCAGAGTCTTCTTCCGGTTTGCTTTCTTCCCCTGATTCATCCTCCTGTTTATTTTCATCTGGCTCTTCGCCAGACTCATCATCATCTTGCTTACTTTCCTTCTCTTCAGATTCCAGATCTTCCTTTGTATTAAGGCATGATTCATCTTTTTTGCTCAGACTCTCTTCCACCTCTTCCAGTGTGCTCCCCATTCCCACCTTTGAAGTTTGCTGAGGTTCCATCCAAGCAAGAGCTGCAAGCTCTCTTAAGACATTTGAGCTTGCAGTTTCCATGGAGTCTGGATTAGGGGAGACAGTATCTGACTCCTTCTCTATAGTTTCAGCTGGTTTCTCCTCAGGGCTGCGTAGTCCACATGCCAAACTCTGAGAAGAGAAAAAACTGTATTGTAATCCTGGTTCTGTATCATCAGACTCAGAAGGAGAACTAGCCACATTGGTGCAATCAAGTCGCACACCACTGGAACGCAAATCACTGGATAGCTGACTAAGGTCTTTCATGATGTCCATCAACCTCACTACAGGCTGCAGGTTTACACGTCCGTTGCCACACTTGCTCTTCAGTAATGCAATTATACCATCTACTCCCAGCCTCGAAGGAACGTCTGATGGATGACAGGGTGGTCTGTTGGCACGGCTCCACGACTCGTTATGGGGAGGACACGAATCTTCCTCTTGGGGTGAACATAAATGGGGATCCAGATGGGCTAAAGATGAATCTAAGACAAAAACACAAAATGTAGTTAAGATTGAAAAATTTTGGTACTTTAAAAGAGTTACATGTAGAGAAATAAAGCACATTTTTAAGGTTAACAACTAAAGAGGAATTAAATTGTATTAGGTTTTTCATCTATGCTCTAGGTTAGCATATGTCTGATATTTTGCTACAGGGTTTCCTATACTTACTCTGTTGCTTTGCACTTTTCCCACCGTATTTGGTATCTCTGTAAATAGAGAAAGTTATAGATTAGTCACTTGAGCCTCTTAATGATTCTTTAAACACAAGGCTGAGAAGAGAGATGCCCATTCTCACATTGTGCTCAAAAAAAGTTGTGTATGAATGCGTTCATCAGTTCTTGCCATCGAATTTCTAGCATATAGCTAAAACTCCTAAAACTACCTTAATTCACATATTAAGATTAAAATAATTACAGTTGGATTTGACTGAAATTTAAACAGTGCTAGGAAAACTAACATTTGTCTACATAATACTATGTTAGGTAAGGTAATATATACACTCTAGGTTTACCCAATCCTGAGGTTAATGATGCTCAGAATTGCTAACTCTGATACTATCTATCTAATTGAGAACTATTGGACCCAAAAACTTGTATGCTTTCTTGAAGTAAAGGGGGGTAAAAAGGCAACATTGTGTGAAACAGATCTGACACAGAATGTTGGTCTAGTAGAAATATCAAAACAAAACCAAACATATACCAGCAGGGAATGATTGACATTTTTGAAAACAGAAAAGGGGATCATAATAGAGATGATTAGACTATTCTAAGGGATACATACAAGATATGTGTATGCTATCAAGACGGGAATAAAAATGTACATGCTGCCCTTTTTTCTCAATACAGGTTTCTCACCTTGATCGTTGGTGTCTGCAGACCAGGGTCACTCTGCGGCTTCTTTCATTTTCCTTGGCATGGAGGGAACGCCTTTCAGCAGTAACTTCTCCATTTTCCAGACTTGGAGAAACAAGGCCTGTAGTGCCGAGATCTGTAGAGGAAGGACGACATTTATTTTTTTTTTTAAACTAAAGTGCTAGGTTTCAGAGTATATAAAAAACACATTGATGCATGCACAGAGATATTTTAACATGTCTAAAAAATACAGGTGTTGTCATTGTATGTGTTTTTTTTTTTAAAACATTATTTACACACCTTTAATTAATCAATATTTCTTTAACTTTTAAGAACATTTTTTTTAAGTCCAACACAAAGGATTGTAAATAGACCCCCTATCACAAGACATATCTTTCTCCTTTACATTTATGACCCTTTCTCCTTCTATTCAGTTTTTTCCCTGTCACTCTTAATATCCCACTCACTCTCTTCTTGTTCTGTTCCTCCCTCCCATCTTCTTTCCTCCCCCTCTTTTTTCTTTCTCCCCTGCTGTCTTTCTGCTCCTGCCTCTTCTCCTCTCTCCCTGTTATCTGTTTCTCAATATCCTGCAGAGTGGTGTATATATAATGTGTCTCTCTCTTCCTCATATACACAAGCCCTCTCTCCTAAGAGCTGTGTGCTCTTCCCCTCCTCTAACTTAATCCCATGATCTCCTCACGCCTCACTTTCAAGGTATTATGCCTTCTTATGAATCTAAGCTCTCCCCTCTAACCCACCTTTAATCCACACCATTCATGTCCACTTTTACTGTACATTTCATTATCATATAGTAATGTCTTTTTATTTTTGTGTTATTCTTGTATATTCCTTGTCCCTTTAAACATCAAGCACTACTCCTTTTTTGTCTCTGCTCCCTCCCTTTTCACTGGCACTCAGTGAATTGCCAGAGCTCGCTTGGTAGTGCCTATATACCTGTGCCCAGAGAAGTGTGTGAGCTCATCTGTGAGCCTGCAGAAAGGTGAAGGACTACATCCATATGTGTTTGATTGTCCTTTGAGAATGTCATGTTTACAAATGAAACACAAGTTAATGAATAAAGAAATCAAAGACAATCTGGGCCACAAAACAGCTTTAAGTTTTTATACACAATCAAACCAAAAAAACAAAAAAAAACTTGTATATGAGATGAAAAAAGTTCTGCGTACACGGATTACTTTATTACAGTGACTGTATCATACAGCTGCCAATTTAAATATGATGTAAGATAAGGGATAATTTGCTTAAGTCTGTGCAAGACAAAATTATGACACAAGCTGTATATTTGAAGAATACATTTGAAGAATTAAAAAGCAAAAAAACTTAAAAAAACATTTATTGTAGGTTTAGAAATGTTCTGGCTGTGTAAACTAAGATTTTTATTGCATATAAAGTTAAGTTCAAGGAAACTGCCATGATAGGAGTCCCAGAACAGTAGCAGCACCATAACAATCAAATAGGGTTACTGCATGTTAAGACACCTCCCCACAATAGCAATTCCCTCTGCACTGAACTGCCGTGGTGAAAACATTTGTGTAACCCAGCACTAAAACAACTTTTTTGCACTGACAAAGGATCTGCAAAACTTTGTGGCTAGCAGGGCTACTAAATCTGGCCACTAACCTGAGTTATATGAAACGAATAAAATGGTTATGCACAAATACACATAGCAGATCGACATCTCTATACTCTCTCTGCTACACACAACTGCAGTCATTAATGGATATCTAATTAAATCAGGAGGGGAGGCAGAATTAGATAAGTGCAAATGCAGACATTTTTACTCACTGTGTTGAATACATGACAACGTTTCAGGGATAACCCCTTTATCGCTGAAACGTTGTATCATGTATTGTTTAGCACAGTGAATAAAAACGTGCACTTATACGCGTGTGCCTCCACTCTTGATTAGTTATATTTTATTTCCCCTTAACATGGGCTTGTGGAGTTTGTACCTCAGATTTGTTCAAGTGTTCATCTTTTATATTTATTTATATTGAATTGTTATTAGATTCCTTTACTTCAATTTCAGAACTGATTGCCTGATCACAACGCCTTACAGTGATTGTTTGTCAGCTTTGTAATTTTTTTTAAAAATATACACATGCCTAGTATGTGTATGACCAGATTTGCAAGGGGTCCAAACTTAGTTTATAAACTATGCAATACAAAAAAAAGGAAGATGTATCTTAAACCAATATTTTTGTCATAGTGGCCAGGTGAAAGGTTCTGATTTCCAACCATTATTTTGGCAAAATCAATTGATCCAAAAAATGAGACATGTTGGTAAACCAAATTCGAAACAATGGCTTGTACCAATTTCATTCCTACCCACGGACTACCGATTTGTATACGTAAGTCTATTTCATCAATAATTTACTGCATAGGATTGGTTGGATAGATGCCTCTAAACACAACAAACACCAATGGAGAAAAAAGTTCAAACCAATTCCAATGTGTTAAGTGGATATGTACAGTTATCAAATACATTTTTCAGTTCATTAGAAAAGATATTTGACATTATAAACTCTAGATGCCTTCATTGCAAAGTTCTAAGTATAAAAAAACCTTGTCACATCAGACAAATTAAAAGAGAACTTAATTTAATGAAAGGCAGCAATGCAGGACTTCTGGCGACATCACTTATAGGCCAGAAATCACTAAAGCAATGTCTCGTTGTCTTAGCAATTCCTTAATCAAAGATACACCTCCACAAATAAGGAAAATCTTTGTCTGCTTATTATGCCTTATCCAGAAAAAAAAGGAAGCAGTTGCAGAACTTTTTCATAAAGCAATATATTACAATCTATCTAATAAATAAGTTATTGTCAATAGGTCCAGCATAAAAGTGTTTTACACAATATACTTATCAGGTCTGGGCATCCAGGGTGTTTGGATTTGGAATACTGTATGTCTCACTTACGGTGAGTTAAGTCTGAATCATGTAGCATACATGTGGTGAAATAAACCTGCACTATTTATAGCATTAGACCTGTTTTTTTGTATTTTTCACCTGTACTATATTATCTATGTTTTGCACAATAGTTTTGGTATGAAACATGAAACATGTCCTAACAAAATGAATAGTTACAGACATTGTGCTTCTATGAATTCTTTTCAATATGTCATGCTGTGTATATTTTTGCATTTTTTATTCCTATCATTTTAACTGAAACATGTGTTACTCGGTCTAAATTCAGGATATTATAAATTATTTAAACAAGAGATAAAGAATATCTGTTCGATGGAAGGGCGCATACCCCATCAAGTGAGATTGACTGTCCTTTCTCCTCCATTTTTACTCTCTACAAGCCTTTCATCATTATTCTTTGGCCCTCAGCAGGTCACTGGAAGTGATCAATTAAAAGGAAGAGCAGACCACACAGAAGTGCAATGTTGTGACAGAAAAAGGGTCTGGGATGATGCACATAAAATAGAAATATGAAGAAAAAATAAGTAAAGAGTTAATAATAAATGTCAGGAAAAAGGGGTCTTTGGAGGGGTAAAAAAAAAACAACTGATGACCTAAACAGAGGGGGGAAATGTACATATTTGGTTTAATGAAAATTCCAAGGAGAAACAATAGAGGAATAGAGTTCTCAGTATAGAGGCAAGATACATGGATGAGGGTGACACAGGTGTATTAAATATTGGTAATTAGCCAGCACAGGACAGAAACCTTATGCCTGTATGCGTTAGATATGGGTAAGGTAACAGTACTGAAGAAATAACAGGTTTTAAGATTTGAACGATTTAATAAATATAAAAAAAAACACACAATAGTTTAACTATTAGTGCTTATTTGGCAAACAAATTGCAATAGCTACTTTTAGATCCCAGCATAAAAAAGGTCAGAGAAAATGACTGCAACGTCACTATTGCAATTTGTTCACAAAATAAAGGTTTTGAATGAAGACCCTTGAGTGCACTGCCTTTCCTTGTTTATAACTCAATCAATATATAAAATCACCTATATTCTCACATCAGAAAATATACTTGAGTCACAATAGAGGGTGCATTTGTGCAACGGATGGGGGGGGGGGTTGGGGCAGACAGATGGTGCTGTGAAGAGATGAAGGAGAAGTCAGTGCATTCCAGGCACAAGGCTAATTATAGCTGCCCTCCTCCCAGAATGCTCTGAGGCAGAAAGCACTCAGCCAGGGAACCACATCCTGGCTGTGCAATCCTTTCCAGCTTAATAGAGGAAGGTGCTACAAAGCATGATAGCCTAACTCTTTGTTTACCATAAAGTATCTGTCCCCAATAAAAAACCCTTTACTGATAATACCTTGCAAACATTGTGATCAAGTGGCATACACCCTGATACACCAATGCATGCTTCTTTGGAAAAACAGATGCTGAAACTGCTTATTAGTCATAGTTAAAACCAACACAGTCATTTGGAAGGATTTAATGCATCTGGCTTATTCTGGGATGCAGAGAATGATATACCTTTTTGATTGTTATTCAAATTATTTTATGGATTAGCCAGTTTGTATTAAGTCTAGGTTTCAGTGATGATGCTTACTGCAGACCAAAGACATGTAGAGAAACACCCCCCCTTTTAGACATCTCTAAGTAGCATATACTAAGAGATGAGTACTGTAGAATAAGGTGATAACTTTTTACTATGGACTGCTTGACGTGAGGAAGAGAGAAGTGTATCTCTAGAAATCTTTTCTAAAAATGAACTGTTAGTCCATAATAGAAAGGTATCATCTTATCCTACAGTACTCATCTTTTAGAGATCTCAATAGACAAGCCTACAAGATTAGTTTACCAAGACAAAAGTGTTTATTAATACACACGTGTGGGTGCACATGAGGAAAGGGAGAGTACGGAAATTCAGGGCCATTCATTTAAAGGTAATGATGGGAAAGTGTAAAACTGTTTGTGAAATGTTTTAGTCATTTAGCCTAAATCATTATTATTAAAGCAGATGTCTGTTGGACAAAAAAATTTGGCCAACCGTGTTAAATGGACAGGGTTGGTATTCATATTTTGACATTTCATGAAGGGGTTCATGCATGGGTATTATGAATTGCATATTTGGCTTATAAAATACTCAAAAGATTAAGATAAGATAAGTGGGCATGACTACACCTGGACCTATATTTCTGCATAATCAATAGAATTTATGGTTGCAAACAATAGTCGATCTGAGATTTAACATCAACCATAATACTAAGCGCAACAGATAACAGTATATAATTTCCCTCATAAAATAGCTTAATTATTATTAATAATACTTCGAATGTATTAGAATGAATAGTAAAAGTTACCTCGAATAGTGGGTATACATGTTGCTTACAATCTGTATCTGAGGAAATTTGTGTGTATGTGAAAAAGTGACTGGTCCACAAACCATTGTTGTCGACTGCAGGATTGGTGATTGGTTTGGGCATTTCTGACCCAAAATTCCAATAAGTTGCTATCAGCCTCCCGTTTTTAGGGTTGAGAGAGTTGTTACATATTAAATACAGATTCCACTGGAAAGTTCTGTGTAATGTGCGACATCTGTCGCTGGTGCGAACCAAGCTTAAATGGTAGAATAACATGTATTACCTTGACATTATACCGATTCAACATTTGATCCGAGTTGAATGTTGAATCGATTGTAATGCCGAGGGGAGCAGCAGTTTTGCCATTTCCTAGACAGATCATGTTTGTGATCGATTGCATAATGATGGGGCTAGGTGGTTCTCGTAATGTCGCAGGATTGTCAGGAGGTAATGTATCTAACCCTAGAAAACAGATATGTCTCCCCTCTTTTTCTCACTACAAAGGCATGTACACTGTAGCTCCTTCCCTTCCCTCCCTTCCAGACGCCTGTCCTATCTCTACTCTCATCCTTTATTTATCTGCTTCCTCCTGTGCGCACAGATTAGCTGCTCCCTGCTGGAACCAGGATCTGTCAGACTGGCAGATAAAATACACAGCCTGAAAGAGAGAAAGGGTGTGTGCATAGTTACTTAGCATCATTATACAAGCAGAGAACACTAACTGCATAGGTACACAGTGTTTCACATTTTGCACAGGATATAGATGCACTGGGCATTAGGTGAGGTAGGGCTGCGGGAACAGGAGTATGTTGCCTGGATACAGAATGTGGAAGTGGGTCATGCAGCAGTGGGGACATGGTGACATCCAAAAGGGGAGTGCTTGCCATTAACTCCTGTTTAGCCACAGTGAATGGAATTAAAGTATTTTCATTAAACTTAACATAATGCTTTGTAAGGAAGTGACCACTTTTTAATAAATTTTCTAACAACCAATAATAAGAAATTGACCCCCTTTTTTGTCTTATTATTATTATTTCTATTGAATACAATTTAGGATCAAAAATAAGCCAACATACTAACCTTTATAAGCTACAGTGCTAGAAATGTTCACAATTATAAGAGTGGAATGACCCTTTTTTTGTAGCCTTCTATGTTTAAATATACACATTCTTATTCTGTGAACAGAGACCTATTATCCAAGCTTTCTCCTGGTGGCAGGTGACAAGGTCACCACATTTCTAGATCATATGACATCAGAGAAGAGTTGAGTGTACATACTGAAAAGGTACTAAAAGAGTATAACCACTAAGCTAGGAACATCAAAGATTTCAAGGACAGATGGGGTTAAAAATGCAACCATTGCAAAGGATATTGTGCAAAGGATATTGTGTTATGCTTGGCAGGCATTTTTGCTTGGCAAGAAAAGGGTTACACTGTTATGCTCTGCAGTAGCTGGCCTTACAGAGTCTGACCTCTTCATGTAATCAGTTCAGTGACTTGGACTCTGTGCCTGCACACTGCTGACTGATCCTGCAAATCAGATACCAGATGGGCCTCTGTATATGGAAAGCCTTGGCTACAGACAGCTCTGCTGCAGAGAACAAAGCTATAGATGCTGCATTCTAAAACTGAAAAACAGAAAGTTGATTGTGAAGGCAGCCATTTTATAAATGATCTTTAAATCACTAAAGACTAACAGGGTGAGCGTCAGCAATAGGAAACGGATTAAAGTCACGCTAACTGATGTAATATCGACTAGAATAAGGAGGGCAGGTAGCAGACATCAGCAAGTGTAACCACCTCTATAAGGTTATGATGTTTAAGATTAATGAGTTACTTAGTGGTTTCTTGTATTGTTTCTTCAACTGCAACCACTAGGAGACCAGGTAACCAAAAAGGTAATTTGACTGTAACCTAGCCTAAAAGCAGTTTGCTTGACTGACATAATTCTTAACAAGAAAAAAACCATCAGCAATGCTTTTGGAGTAGTACCCTTTTCTGCCCTGATATGTTTAAAATGAGCCCTGGACCTATGTGACTGAAGCCTGTGAGATGTTAAATTGCTGAAACGCTCAACACTTCCTGCTTCCATTTACCTAGAGTGAAATCACCAGCACCCTTTGCTCCACAGTAATAAGGATTAACTGCAACCAGCCTTAAAGGGCATTTCTCCCCTTAAACAAAGAAACTGCTATTTTTACCAGTTTATTACATGTATTTGTAACCATACAGTGGTTGGCAAAAGTATTCATTTTGCAAAGAAGAATGGGCAAGGATTTCAGTCTCTAGAAGCGCAAAGCTGGTAGAGACATACCCTAAAAGACTGGCAGCTGTAATTGCAGCAAAAGGTGGTTCTACAAAGGATTGACTCGGGGTTGAATAATTACGCACACCCCACTTTGCAGTTATTGATTTGTTAATGTTTGGAATCATGCATGACTTTTGTTCCAATTCTCATGTGTACACCACTTTGTATTGGTCTTTCACGTGGAATTCCAAAAAAATGGATTCATGTTTGTGGCAGTAATGTGACAAAATGTGGAAAACTTCAAGGAGGCCGAATACTTTTGCCAACCACTGTATATTTTTAAAGGAATAGTTCACTCCCAAAGTGAAGTTTTCCTTTAATGTATTGATTGAAGCCCAGGTGGTTAAGGAGCTATGTATTACCTCCTGTTTTTCAATCAATAACTCAGGAGCAAGGGCCGAAGGTAAGTATATTTACCTTTTGTGTGAACTCCAAATCTCCAACCACTGTTCCTGTCCATTATTGTGCATGCACACTAAAGAGAATTAGAACCAGGAAGCGGCTCTGGCTCCTGAGTTAGTTATTGAAGAACAGGAGTTAAGGCATAGCTCCTTAACCTCCCGGGCTTCAATCAATATATATAAGGAAAAGTTCACTTTGTATATGGTATCTGCCTCCACCCTCTGCTAAATGAGCTTTATATAAGCTTCAGCGCGTGCAGAGGAGGCAGCAAATAAAACATGAGTCAAACATTAGCCGTGATGTCAGTTGCCACAGCTTTGATTGATTGCATGTAGGGAGGGGACAGCTTACTCTGCTAGAATGGGTACAATAAAGTTAAAAATATATCAATTGGGACTGGGGGGAGGTAACTGACAATTGACCAGTTTTTTGTTTTAAGGGTGGACATGCCTTTTAAATCTGCCTTTTTTCCTTTGTTGACTCTCCTTTATCTTATTTTAGCTCTTAAGCTGGTTACACACATCAGTGATAAAAGGGCCAATACCGTTGGTACTGAGGGTATTTTCCCTTTATCGGCAATGTGTGTATGTCCGTAACAAGCATTTCCGATGCTGCCGAACGTTTAGCGTCCACATGTTACATATGAAAAATTTCCCTTAGTCGTGGTCATACCCCTATACTAAAGTATAGGGAGTCGGCCACGATGGTTAAATGTATGGAGGTTAAGATTTGTCACCCTACAATTTATAAAGGGTGAATAATTGTGACTGTAGCTACAGCTACTGTGTGTACCCAACTTTAGGGTTTAGATAAAGAACAATCAATCACCCACTCCCTTTGCATATACCAACCCATCCACCTGGCCCCACTATGTGTAAGCATAGCTTATTTCTCTGTCACTGCAGGGCTAATTATTTCAGTATTAAGACCATGAAACGGAAAAGGCATTATCTGTGGATCTGTGCTTTTACTGTGGCAGTAGATAACACCCAATCCTGCAGTTAGCTGCTGTTTGTGTGGTCTGTTATTAGAGCAAAGTCCCAATCTAACACTGCAAGTAAAGAAATACATTTAAAAACCCTCTCCCCCAACACACCTCTTCAAGCTCCTAAAGCTAAAAAAATCTTAATTCAAGCAGTGATAACCACTGTCAGAGCTGCTTACCTTTCCATTGCAAGGCAGTTTTACCATCACCATAACACAAAATAATAGGGTAAATGTTATTAGCTCACGAAGAAACAATAGTGTCCTCTGCACTCGTACCAAGTGTGGGTGCTCACTCCTCCAGATAATCCTCAGGTGAGGAAGGGGGCACGTACCCCCCGAAACGTTGCGAGATGTTTGGTCTGTATTGAATAAAATTACAGTTTGGAGTGCCACCCGTGCCTATTTGTGATTTCTAAATGTTATTAGCTGTTGCTCACTGTTTGGAGACACACTTCCTCTCCACTGCACATGCTCCCCTCTCTAGCAGAGTCTTATAGGGTTATTCAAGAAAAGTCCTTATCGTTAAAAAAGGTGCTAATTTTGCCCCAACCAATCAGATGTTAGCTTTCAAATGTTAAATAAGATCTGATTGGTTGGGGCAAAATTAGAAAGTCCTTAAACGATAAGGACTTTCATTGAATCTACTGGATAGTTTCTGGAGGGGCTGTGCAAAGAGAGAGGGGAAATGCATTCTAATTACCGTATAAACTCGAATATAAGTGGAGATTTTCATGCTTTATAATTAGCCTGAAAACCTAACCTCGGCTTATACTCGGGTCAAGTCCTAATTTAGCTCCAAATGCTGCAATTGAGGATAGTAACCAGTAGGTGGGGCTGTGTTAATCAATCCCTCACCTGCATAGAAAGTTACAGGAGCTGATCTGCCTTTACACTCCTTCCTGCTTTCTGTAGTCAGGCTGCTGGACTCACTCAGCATCTGGATGCAGAAAATCTGATGGGTCTTCTCAGTTTGGGGCAAAAAATGGCTGCAAGTTCTGTGCAAGTGACAGCCTGAAACTACAACTCTCAGGTACTTAACTATTGGGGTCAGAGTGCCCTTTACTATATGGGGGTCAGGAGAATTGTAAATGATGGTAAGATTAATTAAAAGTTTATTGAACCTTGCCACTGCACATGTTTAGAAACTACAATTCCCAGCAAACAAAGCATGCTGGGAGTTGTTGTTTCCAAACATCTGGAGTGCCAAGGAATTGGGGGTTACTGGTACTGCATTTGGTTATTACTTTATGGGAATTCTGCTGTCCATTTAAAGGGCAACTTAAGCCACAAAACAATACAGAATCAGAAGGCAATAGTGGTCATAATTTCTACCCTCGACTTCTACTCGGGTCAATCAGTTTTCCCTAATTTTTCATGTAAAAATAGGTACCTCGACTTATACTCAAGTATATACGGTAGGAGTGGGCTGAACAGGACATGAGGAAATATGGTGAGATGGAAGCACTAGGGCCAAAAATGTATCAAGTTTATGGCAGTTAAAAAAAAAAATATAGAAAAGGCAAGTCATTTTGTTTTCACTATAGTATAACTTGCTGGAAAAAAAAACAGGAATTAATTTCAAATTTAACTGATGAGTGATGTCATCAATGGCCATTCCCAGATTTTTAGAATTCTTTTACAAAAAAAACCCTTAAATGTCAATCTTCACTGGAATGGCAATCTCAGCAAATTCACCTTAAGATTAGACTGTGCAATACTAAGCCAACATTGCATCTAAACAAACCACAAACATTTGGCACAATCAGTGTGATGTGATAAGATACTACATTTTCATTACATTATTGCAATTATGTAACCCCCTTTGCAGCAATTACTGCATTGTGTGTTTTATGCTGTAGGTTTATTATATCGGGCACACTGCAGACCCCACCAAAGAGTAAAACGCATGCTAACCCAATATTACTTCGAGTGGGTTTTACAATACTTTAGGAACCATCACACTTAATTGCATCACCCCCAATGTACTTTGCATAGACAGACCAAAGAGGACATGTTTGGCCAAAATGCACAGCTCCATGTTTGATAAAAACGAAATAAAGCAATAAACACAAACTCATAAAAAGTGTGATGGGTGTTAAGATTGGTTGGCTTGTTTTGCAGCCACAGGACCGGAGGCCTTGTGTCCCTGAGGACTTGTGTCCCACAGCTAAATCATCGTACAAAATAGGGTTATGCAACAGGGCAAATCCTAAACACACATTCAAATCTACAACAGAAGTCTGAAAAAGAAAATAAACAAGATGTTGCAAAAGCAAATTATTGCTGCTAAAGTTGGATCTTCCAGCCAGACAGGTGGCATGAAGATGGAGGTGACCTAAATAAGTAATAATTGTACTAACCTCTTCTCTGTTCTAAAGCTGCATAGTACCCAGGGTAAGGACCTAAATCACTAAGTCATCACCCCTAGGTACTTTACCTAACAGCTGATATACTTACTCAAAGTTTCCTTTGGTGCTCCAGTCTATCCCTCCCCTCTGGCAGTGTCACCATTTTAAACTTTATATGCATTATAGTTCTCCTACAATAATGCCTACCAATGCTCTGAAATGATCGTAAATAATGCACCAGAGAACTTATTGTATGGTTCATTAATACATTTGTAAAAATTAATATCTGTGCAAATGCTGCTTTCTCCAGTGTTAAGGGTCATGTGCACCCCAAAACTAAAATTGAAACCACTGAGTAGTGTTAAAAATCCTTACCTTACTCCTCTGTTGCAAATGGTTGTCCTGCAGTGTTTAGTCAAAGTCCAGGAAACTGAAGAATAGGAGCCTTCCTGTGTGTGAGAAGATTTTTGCCCCTTCCCTGCCCTCCTAGAGGACTTTGGCATGCACAGGAGAGCCCTTTCCGCCCTCTCTCCAGAACTTTATTTCATTTTATAAAAATAAATTATTTTCTGTGGTGTAGGCACCCCCCTCCCAACCCTAACTGTATGGTTTAAATAGAAAAAACAATGCACAGAAACCTTACCAGACCGCATTCCTTCGGCTTTCTCAATAGGTCTGGCCCCTAATATTACTCTGTTCCCGGAAGTATCATTAGAGGCTGTGGGAAAGAAGGCTGTTAAGTATGTTTCCTGGCACTTTTTTACAATTAAATCTATGTGGTTAGGGTTGAGAGGGGGGTACCTACAATATGGTAAAAAAAATAATTTTGAGGTGGACATACATTTTAAAAGACAAAATTTGTATAATCTGTTTGCAGTCAAGCCCCTCCATTCCCCTTAAAGGGCATGTCCACCCCCAAAACTGTAATCCCCCCAACTACTGGCCCCATCATGTAGTGTAGTGTAATCCTTACCTCACATCCCAGCTCCATAGGGTTCTCCTGTAGTCCCCCCCAAAGTCCCAAAAACTGCCCACCAGGAGGCTAGCAGAGTCCATATAGGACACTGCCTCCTACCTGGCCTCCGGGAGAATTTTGGCATGCGTACTGCAGCCGTTCTCCCCCTCCCGTTCTACTATCCCTCCCCCTAGCATAAAACCCCTTTAATACAGTATTCCCCCATGTCTCCCAGCCCCAACCGCATGGTTTTTATTTTTAGAAAGCTCCCCAAACTCTTACTTACCTCTTCTCTTTCCTCCGCTGCACTGAATGACCGGCAGCCTCGTCCGTGATTGGCTGCCGCTCAGCCAATCACAGACGCGACTGCCGGTCCCGCCCCTCTGCTTGCATTCTCGCAAGCACAGGGCCGGCAGCGTGGCTAGGAAAGAGGGGAGGTAAGTAAAAGTTTGGGGGGGCTTTCTAAAAATAAAAACCATGCGGTTGGGGCTGGGGGAAGGCAATATTAAAAAATAGAAATAAGGGTGGACATACCCTTTAATAAATGAGTTGCCCTTCTCCCGCCAAATGCATCAACTTACATTTATGAGCATTGCATCTCATACTGGATAGTTTCGGGTTATCAACAAACACAGACCTTGTTCTCTAAACTCACTTCTTTGTCATTTATAAACAGATTAAATAAAAGTGACCCCAGTACAGAACCCTAAGGCACTCCACATAGATAAAGCACTCCACATAGACAAAGCACCGTTGACAACTACTCTCTATCTATATGCTATCTATCAACCAATTCTCTATTGATGTACAAATGTCTTTTTCAAGGCCAACTTAGTTTATACACAAGCACTATATGGCACAATATCAAAAGCCTTAGCTAAATCTGAATAGAACACATCCAATGCTATGCCAGAATCTAAATTCTTACTCACATCTTTCATGTTGATTACTACCTTTAACATCCACTTTCAAGAAAAAAGTCCAAAATATGATAAAGATTAAAGTGTTCCCCACCACTGATGTTAAACTAAGACCAGGAACACACGAACAAATTTATCATTGTTAGTTGCGACAGCCTGACCAATTATGCTGATTATGTCCATAGGGCCGAGATTTTCCAACATTCTGACATACCCAATCACCTGCAAAAAAAACCCAAAACAGGACCCCAAAATGTTTTATATCTATCCATTCTTCACTTTCTCTTTTAGCTTGCTTAATTACTTCCTTAGCAATCCTTATTACAGCTTTTATAAATGAAGGATAATTTGAAGGATTGTCATCTTCCCTCTAATTTAAAGATTTTATATGCACTTTTCTTTCTATTTCCCTTTTTACCTAAGAGTTTAGCCACATTTAACGGACTTAATTTAAAATTACATTTGTCAAAAATATATATATATATATATATATATATATATATATAATATATCCCTAAATTTAGATAATTTGTACTTTTGTTCAGTATCTTTACCTAAAAACAACATCACCCCAATCTATGAGTTGGAAGGATTTTTTTTAACAGCACAAGATTTGCTTACCTAAATTTAAATGGATTTGTGAACTAATGCACTTTTGTTTTCTAAAATATATATTAAAGGGACACTAAACCGTTCTATTAATGTTCCTTGTACAGAGGCGTGAGATCCATTATTCACAGGGAGGTGGGAATAAGCGAACGCCCGGGTACTCTATGGTTACAGTCTACTGCAACTGACAGTCCTTCCTCCTGGCCGACCTGTCGAAAGTCTTAAACGGTCGGTCAGGAGGAAAGTAGTATGGTGTGTGCCAGCCTTTAGAAGTTGACTCAATAAAGGACTTGGGAGTTATTGTGCCCAATAGCCTTAGTTGTGCAAACCAGTGTCATGCAGTAACTTCTAATGCAAATAAATTTCAATCCTTTATAAGATATCATCAAAGGAGCAGGGCATAATTCTGCCTCTGTAAGGCTTTATCTGGAGTATGCAGTGCAGTATTGGAAAACTAGTTTGGAAACTAGTCCACAGGAAAGATAACATGTTTCCCTTTAATAAAGGAATGCAGATTGGTGCTATGAAGATAGATAATCAAAGTTGGATTTGCTTTCCAGACTGACTACATGGTGGAGGAGCGAGAGATTGGGTAACAAACAAACCTTCTCATCTGGCAACAGGCAGGTTTTATTGAAGAATGGGAGGTAAGACACAGCTCCTTTGCCTCCTGTTCTTCAATAAAACTGAATTGCTAAATTTTTGTCTAGCAGTGGAGATACCCTTTAGCTTGATCTCTAACTCTCAGAAGTCATTTTTAAAGGACCACTCCTCTCATTTTTTTATTGGCATCGATGTTGTGAACAAAGACAGCTGAGTAATAACCTACAGCCCCTCCCAATAATCTATCTACACAATACACCACGTTGAAACCTATCACCAGGTAGGTAGCACACTACACTGTTCAGCAAGTAGGGTTGCAGTGGAAGAAGTATATCCACTTTTCTAATAAATGAATCTCAAATCACTACCACCTACTTCCCCTGGTATCCCTTACTAATAAGTTTACTGGCCACTACCTGCATCCCCCCTTAGGTTTACCATGCCCTGCAATGCTTTAGATTCTGCACCTCAGATTCCAAATGGGAAAGCCACTCATATCAGACACAAGTATGGGTCCACAATTTATTAACTTACACTTACTCATTTTTTATTTTTTATTTCTAGGATTGTCCCCTGTTTAAAGTATAAGTACACTGTAATATTAAGTTATGCTCAATAGGAAGCTGCAGCTTTAAAAATGCTTTTGGCATTTTTTTCCCCAAAGCCCCTCCAGAGCCTACCTTTTTAGTTTCCTGACATATTGATTGTCCTTAGGTTCATGTTTAGGTTCTCCCCTCCGAGATTATCATCTACCTCCTGATTGGTAAGCCACAATAGGTAAGGCGTGTGACGTTATGTGTGCACAATGGACACGCGCACTAGAATGGAGCGCACAGAGCAGACAAGCCTTATCTATTTAAGCTTACCAATTGGAAGGTAGATGATCGGGAGGACCTTAAACATGCACCTAAAGACAATCAATATGCCAGCAACTTTGAATCTAAAATGATAGGCTCTGGAGGGGCTTAGGGAAAAAAAATATGCCAAAAGCATTTTTAAAGCTGCAGCTTCCAATTGAGTGTAACTTAATTTTACAGTGTACTTATCCTTTAATAGATTCACACAACTCCGTTCAATCAACAGTTTTAAATGCATTTCTTAACTCCTTAAAGGTGGCCATACATGTATTTATAAGATTTTACTTACCCGACCAAGCGATCCTGCTGGAACTGCCTCTCCCATTCTTCTATGGGACCAACATGTGATCGCAAAATGAATGGGATTTTGCATAAAAGAACGGTTGCATTGAAGAACGGAAGAGGCGGTTCCGGCAGGATTTATCGAATGTCGCGGGAGGGCTCAGTCATGTAAGTAAAATTGTATATATGTATGGCCACCTTTACATCGATGCCCCAAAACTGGAACAAGTTGTGTCTGAGGCATCTCAATTGAGTTGATTGAGGCATGACACCACCAGCTGCAAAAGAACATCAATAAAGTGGGCGTGGTCTTAAAGTGTGAGAAAAAAATTCACGTTCACCGCTTCTCTTCTCCCCATGTGTCCCGCTTTTGCGTTTTAAAATGTTGGGGGGAATGCAGGACATGTCTGAGTTGGTTCGTGTTATGGCGGGCCCAGAAATGTACCCAGTATGGGGCCCAGAAAAGTCTGATGGCGGCCCTGCCAACAAGGGGAGATACAAAGAAGCTTATTGGACATCTCTGATTTGGGGTAGTGTAATTTAGCCCTTATGGGGCCCATACAATCACTGCATCATACATTGTCTTGATAGGGAAAAATATTGGGACAAAGCTTGGAATATTATCCATATGTGCTCCAAGAATCATGCGATTTTGGAATAACTGTACAACTGGGTGTTCTGTATTTTGGTATGCTATTTAAAAGCAATGTTCCAGTTTTAGAAGCCAACATTCAAGAACTCTAATCCAACAAAAATAATTCAGCAGTTAATTTGTGTCTTTCATTAGAGGGAGCTATTAGCATCTTAGCACAAACAAGTACTATAAACCAGGAATCACCATGGTAAGATGTATTTGCCACATTCCTTTACAATGCTCCCTTATAATTTAATTAGAAGGACCAAAGTTCCTTGTTTTCATGCAGTCTATATTTATTTTATGCTAGATCACACTATTTCTCCAACTTTATTTTGTCAGTTTGTACTCATAAAAAAAAGGGCAGGTCCACCCCTACATCTGTGGTATAAGCAAGCACTGTGTCTTGATGATGAAAATGAGAGGGTGTTCCAGTTTCTGATTAATATTAAGGAACAGTTCATGCCAGCAACATCGGGAGGGGGGCAGTTTAGTCTTACCAGTGACGTGAGAGGAAGGAAGAACTGTCTAAAATCGAAAGCTAAGCCAGGCACAATCACCTGTAGTGCCAATTGAAGCAGTAATTTTAAACAGAGAGATATGATACACGGATGAATAGGTGCAATAAGGGTAACCCCCTCTTTATTAGATGGATTAAAGCATTCAAAGAGTTTTATGCTTGTTCTACAAAATGTTGGAATGCTTTCATCCATCTAATAAAGAGAAAGAAAGAAATGGACATTATACACTTTGTTAGGTGACCACTGTTTCCCTTTAAGTGAACTACAGGAGTCCATCTTTCTTGCTGTTTGATGTGAGTTTGAACATGCTACAAGATAAGTTCAGATGGAATCTCATTTGGGGAACTTACAAAGGGAGACAACTGTTCTCCCCCATTTGAGACCACAGTTCCTCTTTAATTCCACTGATTTTTTCCCCCGACTTACAGCCCAGAAACTGTAATATATTACCTTCCTTTGCAAGCAATTCCTAAAAATAATTACCTGTCGGAAATCAAATATTTTATTACAGCAAACATGGCAGTTACTTTAACCTTACCCTTACCTTAGATCAGGGACTTATATAGTATTTTATTGGAAAACAAATATTAAGCTGGCCATACACTTAATTCTTATTTTTGACTTTCCCCTAAATGTTTGAAAAACTGCATGGCCCATACAATCGGGATTGGTGCGTGTATGGGCCTCTTATAGGAATAATTTGCTCAGAAAGTGAACTACTGTATATACTCAAGTATAAGAAGAGGTTATTATTATTTTTTAAAATGTACCTGAAAAGCTAACCTCGGATTATACTTGAGTGACAGCACTTACGATGCATACGGCCCCTTTAAGGCAGCTAGGGGATCAGGGGGCAGCATTCAAGTGATCCCCCATCAGTTTGGTCCAAATTCAATGTGGGGACTGGGAGCTAGCAGCCCGTGACCGCATAATGGAAGCCGGTCCCACCAAGAGAAGAGGAGTTCAGATCGCAGTGCAGTAAATGACAGCTTACTGTAGTATTTGTGAATGGAGCTCAGGAGTTCCATCCACAACTTAGGTGATCAGTTCTAATTTGGAAAATTCTTTTCAGGAAGTGATATTTCCGTATTTGGACTTGGAAAACATAATTTATGCCCATATTCCCAAGTTCGTTATTTTTTCCCCTACAAAAAAAATACCGTATTTGGTCATGGGGGCAGTAGAGGTCAGAATTTCTACCCTCTGTTTATAATCAAGTTAATCAGTTTTACATATTTTTTAGGTAAATAATTACCTTGGCTTATACTTGGATCGACTTATAGGGTATTCCTTTTTTTGGCATGTCCACCCCCAAAACAAACTTTGGGGGTAAGGCAGGTTACCCCTTCCCACCCCCAACCACCACAATATTTCAGTAAAAAAGTCCCCACGATTTCTACTTACAGTGCCTTCTCTCCTACGGCGATCCATTTCGGCCTCCTGCTTGCAAGCAGGGGCCGGACCTCAGCCACGTCTGTGATTGGCTGAGAGGCAGCCAATCACAGACACGGCTGACATCACTGGAAACGGCGTGGGAGAGAAGGCTCTAAGTACGGATCAAGGGGCTTTTTATAAAAAATATTGCAGCGGCTGGGGGCGGGCAGGGGTTACCTACCTTACATACAAAGGATTACACGCTAGGTGCAACGATGGCTTAGGATGGATACGGATGGTGAGAGGTTCTGCGCATGCCCCAAACCCTGACGAGGAGGTGGATTTAGCACAGATCAGAAGCCTCACAGACAGCTAGGACTCTTCAGTTTCCTGGACTTTGAAAAGGCACATCTTGGGAACCATAAGGAGCAGAGATGTAAGGTAAGATTTAATTTAAACTGTAAAGTGGAGCCAGTAGTGTGTTTAATTATAGTTTTGGGGGTGGACATGCCCTTTAATTGAAGGATGTGAGGTAAAGAATAGCTCATTTATCTACCATTCTTCAATCAATGCAAAAAAAAAAAGGATAGCTTCATTTTCTGAGTGAACCTATCCTTTAAGATACCAGTTTAATTATCAATTAACTGCAATACACAACATTTACCTAGAAATGTACTTGGATTAGGTAACTTTCATTGCCTCCTATTCTTTTCCAGTATACCCTGACCTCAGACACATGCACCTTTGTGAAGATTCCAAAATATATTTTCTGTATTGGACTGTACCATGATTGGATAGAAACTTCTAACAAGCTCCTGCAGTACTAAGGACTAGGTAACTGTGATGAAAAATAGCCCAATATTTAAATCACTGTTAAGTTTGGAGTTCTAGGAAATAAGCATTTTCAGCAGCCAGACCAAAATAAAAGAAGAGGAACAGATAATTTTATTTTTTTTTTAAGGTAAAAGTACTCTGTCTACTGATTCAATGTTGGAGGCTTTAGCTGCCCTTTAAGAGCTGCCATGGTAACATGAAAACTACAGTCTCTTCTTTCCTTTACATAATAAGAAAGGGATCTCTAGCATTAACCCTTTCTACCTTACTTGAAGGTGCTGCCAACAGTGATGCAAAAGAGAATAGCCACTGACAAAATTGACATGCCATTATTCACTTTGATTGAAGAACTGAAGGTAAAGAACCTCCTGTTCTTCAATTAATCAGGAGCAGGTAGCTAAATGGTCAAACTTACCAATAATTATGCTCCTCCTCTTCTTTTTCGGACAGGTCCAGACCATCATCCATGCTCCTTTGGTAAGTCTGACCATTTCCTTCCTTTAGGCTGGGTACACACGGAGGGACTTTTTGTCCCGAGTGAGCGCTCAGCCAGGACAAATGTCCGTCGGTCACGCCAAATTCTGCCGCAGCCGAATCTGTGAGCGCTAGATCGTGCGGTCCCATAGAGAACCGCACGATCGATCGGAGTTTTCCGACATGCCCGATCGTTCATTCGTCCAATCCGGGCAGACGAACAATGTCGGTCGCGGCCGCCCACCCCCCACGAGCCGATATTTTAGGCCATATGGCTGAAAGTGCCGTGAATCGGTCTGTCGGCTGAAAATATTAGCTAGTGTGTACCCAGCCTAACAGTATGTCAATTTTGGCTATACCCTTTATCGCCAATACCCTTTAAGCTAGGTCCATACTTGTGATAACAATTTCTTGTTCTGAGACTTGAGGTCTAAGGTTCATACCCAGGTGCAATCGTGGGTGCCATCACGCGATGCATGTTGTGTACAAACGGCCCACGTATGGGCACTTTATCGGGCGAAGCGGGCATTCGCTCCAAGAACGTTGCCCGATCCACTGGGCAAATCTCCGAACAAGCTCCCGTTTCGACCAATAAAGTGCCCATACACAAGTCAATTATCGGGCCATTCGTACAAATCATGGGTCGCGGGTTGGCATCCGCGATCACACGTGTTTTTGTCACGACCAAGCGTTTGCTACTAGCCGTTTGTTGCGGCAATATTTCCCACAGCAGACAGCTTGCACCTTACTGAAAATAAATCTTTTTTTTTTAATTCCTTTGTGTTTATTTAGGCTGGCATATGCTGATTTTCAGTCAGACTGACTGAATGGTTAAACAGCAGCCATCACTACCATGCCAGAAACTCAATAAATGCATAAAAGCCAACAAGCACATTACTGAATTTTCAGGTACATGGTATGCTTCACTAACTGTTTCTTTAAACAGAGAATATACCATAGTTAGCTATGATTAGTCTACATTGGCAGTGAAAAATATGCACGTTAGTCATACTAAAACAGAAAACCATATTTTCCAAAGACTAAAACATTGTCCTCTGGTGGTCAAATTTTAACACACACACAAAAAAAGGATGGTTCTTGACTGATCTGTGTAACCCTTAAGCAATTACTGCCATTAGATTGCATTTTAAATAATGCAAATATGAACAGTACATTTGTAATATGTACAAGACCTTTACTATTTAATTTAAATAAGTTGAAATTTTGAGGTACTCGTTACTAAACTTATTTTTTGACAACTATCAACAAAATGAGCCTAGATGTTAAAGTTGATTGCTCAAACCCTTAACAATCCTGCTCCACTAGGGAGCAGACTATCACCATGATGCTTCAAGAATCCCATGTTGGCAATCAGAATAGTGCACCTTGCAAGACACAAACATTACTTTTGACTACAACAAAAGGCATACTAATGAACTGTACTGCACCAGCCTGCTTGATAGTAAAGTTATGCGATTCTACTAGGGAACACCAGTGGGGGAATTATTCTGTCAGAACCAGAATATATTGCAAAGAAGATTCCACATATAAAGGACTATTCAACCCTTTACCTTGTGCAATGCAACATACTGGTACTGCAAGTATATTAAAATGCATGTTTAACATTTATCTGTATGTAATAATTTAACATCTGGCAAAGAGGAAAAGAAACAAAAGCTTAGAAATGGCTAATGATATCTACTTGTTTTTAACAGTTTCCCTAAAAAGACAAAATATTGAACTTTGTGATTCAGTAAAAAAAAAAATACAAGCCCTTAAAGGGCAAAAACTTTTTATATGTTGTAGGGCTTTCTCCCCCAGCCCCAACCGCATTATTATTAGGCCAGAAACCCCCCCTATCTTTACTTACCTTCGCTCTATCCTCCGCCGCACTGCCCGGCCTTCTGCTTGCATGAAACTGCAAGCAAGGGGCTGGACCAGCAGCCGCATCAGTAATTGGCTGAGAGGCAGCCAATCACGGACACGGCTGCCGGCAGTTCAGAATGGCGGAGGATAGAGGGAAGGTAAGTAAAGATCGGGGGAGTTTCTGGCCATAATAATAATGCGGTTGGGGCTGGGGGAGGAAGCCCTACAACATATAAAAATTGTTTTGTGTTAGGGGGAGGGAGACCAAAACGGGAGGGAGGGCTGCTGTGCACATGGCAAAATTCTCCTGGAGGAGAGACAGGAGGCAGAGTTCTATATGGACACTGCTAGGCTCCTGGTGGACAGTTTTTTGGACTTTGGGGGAACATTGCAGGAGAACCATTTGGAGCTGGGATATAAGGTAGGGATTTTTATGCACTACAAAGTGGGGCCAATAGTGGGGGAAATTATAGTTTTGGGGGTAGAAAAGCCCTTTAAATGAACAAATTCCCCAAATCAAGCAGCTAAATAACTGGTACTCGTTTGTAAATTTGTTTCCAGTTTATGTAAATTAGCTTGATTTTTCTCTAACTGCCCACAACAGAACTACCGTACATACTTGAATATAAGTCAATCTGAGTATAAGTCGAGGGACCTATTTTACCTTAAAAATTAGTAAAATATGATTGACTTGTGTATAAGTCGAGGGTAGAAATTATGACAACTGCCTTCTGATTCTATATTGTTTTAGTTGCCCTTTAAATGGACAGCAGAATTGCCATACAGTAATAGACATACTGGATTTGGCTATTACTGTATGGGACTACTGTATGGGAATTCTGCTGTCCATTTAAAGGGCAACTAAAGCCTCAAAACAATACAGAATCAGAAGGCAATTTTTTAACAATAGATACCATCCTGATTCTGTATTGTAAGTATTAGCTGCCCTTTAAATTCACACAGTAAAAGTACCATCCCACACAGTAACTAACCCCCCAATTCATTGCCACTACAGATGTTTGGAAACTACAAGCATGCTGGGAGTTGCAGTTTCCAAACATCTGCAGTGGCAAGCACTGCATACCCCCCCAAGATCTGTATAGGAGAGGACTTGCCTTGTGGAGAGAAGACTTCAATCCGGAGGAAGAGAGGACTTACAATCCTGAGGAAGAGAGGACAGACAATCCGGATGCATCGCTCCGCACACACTGTCTCCTGACGTCACTACTCGGCGCCCGGCGCCGAATAGTGACATCAGAAGGCAGAAGAGTGGATGCGGAAGCGTCAGCAGCCGAAAACAAGACAGTCAGGTAAGTGACCCGAGTATAAGTCGAGGTAAGATTTTTTAGCTATTTTTATAGCCTAAAAATCTCGACTTATACTCGAGTATATACGGTATCAACTTTCTTTGCCTTGCTGAGATTACCTCTTGCCTTTTCTTGTCCTCTGCGTTGGAAGCACTACTGCACTTCATCCGTGCTATGGTGTATGCCGATTTAGTATATTGAATATACCTCTGTCTCTTTTAAAAGTCTTGCAATAACTAATCTGTCCTTCAGATTTTCTTAAACCAAACTGACCTTTCTTTTGTCCCCTTTCTACTTTGATACCTAGGTAATATTATAACCAGATATAACCATCCTCATTTATGGAAGCCACAACCATAAAGCACCGCCTGTGCTGATTTATATTGGTAAATAACCTAACCTTTGCGAAACTAACACCAGCTCTGTGGCTGGGGTTAAATGTTGGCAAACATCTTGAACATAAAAGGGGAACTGTGGTCTCCAAACAAGTGAATGTTAAATAAAAAAATAAATGTTACCTTTAAAAATGAGCTCTGGATCACATCCCTAACTGCAGCATCTAAAAAGTTGTATTGCTAAAAAGGTTAACACTTTCTGCAGCTTGACCATTCTTGCACCTCTCCTGTACTCAGAGACAATCGATACAATCATTGTCCGTTCCCAGACTGGATCTTTTTGCAGAAAAAAAGTTCTTCACCTTGTGCTGCTGATCTTTTAAGGGGAAACCTGTGGAGACTCCAGCCCGATTTTGTTTATCCAATAAACCATTCAATATTGATAAGCGGTTGATAAAAGGCACACACCAAATCTATATTTTGAACGATTAGTGTAGCTCAAAATATCGATCCCGTGTTTGGGGGATTTAGGTTTACAGAAGCAGAGAAAAGTGCATTCAAACTTTGCAGACTTGAATGCACTTGAATGAGACTAATTATATTCAGAAGAATTTTTATTCTAGCAGAAGGTGCATTCATTCCACTCATTAATTAAACTTTTTCATAATAGATTATGTTTTTAGCAACAAGGCTTCATGTCTCTTATATCAAATTCAGAATTAATATTGTAGGTAATTCTCTGTAATGTAAGCAGTTAGCCTCAAAGTTCAGTGCAAATACATATGCTTTTCAGAAAAAAAGAGCAGTATTTTTTCATCCCAATGACCTTAATCTGCCAATTCAGCATTTTGTCTGTGTATAAATAAATGCAACCGAAATACTGACTTCCTGTTTGAAGGACCCCTAGTAGAGACCGTTATGGTTTTGCCCTTGACCCAGCGCCTGGGGTTGATTCAGTAAAGATATCTGAGCATCTTTGACCCATCCAACAGCCAATGAGTAGAAATTACTTTTAGGAACATTCCATGGATGTGGTACATCCTAGGAAGAAGGAGTGTTATGACCTGAAATGTCAGCTCACTAATGTCAACAGCAGGGAACAGCAAAGGGTATGAAATCAACTGTTTTTTTCAAAACGGGAGAGAAAATGTAGAATAACTAAGAAGGCATTACACAACTAACATTTAACAAATTTTGTATATTTCCACTGAACTGTCCCTTAAAAGGTCACCCAATCTTATGCTTTTGTCACACAAGTTCACACGGCATGGATGTTATACCTTAATAAATAACAAAACATAATCACACAGTTATTTGACTGCTGTAAAATGTAATAAAAGCTGGCGCGATTTCCCACCATTATTTGGGGGGAAATCGGCTGCAGCTTTTAATACATTTTACAGCAGTCAATAACTTTTTGATTTTGAACTTTTTAAGCATATTATTCCTAGCCGTAGCTGAAACTACCAGGATATTCTACTTTTTTTTTGCTTTGCCAGTCTGAGTTTTTTCTGTAAGCCATTCCATTTAACGGATTTCCTCTAGCCGCAAATTTTTCTATATTCTTTTTTTAATTTTTCAGTGTTTAATAAATAATAAATAATACCCTTTTTTTAACTCACTCAGCAGAATATCTTAGGTTAGACCTGGTGCACTCCTTTTTTATAAACTTGTTTTAAATCTTCTACCATTCTTCGCTTCCCTCCTTCCATAAATTGTTCCTGCTCTGCCCTGGCTCAGCAACAACCCTTGCCAATATCAGTTCCATGCTCTACACTGCTCCTTTGGGCATAGTGACAGCGGTTGTCACAGCAACTGCATCCCATGTGGGATCACAGTTAACACTTACAATCCCTCCATAAGGTTTACTGCACTCCACAGGTACATTTTGGCCTATGTGGCCAAAAGGTTTACTGCACTCCACAGGTACATTTTGGCCTATGTGGAGGGGAGCTAATGTAACAAAGTCCTCTTGCATGGCCTGTATCTTTCTCATATTGGGGACCAATAAGCAGAAGGGCCTAAAGTTAGCATTTACATTCATATGTATGCTCACATTGGTAAGGAAAACAAACATAACTGATATTTACTATATTCAAGCCCAAATAAATGATCAGCTGAAATAATGATCTGTACCGGACAAATCCATTCAGTAATTAATTAGAAGTACAATTTAATTTTGGTTAAGAATTATTTTATTCCCCATTTAGCGGGGACTTCGAGAGCGCCAAAGCACTTTTTTCTTACCATACCAAAATCTGTATCTGCATTATCAACTTAAATGATGAGACAAGCTGAAAGACCAAGCAAACAAAACAAAAAAAAATACAATGCATAACACTGAGCAACTTTTGCCACACGTGGAAGGCAAAATCCACAATTAAAAATCCAACACTCAGGGGGAGATTTACCCAAAGTCTCTATCACTCCGGGTAAAACTCTGCAAATCAATATCGCGTTTGTGCCCGTGGGTAAATCCCAATAAGAGATTTACACACAACCTGACTTTAACAATGGCTATTAGCTGAAAGTAACAAACACTATATTAAATCACGAGTTCCAGATGCGTAACCTGCGCATCCAGTGCTAATATGGAGTTAAAGTCACGCTAAGCAGCGTTAACGACATTAACTTCATATAATTGCCCAGCGGCTCTGGGTAAATGAGCCCGTCAGTTAGCAAGTCAAAGATTTGGATCTCCCTATGAATAAATAATATAAAGCTTTAAAACCTATTTACAAGTTGGCTTTTTTTAGCCACAGCACTGTTTGCGATGGCTGCGTAAGTACCGAAAAAAACACTCACCGTCACCTGATAGCTGGCGTTAAATACATTTGTGCAGATGAGATTCCCTCAGAGCCGCGCAGCCTCTGGTAAATCTGCTACGGGACATTTTCCCAGGGCAAGTGCAAATAATTACAGCAGTAGTGGGGTGGCAAGAACTTTTTTTGCGTAATTCTCCTGTAAATCACGTTCATTGTATTTTTTTAAGGGATAAATGCTTTAATTTCACATTGGCAGGAACTCTGGCAGGGTAGTTAAGTTGCATCAGTTGGCTGACAGTCTCTACTAAGATAAACATGCCCTTTAATCTTTTTAGTGTCACTTCTATGCAGAGCACATGAGGCTTTAGTTTTAATTTTATATTATATATATATTATTAATATATATTATATATATATATAATATAATATATTATATATTATATATGATATAGACACCCCAAACACACACACACACACAGAATCAGCGACTCACAGGACTTTAAAGTTTAAACCACACTTGGTTTATTCAGTCAACATGTTTCAAACCTTTACAGGCCATACCCGGAAGTGTATGAGTGTGTATCAATTTTAGACCATTGTGACATTACAGTCTGGACTGATCATTTTTCAATCATGCGGTTATGGTGATGGTAAATTAATGCTCCATACACAGGAACGTCGGCAGGTATGTCTCCTGGACAGTTTATTTAGACCAATCATATGTTCAACATCAAATTGATCTAATTGCAGGCCAGTGTATGATTTCTGTACAGTAAATATTAACATTGTTAAATGTCTTCTTGACCAGCTTTCCTTCAGGGTCATTAACAGGCCCTTATACTGTTCCCACCTACCTCCTGCAATAAAAGTATCCAGAGTGAAGACCTCAATGACCTGGAAGTGTGTGTCGTTCAAAGCAAACTGGCAACCATAATTTCAGAAATATATTGCAGGGGATCCAAGATAATCCCAGGGGTGAGGATCTTGTAGTTTAGGCAGTCACCCTGGGTACATTAAATGGGTGGGGGGGTTAGTGGGAAAAGTATAGTTCCTTTTAACTGACCATTGCATCATCCAATGACAGAGAATCTGTCCCTTTCACTACAAGCCTACCAGAGACATCTCGGCTGCAGACATCATGCTGTAGAACACATCTGTGCAGAAATAACTTACATGCATGTCAGATAAATCTCAATTTAAGTAGCCAAGCAGCCTGTTCAGTACTATGGAGAAGTGAGGGGGAGCTATTTTGAGACCTGCCACAGTGTGGGAAAGTCTGTCGTTCCTCTACAACGTTAAAAAGCTAGGTACAGACTGTACAATCTTTCCTCCTAGCTGACCAGTGGAAAGCCTTGAACGGTCGAAGGACTATCGGACGAGGCAAAAGAATCTGCGTCCGAGAGTTAGGCAGGACTGACGGTGTGGTTCATAGAGGGCCGCACGATCGGTTGAGATTTTCCGACCTGTCTGATCGTTCGTTCGTCCGATTTCGGCAAAAAGCCGCCACACAATAATTCGGCTCGACTGACCGAAACACTGAAATAGCACAAGCAAAATCCATGTAAGGGGCACTCGAGTCTAATTTAAACATTTTGAATTACAGTCAAGCGTGCCCCTTGCATGGATTTTGCTTGTGCTATAGCTAAGGGTCTGTGGTAGAGGACCTGGCGAGGGAGCACGTTGAAAACTACTGGCTACTAGTCACAGGTAGACTAGTATAGCTCAGATCACTTTCACAATCATTACTTTGCCCTTATATTTATAGCACTCCTAAAGCATGCCTCTTAACAATTATTGAGGAAGGCGAGCCAGACATAAAGGGCAAGTCCAGCCCTAAAATGAAAACTTACATACAGGTAAATCACCCCCCAAAACCCTAAATGGTAAAAGTTTGAAACCTGAAATATATAAGTCTAACCTGAAATCCTGCACAATGTCCTGTTGCCCTTGTTTCTGCTTCCTGGTTCTTCCAGTTAGCAACTGACCGTTATGGATTTGACAGTTGACATCACAGCCAATGTTAACCCCCTATCTGCCTCTTCTGAGCATGCCCAGGCTCAGTACAAGTTTCTAAATTGCTCAGTTTCCATAACACATCCAGCAGCATAGCAGGCATACAGAAATGAATTCATAGAACAAAGTATGATATAGCAACATATTTTAAAAGAGGTCATTCTTTCTAAAATATGTTCTTATGAGGGTGGAGTTGTCACAAAGGATACACATTTATATTCTGTGCATCCTGAGAAGACAAGGGGCAGAGCCATGCGAGCAGCCCGGTGTCCGACCAGGGTGCTGCAGACCCCAGCCTATCACTGGTTAGGGCCCTCTGTTTGGAGCTATAAATCAGGAAACAAAAATTGCACTGAAGGCCAAAGACTTTCTAGAAAGGAATAGCTCAGGCTAAAACACTTGTAGGAACTGCTTATTACAACAGTGTATCACTTGCCAATGCACCTGTGCAAAATAAGTTATAGTTATTTTACCGTAGCATATTGTGCACTTATTTAATTCTCATGATCCCCCTCCTTTTAGTACCGGGAGTTGCAAAGTAGCTTATTGGGTAGGGTTTTTTTCCCATCATGGGAAAACACTATGCATTCCAGAGCTAATGGTGGGAGGCATGAGGGAAAGTTAGAAGTGACTCAAAGGATAATCTATAGTTAGGAATTAAAACCTTATTTGAAGATGCTAAATCTATATATTTTAGGAAAATTGGAAGCCTGTGGACATGTTTCTATTATTCTATATTATACGGATATCCTTTATCCTTTAAATTATCTAAATATATTTATAAGCTCATAGGGGAATACAATTAGTTTTTAGGAGGTACTATTAAAATGGGGATATACAACACTATCACACACAGGAAAGGTCTATGTATGTGTGTAATTATCACTATTTTACTTAAATCGCCATAGCAAATGACACTATACAAAAAAATATAGTACTACTACTGCCTTATAATTTAAATTACAAAACAAATAATATACAATTTAAAAAGTATACTTACTTTACTTGACACCCATAAGTTTGAATGGAAAACTCAAAATGGTAGGTTTAGCCACACCTCTAAGACTGCTATAGGGTCTCCATATGGACTACACATTCACTCTCCCCCTCCCTTCTCCATAGAAAGAAATAAAGACTTCCTTTAGGAGAGACTATCTAGTTTCTGTTTGCTAGACAGGAAGTGATGTCTGTTTAAAGTTGATCAGTATCCTGTGCTCTCAAGTCCTAACCCCATAGAAACCATGAAACTGTGTCCTGTATTGATGGAATCTAATAAGATTGAAACATGGCAGGATAGTCTGGGTTCTTTAAAGGACCTCAGGCTTACCAATAAGCTAACAGACTCCCTGGTGACAGCTGCAAGTCAATGGGGAGGGTAAGAATTGGTGGATGGTTTAATTTTTCCTTTTAAAACTGCCAATGGCTCTCCTCTTTGTAGATTTCTATTGGATGGAAGTTAAGCTGGGTACACACTTGCCATATTTTTTGAAAGAAGACAGACAGGATCTGCAAGATCTGGTCTGTAATTTTCCAAAAATCAAGCTACACACAGTCCCAAGCGTTCTCCCTTTACACAGCATATAGGGAGTCTACCGTGGCCCTCTTTCCCGAACTAACCATTCGTTCGGAAACGATAAAGCCCTAATACTGTCGGATCCAATGGTATCAGGGATTTATCGGTACTGTGTGTACCTAGCTTAAGAGTGAGATATGTTTAAGCTCTGCTCAGCAGTAATATTTCACTGTGCCGTTTGGACTGAACTATAACACTCTAAACACTGTTAACATTTATGTATCAAAAAAACTTAAAAACCCAGGGTTTAAAGCTCTATAAATTCATCAGAACAAATAGATAAACCAAAAGATTAAAGTGATAGTGTTATGCAACAAATAAGATGGATAATGTCTGCCTTATATTATATTCCTCTAGACACCAAGTTATACTTTACGTATATTTACCCCATGTATTTCTAGAGCACTTTTATATATAAATGTTTTGTATGATTAATAGGGCTATATTTACAAAGGTTAACGATTGTAATAATAGATTAATGAACACCCATAAAATAACATTGCGGTATTTTTTTACCACCTGGTAGTCTACAAACGAACATACATTTACGGCGGCAATTGTACATTAATGATAACCCATGGTATCACAAGTTTTTAAAACTGCTGTATTCATATCTATTTATGATAGGGGGCAGAAAAGAAAACATTTGCATGCCCATTTCTGAGAGAATGCCGAGAGTGAGTTTTTTAATCGTTTATTAATTTTTTAAAGCAATGCTATATCAATAGGACGGGGATGTGAAGTAAACTTTGTTGTAAGAAGGCGCTATTTCATTAATGCTCTGTGGAGGGCTTTTTCCTTCTTTAATCCCACATCACCGTAATCTATATAGCTGTCTGGTACCTTGTGCTCCCGAATCCTACCCCATAAAAGCCATGAACTTGCGTCCTGCACTAATGGAATTTAATAAAATTGAAATATGTCAGGATAGCCTGGGTTCTTAGAACCTCGGATTCTCCAATAGTGATCCCTCTCTAACAGACTGCCTGGTGACAGCAGTGAGTCAATGGAGAGAGTGAATATTTAAAGACAGATAGATAATTTTAATTATTGGTTGAAAGTTTGAGGGGGAATAAAGATTCAAACTCTGCACAAAAGTTGCATAAAAAGTAATTCACTGTGGTGTTTGGACTGAACTATAACACTCTATACAATGTCACAATCAATAGATCAAAATAAAATTCAAAAACCTGGATTCATAAAAAAAAAAACCCCAAAAAACCTGGATTTAAATATCTTCCTGTATTAATTCGTCAGAACAAATGGATAAAGAAAGCAGCAAATTGTGATAGCAAAATAAAACAAATATAAGATCGATAATATCCGTCTTATCTAGACGTTAGGGTACAATATTGTTATAAATTTAAAAAAAAAAAAAGGATACTTACTGACCCAACACCCCTATGTTACAATACAAAAGTCAAAATGAAGGTTTAAGCACACCTCTAAAGGGGCCCATACACGGTGCAATGAAATTGGTCGATGAACTACAGACCAGATTTAAATTGGAAACGATCGTTGTACAATCGGACACAAACGAACAAGATACAATTGTTGGAATTCCTGTGTACAATCTGGCATTAATAGGCAGATATGATTGTGTAAGATGTAAATTGTTGCAGAATAGAATGTGCCGCTAGAAAGCAACCAATTCACCATATATTTCATCGTTGCCGAAAGTGTAATGTGGCAGAAATGACGAATGTACAAAGCACATTTTGGGGTCAAGGTCTCGAATGATTGTGTTTGCTGATTTTTCTTTCATATTTTATTTGCTAACGAATCTCGCTGTGTGTTTGTACATCAATTAATGCGCCTGTTGTCCTGCGTACCGCATCACACATTGCCATCATGAACAAAATATAAACTCTATGTTCTAACACCTTCGAGACTGTGAGCTCTACTTTTTCCAGGAAGTTGTTTATTTATTTGACACTCCAGGATCGAGTTGGAAGATGTTTGTTGGACGATCATCCACACACTAAAAGTTCGTAAACACGTGCGATCGCGGGTCCCAACCCGCGACGCACTGTGTGTCCGAAAGTTTGTTTCGGCCATAATCGTCCGTGTATGAGCACTTTATAGGCCATAACGGCCGTTCGGTCAGGAATCGTTGCCCGACCGACCGGGCGGATCCCCGAACGACCGACCGTTTCGTCCGATAAAGGGCCCAAAACAATTGATGTACAATCGTGGAGTTCGTACAACAAAATTGCATCGAGTATGGGCCCCTTTAGAGTGCTAGAGTCTCCATACGGACACTTAGGACAATTATACTTACCATTTCCCCGATCCATTCCTGCAAAGTACCCATTTTCAAACTTTCGAAATTTCAGAAAATTTCAAAATTCGAAAACGGAACTCAACAGTTTCGAACATCTCTATTGACAGTTTTATAGAGTTCATCTTCTGAAATAAGAATCACTGAGTTTTTATACAGTTCTTTCCCCCATTTCCTATGTTTGTTTTAGTGTTTTCACTGGGTAAAAAAATATACTTCTACAATTTATAAACCATGTGCTCATCTCTCCTCTGCTTAAATTAACGCAAATAACATCTGTTTCCCTTTCACATTTGCTAAGTGAAAAGCTAAATAAATAATTGGCCCATGATAGACTATTACAGGCCAGCAAGTTATTGTTCTGCTAAGTTACTTTAGTTGCTAAAATCGGAATCTTAAAAAAAATGGGTGGCTCCCGCAAAGCAACACAGGTGTTCAGTCTTTATATTTGGTTTCTATGCAATGTGGAACTGCAGACTCAGGGCCAGATGGAAAATTTTCTCATGATGTCTAATCACTGAAGTCTTGAAATCTACCTGTCAGCATTCCTCTGAGAAGGCAGCTAGACAGCATGTCAGCAAAAATGAGCACGTGAACTCTGCAGGTAACTTTGTGTCAGTGTGACGGATCCAGCACCATATCATAGGAAATTTTCTGATATGAATCAGCAAAAAAACCCTGTATATAATTTGATTCAGCATAAAAATGGATTTTGTAGCATTCAAAAACACATTTCCCCTTACTGTTGGTTGACATTACTTTTTTTTGCATGGCCTGATGAAAGTCCAGAAAAGCAAACAGGCTCATTAACCAAGAGCCGCTATCGCTCTGGGTAAATGTCCTGATCACGAACCGGCTAGCTCGACTTATACTCTGATTGCTCTTCCATTCCCGGAAGAAGCGGAAGAGGCCGTGGCCGAGGGGACAAAGGTGGGTAATTACATTTCGGAGTAGATTTGTATAATTTTCAATAAAGTGTGTAAGGTTGGGGGGTTCCCTACGTTATATGTTTTTTGTTGATTTGGGGGTGGAGATACACTTTAGCACATGTTAGTATTCTTAAGGCTGGGTAGACATGGAGGGACTATTTGTCCCGACCGAGCGTTCGCTACGTCGGCCGGGACAAATGTCGGTCACGGCATATGCAGCCGAATTTCTGAATCGCGCAAAATCGCAGCCAAATTTGTGATTTAACCTTGCGGTACCATAGGGAACACATTGACCAACAGTCACCTGGGTTGTACTGGAATGCCTGTGTAACAAAGAAATAATGTATCTATATGGTTCTCATTTAACCACCCTGGCACAGCTTCACCCCTACCTTGCAAAGGCATTAAGTTTTGCACTTCATTGTAGCATAAAACTTTAAACTGCTTATATCACATATGCTGCACTTTTCCCACAAAATTTTGGAAATAGTGCGGTCACCTAAAAATAAGCATAAAACCAAACCTGACAATACTTCTGGTAGCATGGTTTTATGCTAATTTAGCCAATTTAGCCACTGGCGATCTTGCATTACTTTGTTAGAGTATACTCATACTAAGGGGCATATTTATAAATGGCTGTTAACTTTTCGTGGCCTTGTTAACATTGCATCAGTTACCGCTCCCTTCTATTTGCAAAGCGGTAGTAACTGATGCACAGCATTAATCTTGGGCATTTGACTTTGCCGCCTTCAAGGTGCCGAAAATGGCCGAGATGGCCAGGGGTCGGGGCAGGGGGGTACGCCAATCCCACGGCCGCCGGCAATCACTTGAAGGTGGCGAAGTGAAACGGCTGATATTAACGCCGTGCATCAGTTACCGTCGCTTTACAAATAGAAGCGAGCGGTATCTGATGCGATATTAATGAGGCATTAACGTTTTGCGGCCGGGTTTCACACTAACAAATTGCCTTTTTGGCGAAAACGGCAGGAAACTTGCCCGCGAAAAGTTAACGTCCATTTATGAATCACTGGCAATATTCAGGGTTATTCAATAAAAGTTCTTATTGTGAAAAATCGTGGAAATTTTGCCCCAACCAATGAGAAGTTAGCTTTCAAATGTTAAATAATATCTCATTGGTTGGGGCAAAATTACCACCATTTTTAACAATAAGAACTTTTATTGAATCTCCCTGTTTGTCTTAAACTACTTTTAATGGGAGGGGTGAGTTGAAGCACATTTTTTATCTTTAAAGGGCAAGTTCTCTCTTTAAACTGCAACCAACATGTAGGTGAAGCACCCCCCCCCTTCAACACTCCTACCTTCCAATCTCCACAGTTCCCTTTAGTAGATGTTGCTTAAAGCTGTGCACACTTTTTTAAACAAGTTTACATATGAGCAGAGGAGGAAGCAGTATTCAGACATTGTTCATGACATCAGCCGTTACAGCCATGACTGACAGTTGCTTCCTGGAAGAATCATGAAGAGGGAGAACTATGTGCTTCGCTTCAGGTCTTGGAAGTATGGTCGTTGAGTGCATTGAGCGCACTTGAGACGACACTAAAAAAAGGTTTAAGGAATTTTAAAAAAAGGCTCTCACTTCGGATGGTGTGGTGCAATGCGATTGCGTTTGATGATCTGTGCACCAATGACTGACAATGTACATGGCCCCATTGCGTGCATTGCATTCCTGTCTGATATTAGAATGTTCCCACTTAAAACTACTAAATGTTGGTCGATATTTACATAACAAGCATGATGTAGGCTGCATTGGTTTCAGTGAAGCCATACACCACAAACTGGCCTTGCAGCATATACATTTTTAATGCATTTGGCTTTTAAAGGAGAGATGGAAACTTAATGTTTTTCCTTTTTAACCTCCATTTTACCGAAGGAAAATGGGATATTTTCTGCAAATGTGATTCATCTAAATAACTGAACCATTAAAGAAAACTCAACATCATTTTTTATTAAAGGTGGGACTTTTTTATCAGTGGGACAGAAGTACCTGCAGTTGGTACCTACGTTGCTCTGTAGGTAATGGAAGCCTCCTACATCTGTAGAACCTTGTATCTTTTTTAAGCACATGAAAACTGAGAGCTTTCCCACTTATTACACAGTGTGCCCATCCTCCTTGTCTAACACATATGTAGATGTGTGACTACATTGGGGATGGGAGAAGTGTCAGCACTGTAATCAGAGGGAGGAGTGGGAAAGATGTGAGCAGTGGCACATAAGGCTTTTTAACAGCTCACTGCTGGAGTTACTACAAAGCGAAGTAGGAGTACTTTCTTCTATCTCCCTGCCAAATATAGTTTTAAAATGGAAAAAATACTTTTGGCCTCTTGATGCCCTTTAAAACCTTCAGTTACCAACAAACACAGGGCTGTTTACACACAGCTGTCACAAGCCATTTAATATCATATTTGTGACAGTTTTTTTGTGACTATTCTAATGCCAACTACTGTACATAGCTACCGCTAAATCATGCAGGGGATAAGACCAAAATGGAATTTACCAGAGCTGCAAACACAATTTTAAATCCATAACGCAGGCGCTGGAGCTAGTGATTGCATCTCTTTGTAAACAACGTTTTGGTCATGCGAATCAGTAAAAACTTGTTTCCTGATCTGTGTTAAAAAAGGAATGCTTCACTTTTTGGTAGACTGAAAAAGCTGTGGATCAGAGCAGGTGTCTCAACTATCATGGTTTTGCTAGCGCAGTTCTTATGTTTGGGGCACCTATTTCCCGATTCCAGATCACCAACTAATGTGCTGCAGTGAAAGGGGTCATGGGTATGACCTTGCGTGTTCCTGGGCACCAAAAGGCAAAACCCATGCATGCACAGAGAGTACATACAATCTACGTGTTAAATTAAACCCAGGACTCTGTGCTACAGTGATGACCACTGAACCACTGTGCTGAAACTTTGCAAGGTTTCCTGTTTCAGAAAGTAGGTTGCTATATGGTTGTATACATTTATAAATGTGCTATTCCTGTGCAATCCCCTGTTCACTTTGTTGTTTGCACATGATGAACAAATATGTTTAATTAAACTATCTGTCTGTCTATATAAACCCTTGACCACCAGAAGGCTCTTGCCTGAGCTTCAAGAGCCCGTTATGTGTTTACTACAAGACTGCAATTAGTTTTATTTACATGTCTTGAATTAGATTGTACTTTGGTTTTCATTGATTTGCCCATGAATGTGTCCCTAGCTTTGGACTCTGCACCTGCTCTGCCTATTCTGAATTGACTTTCTTGCTTACACCCTTCACAGATCATCAGCCAATCTTTTAAAGGGCAATCACCCAGTATAACTGCCCACATATTATACTCTATAGTATTCTGAGGAAAAAGGGATCCACGTGCATGTAAATTGAGTGAAATATTGTTAGTCTTGTGCAGGGCCGGCCTTTCATATGGGCGACCGCACGGATTGCATTACCTGGGGGGCGCCAGCTGGGAGTCTTAGGTCATGGACCTGTAGCTCTGTGCATTTAGTAAGTTACTTGTTACATGATGATGTACGCACCATATATACAAGCACGCACTAAAGATACTGAAAGACAATAAGCGCAGGTGGGGTACTTGAGATGTGGTACATTCATAATAATTGCATTTAAATCAATAGGACCCCAGCTTTATGCTTTGTTTGTACTGAAATAACTAAACTATTAAAGAAAACTCATCAGCATCATTTTATATGTTACCCATGTGGTGCATCTGGATAGATAAACGGACGATTGGACATGTCGGTAAATCACCGCCGATTGTGTGAACCATAAGGACGTTCGCCAGGAGATGTTTGCTGACTAACGGTCGGGAACAAAGTCAGAGCTGTGACACTGACTATGGATCTGACAGAATTCGCTAAATATTGACAGTTTCGGGACCTATCAGGCAAGATGGAAAATTTCCATTACCAGTTCCTTTTACTAAAGTAGAGGAAGCCAATAACATCGGACCATGTATGGGCAGATCAAATGATTGTTCTGCATAAAGAATATACATTACAAACCCTCCTGTGTATATATAATATAATGCAACGTTGACAATCAGCTATACAACCACCTCCAGGATTTCTTAATGTCCCTATTCCTGCTTACTAAGCTCCATCACAGTGTAGTAGGTTCAGTAATTAATGTATATAAACCCAGTCTCAGCAATCACCTCAGGCAGCTGCAGGGTTAATATTGATACAGATCTCTATTCTGCTGTCAATCACAGAGCAGACTGGATACATTTTTGAAACAAACAAAAAAAATGCTGCTTCTCACTCACAGCTCAATTGACAATGTAACAATCTATGTAACAGTCTATGGACACCAGGAGAAGTAGAACAGCAGACTGCACTGTGCAAGCAGAAAGGGGGGTTTCCAGGCACCAGTAATCCCCCCCAAACGCACCAATGTAAGCAGTGGCGTAACTACCACCCCCGCCACCTCCGCGACCTGATCGTTGAAGGCATTTTGGAATATTGGAGGGAGGAGGGGGTCAGGGGCCCGGCCTCCATTCTCGCAGGGGTGGGGTTGGGGGTGATAGCTGGGCCTGCAGGTATGCCCCTGAATGTAAGAAACCTTTTAAATACTGGACATCCCTAAAAATCTTACTTAAAAAATGTAATATTCTCCAATTAATAACGCACATTCCAAATATGTAATAAGGTTGCTTCTGTGAGACCAAACTGACACTTTAATGTCCTTAACCCTATAACATTTAACTTTTTAAAGGGGAAGTTCAGTGCAAATACATATGCTTTTAAGAAAAAAGAGCAGATATTTTCAATCCAAATGACCTTTAAGTGCCAATTCAACATTTTGTCTGTGTAAAAATAAATGCAACCGAAATACAGACTTCCTGTTTGCAGGACCCCTAGTAGAGACTGTTATGGTTTCCCCCTTGACCCAGCGCCTGGGTTGATTCAGTTGCTCAGTAGAGATCTGAGCATGAATGATCGGGTCGGCTGTACGCTCGTTCAGAAAAGATCAAAAATTTCCATCGGCCGCACTAGACTCCCTATAGAGGAGTCTGCCGCGGCCGAGGGAAACGCACAGTCCCGAGCATTCTCCCTTTGATGTTCATAGGAAGAATGCTCGGGACTGTGTGTATGCAGACCTTTGAAAGATGGCAGACAGGATCTATCAATGATCTGTAGTGTGTGTACCCAGCTTAAAGCTTGTGACAACTATTGGACGTTAAAAGGCACCAAAAAACAAAACCACCAGCCTTTAGCATTGTTAGCTCAGTCTGTTGTACTATTTTGGCCTGTGAAAGACAAACCCCAGTGACAAAGTGCTAGTCCTAAATGGATTAGAACCTATTTTTTGGAACTGAGATTTTTGCCTAAGAAACTAGATAAAAATGTAATTATAATAGATGTCTCTTGCTCTTCTGGTCTGGAAATATTTGACAGATCAAAGCACATTGTAAAGAGCAAATGCTTTTTTATCCAGGAACTGTCTGCCACTTCCTTTCCCAGTCTAATCTCCCTTCCCTGCTATGCAAAATCTGCCAAAGCTGATGAGACTGTGTTACAAGAGGAAGTCTTTTCTCTTACCCTTGGGGTTATTGTGGCAAGAATAAGAGATTACTGTGCCAGAAAACCTGTGCTATTTTTAATCTACCTGTTCCTTGTATTGCACATAAAGAAATACCCTTAGGCTGTTTTCTCCTAAATCATAGGTGATTAGTTCATTCACTGATTATCTTGTAGGTTACAATTAAAATATTAATGGTAACCTAATGTAAATGGCTGTGGGACCTGGGAAATGGTCTGGGGAACATGTTCAAATATCCAGGACTTTCGAAAAATCGATTTTACTCTCACGTGCGCTACTTTCGAGCTCTCACGTTCGAACATTCGATAATTATCCCATGAACGACTCGCGGATTCGATAATTCGATATTTACTCACGTATAGGTATAATAGAGACTTCACTTGCGAATTCGATAATTCGATATTTACTCGCATATTGGTATAATGGACTCTCTCTACTCAGATCCCCCACAAACGGCACAACCATATACCGGGTACTAATGAAAAAACTATTTATTGGATAAACATCATAGATCTAAAAACATCCCACACATAAAACACACACCAACTCTACCGGACATCCCCGGTTTTATAAAAACCAGGCTAAACTCCCCCAGTGTATGTAACCTACCAAGGTAGTGGCGGCTCCTCCAGTGTGATTTTATACTGTTACCCCATACGGAAGCACGGGATTTACCAGTGATTTACTTACTAGCACGGAATCCGGAGGGTCTGTCCAGACCAGGAGCGGGACTGTGAACTGACTATCGGGTAAAGAGTGTGGTCCGTCCGTGAAGAGAGGTATCGTATGAAAGTCAGACTTGGCTTCTCACTGCAAGCCCCAAATTCATGTGAAATACTGTGACTTGCGTTGTGTGCTTTGGAGGTTACATACACTGGGGGAGTTTAGCCTGGTTTTTATAAAACCGGGGATGCCTGGTAAAGTTGGTGTGTGGTTTATGTGTGGGTGTGGGGTGTTTTTAGATCTATGATGTTTATCCAATAAATTGTTTTTTCATTAGTACCCGGTATATGGTTGTGCCGTTTGTGGGGGATCTGAGTAGAGAGGGTTTTCCCTCGATACTATTGTTTATTATATAATGCTGAATGCTGTTTGCCTTGGCCTGCTTCAAATCAAGTCCTCTACCTGCGCTTACTGTCTTTTATTATCTGTAGCACATGCTTGTATATATTGTACATGCATAATTATGTAACACACTTAATGCATAGACAGAACACAGGCTACATACATCTTAAGTGAGGCTTTTTTGTGTTGGGGCTTTGTCTGTGACATGGGGTGATGCTGATACATAAATTTAATCGGCAGGATTATAACTTGTGGCACTGATTCATTACTTTGACCTATAGGTCTGTGACCTAAGACCCCTGGCTGGCGCCCCCTGGTTATGCAACCTGTACAGCCATACAGGTTGCCCATATTAAAGGCCGGCCCTGATGGCACAAGGATTTGTACTTCGAATGGTAATTCCCAATCAATTTTGGTGGTTACACTATTTTGTATGGGCTGCTTACGTGAAAGCTGTATATTAGAAAATAGATACATTAAACAGTAAACATGTTACAAACCACCTATGCACAGGAACAAAAAATGCTGTATATCCAGGTCAATTTCCTGAACATTAACTAGTTCATGTTAGAACTTATTCAGCTCCAAAACAAGCATATGATGATGTCTCTAGCTTCTCTGGATCTTAAGATATAGGCTTGTAAACGTACACTTTCCAGACGGTCCTGTCGCTGCTGTGTCATAAGCCCCCCCCCCCCCATAAAACAATCTTTTCTGAAGCTAGTGACAGACCTGCAACAATTCTTTGTCGATTCCTCTACTTATGGAGGCCTTGGGGTGAGAAAAAAAATGTTTCAGGCTTGTGGCTAGCTTTAAATGGGATTTAGAGGTTTGTGGTAGGGGGCTAGGCTTGTAGGCAGACCACAAGTGCTGGTGATGTCACAGCTCACAGTGCTAGCAGGAAAAAAACACCCTGCTGTAACTTTGGATAGACTGCAGCTAGAAGCATTATTCCTGAGTCATTTTAAAGGAAGCATTTGCCTCCCCCCTTTTTTTAATAAAGATCACTTTTCCCTTTAAAATGGTTCAAAAAAGTTATTTTTGTGGCATTTCTAATGATTATGATTATATCTCTGGGCTCTACAGATTCAGTTTTACTTATTTATTTTTTTTGAATTACTAAAACCAAAAAAAGCAAACATTGCTAGAGTAAGGCAGGAATCCAGGTAATAAGCTATGCTATTGTAAGGCAATAGTAAAATGGGGGTACTTATTTGCTCCGGGGACTGTCAGCCTTACCCAAATTCTATGCACAAGTCTCTTATTTATCAGGAGTGGGCCCTCACATATATTGGACGCAGGGTGTTGCTGAACTACCACTCTAGGTAGAATGCAATAAATGAGTGCCAGTGGTTCTTGAACTAAAACAGTATTTTATTTATTAACAGAACAATATTAATAAGGCATTACAATTAGCAAAATAGAGGTGACATAGTATGGCACAGATATCACATAAATACTCACAAACCAGAGGAATCAGTGCCACCCCAGCTCTCAGGTCACTGTAGTGGAATCTTCTAACCCTATAACTGGCACTATGTGCCTATTCTTATGTGGTATACCCAGGACTCTAGTCCTTACTAAATCTCCTTGTTGGAGCTCAGGCTTCTCACTAGCTACCCTATGCCTATCTATCACTCCTAGAGTGATCTATAACAGAATTTAATCTCACATTAACTGGCCCTACCTGTTATATAGGTCCCCTTGGCTCTTCCTCTCTCCTCTGGGGAAACTCCAGGAAGTAGAAAGAGGCTGGGCACATGGTTACCCTCCCTTTTACACCGCAACCCCTACTGGCCAAATCCTACCATAAGAAGAAGATTATAGGGTAACTAGTTTACCAGTTCCCTACACTATCTTTCCAGAGCATTACATACGTGTGAACGGATCAATTCACCAAAGGATAATGCTACAAAACAATATCTGTGAGAGGAATGTTTTTCCATATAGTGTACTGAAAGGGGGATATATTGTTTTGCTTAATCCTTTGTTATTCCAAGAAAAATATTTTAAAGGATAAAGACAATTTTCTTCCAATGTGGTTTTGAAATAATTAATGTCCTTTTTCTACAAATTTTACTGTTCATTCCCCAATACACAGAAAAGCCTTCGTTGTTTGACTGACTTATTCCAGATTTACTTAGCATTCTCAATGCTTCTTTTTTATTCAAGTTTACAAAAGGGAGGTAAAAATAAAGGGAGAGTTCAAACTGGCCCCCTTTTTTTAAAGCCAGCATCAACTGGAAACCCCTGAATTATTACTACACGCAAAGCAGTTGAGGGCATTCTAGGTATCAAATCACTAGGTACCTTTTAAAATAAACACAGTAGCTCTGTCAGAATATATGGCATTTAGGCCCCATTTGGACTGCTAAGGGAACCCTGGGGAGGGGGAGAATTGGAATATATATGAAATAATTTATTGTCCAGCCATGCTGAAAATTGTCAAACTTCATCAAACCAAGGACGATGCCAGCCTTGCACTACCCAACCTCAGAATATATTAACTTGCTGGGCATCTCAGATACCTGGCGCCCTGGGTTTGCCAAAAGGTCCTCTTATGGATTCAGATTGCATGTTTGCTAGTTACATTTTAAGTAGCAATTTAAGTAGTAACTTGCAGCACGTGAATTGCCAGACCCTTATATGGTTGCCTTCAACACTCACCTGCCATATAGTCCAAGGAGGGTCTCTAATATGAGAGGAGGTGGGCCAAAAGGAACAAATAGTACCCAGAGAGCATAAAACACAGCAGAGCCTTCTAAAAACAGAAGGAACTTCACTAATTCATGCTTACATGTGTAATATTAGTATGGTAATCTTTTTGAATATCATTTTTCCCACAGAACCTTCTTTTTGCATCTATCTAAATCACTATATTTACCTGCCTGAAAAGATAAATTATAATCTCCACATAAGTTAGAGAATAACTTAGCTTGTATTTCTTCACTCCAAAATGAGCCATGTGTCAGCTAAGTGCATTTGGTCAGATTGTATGGTGCAAAAGAATTAATGATAAGAGAGTGCTGTGCCTACCATCCTTTTTCTATATGCATTTAAACGGATACAAACTTCCCCTTTAAGGTACCCAAGTACCTTGATTTCATTGTGGATGTTATACTTACCTGGAAGTGCTGATTCAATATTTAAATTGGTATTTACGTATATATTATATCTATATATATAAAAGTCAATGTATGTATGTGTGTATGTATGTATGTTTGTATGTTCCAGAAAAACTTCCAAACGTTTGGGACAATTTTTATTGGTATACTTATGTTTAAGGAGCTGGAAAAAAGCATAGGCTACTTTACAACTTTTAAAAATGCCTCCGTACCCACTTTTACCGACATTTTTTAAGTTAACCTGTGTGCTGCCATCTGGTGGTGAATCAAGTAATCACCTAAGTTACAGTACAAATGTTTTACTTCATTTTGTTCTGTTGTTGCCAATCAGAGTGCAGAGCTCCGCCCCCTCCCACCCCTTGTCTGAACTTGTATCTCTTCTGTGCTGTGATCCTCCATAGCAGAGCAGGAGGAAGTAACTGTAAGTTATACTGAACCCATTTCTGCTAGTGAGAGTCCATGTGGGGGACATTGTTACCCTCTGTCTCACTGCTGTGTACAGGGACTGACAGGGACTGATAAACCTCCTCTATGGGGCTGCTGGTGCCAGAACCATAATAGCAGTGATTGAAAACCTTGTAAGTCCAGATGTTAAACTACAACTCCAAACATCTCATTTCCTGGTGTGTCCCTCTTTTACATTTTAAAATGTTGTGAGATCTGTAGGGATCCTGCATTGTCAGGCACCCGTGGTTTACTAGATTTGCTACTCCGCTAACCCACAGTATGTATATATGTATAATTTTATTTATAATTCATAAGGCTAGGCATTTTCAATGGGGAGGTGCTGTGACGAGAATGTATATTACAGTTACTTAGTGATGTCACAGAGTGACTTCCTGTATTCCACTGCCCCTCCCCCGTCTCTATCCTCCTTGTATTAGTCATTTATATTGGAAGCCCTGTTTATTGTTGACAGATGATGTTCCATCCTTCTTTCTCATTTCAATAGGAACGTTAATTAACTATTTATACAACAAACAGGGATTCCTACATAAATGACTATGGTAATACAGGGAAGGGGAGAGACAGTGGAAGGGTAGGGGGAGAGTCTGTGCTGTTTTTTTTTCCTTATAATATGTTTTATAAGAAATAATGCGCTACCTACAGTGTATTATACAGATTTACTTTACCTCAGAGTTCCATGCCCTGTATAAAATCACTCGACCTGCGACCTCTTTGGTCATGGAACTCCTTGTGGCATAATATCATTATATTACACTGTAAGTAGCATATTATCCCTTATATAAAGAGCCACTTGTGTATTTAGCGCTGTACATTATAAAATACAGAGTATACAAACAAGGGGGATAAGTGCAAGTAATTATACAGTGCAAGCAATTAAATACAATTTCATACATTAAAGGACAATTATACTAAGTACCTAGAGTGAGGACCTAAAATGCTAAGCCCTCACCTCTGGGTACTTTACAAAAGTCCTGCACTAGTTACTTGTAATCTCTCTCGTCGCTCCTGTCCAATCCTCCCCACTGGCACTGTCAGTGACAGTAAGCGAGTCAGCCAATGGGAAGACACGCCTCCTTGCAGAGCTCATCTTCCCATTGGCTGCCACGCGACCTGTCACTCAAAGTGCCAGTGGGGAGGATCGGACCGGAGCGACGAGGGAGATTACAAGTAAGTAGTGCAGGACTTTTGTAAAGTACCCAGAGGTGAGGAATTAGCGTTTTAGGTCCTCACCCTAGGTACTTTGCAGGAGTGGGGGGAAAGGAACAAGGGGGAGGTGAGTATAGTTGTCCTTTAAGACTGCATATGTATAAATTATGGATAGATTGATATAAGTGCAGCATGCCTTGACATACTAGTAATGAGATCCCTGCCCCAAAGAGCTTATAATCTAAGAGGGTCATTAATTGGTGCTCTTTATTTTATTCTGGACTTTGTTTGGTTTGGAAGGTTGACACAGAATTTACTTTTTCTCTATATTAAAAAAGTCAAATCAAATCTGATCACAGCAAGAAAACTGAATATGGTGGGTGGGACTCTATTCAGTCATATTTCTTTTGCTTATAAGTATATTTTTTGACTGTGTAATTGTGTTAATCTGGAAACTCCCTTTGGCCCTATAGAATGCAACAGTAGACAGAGCTTTTTCTTTTTTTTTTCTTTTTCCTACAGATTATGTGTGGCTGTGGAGTTAAATGTGTTTGTGGCTAAACTGCAGGAAACTGATGCAGAGAAAGAGAAGTAAATACTTTGCCATTTAACATTTAAGAGATATAAAATTGTTAACCCTTTACAACAAGAGTGCAGCTTTAGTTACCAGTGAGATGGGGCTCATACTCTAAAAGTGGTAAATACTGTAAGTTTTCCTTAAAGGGCAACTGTGGTCTCAAAACAAGTTAGGGTTAAATGAAAGCCTGTAGTATTTCCTTTAAAACAATCCTTTAACAATCACATCTCTGGCTGGAGCCTGAGAGAAATTACATTGGGGTGAATGTTTCAATTTCCTGCTTCCAGTAGGTTGAGTGACATCACCTGACCTCTGCCCCGCCCATCTGCCCCGGGGGAGAAGCATGCTCAGTTAAGACGTAATGCTGGGGAAATCAGGAAGTACCTGGGGAAAAAAATTGACAGTTGAGATGGGGAGCCTCTTAATGCAGACAGAGGCTGGTTACATGACTACAAGCTGGTCACATGGCTGAAAACAGGAAGTGTTCAAGCAGGAAGTTACATTGCTGGACCTTTCCAGCAATAACTTCTCACAAATTTTATCTAGAGATGTGATTTAGGTTTTATTTTGAAGGTGTGATGAAAGGCTTTTTATATAATCTTTACTAGTTTGGAAGAATTCAAGACCACAGTTACCTTTTAATCACCGTGGGCCACATCTATTCCTACAGTTCCTATATCCCACAGTAACAACGGCACCGTGGCTTTTGTATCCCAAGTGAGCTGCTTCTTGTTTGTACAGAAATGTCTACTAAATGTACCTATTGGTTCGTACCTATTTGTATTCTCAATATACAGAGTACCTTTAATAATGCCAGTGAGAAATAAGGTCTGATCTGCTTAACTAATAAGCTGAGGAAATATTACATTTTACATTTTACAAAAAGACTAAATCAGTACCTAAACTGTGCAAATAAATCTAGTTCTCGTGGTATTGTTAATGCAGCACTGTGTAAATAAATGTGGCACTTTATTGGCAATGAGCCCAGGTAGTTAGGAAGCTCTAAATGATATTAATGTTACTATTGTAGTAGACAAGGCTATGTTTTGGCAGTGAGATTCAGTATATACAAGTTAATGTGTGTGTGTTTGTGCCTTACCAGTTTATCAGTATTGTAAGATTTATACATGAAATCATTAATCATTGCCACACCCGACTTAAAAGCAAAAACATCAAAATACATAACTGTATATATATTTTTAAAAATCATAAATAAATTAAAATTCTACTCTTCTGGCCCCAATAACTATAGACTCTTTATCTAAGATATGGTTAGAGTGCATCAGCTTCCAGAGATATGACATAAAAAGGTGGTGAAAGCAACTAATCTCTGTATATCAGGAGAAATAAAGTCCAACTCCCTGTGGTCTCCATAAGGTGATACCATTGAGTTTCCATGTAATAATCCAATGTAGCACAAAGGTGTTGGCGAGCTCTTTTGTTTTCTTCTTTTGCTAAAATGTTGTGTCTGCAAGTCTTAACTCATGCTTCTGGGTTTTCAAAGGAAAGAACAACGCATGCAATGTTTACCTTCACACTGATAGTATAACACCTGTAAAACACACTGGAAGAATACAGTATGTGACAATGCATGCTATGACATGTTAGTTTATATGTCCCAGAGTAGTTCTTATGAAATTGAAAATTGTTTTTCATATGAACTTTGTTTGCCTTGGTATATTTTTTTCTAGTTCTTGTTCCTTCTTTTTAACATAACTAGTTTTCAAATGACAGCATGTCCCTGTCCCTCCAAGCACAACACACTAACCAGGAGTGACTCACAAGTAAAGTAAACAGCTACAGTCTATTTTCCCAGTAACACTCTAACATTCCTTGTTTTGTCATAACCATGTCCAATGGAAGTTCCATAGTTTTACCATTCTCTTAGTGAAAAATCAAAACTGAAGGGATGTCCGTGTGTCCTCTGACATGTCCTATTGGTGAACAATGCCCCAGATAGTTTATTGTATGGCCCATTAATGTATTTATGCAGTGAGCATATCCCTAAGCAAACACCTTTTCTCTGGTGTACATAATTGTAACCTATCCAATCTGTCTTCATTTTCAAGCCCCCCCAGTTGCATTTGTAAACATACATTTTAAATTATGATCCTCTAATTTTTTTACGTACTTTAATACATATGCCTCTCTATGCTTTATGCTAGGTGAGCAGGGGGTATCTACCATATATATGGGCGGGCAGCACAGTGGCTCAATGGTTAGCACTGATGCCTTGCAGCGCTGAGATCCTGAGTTCGATTCCATCCTTGGACACTTCTGCAAGGAGTTTGTATGTTCTCCCTGAGCTTGCATGGAGGGTGCTTGCGTGGGTTTCCTCCAGGCACTCCGGTTTCCCCCCAAATCATAAAGACATACTGATAGGTTGTATATGTACATAAAGTGATTAGATTGTAAGCTCTTCGCGGCAGGGCCTGATGTGAAATGAGTAAATTTCACAGTAGGGCCAGTAGTGGGTAAAATGTTAGTTTTGGGGTCGGACATGCCTTTTAAATGCTTTTTAATATTTATTTGCTAATATTTACAGAGTTTTCAGCAATATTGAAAATTTTCCTGGTGATGCGCGAAGGCGTGCTATCGCATGACTCACAGACAGCTCCTACTCTTCACTTTCTGGAACTTTGAACTGACACTACAGGAGAAAATTTTCCTGGTGATGCAAGAAGGGGTGCTATTTTGGGGTATAAATACCAGGAGAGCAGCCCCTATGACCACATATATGAAGCAGGGAAGGGAATCATATCATAGTTTTGCTGGGGTCTCAGTAATTCCTAATTTACGCTTCTGGTGCTATTGCAAGATCCTGCCTTAAAACCATGCTAACTGATGTATTAACTGTTAGTGTGACTTTAAGATGGGTTAGATGCACTTTAAAGCACAACTTGTGTGCCTTTTTGAATGCCAGCTTATGGCTCATACAATCATCCAATCATTTGCCCACGTAATTTATGGGGAAGGTCGGCTAGGTGACCATACATGTCCTGACCACAATGGCTTCCTCTAATTGATGTAAAGGAAGCCAATGCAGTCTGATGGAAAGTTCCCTGATGTAGTTCATCTGTATCATGATTGTTTTTACCCCTACACCTTGGCTATAAAGGGCATATTCTATCTGATCTTATTGGATTTTTTCTATATCATTAATGTGTATGGGCACCTTTAGTTGCGAATTGATAAGGTTCCATGGAAGATCATGGCACAGACTCACAGCTGGCTGGGTTGTATTTGTTTGTACTTTATTTGCGCTTAGTATTGTATATTTATGTGGAAAGAAGAAATAGAACAAGATGTATTTTACTATAGCTGGACATTGCAGGCCAGAGGTTTGAAACTAGGAAGTACAGCTTGGCAATCATGTACTAGGAATGTGGAACAAACCACCAGTAGAAATTGTGGTAAACCAAATGATAGGCACAGAGAGCAACCCTAGCAATAAATGCAAATAAAGAAAAGAACTCAAACCTCAGAAGATGTTACAAGTTGTTGGTGTGGTAGTTATCAAGACACTTTGTGGACCCCACATTTTGATTTTCTATTTAATTACAGATATGCTTCTATTCTGCTGGCACATGCTTTTTTCTTTCTTAAGACTGAAGCTGATAATTTTCCCAAGAGGATATGAACAGGATGGGATAAGATTATAGTTGGCATGGGCAGGAAATTGTCAGGATGTACCAAGAGCCGCAAACGCTCTTGTTGCCTAAAAAAACAGCAAAGCAATGAATTAATGTACCCAACAAGTTTAAAGCTAACTACAGATGTCAGATAAATATCTTAATGAGTGACTGTTTGATGATTGATTGAACTATCTTCTGACATATACTCTACACAACAGAAGCTGAGCAGTCTGGAGTGAGGGTGAGTAAGTAAGAAAGACAGATTTCTAAACAATGTACACATACTAGATTGTCTTTAGAAGTGGTCATTTGTCTTAACAGGTATATGTGCCTTACAGGGCAATAAGGGCTATTGTACAACCCCAAAACTGCAATAATGAGCATATCATGCCTGAGGAAGACGCCTAAGTGCTTCGAAAGCTTGCAATTTCAATTATTTCAGTTAGCCAATAAAAGGTATTTTTTACATCCAAAATGTCTTCACAGTACTCAAAGATGTAACCCTTAAGCAGACCATACACTTTAGATGGCTGTGCAAAGAGCTTTTGTTTGAGAGACTGTCTGATACTGCTGGGCAATCTATTAAATGGCTGATTCAATCAATGTAAAAATCGTCCAATGTATGCCTACCTTTAGTTGTGATGCTGCCGGATTTTCTGCATGAATAAGTTTGTAAAGAGCTTGAACAGAGAGATAGGTATTAAATTATTGGATGGACTTGCCCTTCAGGCACTCAAACAATGCCAAAATAACTGTATGTTGTTCAAAGATTGGAGTGCCAAAATAACAAATTAACAACCCTTCTCCCTCCCTGAGAGATGACTGAAGGTACCTCTAAGGATGGATTGCATATCATAAAGGCCACCTTAACAACCATCAATTTAGTGTCACGGCAATTAATATTTTTGCAGTTATACTAACTTGTTCAACAAGTGGTCAGTTCTTCAAATTTGCCTCCAAAAAACAATTTTTGGGGATATTTATAAAGGTGTGGGATTGCAAACAAAACCCTGCTGTAAAAAACAACAACACCGTATGTGCATTTCTTTTATTTAATGTTGCAGTGGCACATGGGTGATTAAATAAATTGCTGGACAGTATGTTACTGAATCTTGCATTCATGTTGTCTGTGTCCTACAGTATCTGCATGTTGAGGTGTGTACCTAGTCTACTTGGTGAAAGGTTGTGCAGGTGCAAGGCTGACTGAGCCACAGGAAGTTAAAGTCAAAAGCAAGAAACATGCAGGGAACTCCCAAAGCAAAGTACATTCATTCTTCATTGCTCCCAATTGTTAGATGAAATAACATAGCTGAGACTGCTGTAAGCATTTTCACTTCTGCTTTGCTGTCTTTTTCATCTGAAGAATAAAGGTCATGCCATGTTATGTAAAAGGTAGACGTTCAAGTACATTGCAAAGTACATTTTGCCAGATTTTTTCAGATATTATTATTTACATTGGTAATAAAAAACCTGTATAAGCCTAAAGAAAACCTAAAACTTTGCCGAAATATTACTATCTATTATATACATTAAGGGGAAGTATGATTGAGCATTCCTAGCCCCCATTCATGGATAAATAAGGTAAAGATAAATCTACATTGTGCCCAATGCACAATAAAGGGACAATATGGGGAATCTACAAGTGCTCCAAGATTCCAGATGCCCACCAGGATGAATTAAAGGACCTACCTAACATTTCATATATCTATTATCCCCCATTTACATATCTTTTTTACTCCTACAAGCTCCTTTTGTTTATTAGAATGCATTTATTACTGTCCATTTGGCTCTGTAATTAAATATATGCAATTTCCTCTATTTTCTTGGGTGAGTGAGCTCTGGGTAGGGTTGGCAGATTTTATACGCTATTAAGTGGGTGGGGATGGGTGGAATTCGGAGCAGGGGGTGGAGCGGAGGTATGCTGTGGGCAGGGCAGAGGTGGAACGTGGGCAGGCCGTGTCATGAGTGGCGGAGTTAGGAATGTTATGGAGCAGGGATTGGGCATTCTGGAGGCAGGGCTGCCAGGGCAGGTACTTGGACGGAATTTCAATCCTGACTGTGGGACTTGGGAATTTGTCCATGCAGTTGGGGCAATCCCGACAAAATAGGGACGACTGGCAATCATTGCTCTGGGCCTACTGGGGAATTCCCTTGTAAACCTAAAAGTTTAACTTGTGATTTCTACTCATTTTTAAAAGAACACTAGGTAGGAATACTCATTCCTGAGTTAGGCTACTTTCAGACAAATGATAGTTGTTCTGATCACGTTTTGATGCTAGGAAAATGTTGCATGCATCATTTTCCTAGCCGCAACGCTAAGAAACTGCCAGTAACAACGTGGCCAGAACTCCATTCATCTGAAAGTAGCCTGAATGTTAATTTTTCTGTATATTTCTCCATTGATCAATTAACTGACTACAAATCTAAAGGAGTAGGGTTGCCTAGAGGAAGATCTAAGTTATTAGAGATGTAATTCTATTGTAAATGTTACATGGATTAAATCAGGGTGTAAACCTCCCACATAAACCTCCCACAATATGGCATTCTTTACACCTTCAACACTTCCACAATGCAGTAACTGTTGCAAAGTGATAACTGCATTGTGGGAGCGTGGTAAGATAAGGAACACCGGGGAGATAGATATTTCTCCTATAGGGCACAATATAACCTATTTTTGGCAATGTAGTATGGGTTTTTGTTCTTGTTAGAAACAATTAAATCCAATTTTAAGGCTTAGCAATAGAAATGCTAAATCTAGGTAACCTGGAACCCAATGGAGCATACCATACCCTTGCTTCTATCTTCTGTGATGTAGAAATTGTCACAAAGTAGATACTGCATCATGGGCCCATGTGCGCTTGTTTGCGACATTGCATCACCACTAATTGTAATTGAGCATAATAAGGTATAAAAAAAATTTATTATATAGACTAGACAGATGCATGGGGAACATTTAGGAACTGGTTTTACATTTAATTGCTACACATTGTACAGAAACTATATACTGTAGCACTGTGATTTTTGGATAAAAAAAATTTAACAAAGTGGCAGCTCTTTTGTGAATGGTCCACTACTAGGTTTTCACAGCATTACCCAATTCTAGAAGCAAAACAGAGCGCTATCTGTTGACATGTTTCAGCCTAGATAAGCTTCTTCAGCGCACAGTAGTCCAGTCAGTCTGGTCTGCAGTGTGACCGGCTATGCCAGTGTCAAGTAAAGAGAGTGTTTGGATCCTTAAAAGGATTGCCTGAAATGTGAAAAAAAGTGGTATAATCACCAAAGTACAAAATGTACTCCGGCAACACTGCACTAAATGTTACATGGAAAATAAGCTTTTTATTTATCTCTTATGCATCCCAACAACAACAGTCCCTGACCAGTTTCGGACCCACAGTTATCATAAGGATAACTGTCATCATACATGACACGTTGTTTTATGTTAACAAAAAGACCAACAATATTTTCCGAACCACCTGATCTACTTGGTGAGCACTATATATCTTTTTCCTTCTTTGTGCTGCTTTTACCAAGTTAAAATTGTTATATGATTGACTCAGCTTGTGCAATCGGGAGAAGGGTCTGGGGAAAGACAACCGGACCACACATGGGTCTAAGTTCACTTAAGATCCACTCTATTTGTATTTGATGTACTGTGGTTTGTCAAATAGTGGTATAACCAGGATATTGAGTTAAAAACTAGATTTGATCAATGCTGCCTCATATTACAGTATAATATTGTTTTGCTTTCGAAACTGAGACATATATCTGTGTATGAATGAGTTTATATAATAGGATGCCACCCAATAATCATTCATTCAGAAACCTCAGGCACAAACAACATAATCCCTTGATTGGGAAGAATTTGCAGTGTTACAAAATCCTAGATCCTGCAGGAATATGCATTTACCAGTGCAGCAGGTAAGTCAATATTGACCCAATCTTCTCGACCAACAAACTACTGTTGACGATAATTGGACACTGATTGTGTGACCTATCTGGACAGAGCAGCATTGCACATTTACAGCATTGTCCAGCACTGTCCAGCACTTCCAAATCAGACTTCTGGGAGTTGTAGTTCAGAACAACAACAACTTTGGCACAAAACCTTTTGTGCTTTTACTTTTTTTCAGTAAATATTTTCTGTTCTCTTCTATGTGGGCAAGTTCTTACAGAGGAAATAGTTTTTGTCTAAGCCATCGAGAGAGAAAAAAAAGTTTAGCAAGCAAATGAAATGCAGTTTAAACAGGTTGAACAAAACTTTCTAACTTTGCCTAAAGAACAAAGGATCCAGCCTAGAAACAAGAGTGACCAATAGTAGGGCTGACAGTCCAGGACACGCCCAGAAGGAGGAGTAATGACATTTCACCTCTCCCAGCCATAGTAACGTCAGCTACTTAGAAGCTGAGAAAAACATTTTAATATTGGGTTTGCTGAACTATATTTTATCATTATTCCTGCACAGAAATGCTCCCATTTAGAGATTAGATGCCTTTACTATATTATGGTTTTGTTTGCCTTTACACTCCCTTTCTAAAATGTCTGGTAGTTATTAATTAACCACTTGTGTGCTGTATACCAAGCATGGGGAGTGAAAACATTAACCCTGCCAACTTACTCTACTGACCTTGTACTATAATAATTTAGGGCTAGGCCACACCACCGTGTTTTAACGTGTGATTCGATCGCACATTAAAAAGCCACACTAGTGTTAGCCATTTGCTCTGGCCACACTAGGTGCGCTGGTGCTCCGTTGGTTTTTGCGCAATCACATATGCTTTGATCACACAACAGTGTTGAACCACAGCGCACAACAACGCACCAGCACACTGGAAACGGGTACGCAATAGCACACGTTTTTGAATGTTTCTGGTGCGCTAGTTCGTGTTGTAGTGTGGCTTCAGTCGTATCTACACCGACAGTATTTTTTTTCTACCATATAATTGAAGAACGGGGGTAAAGTAGCTATGTCTTACCTCCGTGCGCACGTGTGATGTCATTACGCTGCGCCACGGTAGCGAGGAATGATGTCCCACGCGCGTACAGTCCCAGGAACAGCGCCAATGACATCACGTCGCGTGCGCTGTGACGTCAGGCTCGTCACTTGTGCATGCTCCACATAAGCCTTACCCACCTCGACCACCTGGAGAAATTCTAAAGATGTCTTGGAGTGGAGCTCCAGCAGCCATATCCAAGAAGAGGAAGCCAGCAACATTCAAGTAGGCAAAGTAGGCTATGGGGGGGTAGGTTTTACAGTGTACATATCCTTTAAAATTTCAAATGAGATGAAAGAAGACCAAGCCTAATACGTAAACAAACACATGAAAGGACAGTTAAATAGAGATAAAATTAACAATGTGCATCTTCAGCCAGTCATGGGCAAGAGGTTTTTGGCTGTTTCCTAACTATTGACCCAATACTGTTCTGATTCGAACCCGAAGGATTCCACTAGTTTTTCCATTGATGATTTAAGCATTTTAAAGGACAACTGCAGCCTCAATGGAGAGAGGAGAAACCAGCACAGGAGTCAAAGGCATAACGGTGAAAGCAAAGGTGTTGCGGAGGTGGACAGTCGTTAGGAGCGGATATGCAGAGGAAGTCCCGCAGTGTGCGTGGGTAAAGATTAAGAGGCATAAGGACGCTCTGAGCTGTTACACCTTTAAATGAACGTTCATGACCTATATAGCCACTCGACTAATTGTGATTACGTTTGCCAGGAAAATTTTTATGGATACCAACCTCCTTAAAGGACAACTAAAGCCGCAGAACAAATCTGAACCAGAAGTCAGGACAACTTGATATAAAACCAGTAATCTCTGTCTTACCTCTCATTTTGATACAGGCGCTGGGAAATTTACCTAAATAACATATGGTATGTGCTTTATTTCTCAGCATTCTAGTATCAGACAGTTTGGTCAACGACCATTATGTTCTGCACATGCTCAGTCCTTTGCTATGGCACAAACTTGTTACAGTTGGTCACACCCATTAATAATCTCTAGCCAATCCTTTTACAGGACAGATAAAGCAAGGAAGCATGTGACAGGTCAGGAGGTGTGGTCTAACACTGCACATACACACAGATACTTCATCCAGTTCGTAACAGGCTTTGACTTACTTTAACAGAGTTTACTAAAGTGGCATTTTATAGTTTATTGGTGTTTTTAGGGGGGGTGTTTTCAGATTCTGGAGTATATAAAATTGGGTTTAGTTCTCCTTTAATCACCAATAGACATTGTATAATATCAGTGATGCAAAGACCGACACACTCTCCCTCCTCATTTCAGTAAAATAGGGGTATTTAAGATTTAATGTTTTTATAAGATATATTTATGGCACATAGGCACTTTTATTGATGGTTAATGTTGTGATACACACAGATTGGGGGTTAATAACTAATAAATGAAAAATGGTGACATATATATATAAAATGTGAATGTCGTTCATAATGATAATGGTCGAGGTGCAGCATAAAGGTCTGTAGGTTCCCTCTGTAGGAACCAAATTTATTATATGTTGAAATATATACCCGGCTAGCACTACGCCCAGACGGCCGTAAGACACATTTGTATAAGAAGGTGGTGTGGAGATTACATATGTTTAACTATGGGAAGACACTGTCTGCAAGAAGTGCATCTTTATATTGGCTGAGCTCCAGTTGAGGAAAGTTGGTTGAGCAGACCAGACTAGGTAAGCAAAACTTTAAGTATAATGCGAACCCAGGGCTAATGACCAAGCAATTCAAGTCTTTACCCTAGCTGGGTTCTTTAAAGGACGAGAATAGGGAGAAGCAGGATGGTTGGGCTGAGTTGTCCTAAAAATTCTCCTTATGCTTTTATGCACGCTACTTTCACTGTGATCTAATCTCACACTGTATGTCTACAAAGCTTTCACTAAATATTGCAAAATAACGGTTACTTAACCATTTTCTCTCTTAAGTTTTTCATGTGGCCTGACTTGATGTAGTTCAATGTAGACTCTAGTACATTTACATTCTCCTACTGTTTCCTGTGTATCTTCAATTAACACCTACAGTGCTTCCACTGTGTCCCTTCTGTACTAGTACTTCCTCTTGAGGACGTCTCTTGCAGGTGGAAAATTGCTTTTAAGTACAGTACAGTAGGTTACCCTACACTTTCCGTTGTCATCCAGCAGTTTCCTTAAAAGAAAAAAATTAAAGACTACCTTCTGCAAATGTACATTTATATGTATCTACAATGCTAACCAGATGGAAAAACGATTCACATGCGGGTGAGGTTAAAATTACAGAGCTGTCTTACATTCTAACATGCATGTGCTTGTTTTCATCAGTCACTTTTGCATTACCAGTATAGAAAGTAAATCATATAGTGCTGCAACTTTAATTGATTGAAGTAAATACTAATACTAAGTAAATACTTAAAGAATGAATTAATTCTCCCTCCTATTTTTCAGGTTTTCCAGTATCCTCTACAGCAGGAAGAACTGTTCTGTTAAAGTCTATGGAGTGAGTGCTAAAATTTTGGCCAGCCATATGATACTCTTGGCATCTGAGTATGTCAGTATGAGTGTGAGATTGCGTTACTTTCTTGGAAAGTGTCAGATATTCTTTAAGTTTTGATGTTTAATTTTAAAAATAGTAGTTAATCACTTCATGTGCTATGTGCCATCACCAAATAAAGCAAATATTACTGTGCACAGGACTTGCAAACCCAGTAGTATCACTTGCCTTTTCTTTACTTTTGCAAACAAGATAATGAGTGAAGGGAACTGTAAAATAGTTACCCTTCAGGCTTCTTCTGATAGGATTTGGCCAGTAGGGGCCGCTGTGTAAAAATCTAGAAGGAAGAGCAACCATGTGCTCAGTCTCTTTCTACATCCTGGAATTCCCCAGAGGATAGTAGAAGCCTGGGAACTCAAAAACAGGTAGGCTCAGTTAATGTGAGATTAGATTCTGTTATAGATCACTCCAAGAGTGACAGATAGCATTAGGGTAGCTAGTGAGCAGCCTGAGCTCCAAGGACTAGAGTCCTGGGTATACCATCCAAGAATAGGGACATAATGCTAGACAGGGCCAGATTTACACCTCAGGAGGCCGTAGGCCCAAAGAGCCTGGTGCCCTTAGCCCCACCCCTAAACACAGTTTACACCCCTAAACCACACACAATTTTCTCTTTTTTGGGGAACAAAATAGACTATCACATGCATTGGAAATCATGGGAATTTTTATATTAGCGAAAATTGTGGGCCATGTCACCTCACCTCACCTCATCAAGTACACCCAATTTACCATCACCTTACATAAATATTATGTCAATGTCTGATGGCTGCTGCCAGGAAGGAAGACACCAGCACATGGGGATCAAGAGGAATAACTTGCTTTGGGGACTGTGGGGAACACAAGAGGAATAACTTGCTTTGGGGAACACAAGTGTATATCGAGGCCTTGGGATTTGAAGGGGTCCTACTCATCAGCCTTGGAGGATTATCATCAAGGTTCCCTCTGTCAAAAATAATTTCTAATCCAGAACAATAAGGGCAGTCTCAGGTATTCTTTAAAAAGTTCTTTTTATTACAGTTTAACATGCTCTTAACATCTTAATTCTAATGACGGCCACAAAATGTCTAAAACGCTTTGATTTGGAGTGTTAAATTGCAATAGACCAGTTTTACTGAACAAGCAAACTGTTTTCAGTAAAAGTTTATTCACAGGTGATAGTGAATGCAAACAGTAGTGTAAATATATCTCAATCATATGCGTCACCAGATAATGTAAGAAATTAAAATGGAGGAGCAGACTACATTTCAAAAAAAGTGATTATTTATTAGCAACGAAATACATTGGGGGGATATACTGTCCCCTTCCTCAGGTATAACTGTTCACAGTCCCAACACACATTTAATTACCTCTAAATCCCACCCACAAGTGGTGTGGCATGATGATAGACAATTAAGGCTTGTACACGCACGATTCGCGTCCCGACCTGTGACCCCTAACGCTTATGGCTACATGCGACGAACGGCCGTTTCGGGCGAGAATTGTCCATGTGTATGCGTTTGGTCGGGGGTCATTCGTTGATCTGCCAGGTGGACTGACGAACGACCCCGTCACATGTAGCCGTCAGCATCAGGGGTCGGGACCGTATTGAGCGTGTGTATGAACCTTTAGTTTGGTGTGCTTGAATCAACTTTTTTTGCATCACCAGATAATAATATGCTTACTGCCTTGACTTTGTTTTTAAAAAAAATTGTATGGTGTTTTGTTCTTTCTGGTTATGTGAACCATCCAGTTCTGATTTGCTGTTCACGCTCATTTTACTTATCTCATTTTTATCTCATGACACAATTTTGAATATGGAAGAACTTGCCATTTAAAGTTATACTGCCTTTTTGGCTGTGTTATGTACATTTGCAGCATATTTTACGAGAGGCTTTTTGCTGTAGACTAGAGTCATTTTAAGCAGCTGAACCAATGGGATTGATTTTTATTTTTTGTTGTTTTAAAATGAAAAAAGGTAAATTTCTACATATTACGTATAATATCAGGTCAGCGAGGCCTGTGGGAGTACTTTGTATCTTCTTTCCATTGTATATGTTATAATGTAAAACAAAATTGCCACATTTTTAATTTGAAAATGTAAAAGAAACATGTAAACATGGAAATTAGTTGGAACAAACAGCTTATACCTTGGACAGATTGATAAGTCAGTGATAGTCCTCTTCCTATAAACCTGTAATAATTTTCTTTCTGGCACAGTATTGCATATTGTTTAGACTAGAGATAGATGACTATGTTTAAATCCACTTCCTATTTTAAAGGAAATACACCAATGAGTGCTAACATCATGACAACTGACAGGTGAAGTGAATAATATTGACTATCTTGTTACAATGACACCTGGCAGCAAATGAGATATATTAAACTGCAAGTGAGCATTTTGTCCTTGAATTCGAAATGAAGCATACAAAAATGAGTGTGAGCATTTGAGCTGACAAAATGTGCTAGCTAGATGACTAGGTCAGAGCATCATCATGCAGCTCATGTGGGATGTTTCCCATGCAGTTATCAAAAAATGGTCCAAGCTAATAATACTCTGCAGGAGTGGGGGGAAAGGAACGAGGGGGAGGTGAGTATAATTGTACTTTAAAAAGGAAGTGCCATCTCAGTAACATTGAATCATTTTGCTATATTCAAGCATGTGCTATTAACAAATTTAAAAAAAAAAAGTTATCTATACTATAGGCATTGTACAAGAGTGATCAATTTCTGCTTATTTAACTTTGTAATATAGAATACTTATGTTATCGTGAGCGGGTGTGTGAGCTTGTGTGTGAGCATTATAGGCATTGTGAAGACTATCAGGGAGATTCAATAAATGTTCCTATCATTTAAAATGGTGCTAATTTTGCCCCAAACAATCATTTGAAAGCTAACATCTGTATGGTTGGGGCAAAATTAGCACCATTTTAAACGATAAGAACTTTTATTGAATAACCCTGTGTTCCTCACCTGCTGATTTCTAAACTTTAGATTTATAATCTGCGTGCCGCATTTCTAGCAGCCCTAAGAGGTGTTTTCCCTACCTTGTCCCACTCGAAATGCCCCTCCCCTAGCATGCCAAATACATTCTTTTTGTGGTGTACGTCCATTTAGGCCAATAGCTAAACATATACACACAATTCTCAATGTGCACTAACGGGCACACTTTTGCTAGAATGAAATATAATACAAAAACATTAATTCTAAAATGGCAGACAATGAGATTACAAGCTAGAAAAAATAATACTCTAGTGTCCATGTCACATGGCACTGCAAAAAAGTTTTAGGGAAGTATGAAAATATGCTATAAGAATGCTTACACAAAGTTAGGGATTTTGGAGGATTTTAGTCAGGTATATGATTAACCAATTATATTAAACCAGTGCTAATGGAAATCATGTAGCTTGAAACACAGTCTAATGAAAAACAGCTGTGTAGGAGGTTTAAAAGTGGGTAAGTAGCAACCAAACTCAGCTACAAAAGTCGCGAAAGACCATTTCAGATCACAGGTCAAACACCATAATAGCAAGACTAAGGACAGCAACAGCTGTGCCATCTTAGAAATGACAGTAGTTTGGACTTTTGTCCAGTAATTTAACCAGGAGATGGTTATATCCCAGATATGGAAAAAGGTCAGGAGAGTAAACTATGCATGAAAATGTAAATGAATGACTGAAGTAGTACAACAAGAAGTGTTTTAAGGTAGCAGTAAAGCATGGTGAAGATTTGGCCTATATTTTTTTTAATGGAATTGGGATTTGGCTAGACAAAAAGCCTTGCCACTTGAAAAAACTCTTCCAGAACCTTAATAAAGCCATTTCATTAACAGCACTAGATGTGTACGTGGTGCTTTTTTCCCAGTTCTAAACAGTGTAATATTCCTGGCACCTTTCTTGTGGAGACACCACAAGCACCCTGCACACCAGTGCTGTACTAAAAGCACTTCTCACTTTGTATGTTGAGTTTGGGAATTTGGTCAGGATTAATGGTGTGCTCAACGCTGAGAAAGACTAACAAAAACATATCCATCATAAAATAAAAATACTGTCCTGTAGAAGGACAACGATCCGCAACATACAGCTTATGTCATGAATAATTATTTACAGTGTAAAGAAGAACAAGAATTCCTGGAAGTGATGGTAAAGCCTTCAGAGGGCCCTCATTTCAACCTCATTGAGTGGGTCTGAGACAGAGGGACCTGAGGAAGCCTATATTCTCAAGTATAAAGCTGTATTTAGTTTTCAAAGATGGTTGGAACAGCCTACCCGCCAAGTTACTTTATTAACTGTGTGCAAATGTACGTAGAAGACATTACATTGCTTTGAAGGCAAGGAGTTATCACACCAAATACTGATTTGAGTTAAAGATTTTACTTCGGTTCATTAACTTTTAATGTCAATTTGTGAATGCACTCTTAAGTATAGTGTACACACATGCAATTCTGCACGTGACCGCTGTTGGCCAACGAACAGCACATAAGCTAGGTGTTGTTGGTGGTCAGATCCTTAAAACAAAAGTCCCATGCATATTCAGGCACAGACTCATTTACAGCTTTGTTTCATATGTGCCTGATACTTTTGCAGTATTGTGTGTGTGTGTAACATGGAGGTTGACATGTTTCCGCCCCTCAAACGGGGCCGTCTTCAGAACATCAGAATACTGTGCAACAGGGAACTAAATACAGAATTCCCCGTAACACGATGAGTAAAGCACTCCTGGGTCTTGTGTCCAAATTCATCCTTTAATATATGACATGTGTAATGTCCAGTGATAATTGATATACAACTAAAAATGGAAATGCACACCCCCCTCCCTCCCCCCGGTGTCGTCATCCGCTCCCCATAGCGTCCGTAGTAACCATGTGTAGGCATAGTCCAAATATCCCCACTTCCTGTATCAGTCCATCATAAGAACTAGGGTGTCCATCCTTAATACTATCACTAGGACTCGTGAAATCTTACTGTGCATGATAAAATATATAACAATATTTCACGAGTCCTAGTGATAGTATTAAGGATGGACACCCTAGTTTTATATGTATTTATTTGATGTTTTATATTTTCACCATAAGGTCTTAATATACAACACTAGGTCTCTTGATTAAATATATTGTCGCACTATCACTATTGCACTTTATCCCACAGGTACGATACCCACCTGGGTGCTGTATCTGTTCCCTATGATCCGTATATGATGTTGGAAATGATATCCCGCAGTTAGAGGCTTGGATCTCTTATGATGGACTGATACAGGAAGTGGGGATATTTGGACTATACATGGTTACTACGGACGCTATGGGGAGCGGATGATGACACCGGGGGGAGGGAGGAGGGAAGGGGGAGGGAGGGGGTGTGCATTTCCGTTTTTAGTTATATATCAATTATCACTGGACATTACACATTGTCTTGAGAACGGCCGAACATACAGCCGAAACGCGTTGCCCTTTTGTCATATATTAAAGGATGAATTTGGACACACAAAGACCCACGGAGTGCTTTACTCATCGTGTTACTTATAATATAGAGAGAAGCACCGGGCGGTGATGTTGATAAGCACGAGTGCCGCTCCACCTGGTTACTATTATATTATAAGTATATATAGATATCTAGGAGAGAGAGAGAGAGACAGAGTACTCCCTCCCCTATATATATATATACACATATACACACACACACACACACACACTATACATATAAATGGTAACCATTCATACCATGACAAAAAGTTAAATACACATGATAGTGCGGATGATATACAACATTTTATTACATGTTGTACTAGGAGTAGATGCTGGACGCTAAATGCGGTGCTGAAGGTTATTCTAATGGATGCTGGATCTGAAACAGATCCAGGGACATCTGTTCCCTGTTCCACCCTGTAATTATGGAGAGCCAAGAGGGAAAAAGACAGGGAGAAGGAGATTAGAAGGCTGGAAGATAAGGCCAAGGAGAGAGGGAGGAGATAATATTGAGCCCTCAGAAACACTGCTACACAACACACACCTTACACATTCTAATGTGAATGTAATGAGTTTGTACCCCTTTTAAAACTGCCTTCTTGCTGTAAATAATAACAAACACTTCAACTACCCAGCTTCCACACACTATATATTAAAAACAGAACATTAAAATCCTTAAAAATAACATAGGAATTTTACAATCGATCTGGGGGGAAAAAGACTTTCATCTGCAGCACCAAAATAAACAATGTATAAAAAGTGTATCGGTTAGATAAAGAAATGTTTTCTTCATGTAAGCAGAGCTAGAAGATTTGGAGAGATCTATGACCTATAAGGGAATAAACAAGCCTCTGTAATCTCACACCCTGCTTGCTCTACCAAAACACCACATGGCCAGTTCTCCGCCCCTTCTAATCCGGTCTGGAGCAGGAGAAGGGAGAACTGAGATTCCAGGACCCCTGCCCTGGGGAAGGGGAGGGGGTACCTAAAAAGGAAAAGGGGGGGGGGGGGGGGGGTGGATGTCGTCTCCCAAACATATTTGAAGCAAAGTCCTGGAAGAGAGGAAATTCAAAATATAGGAAACCAAATAAATAGAAGAATGGATATCTAATGAACAAAGTTAAAAGATGAAATGAGGTATGAAATAGATCTAAAAAGGGAAAAAAAGAGAAACTGAAAAGTCTGAAAAAAATAAAAGTAAGAGTAATAAGTGAGAGAATGAAAAAAGAGGGGGAGGAAATGCAAGACAGAAAGACAGTAGAGAATAAACAGAGTAAGGAGGGGAGAGAGTGGTTTAGTGAAGGGGGAGTGTGGGAGAGGAAGAGCAGAGGGAGGAAGACAGATCCGCCAAGACATTATCACCTCTTTCCAACATCTGAGACAGACCAGGAATAACCACACAGACGCGCAGTAGGGAAACAGGGAGGAGGGAGAAAAAGATTGAGGTTACACAGCCACACTCTACAAACCTTTTCCATTCAGTCTTAAAAAGGTAGGGGTAAAAAGGAAACACACTGCAAGGCTGTTTTACAGCAAATGCTTTGTGAAGGCCCACTGCATGCAGCTTTCTCAGAGGAAAGGGTTACACATTGCCATGCCTGACAGAGCTCAAAAGGGGGATTTAAATTCCACACCATATGCCCTTGGTGATTTTAGGGGGGAGGGGCTGTTGAGAGGGTTAAGTAGCCTTAAGCCAAATAAACAGGGAAAGGTGATAAGACCATCTGCAGGGTTGGAGTGGGGGACAATATAATGGCCAGTACAGACCAGTGACTTGCCTGATCCAGATTAAAACAAAGACAGTGGCTATTTTAGGATGTTCCATCCCCACTGACATATTAAGGGATCAGCAGGTGCTTGTGGTGGGAAGGTAGGATGGGAGTACACTCTGTCACTAGGTCACACTGCTTGCCAAAAGGATAGAATATTTCACTAATGAAGCAAGGAAAAGATAAGTTATGACTGATTTATTATTAACAGCAATTAGCAAGTCCCACAATTTTATAGAGGGTGTATTTTTACCTTCTTTTGTTGCCCTTGAAAGAAACATTAAGCTTCGTACCAAAGTTGAAATATATTTATATAGTTATTATATTACAAGTATAACTACTGAGCAACTGCACTGCCCTATTTTAATAAGTAAATCTATTGTACATTTTAAGTGCAAAGGGACAACCTTATCAATATTGCACCAGAACATAAGTGCAAGCTCTCAGGATCATTACAAAGCAGACACACACTGCATTCCACAAAAGACAATAATGTAAAATGACAGCTTTGAGAAATTATAAAATCTGTAAAATTATCTGTTAAAGGGGAACTGTGGTCCAAAAAAGATTTTAGGTAAAACGATAGGAATTGCTCTCTTGAGAATTTTTGTAATTAATTGTTTATTTTGCATAGTTTTGAACATATTTACATTTTTGGGTGTGATATGGCAGCAGCATCACCAGGTCCCCTGCACTTCCTGCTTCCTGCTCTAAAACCATGTCCGTGGATGACAGTCAATCTGCCCTATGTCTCCTCCTCCCCTTGCAGACCCCCTCCTCTTAGAAGACCCCTTGGTCCCTCCCAATACTGGACCCCATGGCCCCTCCATTTGTAGCATTGGCCTCTTCTCCTTACAGGACCATGTGGCCCTGCCTACTCGCGGATGCCTTGGCCCTGCCTACTCGTGGATGCCTTGGCCCCGCCCACTCACAGGTGCCTTAGCCCCACCCATATACAGGTGCCTTAGCCCTGCCCACTTGTGGGTGTTGTGGCCCCTCCCATTCATGGGTGTTGTGGGCCACTCAGACCCCCTACAGCAAACTGTGAAAACAGCCTTTTCAGGCAGAGTGAGAATTCTGCCAGAAAAGGCTGTTTTCACATAGTGGGAGAATAGGGCTGTAGATAACCTTACTTTCACTGTTGGGACCTTCACACAGCAGGGAGGGGGAGGGACTTTCTGTCTCCCTCACACACTGAAGTCTGAGGCTGTGCTTGCCGGCGGCGAGGTGGAGGAGCAGCCTTAGGCATGTCACATGTCAGCCTCCCACCCATTAACTTTCTAGTCAGTTATTTCTTTATATCTTGGGCTGTGGAGCACGTAGACAGGTGGTCGATTGCTCGTTTTAAAGGTAGTTAACTGGCTTTTCATTTAAACTCGTATGGAGACCACAGTTCCCCCTTCAAGTATATTGTGTCAGATAAAAGAACAGACACTGCCCTTTAAGGGATTACCTAAGAATACAGACAAGGTTTAAAAGTACCACACATGCATCTACAAACATTTCCAGTGATATTTTTTTATTTAAATCCTGGGCAAGGAACATTAACTTAAGCTACCTTAAGGCCAGGGCCAGACACAGGCATTCAAAATACAATTTTTGCCATTTATACAAAGTATCCTGTGCATCCCATGTGCCTTCTGAACATTTAAAATATTGCTTATACACCACCAAATTCAATGGTCATATGGTCCCAGTATAAAAGGCATGAGCCGTTCTGAGCCTGAGGCACGTGATAGACTACAGCAAAAAGGCAATTAGATACCACATGCTTTTTGAAGCAGTGTTTCCACGGCTGTCAAAATTAAAAATGCATCTTCAGCAAATACTGTATCTGCAACCTGCAAAAAAAACACCAGCATTTTCCAAAAATGCACAATTCCCAGTGAAATCAATGCAAATTTTGTGGCAATTTACCACAGTAGTGGAAACAATGGAAACAGTAGTTTCACACAATTTTTTCAAAAATGAATAGTATACGTATAATATTTTATCACTACTTTAGAACATAACACACACAGTAGCACAGTAGAGGATGTTACATAAATGCATACTCATGGGGCACTATGTAAGTACATTACATATATATATATAAACGTATATGATACCCTAGGCTTTCTGCTTAAAAGGAATGCTGGTAAGCCATAGAATTGCAAAGCATTCTCTCTGAAGGGGCTGAAGAGAAGGATTTGAAAACTGTAAATTAGCAGATAAGAAGAATGGAGAATTTGTGTTGTGATGGTAGATTATCAAAATTAAGTTTGTTTACCCTGGAAAAGAGGTGTTCGAAAGGAATTATGATAGCCCTTTACAAATATGTTATGCATCGTAAACACATAAAATACATTCAATAACCGACTGCTTCGGCCAACAATCTCATGTGCATCTCAGGTCCCAATGGCTGTGATTAGACCTATCAGAACAATAAGTGGCATAGATGCTATTAACATTGAATGCAGTCAAACCTTGATAGGTCAGGTTGGAAAATTTTCAATTATGTGATTTTTTTTTCTTCAATCAAGCACAAGCATCTGGGGTAAAAAAAAAATGGACTCCCATCTGTGATCAATTCATTTTCGATTAGTCAATTCAAATATGATTAGATCTTAGGATAGTCAATTTGTGTAAAACTAGCTGCCTTAAAGGATATGTACACTGGGGAATTAGTTTTTTTAAATTGCCCATTACTGGACACTATAATTCTCCTTAAAGGATATCTCCACTCGTTTTTATACGTTTTGGGAATACAGTTCTATTGAAGAACGGGAGGTAAAGGAGCTGTGCCTTACCTTCCGTTCTTCAATAGAACACACAGGAGCCAGGAGAGAAGGTAAGAAACTTACCTGCTCGCTCCCCTGGCACTTGGTCTGACAGGTCCAGACGGACCTTGTCTTCTATGCGCATAGATCGCGCATGCGCATAGAAGACAAGGTCCGTCGGGACCTGTCAGACTACGCGCTGGGGGAGCGAGCAAGTTTCTTACCTTCTCTCCTGGCTCCTGTGTGTTCTATTGAAGAACGGAAGGTAAGGCACAGCTCCTTTAACTCCCGTTCTTCAATACAACTGGATTCCCAAAACTTATAAAAACGAGTGGAGATACCCTTTAACTATCACTGTTCTATTTTTTTGTTAATCTGTCCCCTATTTCTTTAGATATCCAGTCTGAAACATCTTACATTTCAGCTGTCAATCAAGTGCCTAAGTATCAAACTCTTTTATTATGTATAGTTTTACTGTAGCTGGAATGGTAACAGTTGGTACATGAACTGCATGGTGGGAAAATTCCCTCTCCCAATGCTGCCTCATATGGATTACTGAGCATGCTTTCCCTCAAAGAGTCAGATAGTCTGGTAGGGGGTTGGGGTACTGAGCTTGAGCAAAACATGTGCTGGGTTGAAGTCATTCAGCAACACAAAACCATCAGAGTAAGTGCTGCTTACATGTATTCATCTAAAGATTAAAATGAGGCAAAGTAACTTTTTTTCAGTGTACAAATCCTTTAAGATTTGTGTCATTATTTCTTTCTGATTTATAGCACGGCCCACTTTTTTGTTGGAAGAAAATTGGATTGGACACATAAGCAACTCTGCCCAACCACCTAACTTTTGTTATGACTAAGCCTATATCCCATGGAGGTAGAAATCCTATTCCAGCTTTCTTCACTGCGGTCCTAGGGAGACAGTGATACAGTCTCCTGTATCTGAAAACATTATGGGAGACAGCCACACAAGCGAAGTGAAGAGAACGGAGAGCTGCAAAAGCAGTACCTGGGATCAGCAATTATTTAGCAAAACGTTTTTGGGATGGGGTTTTGGATGTGAAACTTGGAATGACTGCCTCCCTGGTTTGCTGTTTCTGCATCTTTCTAAATGTCTGAATTATCAGTGGTCAAATATGCAAATTGAATAATCTGGATTGATATCTCTGACGATTGCATTGGTCAAATTGTCCAAGAATTAATTGCCTTTAACGTTTAAATCTACAGATTTGATAGTTTTCAAACATTTTTTAAAATAGAAATCAAAAGGATACAGCGCATCTGTAGCAGGCTCATGGCAGATTTCTAGTTTAAAAATTTTCAAGATCAAAGGTGCAAGGTGTATTATAATGTGCACAATGGACCTGTGTATGGCCTTTTTTACATGATGTAGAGTGATGTACTGGTGCCATGAAAATAATTATTTTGCAATAGGTCAAAAAATAGGAAACAAATATCATTTATTAGTCATTAAATGGAATACACATTTAAACACAATAAATGGGATTCAGGTCATCATGACTTTTGTACATGTTTTAAAAATAAGCGTGATATTTGAGTACACCTGAACAACAAACATTTTCAGAAAGATTTATCATCACTGCAAAGTGTATTTAGAAGATGGTTTACGTAGAAGTTTTCGATACACTTCTTCCAGCAATCAGCACTTTTGTAACAATTGCAAGAAGGTGTTATGTCTCCTTCTTTCCTGGAAAACTTATAAAATAATTTTTAAAATAATTGTTTTGGGTAATTTAGTATCCATATAAGGCATTTCCAAATTTCACTTAAATTGGTTGGAAATTTTGAGACCAATTGTATTGGATTGCCAAAAAAACCTTAACCAGTCAGTACTTAAAAGAGCCATTAGTTACTTCGACCAAGTAAGAAGCTTAATTGTTTAGTGCTTAAATTTTTTTTTTATTTAACACATTATCATACCATACATAAAACGAGAGTACAAACCAAATTACCTTGTGACACTCACTCACAACCAATCAGTATGTTTTAGGATTACAGATGATGGCATAGCACCCAGAGGAAAAGAAAAAAAACATACAAACTCCTTGTAAATTTGCCTAGGATGGATCTAAAACAAAAGATGGATCAAGACTTCAGTGCCAATGACTGTGCTACCAATTCCTGTGGTGACAACTGTCAACTATTGGACATGACATCACCACTGCACCTTAGACTGACAGCCACGACCATGAAGCAGAACAGCGAGGGACTGGGTCTTGTAAGTATGTTAAGGTGCATCTTTGGGGAAGGTAAGTAAAATATAAATGGGGTTTGGATGCTGCAGCTATATGTAAAGTTAGATTTTATTGATGGACATGCCCTTTAAAGGCTCATACACACCTGCAATCGTGGGGCGGACCCGCAACGAACAATGTGTATGAGCGCCTGTTTCGGGCAACAAGTGTGCCATGTATGGGCACCTTTTTGGCCAAAACGGATGTTCAGTCGGGGCTCGTTGATGATCCAACCGAACGTTTGTTTAGGCCGACAAAGTATACACGGTACAGCTATCGGCAGAAATAGGCACTCATACACATTGTGTGTTGCAGGTCATCCCCCCACGATTGCATGTGTGTATGAGCCTAAAGATATATTTAGCTCGCAAAGTGCTGTTAGTGCTAGGCTGATAACAAAATAAACAATCACATTGTCCCTGATAGAACATGCAGCCAGTCATATGCCAGGTGCTTATTGAGATGGGGCCTAGTGTCAACAAGCTATACAGTTTGATTCATCTAAACATGGTAAAAACATAGAATGTTTTTAACCTTTATGTTTTTTTTTTTTTAAATTAACATTTATAATTAAAATTGTTGTAAAAAAGTTTTGGTCTATCCACCAGCGGTATACTTGTATCAGCATGTGTCAAGTTCCTGTTACACAACATTTAGGCTGGGTTCACATGTTCCTATTTCGGACCGATCTTCCAGACCAATCAATAAACCGGTTGTCTGCCAATAAAAAGAAAAAGTGTAGCTGCAGACACTTTGGCACAACTGATTGTACGGCCAGCATTAATCTGTCTGTAGTGCAAATTACCACAATTATTTTAACCTGATTGATTGAAATATTCTGCTAGATGGGCAATCAGGTTGAAATATCAGACCATGTGTATCCAGCCTTAAAAAAAGCAACAAAAATCAGCACAGAGAAGTTATTACAACTGAAAACAACATTAAACTTTAAACAATTATTCCGTATATACTGGAGTATAAGCCGACCTGAGTATAAGCCGAGGTACCTGTTTTTACCTGAAAAATTAGGATAAATAGCTTGACTCGAGTATAAGTCGGATAAGTTCGGATTCAGTATTATTTTGATGCTTAAGTTGCCCTTTAAATAGACAGCAGAATTCCCATACAGATGTTTGAAAACTACAACTCCCAGCAACTAAAGCATGCTGGAAGTTGTAGTTTTCAAACATCTGTATGGGAATTCTGCTGTCTATTTAAAGGGCAACTTAAGCCTCAAAACAATACAGAATCAGAAGGCAATCTGCTGCAATAGATACCTTCTTCCTTCTGTTTCTTTATTGTTTTGAGGCTTAAGTTGCCCTTTAAATGGGCAGCAGAATTTCCATACAGATGTTTTGGAAACTACAACTCCCAGCATGCTTTAGTGGCTGGGAGTTGTAGTTTCCAAACAACTGTATGGGAATTCTGCAGTTAAAAGGCAACTTAATCCTGCAGTGTAGAGCCCCCTCCCTCCCTCCCTGGAGATTCCTCCCAGTAAGTTGGTCCTTACCGCGATCAATGTTGCTGAGGCTCCAAATCCGGCTGCCGCATGCTCTGTAAGTCCTGTGGATTTGCTGGCTGACGTCACTACTCAGCGCCTCTCACTGCCCGGCACCGAGTACTGACGTCAGCCGGCAAACCCACAGGACTTACAGAGCGTGCGGCAGACGGATTTGGAGCCTCAGCAACATCGATTGTGGTAAGGAAGACCTTGACTCGAGTATAAGCCGAGGTAAGGTTTTTAGGTTTATTTTAAAATCTAAAAACCTTGGCTTATACTCGAGTATATACAGTATCTTCATATCTCAACGTATCATGCATTTTGATTTAAAATTTTGGAATTTTAAAACTTAAGGAGGAATAAAACTATTATTAGTTTTTAAGTACACACCTTTATCTCTGCAAAAATAATCTGGTAAGTAAGGCTGGGTACACATGAAGGGACTTTTTGTCCTGACCGAGCGCTCATAGATCGACTGTGCAGTTCCATAGGAAACAGCATGATCGACCGGGATTTGCTGACACATCCGATTGCGGCTGACCGCCTGAAAGTGCTGTGGATCGGTCGGTCGGCCGAAAATATCTGCTGATGTTTACCCAGCCTTAGAAAAGAAATCACATCCTCTGCTTATTAAGGCTTAATTGTTGGCCCTATATAAATCCATAATAATAATAATAATACTACTAATAATTGTGGTAAAAATTAAGACTCTTTAGAAGGCAGTGTGTAGCCACAAAGAAAAGCACAACAGGATAGATATCTGCAAAGCTGATATAGTATGAAATTTGTCAAAACTGACTTGCAAATTCATTTTAGTGGCAGCCCCAGATATTACACAGGGAATAGCAAAGTTAAAATGTAGGGAAAAGTTAATAGCATTGGTGATAGAGGTTTATGTTTGCCATAAGCCTAGTGATTTGAAATGGAGAACTCTTTTAAAGGGCATGTCCACCCCCAAAACTATAATCCCCCCCACTACTGGCCCCATCATGTAGTGTAGTTTAATCCTTACCTCACATCCCAGCTCCATAAGGTTCTCCTGTAGCCCCCCCCCCCCCCAAGTCCCAAAAACTGCCCACCAGGAGGATAGCAGAGTCCATATAGGACTCTGCCTCCTACCTGGCCTCCGGGAGAAGTTTGGCATGCGTACTGCAGCCCTTCTCCCCTTCCCTCCCCCCCTCTCAGGATTCCCTCCCCCTAGTGTAAAACCCTTAAGATATAGGATTCCCCCTGTCCCCCCAGCCCCAACCGCTCCATTTTTATTCTTAGAAAGTGCCCCAAACTTTACTAACCTTCCCTCTTTCCCCCGCCGCAATGAACTCCCGGCAGCCGCGTCCGTGATTGGCTGCCTTTGCTTGCATTTTCTCGCAAGCAGAGGGATGGCAGCGTGGCGGAGGAAAGAGGGGAAGTAAGTAAAGTTTGGGGCACTTTCTAAGAGTAAAAATAGAGCGGTTGGGGCTGGGGGGATAGGAGGAATCATATATCCAAAAATGGTTTTAAGGGTGGACATACCCTTTAAGAATTTTTTTTCTCATTTTGTCACTACAAACATCAATGCTACATGCAACTATGCCAAAGACTACTGTTATTTTAAAGGGGTACTGCGGTCTCCATACAAGTGCATTCTATTAAAAAGAGCACATCCCTACCTTTAAAATGACTCCAGGATCATGTTTCTAGCTGCAATCTTTCCAAACTTAAGGTGCCCATACATTAGAACTCATATTCTGACCAATCTGCAGTGTTTGAGCAATTCTTCAGAAACTTCCTAGCCTGTTCTTTTTTGCGACCGTCATACGATTGCAAAATGTATGGGCCAGGCAGGACAATGACGGGAAAGTCATATGGTGAGAATCTGCCGACAATGCATGATATTCAATCAATATTTTTGGAAACCGAATTCCCCGCTCTTCTTTGCGACTGACACACCATCGCAAAATGAATGGGTCAGACAGGAGCTTGCGCTCTTTCACAAAGTAGAATGGGAAAAAGTGGTTCTGGAAATATTTTTCACACAGCTTATGCTGTATCTGTCACAGCAAAGGAGAGAGTGAGCGCAGGCTAGGTAGTGAAATGTTCATGCCTTTAGATGCACAGCAGCAAGAGACATCATCATAGGCTAATTTAAAATATTGAGACCCCTTTAAAAGAAGTTAAGCAGCATGTGCATAATTAACACAATTCACTCAAAAAAGTGAACCTATTTGTTTTTGCAATAATTGAAAAACAGGAATTAAAAGGAGCTTTGTCTTACCTCCTGTTCTTCTCCTCTGAAAGGTCCCGACCATTTCCAGTGTTAACTAAACTATAGTACCCACACACGTGGGTAAGTTTCTTTCCCGGCTCCTGTTATTTTAATTGAAGATCAGAAGGTAAGATATAGCTGCTTTACTACCCATTCTTCAATTAATGCGAAAAGGTAATAGTTCACTTTCTGAGAGAGCACATTGATCATGCTCGGGCCTAAAACATGAGATAGGGCTGGCAACAGAAGCCTTGTAAACTAAAATTATAAGCTTTATAATACTGTTTTTAGTGTGAAGAAATAACTTAGTAATGTATGGTTTACATTAGCAGTGTCATAAGTTGGGGGAAATGTATTTTATCCTGAAGATTAGCTTTTTATCATGGCAAGACATTTTTTTTACAGTTGTCTGTAAGTTCATATATATTTCATATTGCATATTCACAACATACACCACTAAGATGTTGGATATAAGTATATCTTCATTTTTGGAAGCATTTCTTGTTATGAAATTCCCTGCAACAAATACAATTAGATCTTGGTCCCCCAAGAAACAAGAATTTTAAGTAAATTGGCTATAAGAGCTGTTGAAGGAATTAGTCTCAAGTTTTATTTTGAAAAGAACCAGTGAAAGTTTGCAGAGTATTACACATTATTATAAGATACTCAACTAAGCAGTTGACTACTTAGCAAAAAGGGTATTATATATTACAGATACAAATTAAGCACTACACACTTAAAAATATACTTAATACGATTTGTAAACACAGTACCCATGACTCTTAGGGGTTAAAGGACACTTCAAGGGGAGAGGGTTGTGTGTGTGTGTGTGGGGGGGGGGGGGGGGGGAGGAATCTGAATTCCTTCCCAGCTGCAAACCACACTGCTCCTCCCCCCTTCCTCCACTCTCCTATCTGTACACACCTGGCAGGATACAGCTTTCTGTCTCACAATGCAGCTCTCAGCTCACAGGAGTAGCATTGTGTGGGACCTGATATGGGGGGGTGGGGGTAGAAAAGGGACACAGAGAGACCTGTGTCACTTTCACCCAGACAACCAAGCCTGGGAAATACAAGATGTAGAAAATTATTTTCTCACTCTCCTTCTATGGAAGCAAAAAAAAAAAAAAACACCCATAGCTAATGAAACATAGTTAGGCAGTTATGCAGAAGACACTCACCTCCTCCATATTATTAAAAACATCTGTGGTATTCTCAAATGTGATCATAATGCTTACTCCAAAATGAGATAATAAATATCTGAGCAAAGAATGACAAAAGTTTGTCCTATTCCTGTTTTACATTGCCCTGCTTTGAGGGTGGGAGCTCTTTTTTAAGAAGACAGCCTTAAGGGGCCAAAACCCCGCATATGGTCACCATATGCTTAACCCTACTACTGCCAAACTGATTTAGTGAAGAGCGGGTGCATTCAGCAGCAAAAAGAGGTATAACATTGGTGGAAAAAACAAAAGATTGCACAACTAGGGGAACAAGACAGCCAAATTGACTATAGGAAGCTAGGAAAGACCAGGGACATAATAAAGAAACAAGAGTAGAATTATAGATAAGAAACCAAAAGTCAAACCCAGTAGATGCAATAAACGGGAAGGGGGGTTTTGGGGTGGAGAGAAATGGAAGGCAGTTGTTTTAGAAATGAATATACGTAAATGCATGGGAAAGAGTAGCTCAATACAGAAAAATTGAGAAGAAGTGCAGAGAGGGCACAAAAGGATAAAAGAGCAAGAAAACCAGAATGTGGAAGAGATAGACAAATTAGGGAAATGAACATAAAGGTAAAATCTTTATAAAAGAATAGAACAAAATAAAAAAAGTATACACTAGAAATGGCAGACTTCAAACAGGGTACAGCTGTAAGTGAAAAGACGTAACTGAAACCATAGGAGCATGGAGGAGAGCAAGGGAGAGCAGCCAAGGAGTTTGAAAAGCAGAAATGAAACGGAGGGGGTTGAATTAAAAAAGCAGAGGGAGTGAGACAAGCACAGAATAAAGCAAGAGCGTGAAAAGCATACAGAGGAAAGGCTAGAATGAGGGATTGGGACTTTGAGAGAAAGGGAATAAAGTGTGAATAAAATAGTAGGGGGAAATAGCAAGAAATTATTGAAGGAATTTTTTTTTTTTTTTAAATTGGGTTATAGAATATAGTAAAGTGCAAAATCCAAAGTTAAGGAGATTTTTTAAAAAAATCAAGAGAAAATTTGAAGGTAAATTTGTAATATCCAAAGCACTAGAGAAAAGCAGTGTAAATGATGCATGGGGTTAGAATATACTGACGGAAAAATAACCTTTATTCACTGAATAAAAGTTAAAAGTTTTCTGGGTCATAAAGAATCTTACATAAAGATGTGATCCAAGAAAGGGTGCAGAGGGCGGTAAACAGTAGAGAGGAAGGATGACAGTCTACAGGGTTATATAGATAATAAAGTTGTTGGGCAGAACAGTATTCAAGAGTAAATGGTTATTGGAAAAACAGGCAGACAAAAAAATAGAGGCAAGGAGCTAAAATAGGCAGAAAAGCATAGATAGCCCACCTGGCAATGCACATAACAAATAATAATAGAGAACCAACAAAAAAACCTCCAAAAAAGGTATGAAAATGTTTAGAGAGGAGCCAAGGCAAAGGTGCAGAGATGTCCTGTAATGAGAAAATTCTTCATTTACAGAAAGGAATGAGCACAGAAAATGGACAAATACACAAATGGAAAGAAAATCAGAGCAGGAAGAGAGGCAGTGGTTAGCAGCAGGCAGGGAACCTGGCAGTTCCAGCCCTCAGCATGTAACAGCACAGATGGGAGAGAGAAAATCGGGGAGTTGCATGTTGTTCACTCTTTTTCCGAGTCCATACACTACCTCCCCCCTCACTATGTTGCTCCCTCTCTTCCAAGCTGCTGGGCTGGAATTTTCCACTGGTTATTTTGCACATCCCTCAGCCTCCAGGAATGTGGCTGGCTACTTCTCTTTCCATGTACAACCAGGGGAGAGGAGGCCAGAACACCAGCGTCTGTAGGAGTGGGGGAAGGAAAGATGGAGTGGGAGGAGGTGAGTAAGAGACATAACTGGCCAGACCCATAGGGAAGAGGTTCTGACAGTTTAAAAACATGTGTTGAACAAAAATTCATTAGTAAGCTCTGAACGCAGTTAACACTAGATTCGTATTCTGAGTAATAATATTGTTAAAGCAGTGCTGAATGATACAGATACCAGTGTGTGTTAAGATAGTTTGATCACAACAAAATGAACATAAACAGATATATATAGCATGAAACTAAGCAACCACTTCTAGCATGGGATCTTCTGTCCTCTTTGGGCCACAGTTAAAGCAACAGAATAGTCACAATACAAATTATTAAAATAAACATGGATACACATATAGATTTAGAATAATTTGCCAATTTCTAAAATAATGGAGCAGACGAGTTCTATCCAACCCTGTTAATGCCGCTGTTATTCTTTCACATTCAGGGAACCGAACACTTTCCAAAGATCCATGCTTCCAAGCTTGCTGTCAGAGGCAAATTTGGTAGGAGCAACCTGGTATGTCTTGAATCTCAGATATGAACAGCAAATATTTCTTCTGGTAAACCCAGCCATAGATTCTTATTTCTTAGAAAATGCCAACCCTGTGCTGTATATGGTTATGTACTATTAAACTAAAGAGGAAGGGGGAGCAACTGAAACCTCATAGAACGAGTGTATATTTATATTCATTGCCAGTAATACCTCCTCTCGTTTTAATATAACTCCTCCCTCTAACTCCTCCTTTCTCAACACAACCCCTCCTTATAATCTCTGTCCCATCAAATAATCCCTTTCTAACCAAATCTTTGTGCAAAGACTATATTCCCTCAGTGAGATATAAAGATACACACTTTAATATATTTCCTTACACATATCTTAAAATGTCTTTGATTTAACATGCTATAGCAGAGACCAGACATGGACTGGGAAAAAAGTATTTAAATTCCCTTTAATTTGTAGGATTTCTTTGGTAAATTCAGCTGTTTCTATAGCAACTCAGTTTTTCAGACATAATTTCTACAGCCGTCTCTCAAACTATAGTTGGGCATTAGCTTAAGGTGCCTAATGGACTGTCACCCATAAAGCCATCAAAATCCCACCCCCACCCACACATTCAGCAACTGTTTACAGCTACTTCGAAACTACAACTTTGCAGCGGTCAGAGTGCCCTGAAACAAATGCACTGAATTTCTCCTCAGCACCTCTCTTTTAGGATTTCTAATAACTATATATATCATTTCTTGAAAGACTAATTTTATTCCAGTATCCCCAATAAAACTAAAAAATCCCTTTTAGTCCCAATGTGATTGGTTACTTGGTTTAACTTTGTTTATAATAGAAATGTTTAAAAATTGTTTCTAATAGGAAAGTTTTGGCTTATGCAATGAAAGGTGTAAAAGTGTGCGGATGCTTTTAATTTGCAGCAATCATTTTTTACAAAGCTAACATCTGATTGGCTGCTGCAGATTACAGGATAAATGCACTATACATCTTGTTTGCCACTAGTTGATTAGTCGAGATTTTCATCTAGATCCTGATTTGCTAGCCTCGAAAGACAGGCCTATTAATGCAGACAGACTGGTCACATGGCTGAAATCATGAAGTAATCAAGCAGCATTCAATATAGCCAAAACTTTGTAGCAATTACTTCTCACAAATTTAATTTTACAAATGTGATTTAGGGCACGTCCACACTGCAACGCAAACACAATCGCACACGGAATGACAAGCAATTTCATGTGCGATTTTGTTGCATTTGCGCATGCGTTTTTTGAAAAATGCATGCGATTGCCATTTAAAATGAGGAACGCTAATCGCAAACGCAATAGCAACGCACCTGAAAACGCGCGTTTCCGGTGTTATTATAGTATAGTATAGTATTTCAGGTTGAATAAAGACATACGTCCATCCAGTCCAACCCATCTAGCAATATCCTCATTTCCTGCCTAACTGTTGATCCAGAGGAAGGCAAAAAAACCCCACCAAATTTATGAAGGGGGGAAAAATTCCTTCCTGACTCCAAGTGGCAATCGGAAATTTCCCTGGATCAACTCTACTTTATGTATCAATACCAGTAACTTGTAACATTCCTTGTTTGCAGAAACTCATCCAGCTTTTTTTTGAAACTGACCAATGAACCTGCCATTACAACGTCCACTGGATAACGTCCACATAACGTCCAACGTCCACATAGCTTTACCGTTCTCACAGTGAAAAACCCTTTCCGAGCTTGAAGCCTAAACCTTTTTTCTTCAAGTCTTAAGGGATGTCCTCGTGTCCTTTGACATGTTCTATTGGTGAACAATGCCCCAGATAGTTTATTGTATGGCCCGTTAATGTATTTATACACAGTAATCATATCCCCACGCAAGCGCCTTTTCTCCAGCGTACATAATTGTAACTTTTCCAGTCTCTCTTCATATTCAAGCACCCCCAATCCCCTTATTAATTTAGTTGCCCTTCTCTGAACCCTTTCCATTTCAAAGATGTCCTTTTTGTACACAGGATTCCAAAATTGCACTGCATATTCCAAATGAGGCCTTACCAATGCTTTGTAAAGAGGGAGAATTACATTTTCCTCCCTTGAATCCATACCTCGCTTTATACAAGACAATACCATGCTGGCTCTGGCTGTTGCCGCCTGGCACTGCTTGCTACCTTTAAGTTTGTTATCCACCAAAACTCCAAGATCCCTTTCCAACAGGTCCAAAATGCATCACCTTACATTTATCAACATTGAATTTCATCTGCCACTTAGCAGCCCAATGTGACAATCTATCTAGATCCCCCCTGCAACCATTGCACATCCTCTGAAGTTTTTAATGGTCGACAAAGTTTTGTGTCGTCAGCAAACACAGAAACCTTGCTGACAATACCCACTTCCAAATCATTAATAAATAGATTAAATAGAAGCGGCCCCAACACAGAACCCTGTGGCACCCCACTTAGCACTTTAGTCCATAATGATGAAACCCCATTAACAACTACTCTCTGCATCCTATTCATTAACCAATTTTCTATCCATGTACAAATGTGACTCCCCAGACCAACAGACCTTAGCTTATACATTAGTCGCCTATGGGGGACTGTATCAAAAGCCTTTGCAAAATCCAAGTAAACTACATCTACTGCTATACCAGAGTCTAAATTTCTACTTACTTCCTCATAAAAGCCAAGCAAGTTAGTTTGACAAGATCTATTCCTCCTAAATCCATGCTGGTTACTACTTATAATGTCAGTCCTTGAAACATACTCTAGAACATGTTCCCTTATTAAACTTTCCAGGATCTTCCCCACCACTGAAGTTAAACTTACAGGCCTGTAATTACCCGGCTGTGAACGACTACCCTTTTTGAATATTGGAATAACATCAGCCTTTTTCCAATCCAGAGGCACACCACCGGACATGAGGGAATCAGCAAAAATAAGAAACAATGGCCTAGATAAAACTGAACTTAGCTCCTTAAGTACCCCAGGGATGTATTTTATCCGGTCCAGGAGATTTATTAATATTAACCTTATTTAGTTCTTTCTGTACCATATCCTCGGTTAACCAAAGTGAACTTGAATCTTGTATACCTTTATTGCTACTATACTCTATGATATCTGTACTTGGATCTTCTATAGTGTATACAGAGGAAAAAAAAATATTCAAGACATTTGCTTTATCGCCATCCTCCGTAACTAACTTATCCCCATTAATTAATGTTGTTGCATTTTCAATGATATAAAAAAAACGCATGCGCAAACAAACGCAAAAAAAAACGCAGCAGTGTGGCCTAGCCCTTAAGGTTCATTTTGAAGGTACTACAGAAGGCTTTCCAAAAATAAAAACCCTAAATCAATCTGTCAAAGATGACAGCAGGTTCTGTCTGTCACCTTTGACAGATGGGAGCACAGACCGACACGATATATATGAAGTATAGGGAGAACATTCATGACTGCCCATACTCCATACTCTCTATACCTTAGTATAGGGGGTTGACTGCTCCCAGGGGGAAATTTTCTGTTTGTAACAACTGCTCCTGATGCCGGCGACCTTCCACACTGTTTCGCTCATGCACAGTGTATGGGATTGGCCTTTTTCGGGAATGTAGGTGCCCAGCTTAACTTATCTGGAAAAACTGGAGACCACAGTTACCCTTTAACCCCAGAGGAATGTTTATTAGAGCGGTTTAGTGCAGTGCACCCAACATATGTACTGCTACACGTATGCATATTCAAAGAATGCATGCGTTTACAGGGTTTCCCCGGCTGTTGGAACCCACGGCTGGACCACGAGATCAGCTGTCGTGTGCCTAAAATGAAGCTTAAGCTGGAAAACCAGTATGTAATGTGTCACGCATTATCTGAAACGTGCGACTGATTACTTAGTTGTTCCCCTGCTTTACTATTCCTTGCGACAAACAACAGCTGATCTCCTGGTCCACAAGAGTTTTCCAGACTAAGAATTGTTGGCATATTTCCTCAATTTTAACTATTATTACATGCTAGTACATATAATAATAGTCAACAAAATATGCCAATAATCCTACTTACTTTTAATTGTTGGAAGAGGAACAAGGGTACTGTTTCCTCAGCACGTTATGTCTCCATGCATGCAACCCTCCCCCAGAGGTTTAGGCTTCGAAACTATGTGGACCGGGAGATCAGCTGTTGTAGACTGCAAGCAAAGGTAAAGTCTTGAAAAAAGTAAGTAATGTGTTGCTTAAAAGACACCGGGGAAAACACTGATTAACTAATAAAAAGTAGTGCACATTTCATTTTCCCCACAAGCAAATCTCCCCATCCCGCCAAGGGTTGCCAGTCATTCCAATTTAAACAGGATTTTCATGGACATAATGACGAGTACCACAGTCAGGGCTGAAATTCCATCCTAGCAACAGACTTGGCAGCCCTGCCCCCAGAACGCCCACTCCCGAAACACCCCTAACTCGCCTCTGCATCTCCCGTGCACTCTCTGCCCCCACCCACTGTCTTCTGCTAGGGCACCAGAGAAATCTGGAAACACTGGTCCTGTCCCACCCAGCTACTTTTTCAAGTCACCCGGCTGGAAAAAATTTCAGGGGAGAACACTTAAAGTAGCTATAAATGCAATGAGGTCGGGGTTGCTGCGTGTATAGCCACCTTTAGTGTCAAGGAAACTAGACACAGAGCAGCAGGGGCTTTTCTGTTTTGTGTGCAAATCCATATCTCCAACCTCCCCACCCCAACTACATTTCCCAGGAAAGTAAGACAGCACTTCTACCTTCTACTCCTACCAAATGATGTTGAGAAGGGAGGAAGTTGGTTGGGTACCATAGTTGATCTTAAGCATAACACATTAGCCCTGGAGACAGAATCTTTTACAACTGCAAGTTCTTTAATTACTTTCGCTTGTGTAGCCTGATCTTTGAAAAACGACAGAATCTTAAACGTAAAGATTGTGTGTCATCTAAGATTGTAACAGCATATACCAAGCTTTAGAAGGGCAAGCATACATTGTTTAATCAGAAGTGTCTACAGTTTTAAGGAACCTAGAAATATTTTTGTAAACATTAAAAGCACACCAAATTGATCAGTTCACACACTCAAACTTACAATTTTATATTTCGTTATATTTGCACTTTCATAAATCAACTGCATTGGGAAGTTATACTGGCCATATACTTTGCAGATGTTACAATATAGTATAGTATTTGAGGTTGAAAAAAGACGTACGTCCATCCAGTTCAACCCACTCGGCAAAACCCACGCTTCCTGCCTAACTGTTGATCCGGAGGAAGGCAAAAAAAAAACCCACTAGAATTATAAAAGCAGAAAAAAATAAATTCCTGACTCAAAGTAACAATCAGAAATATCACTGGATCAACTTTACTATATGTATCAATAACAGTAAACAGTAACATTACTTGTTTTCAAAAACTCATCCTGCTCTCTTTTGAAACTATCCAATGAACCTGCCATCATAAACTTCCAATGGAAGTCAGTTCCATAGTTTTACCATTCTAACAGTGAAAAACCCTTTCCGAACTTGAAGCATAAACTTCTTTTCTTCAAGTCTTAAAGGATGTGTGTCCTCTGACATGTTATTTTGGTGAACAATGCCCCACATAGTTTATTGTATGGCCCGTTAAAGGGTATGTCCATCAAAAAATTAACTTTCTTACTAACTGTTTTACTGAAGAACAGGAGGTAAATGCACTTTCTTACCTCTCGTTCCTCAGTGAATCTTGCAGGAGAGCAGGAGAACTTACCGGGATCGTTCCAGCACTGACAGAGCCGCGGCCGAAATCCCCAATGCCTCCGAAGCTTCCAATCTCCTTAGCACAGTGTGCGCATGCGCGCACAGTGCAAAGGACTGGAGATGCTGGAACGATCCCGATAAGAAAATTAATTTTTTGATGGACATACCCTTTAATGTATTTATACACAGTAATCATATCCCCCACACAAACGCCTTCTCTAGTGTACATAATTATAACTTATCGAATCTGTCTTCATACTCAAGCTCCCATATTCCCTTTATTATTTTAGTTGCCCTTCTCTGAACCCTTTCCATCTTTAAGATGTCTTACAAAATTGCACTGTATATTCCAAATGAGGCCTTATCAATGCTTCATAAAGAGGGAGAATAACATTTATATCCCTTGAATCCATACCTCTCTTTATACAGGAATATCTTGCTGTCTCTAGCTGTTGCTGCCTGTCACTGCTTGCTACCTTTAAAGGATAAGTGCACTGTAAAATCAAGTTATGTTCATTTGGAAGCTGCAGCTTTAAAAATACCGTTGCCGTATTTTTTTTCCCATATGCCCCTCCAGAGCCTAGCTTTGTGCCTTGAAAGTTGCTGACATCTTGTTACTGGCTTGCTGAATGTTAAGCTCCGCCCCTCTGAGATTTCCTCTGCTTTCTCCTGCTTGAGCATAAAACAGTAATGCCTGTGAGTTCCGTGCACTCTCCTGCTTGAGCCTCAAACAGTAATGCCTGTGAGTTCCGTGCACTTGCGTGTGCACGGAACTCACAAGCATTACTGTTTGAGGCTCAAGCAGGAGAAAGCAGAGGAAATCTCATAGGGGCGGAGCTTAACATTCAGCAAACCAGTAACAAGATGTCAGCAACTTTCAAGACACAAAGGTAGGCTCTGGAGGGGCATATGTAAAAAAAAAATATGGCAACATTATTTTTAAAGCTGCAGCTTCCAAATAAACACATCCTCTGAAGTTTTTAATGGTCGACAAAGTTTTGTGTCGTCAGCAATACACAGAAACCTTGCTGATAATCAATTTGAAGTTTGATCTGCCAACTGTCCAATTGAATGTTACATTTGTAGAACAAAATGTTCTTACCTTGCAATATTCACTGGCCGCAAAATGCTTTGAGTGATAGGGACATACAGTTTGAGGAAAATTAAAGGAACATTGCAAGGTAAGTATTCCCATTTATTGGGCACCTTAACTGTCAAAGTCCCATTTGCAAAGGCACCCAACCACCAACAAAGATTTTTTATGAAGGGACATCACCAGAAATTAGTAGAGCCTAAAACCTAAACAGAGTTTTGAAATAAGAGAACAAAATGTAAAGTAATAAAACTATTATAACATTTTTAGTGGTTTTACTTGTCCTTTTGGAAACATACCAATCATGTATAAATATATAAACTATTAAGCAAAGAGCCATAAAGTTAAGTAGCTTGTGTGTGCCCTGTGCCATAGAGTTAAATAGCTTGTGTGTCCTGTGCTCACAATCCCTACCTTATATTAATTCAACATTACACCCTTTTTAGCCATTCTCCCCCAATTAAAGTACCCAGGGTAAGGACCTGAACCAGATTCAGATCCTCACCCAGGGTACTTTAGTGTGGGGAGAGGGGTTGATTAATATAAACAGAGTTAACCATTAATCTGGATTTTGTACTGATGAGATAAACAGGATTTAAACATGTTATGCCAGTAAATTGAATAAATGTCTCTATACATTTAGGCTTTTGTAGTGCAGTTCTGTACACATGCCCTAGCCCAGGGATCCACAAACTACAACTCTCCAGATGTTTGAAAACTACAACACCCAGCATTGCTCAACTACAGAGGGAAGCCTAGGAATGCTGGGTTTTGTAGTTTTCAAACCTCTGGAGAGCCGTAATTGGAGGATAAGAAGTAACTTTGCATGCATTAGCATGTATAGCGTATCTAATCTGTTTTAAAAAGGATCTAGTGCATTTTAATTTGCATACAAATGTGTCTTTTTATAATTGAGTTACTGCTTATGTTATTACTATTCCTATACACAATTTTGAACTCAAAAGAAAAGTTATCAATCAGACTGATACACTCAATAGTGAACGGAGAAGCCAAATATGAGAAACAGTGAATAACAGTGAATTTCCATTTAAGAATTTAGGTGGGGAAAAAAAGATCTTATTCTCTTCATTTTAAATTACCTTTTCTGGCATGTCTCCGCTACCACCCTGTTACTCTTTGCCAACCCTTCCATGCTTATACTCAACAAGAAAATTATACTCATATAATTTTTATTGTATCCATCACTTTAAAAAAATCTTTCCTCTCCTCCACAACTCTCTAGTTCTTCTTGTTTTCCTCCCTATCTCCTTTGGGATGCGGCCTACTCTCTGATGCCTGCTGTCTGTCAGGTCCTTGCCACATATTTTCCGCTGACCCCCAACCGCTCCTTGCTGCAGCAGAGTGGGAGGGAGGGGGAGAGCGCCAGCACAGGCTTCAGGGCATGAAGGGGGAGAGGGTGGGGAGGAGAAATCCGACAGGGCTCTACCATCGATCTGATAACTGAGCTTAAGCTGGCACCTCTCCCTTCCTGCACAGATAACACACAAAAAGTATAGTGGAGAATGTATTTTACATTAAAAGGTAAAATAAAATATTGATGGTAATATTGAAAACAAAATAAAACTATGTTTTTCTGTTCAATTATAATCCATACTAATGTATGATTGATGGGTTTAAACACTCAATTTAATTAGATTTGTTTTTATTATTTCTGAAGTTTTCTAATGACCTGTATGCTATGAAATTAATCCTAACATTTTTAACATAAAAGCTTTTCACTGAATAAATACACGATTGCATTCAATACTACAATGGCCCAGTAGTAAAGTTGATAAACTCAGGAACAATTAAAGCATAAATGTAAAAGCATTGTGATAGTCTAGAAAAGTTAACAGAGAACTGAAAAGGACTGCATAGTGCTTTTGGAGATCAACCGAGTATAGTTAATCCCAAATGCACATTATCGGATTGTAGTCATAGAGTTTAGGGAATACATGTTTAGTTTTGCCAATTCGGTAGAGAAACAACACCTTAAGAATGCATTATCAGGTGTTTTAAAACAAACGAAAGGGTGAAATAAATAAATGTGACCACATATACTACAAATCTGGATGCGCACCAGGCTACCAATCTACAACCTAGATTATTTCATGCAAATGCAAAACAGATTGTAGTGGCCAGTACAACCCACTTTGCTAAAGCTGGGTACACACGATGAGATATTTCGGTCCAATCGACCGATAGTTCAGTGTATCGGTCGATCGGACCGAAATTATCGCATCCGAATGCAGCCTTGTCCGAATCGGACGAAAGGACGATCGGACATGGTGGAAAACCTCGTCCGATCCTCTATGGACCGCACGATCAGTCGCGGTAACATAATCGAGCGGTCGGTCAGGAGGAAAAATCGCTAGGTGTGTACCAAGCTTAACACAAAGTACTAATTGCCATGAAATAGGCAAAATTAGCAATGAAGGAATAAAGTGTGCGACATATAAAAGTAAATCTCTAATTACCAAAGGCAAAAAAATTGTAAGAACATAATTTACTGGGAACTGAAAAGATGCATCCCTAAACCCTAAAGCTGGCCATACACTACAAACTTACTGCAACATTCTGACCACCACCTGGTAATAACTATCTTAATTACGATTGCATTAATGATCCGGACAGGAAAGTGACCGGAATGTTGGCAAATAAAACTGCTACTCCACTAGAGATTACAATTGAATCGACATTCATCTCATATCGAATGTTGAATCCAATGTAATGTTGAGGTATCGAATGGGGATCAGTCTGGTCCGTGTGTGCTGTTACCACAGCATGTGTGCCGACAGATACCAATGTGATCCATCGGCATACATGCTGTGGGATCGCATGTGTATGGCCAGCTTAACTCCCTTCTTTATAATCTTATCAACTATGAAGTATCTACAACAGTAAAAGAAAGTGCAGCTCAGCACACAACTTTGCTTAAACTTACACAGTCTATTTAAAAGCTATGGAGCTTTTGTGTAATTCGGATATGATTTAAAGTTTTTTTCCCCCAAAAGAAAGAAGAATTGAAATCAGACCAGTTCACATTTCCACTTCTTCTAATAAAATTTAACATGTTGTAGGGCACCCCTTAAACCCCAGTTCAGCCTTACTTACAATGTTCAGTGATTCTCCCAGGCTCAAAAATGAAACTTACAAATCCACCACTGCTTGGTCCACTCTTCGTCTGCTGCTACGTGCCCTTTAAATTCACAGGCAGCAGCAGTGGAGGCTCATTCTGAATGGCCATCAGCCATTGGCCATGACTGTGAATGAAAGCTGTAACCAGGAAGTAGAAGGCAACCACGGCAGTGGATCTGTAAGTTTAATTTCTCAGCCTGGGGGTATCATTGAACATTGTAAGTAAGACATAACTAGGGTTTTGGGGGGTGCTCTATAACATGTTACATTTTAGTTAAGGGGTGGACATGCCCTTTAAATGTTTAATATAATTTCTCCCATAAATTTTAATCACTGTCAAATGTATTCTCACTACAGTCACGTAAATATATCAGCACTAAACACTAAATTCATTTTGGGTAAACATTTTATTCATATATAATTGGGGGAATTCCCCAGATTCCCGATTGGGTAGTGATACTTAACCCCTTGATTAAGGCGGCTCCCGAATATCACAAGAGACACTCACACAGCGACTGCAAGCCATTTAACAGTAGATGTGCGGCTCTTTGGACATGAATATTTAATTAATTTAAATACATCGGGGTAAATCTCCCAGAAAATGTGCTTGGTAAAGACTAAATATAAACCCCATAAGGTAATAATAACCATCAAAAGGTTGACTTTACAAAGTAAATTATGTTTGGCAGGTTTGATCTCCAATCAAATCTACCAAAAATTGATCCCCTACAATTTGCCGATAGACTGTCGTTTATGACATGTTGAGAAATCTTTGCCCAATTAGGGTGAGAGGCAGCAGCAGGGAGATTGGTGGCCACGTACTTTGTAAAGCTTGATGCAATACAAAGTATGTCTTAATCGATTGCAGACTTTTACTGAAATATTACCCAAAATGTATTTATTTATGTGGTACTGATGTTTGATATTCCAGCAAGCAGGTAAGATTAATGCAATAATGCTATAGACTTTTCACCAAATTTAAATATATTCAATAGTTTGACCTACAGGCCAATTGATCAGGATTTCTAGTTATATGCAGTCATGAGGACACCATTAGATATCAAAAAAAAAACAAAACAGATGCATGTCTGACTGAAAAGCTGAATGCCATGTATATTGACAACAGGATGAACACCAGAAGTAGGTATTGAGAAAAAAGTCTTATGTCCGTGACACAACTAAAGAGGTTTCAAATTACTATATTATGTCAATTTGTACAATCTCTTTAGAAATATCAATCACTTCTCAATAATTTCAATTTCGTTCATAATTTAAAAGTGAATGGTACAACAACAAATGAAGCTCAAATTAGAATCAAGGCTAAAATGTGGCAATGACAATTTTATACTAATAACAAGTAAACATTTGAAACAGACAAATAATTAGACTCTAGGAGCTTTTTCTGTTGAGTATAAAATACAATTTTACCAGAAAAGGCTGATTAAATCAATGTATTAAACTTACAGATTCTTCAATTATAAGGAATGGGTAGCAATCAAGCAATTATTTGGAGGAATACATAATTTAATAAAAGCTATAAAAAGACAAAAAAGTTACACAACAACAAATAGGCCTTTTCATTTTAAAGGGCAAGTCCACTCAAAAAAAAAAACCTTTGTTCTAAAATGTAGATTACTCCCCCAAACCCTATTTTTTGAAATATTCACAGTTTACAAAGATACTCCTGAACTTTCTTTCCTGACTGGGTACCTCGCTGTCTAGGTACCGCCCCCTGCTACCGTTTCGAGCAAAAATTTCTGCACTGACAGCCGCTTTACTTCCTGGTCGCGGCTGTCGGGCGATTGACGAGACATAACATTGCGACTTAACTGCCATCCGCAACCAGGAAGTAGAGCGGCTTTCAGTAGCAGCGGCAGAATAGGAGCGGCAAGGGACCGGATCAGGTAAGGAAGCGTCTTTTGAAACTGTTAATATTGCGAAAGTGGGGTTTGGGGGGTAATCTACGTTTTGGAACAAAGTTTCTTTTCAGTGGACTTGCTATGGGCATATCCAAAACTTTAAAATCTATACTTACCTCCCCCCAACACAGAGATTTTTATACTTACTCCTCAATGGTCCCTGAAGCTCCTTTTACTTCTATCTATTAAAGCCGGCATCTTCCCTTCAATGCAGTGTTTCTTCCCTGTTTGCAGCTGTCAGCCATGACTTACTGCTGCAAACTGTCACAGATGGATGGAAATTTTCCCTACGTACCGTCCAACTACAATACCATTGGCGTTGTGGCCAAACAGATCGAATGGTATTTGTAAAAAATCAACATGGTGTATGTACCATAAACCAAGCATAATACTTAGATAAAAATTGACCATGGATAGGCATAGATAGTCTTTCAATATCACATTGACACAGTTAAGCAAACACACAGAAACCTTGCTTGTTTGCAATATTTTGGTCAATCAAATGTAATAGGGGAGTCTGCCACAGCAGAGGGAAACACAGTCCCAAGAGTTCTCACTATGCTGTGTATAGGGAGAACGCTCAGCGTTTGGGACTGTGTGTATCTTGAATTTTGAAAAATGACAGACAGGACCTGTCTGTCATCTGTCAAATATCTGGCAAGGGTGTACCCAGTTAAAATAAGAACATTGCATAGCTTTCACTGCGGGATTACAATAAGTACACATTTAACACATACATTCAGCAACACAATAATATTACTCACAATGGCCGGTATTTATAAACTTGTGGTATCTGAAATTCTGATACCGTACATTAACAAACGCAATCGTACATGTATGGCAGCAGCAAAATAATATCACTAAGTTATTGTATAGGCGATACCGTGTTATGGTACAATACCACCAAGTATCGGTAGTTAACCGATGTGGTCATAAAACTACAGATTGTTTATGGTGTGGTATCGCAATATAGCAATACCATGCATTTATAATAATGTACGTATTATAGGTTGTGTTCAGTCACAATTTCCTAATCTAACTGGAAACTGAATTATAACCACTTTGGTATTACTGGGTCAAACGAAAAAGTTACATGAATCTAAAACACAGTGCTTTACTGGAGTTTTTTTTTTTATATATATAATAATGCTGCCTAAAGATATGATAGATGATTATAACTTAACTGTGCATGTATGGATTAAAAAGGACAGACAGACAGAAAGAAACAAGACTAAATAGGAATAAACCACGTCCAGAGATCCACCTGGGCTTTGGCTAAAACACAGGTGCTTTCAAGATTCAAATTTCAGTCAAATCCAAATTCATGTGACTGTGCTACACTAATCAACGTATTTGGTTCTTAATGAAGATCCAATTTTGGACAGTATAACTTCCAATAAAAATGAGTTGTGGTTTTGAAGCGCTGTAAATGTTACAAAAAAAAAAAGTAACCAATGTATCCCTAATCCCAATTACGTAGAATATCATTAATTGGCAATTTATACTGCAAAAATACCAAATAAATGTAAACCCAAAACATAAAAAATAAAATAAATGTATAAAAACCACAGGATTTCTTTTACATAGTATATAGTATATTTAGTAAATCAGAAAAACAAGTTACCTTGTATAACCACCAAAATAAACCTATATAGGACTATATATTACCTACACATGTATGCACTTGAACATTACAGGCAAGAATACATTGGTGTAAACTGTCTTTTCAAGAGTTTAATGGAGAGAAGTAATGAAAGGTATACAGACAAAGAATGTCACCTGAGCTGGGGCACATGTCCCCTTACCTCCCCCTCACCCTTCTCTGGTTATAATGGTAACTATTAAGGTAAGTGGGGGGAGTGAAATACGCAGTCATATCACTTTGCAATTAAAAATAAACACATGGCCACAAATGTGTTTAAACGGTAATATCTCACAGTTGACGATTATCAGAAGGAATAAGACACATAGCATACAACCAACTGCAAAATATAGCCATTACTTAGATTATATAAATAACTAAACCTATAATAATGCTTCTATGGGGCAACATTTTATAGCTAAATCAACTGAATAAAAGTAGAAAAGACAAGGAGGAAAAGAAATGTACCGGTAAATATTACCTTAATGTATGCATACAAACAGTAGAAGTCAAGCAAGAGACAGCACAATGAGACATAAAAGATTCCCACACAGGCTTCAGATACAGGACATACAAACATACTTAGCTATTATTGATCAACCTTCAGAGCAAGATTTTTTTTAACTAGATTTCCAGACCAGTTAAAAAAAATAATCTTGAATAAAAAAGTATTGGAAAATGTGTATGTTATGAACAGGGGAAAAAAATTAAAATTGGAAGAATTAAGGCTCCAAATTTTGACAACCACTGGTCATACAAACAAAAATGGTCAGATGTCTGCATACAGCACAAAACCCAACATAAGGCCACCAACATACAATGCATAAATAAGAAAATTTACATTACCAACCCTCCTTTCAGCTGGGGTGAAAATTACTTTAAAAAAAAGTTAGGGGAAGTAAAGTCTAATAAATTATTTAAATCCGGGTTGACTGTGACCTGAATTGCTAAATTTCTAGCTTTAAAAAGCAAGACAAAATCATTTAACAATAATCTGCTTTTTAATGTCTCTATTACTTTTTCCCATTGCCCTATGAAGCTGATTATGTCTGATTCATTCAAATCTGTGGGGCTGTTGTCAAAAGATTTGACTTTCCAAAGTGTTGCTAACAAAGGAGCACCTGCAAATATATGTATTATTATTTTCAAAGTAAAAATGACATTGGTTCATAACCAAATGATACTGGGAACCACCTACCGTACATGATTTATTATTAGACTTAAGTTTTTACTTTTTTTTTTTTCACTACCATTTTTCCAGTTTACGGTTGCCTAAGTATTCGAAAATACCCAATGGGACACAGGGGTTGACAAAATGTTTTTAAAGAGAATGAAAGCAGAAAAAAAAACAACATTTACATTAATTTTATTATAAATTAAATGAAAAAAACTGGATCTGCCGTGTACCTGTATTACTCCATTTCACCTCTGCATTTTGGCCTGTAATTCTTAGGCCTGGTAGTATCTTGGTCGGAATTAATGTGTACAGGCCAATGCCAGTCCAAATGATCAAACAGGTCAAAAAATACTGACTGCACAATTATTTGGACTAGCCAGTTTTTTGGACAAAACATTGAAGCTATGCTATTGTGCACATCAGCCCTCCCCGTTCCCCTGGCTCAGGTCAACTTAATGGGTATTTCCACAAAAAAATATTAATTCCATCATTTGTTCCCCACGTGTACTTATTTGAATTGTTTGGTTTTCAAAATATACCTCAATTGAACAGAAGACTGCTTCCCATCCCTTCTGTCAATGTCAACCACACTTCTGCATTCACCACGTGTGACACAAGCAACATAGTGGAGAGTAGGTAAGTGCATCATTAGTGATGTTGCGGTTACACGGAGAGAGCAGCTCTGTTTGCCTTTGCAATTTGGAAAACTGTCTTTCACTTACAGTACCTTTTCATGGGAAGCAGCTTGTAATGAATGTTTGACACACTATGTATGCATAGGCTGCTAAAACCAATTGAGCAATCCAATTGGCTTAGGAGTGCACTGAAAGGCATGCATGGGGTCAGAGCTATCCATTTGTCATCCAGTAGGAGGGGGTGGAAGCTCTTTATGCAGATCACAAGCATGAACTCTCTATCTAGTAACCAGTTCTCAAAGAGAGTGAGGGGAGTGTACTATAAGTGACATCATGGCATCCTATTCTCTGCTTTTATGAAAAAAACAGAGGAAGTACTTGCCAAATCTGGATGGAAAGGTAAGGTTGATCAATTTTATTTTACAGGGGCCATTCATTTGTATTAAGGCTGTTAGGAGGGAGGACTTGCCCTTTAAACATTTATTAGAAGATGCACATTAAACAAAGGCAAACCACTCCCACTCAGACAATATAAGGGCAAGTTTTTTTGTGGGGATACATTTTCAACTACAATGCACCAGTAATAGGCAAGTAATACAATGGCAGTTAAAGGGCAACTATACTGAAAAAAATACTTCCTCATCCTAATCTATAAATAAAAGTGTAAGTAGTACTAGCTCTGAGGTGTGTGTGTTGCTGCATGCCTTCAAAATGTACATGCTTAGGCTCAGTATCTCCCCTCCCTCTTAACCACTCCCCTTCCATCTGACCAGACTTTTTTTTTTTGAGGGGAAAGCATGCTCAGTAATCGCTATGAGGCAGCACTAGGAGAGGGAGTTCCCCACATAACAATTGTCAAAACTGCACATAGCATACCAACTGTCAAAACTATGTCACCATTCCTGCTAGAGTAAAACTACTCAAAGAAGAATCGTTTTTGAGAGCATATGATTATAATATGGCACTTGGTTGACAGCTGAAATGCAAGATGCTTCAGATTGGATATCTAACGAAATAGGGGACAGATGAACAAAAAAAATGGTACAGTGGTGGTTGGGAAGAATTAAAGTTCCAGGTAATGCTCAATATAAAACAACACTTTATTTCAGTATAGCAATTGCAGTGTATGGAATGGAACAACAAAGGAACGCACATCAGAAGTAGTATATTTTTCTAGTTTCAGTTAAATTTAGTTTACTTCTTCCAGTTGGAGTTTCTTTTCCACTTTGTCTCCTTTGACACTAGTAGCTACTAAGACAATCTAACTTTAAGAGTACCTAGAGGATATACACATCAACAGAAAACCCTCTCAAAGTGCAAAATTATTTTAAAGAACATCAGCCATTTGGCTTCAGGGATTTGTCCAGTCCTGGCCTAAAAAGCATCTCTCTTTGAACATGTGAGTCAATCAACTGACTGGGCTGCTGACTAACCTGTGCAAAAGCGGAGATCAACTGAAACCTGGGCCGGTTCTGGCCACTGGGGATAAAAGATGCACAACTCTGGCACCCCTAGTTGGATATTCAGCAATACGCACAATATTCTAATTATGAAGATGAAAAAAAAGAGGTTAAAATAGACTATTCAAAAAATGTGCAGCATTATCTTTACGACACCATGACGGGCACTAAATCTCATACTGCCCTGTACAACATGCAAAGAAAAAAATCTTAGTTAAGCAAGTTTTAGACAATGATATAAAGAGAGAAAGACAGAGGTGAGACTTATCTAAAAACAAAAGGGTTGTGTTTCATTAAGGCTATGAGACAATGCATACATTAACAGCAGTAGAAAGTACCGGTATGTCTTAATCCTTAACCTAGCATAAATACAAAATTCACCCCTGCTATTAATTCAAAACTTTGTTATTCTGTATTCTTAGACCCTTATCTAATTGACAGAACCATTCATTTAAAGGGGAACTAGACTTATTCATGATGACTCAAAAAACAGAATTAACATTGCTAACCCTGACCTATAATTCAATGTGCATGTGGAAGGTTGATCACTTTTGGGATAGCTGTCCCCATTTTCTTCCTCCACTTACTTCCAGATACCTAAAGCATGCAGTTATGGGCTGCAGAAGGATGCTGGGGGGTCAATGGTACAAAAATGTATGGGAAGCCATAAATGCCCTACTTGACAGGAAAGAATCAACTTTTTTTTAGCTATTTTAACACAGTTTGTAGGGTCACCTTAAGGTTGTAATTCATATGTCCTAAAATTACATTTGGTCTCATTTAACTGAGAAATGCCAGCATTTCATAACACTGCACCAGTTAAAAAGTTAGGGAGAATTGGGGCAATTCCCCTTAAATTAAAACTCATAAATATGGAGGAAAATGCAAGCTTTGTGCAATTGACATATATTCTTTGCAAAGATAGCGAAAAGGGCAGACAAAACAAAGCAAAGCACAAAAAAAGCAAAGTTGGGACAGCCAGTCATGTGGAACAGGGATGGACAAATCCTAGAAGCCAGGTAGCCAATGCGCCTAGAAATTGCCTGCTGGCAACTAAGCTTTAGTTTACAATTTATGTCTATGGAAGTGACTACTCATAAAAGTTAGATGGACTTTTTCTCACTGGCAACAAATTTTAAAAATAATTTATCCATCCCTGCTGTGGAACATACTTTTTCTTGAGTTACCAGTAAGGCAGCCTAAAATTACAGACAAGACGTGCAATGCAAAGAAAATACAGACAAAAAGTCACATTAATGTGTTCTGACAAATAAAATTGGACATTCAGCAGCAGAACCAATGTATAAACAGAAAATGTTACTATGGTGAAAGCCTTCCTCTGGAGGTGCTAATGGAAAGAAAGTCAAATGACATAATAAGGCCTATAAAGAGAATGGCAGACTTAAAGATTAAAAAGAAAGTAATGGGAACAAAAACAAGTCAACAATATAGTGGCTTTTTAATATGCGCAGTCACTCCCTTACTTATCAATGGATGTGTGACCTGATGTCCTCTGGATGCTGTCAAACTACAACTTTTATTAAACATGTCAAACACTGGCGCCACACACAGTCTGGCCATTCCTGTCCAAGATACAGGTAAAATAAAAACTGGCTGAAAATAAAGCTATTAAAAAGGTATGTGAAAAAAAAAATTTACTATAAAATTTATAACAATGTCTACAGTAAAAAGGCTAATGTTAAAATGTATAAGGAAATAATTGTGTGTATGCATGTGTGTTTACATTACACTATATACAAATACTTATATATATTTGAACATATTGTGGTGGAAGCAAAGTGCCACAATGTTTTTAAACAAATTAGAAATTCCTTTCCAGTTTTTTCCCCCTAATTAAGCTTCACTCACGGATTATGAAATATCCCAAAATACCAACATAACATACAGCTGAGGAGAAGGGAAGACAACAAGGAGGACAACAAGGAGGAATGGATTAAATAACAACAGGAAAAAAATGTAATTAAAGTGAAATGAGACCATTAACATGGGACATGTATTTCCTGTAGGTAGGAAGCAGACGGCCCCTTGGTACAGAGAGCACCAGAGGAAGAATCAAATTGGCTCTCAGGAGATTAGATTCTGGCACAGTGTGTATAAATGTCTCAATTCTCAATGCTGAGAGAAATTTATATTTGTAACCTGAGTCTATTATTTGTATGTGTAGATTAGAAAGATAGAGAGAGACAGAATGATAGATAGAGACTGACAGATACTTGAAAGCCATCTTTCTATGTACATCTGACATTCAAATGCTTTGGTCTGTCTAAATTACACTTCAGTCACATTTAACAGATGGTGTTTACCCCATCTACCAAAATCCTCTAACCGTTGTTTAAATACAAATCCCAGAATCCTCCGAAGCCTTTTCATTCTGGTACTTGTAGGTCAACAGCAGCTGGAGGGCCGCGGGTTGAACTAGACTTCCCATTGCTCACTGGAATTCCAAGCACACGCTACATTAGATTGCCCCAAACCTGGACCCCTCACGTACAATGACCCCATTACAAGCTCTTTCACACCCCCACACATGCCCACCGGGGTAGATACTGACCGCTCCCCGCCGGCTCCTGCTGTTCTCGGCCACTCATGGCTGCTCAGGCTCCAGTCACGCTCAGCATAGTCACATCATCTTGGCAACTCGGTGATAGAAATCCCCCCGGGGCTGCGGATCGGTGATACGGCTGGAGCCCCGGTGGTGCCGGCTACCAGTGCGAGGATTCCGTCTCTCTCCACCTCGCACACAAGCTGGTCTGGCTCGCCTTCTTCTTGGCACTTAGCCGTTTCAACCGTCCACTCGCTGTTCTTCTCTCTCGGTGAAAACACTCACGTTCATGGACCTACAGGACTCGCCCTCCCTCCCTCCGGTAAATCCCCGGTTTTCCGCGGCTCGCACTACTCCTCCGTGTCTCTGCCTTCAGTGTGTCTGAGCCACCTCCGCCCGCTGATAGCCCCGCCCCCTTCTCTCCCCCCTCCCAGAACCGCGTAGCTTGATGGGACATTGAGTCCTCCCCGCTGGGCCTCTCACAAGAAAATAGGGCATAGTGGGAAATGTAGTCTGTAGCGCCCCAGAGTATTTTCTAACACGCATGAGCGCATTTGGAATACATGTCAAGACGCAGGTTTCCAGTCTGTTTTGTCGCAACGCCTGCTGGGATACGTAGTGTATGATGTTTTTCCTCCGTATCAGTCGATGTTTATTTATATCTAGCGTCCACGGGACAGACTTAAATGGCCACATCGCCTTTTTAAAAAGAACAAGTGTGTTTTATTGCAGGGGTATTGTTTTGTCAGATGACCAGGGAGTTTGTGGTGCAGAATTGTATGGTGTAGGCTTTAAACGACGCAAAGCACACTGGTACATGTAGTTTTCCCGTCTTTTTCTGCAGAGCGGAAGTCAATTCTGGAATTTCCTCCCTTTAAATATTGGTTTAGGGTCACATTGCCGGATTATAACTTAATTCTTCTTTGCGAGGATGATTTTCTCAATCATATAAATTAATAGGAATGTATGTTTTTAAGCTCGTACAGTCGTGCGATTTTGCATGAGACCAACGACAAACTAGCATCAAACTAGCAATCGCCCGGACGATGTCGGACCACCATCGTACATGTATGACCGTTGGGCACTGCTGTTTAATTTGCTGGGCTATCATACCCCCAACAATTATGCTACACGTACGATAATGGTGCAGAACGGTGATTGTTCATTGCCAGTTGTGCACAAAATCGCTTGTCTGTACTTCGCTTGTGAAGGTTCTCATTCATCCAGGTCATGGTATATCTGTTGTATTCAATTAGATCAACTGGACTTGAAATGTAGTTCTTGAAGACGTTTCGCTAGTCATCCGACTGGCTTTCTCAATTCAGAATGACTTGTACAAGAATCTGTGGCAATTATGTACCCTGGAAAATCCCAATTAGCATATCACAGCCAGGTGTTAAGGGTGTGATTGGATAGTGGCTAAGAGGTGTTATAGGAACGCCCAGCGTAAGGTGTTAAAACAGCATTGTACATGGCAGACAGTTGGTGTCGAACCCCCCCCACCTCTATTTAGGCTTGGTTTCTTTATTTTCACATAAATGGCCTCCTTCACACCTCTCTTGAACCAGTCACGTTCCTTCGCCAATATGTTAACATTACAATCTTCAAAGGTATGTCCTTTATCCTTAAGATGCAGGTACACGGCTGAGTCTTGACCTGAGGCCATTTATGTGAAAATAAAGAAACCAAGCCTAAATAGAGGTGGGGGGGTTCGACACCAACTGTCTGCCATGTACAATGCTGTTTTAACACCTTACGCTGGGCGTTCCTATAACACCTCTTAGCCACTATCCAATCACACCCTTAAGGGTGAGGCCACACTGCAACGCACAGGAATCGCGCACAAAACCGCGAGTGTTATCGCACGCGATTGTGTGCGCGATTCTTGTGCGTTTCGCGCTCGCATTCGCGTTTTGCGCATGCGTTTTCGCCTTTTCGCGTTATGGACACGCATGCGTTAACGCACCAAAAATGGTGAACGCATGCGTTACCAAAACGCGAACGGACGCGCAATCGCATGCGCATCGGAAATTGCAGGAATTTTTGCGTTCCCGCGATTTCCATTTTAGCGAAAATCGCGGGCGCGAGCGCGAAACGCGTGCGCAAACGCGCTAAAAACGCGCTAGTGTGGCCTAGCCCTAACACCTGGCTGTGATATGCTAATTGGGATTTTCCAGGGTACATAATTGCCACAGATTCTTGTACAAGTCATTCTGAATTGAGAAAGCCAGTCGGATGACTAGCGAAACGTCTTCAAGAACTACATTTCAAGTCCAGTTGATCTAATTGAATACAACAGATATTTGTCTGTACTTCGCTTTACTAAACTCTAGCCTTTAAAGCTTAGCCACGCTAGCACGTTTCTTATGCGCTTATGAACGTGTTTTGCAAATTGTTATTGCAGGAGAAATATGGGAGCTCAGTTTGCATGAGCTGCTTTGCGTTCTGTTTGCAGAGCATATGCGATCACATGCGTTGCGATTTCAGAATATTTCACAAATGGATGGTAACGCACACCAATACTGCCAGTCTGGCCTCAGCCAGAGACTGAGGACACACTACAACGCACCAAATCGCGAGCGTTATCACACGCAATAGATTTGCGCAATTGTGTGGGATAACGCTCGCAATTAGGTGCGAGATTTATTTGTGTTCGTGTGCGTTGTTTCGTGTTTGCACGTGTGTTTTCACAATTTTAAAGAGAAAACGCATGCGATTGCGCAAAAAAAATGCTTTATTGCAAAGCATGAATGAACGCACAATCGCATGCGCATAGGAAATCGCGGGAATGTGAACATTCCCATGTTAGCAAAAATTGCCGCAACTGGGAGCGAAAACGGGGGCGCAAACGCAAAAAACTCGCTAGTGTGTCCTAGCCCTGAGAGTTTTTTTCTTTCTACAGCAATGGATTTCAAAGCTCATTGATTTGAATACCACAGTTACATGTATCGTGGCTGAAACACATGAGCTTTGAAATCCATTGGAGTGTGCCATTGGTGCTTACCTGTTTGAATTATATTGGCTATACCCTGGTCTAAAGCCTTGTACGCCTGTCTGATACGTACGACCCCCAAGCATGTACACACGCATCAAACGTGTGTTTTGGACGATAATTGCACATGTGTATCTGGTGGGACGCTGTTTATCAATCCATCATGGCGGATTAATGATGAGCGCTGGACCGAAAATGGCTGAAAAGGCCGTTCATTGCGCATCTTCCCTACGCTCGTGGGTCGTTTGCTGTCCGAAGTATCGGATGTGTTTATCGACCTTAAGGAAACCAATAGAACGTGCTGGAGTGCAGCTTAAGTGAAAATATATATAAACATGTATATTTGTATTTCAGTAAATCAGCCCACTTCTTAAAATGTATGTCCACCCCCCAAACTAAATTTTATATGTTGTAGGAAATTGCTGTAAACCTCGACCATGCGAGGTTTACAACACTCAAAGATCTCCCCAAATGTACTTACCAGCCTTTGTTCCTCCTCTGCCTCCTGCTTAACTTCTTTGAGTGCTGTAAACCTTGCAAGGTCAAGGTTTACAGCAATTTCCTACAACATCATCCCTTTAGTTTGGGGGGTGGACATACCATTTAAGAAAATATAAGAAAATATAACTTTTATTCGGACATGTAAATGATGCGTTTCCACAGAGTACAACCATCCTCGGGACATAAATATACATATTTATTATATTTATTCACATTTGCACACACACATTAAGATTTTACAGTTTCTTTACTTCTTTTGACTTTTCCCCTTGCCTCTTTTTATTCCATGTTCATACTTATCTTTATTGATTTCAGCTTCTTAAGGTCAAACAGCTGACAAGTATTCTGATGAGACTGCCAAACACTAACTTAAATTATGTTTGTTTTTTTGGGGTGTGCAACTAATATTAGTTTATATTGTGCTCTAAAACAAGATCAGACTGGTCTGCTAAGCCACCAGTGAAATACCCAGTAGACACAGACCTGCAGACCAGACTCTGCTTCAGGCAATCACCGAGGACCCCAATCCACCTGTGAACCAAGCATAGTTATGTCCATAGCCCTGCTGCTGTCATGCAAAACCTGCTGTCTCTGCATGCACCAACGATCTGACCTTTACATTTTGAGTGTAGTGGCAGCAAAAAAACTAGTTTAGTGTGATAGCAGAAGAGGTACAAGGTGAAGTTTAAAGGGCATTTCCACCCCCAAAACTGAAATTTAACCCACTACTGGCCCCACTGTGTAGTGTTCAAAAATACTTGCCTTATATCTCTGCTTCTTATGATTCTCCTGCAGTGCTTATTCAAAGTTGAAAAAAGTGAGGAGTAGGAGCTGTCTGTAAGTCATCCAGTTCCTGCTTCTTCCTTGTCCTCTAAAAGGTTTCTGGCATGCTCAGGGGAGCCCTTTTCCCTCCCTTCCTATGGATCCCTTCTGTCTTCTGCATCCCCTACCTATAAAATCCCTTTACATTGTGTGTTATGAAGATAGATAGTCAAATTCTGGTTTGTTTTCCCTAAAAAAAAGAGGCATTTACAAGGGGAAATGATAGGGTGGTAATAGAACAGGCTTACCCCCTGTTCTGATTTTAAAATCCAGTGTAGCAGCACTCTGAAGTTTTTCCTGATCGCATAGCTGACAGGCTCCCCTCTCCTCTCCCTACTACATGCACATGCGCAAATATAGTAACTAATTGTTAGAGCGAACTCCCCAAGGTTAAGTCTAGACCAGGATAGGAGGCTAGGGTAGAGTTCAAGGCAGAGGCACAGCAAAGATTTGTAATGGAGACTGGAGGTGGTAGCTGGAGCGAGCAACAGGTGAGTAGCTGGATACTTCAACAGGTTGAAAGGTAGGTAGCTGGATACTGGAACAGGCTGAAATGTCGGTAAAGGATACTAGAGCAAGTGGATACTGGAGCATGTAAGGGTGCTCAGAAGGCACCAACAAGCACATGGGGGAAGGAGACCTATGATCAAATGCCTGACATCAATGCCCACTTTCCTTTTAGTGTTTTTATTTGGTGCCGGGATATGCTCGTGTGGTGACATCACGATGTGGACATAGCAAGTCCGGTCTTGAAAATGCCCCTATGGTAAGGATAGAAGATGGCGCCAGAATAAACAGAAAAGGGAGATTTTCCAATAGAAGCATGAGACCAGTTATTGTGTGGGAATTCAGCCCAGGGGAGCAGTGTAACCCAATCATCTTTAGTCTGAGAAACATAGCAGCGAATATATTGTTCCAAGGACTGGTTAACCCTCTCAGTTGCCCCATTAGAGTATAATGCTGAACAATTTGCAGATGCTTTGGCAGAATTTGGAAATTGAGTACTTTTATCGGAAACAATTTAAAGGTAAAGTCCATGAAGTCAAAAAATTGAAGAATAAAGTGTTGAGGAGGTTCAGAAGTTGACGGAAGTTTGGGAAGTGGAATGAAATGGTCAACAACTACCCTGATTACAGTATGTCTTTGGAAAGGTAATAGGTCAATGATGAAATCCATAACCAGGTTAGTCCAGGGTAAGTCTGGAATAGGGAGGGGATAAAAGAGTCCATAGGGTAAGGAATGAGAAGGTTTACCGGAAGCACAAATTGAACTGGCTGAAACAAATACCTGTGTATCATTGGAAATCGTAGACCACCAAAGGAAGCAAATAAGTAACTCAAGTCTTAACGGGAAACAGGGTGACCAACCTGTTTAGAAGAGCAAGAACAGAGATCCATAATTCGAGGGAAACAAAGGCTAGTCCATTAGAAGTATTCTCAAGAGTGAAGTTTTGAGCTGAGGATATCTTGGAACACAGTAAAGGACAAAGAGAATCCACAATTATGGATTGAGGGATCATGGGTTACTTTTCCTCAGTACATGTTTCACAATCAACAAAACACCTGGACAAAGCTTTTTCATTCTTGATTTCAGGTCTAATGTGAATCACAAGTTTGAATTGAGAGAAAAAGAGTTCACAGTGGGCCTGTCTTGGGTCTTAAAAAATTCTTAGGGCTAGGCCACACTGCTGCGTTTTTTTGCGTTTGCGATTTTACAAAATCATTGAAAACGCGGCAACGCAAAAAAACGCACGTTTTTCAGTGCGATTGCGTTTTGCGTTCTGCATTTTTAATCGTAATCGCATGCGTTTTCCTATACTTATTGAAGAAATCGCAAACGCAATGAAAATCGCACATGAAATCGCATGCTATTGCGTTTGCGTTGCAGTGTGGCCTTGCCCTTAAAAGTCTTTTAAGGGCTAGGCCACACTATTTCGCGATTGCGCATGTGACTTTTTTCTAATACTGCAATACGCAATCACCATTTTAAAGCACAATCGCATGCGATTTCATATCTCAAATGAAGAAATCACATGCGCATACGCAGTGTAATCGCACACGCAATCACATTTGCGGCTCAGTGAAGCTACTCGTTTAGTTGATATTTTAATTGCTAACAATTCTGTTACCAATGTTGTAATTTTATTTCTAATGGTGAGAGTTTCTTGGTAAAATAGGCACACAGGTGGCACTTAAAGTCAGATTTAGACTTTTGGAAGAGAACTGCTCCACCAGTAGGAGAAGAGCTTCCGGAGGTGAAGATCTGGGTTTGGCTTCTTTACGGATGAGAGCCAAGTTAGGAGAAATTAAGGTGGAAAAATTTGGTATGAACTATGGTAGTATGGAACTATATGGAACTATTGCGAAACCCAAGAAGCGTTGAATGGCATTGACCGAGGTAGAGAGATGCCAATCTAGTACAGCTGTAACTTAAGTCTGGTCCATTTCAAAGCCTTGTGCAGAGACAATGTAACCAAGAAAGGGAATTTTTGTGGCATCAAAAAGGGCAAAAAGATGTTTTTTCTGCAGACCATAAAGAACATCTATGACATGCAAGCGATGAGCAGGAAGGTCCTTGGAGTAGATAAACGACCACAGACCAAGAGCATTACAAGATTATTGTAATGTCCATCATGTGTATTAAAGGCTGTTTTCCACTCATCAGCCTGGCGAATACAAATGAGATTATAAACCTCTTCTGAAGTCCAATTTATTGAAAATGCAAGCCCCCTTGAGTTGATCAAAAAGTTCAGAAATCAGAGGTAAAGGGTACTTATTTTTATGACATGGTTGTCATAAAATTATGCAGAGGCCAGCATGTTTTTTTCAATGAAAAAAACAGCACTAGTTGAATAGGAAGGACGTATGAAGCCCCTCTGTAGATTGTCTTGAATTTACTCTTTCATAGCTTGAGTTTCTGGAAGGAAAAGAGGATAAATGACAACTAAAGCCTCAGAACAACACACTTTGAGAAGGGGGAGCACCTTAATATAAAAGCAGTAGTCTGTGCCTCACCTCTAATTTTGATATGGTTTTTAGGATATTTACCTTTCTAGCTTGGGGTTTGTGTTTTATCACCCAGCGTGGTCACTGACCATAGTGTTCTTGACACATGCTCATTCCAAAGATACTGCAGGAACTTTTTACAGTTGATCACTCCTACTAGTAGCATCTTGCCAATCCTTTTTCAGGACAGATTAGGCAAGGGAGCATGTGATTGAGACGAGGGGTGTAGCCAGTCACTGTACATACACAGTTATTTCATCCATTTCTTCAGGGGTTCACATTTGCTTTTATGCTATTTACTGTAGTGGGATTTTTAAGTTTATTTGTGTTTTTAGAGGGGATATCTTCAGATTCTGGAGTGTAAAAAAAATTAAATTGGTATTGGGAAGGGAGCAAGAATCCTGCGGGGGGGAAAAGAAGAAATATTTCCTAGACATAGTTTTCTAAAATACTTATTTGGCTGGACAGGAACAAATTAGAGGTTGATGTAACTGTTTTAAGGTGATTTTTTTCAGCCTGCTGTTCAAGATATCGGGTATCAACTTTAATAAAGAGAGAGAGATGAAGTCCTCCAACAAAATAGGAAGATCTCAGAATAGCAGATCCTCCTTTAATCTTCAGATCATTCTAAAATGCTTTGTTGTTCCATCCAGACTCTGCACCCAAAGTATGTAATTCAGTGAAGTACTGACTGACAGGACACTCGCCTTGACGAACCTGCACAGACAGAAGAAAGCCGCACTTGTTGGACCAGGAGCGTCAAAGACTTGCAAAACATGTCCAGAAAGGCTGAGTTATATACATAGGGGTCATTCTTTTCCTAGAGAAGAGATGCCCAGGCTAGGGCCTCATCAGATAACAAGGTTCAGAAGCAAAGTGGGAAGTTTGGAGTTCAAATTGGATTTGGCATTGATTGATAAATCCCCCAAGATGAGGAATCTCCATTTAAACGAAGAGGTGATGGTATGCGAGGCTAAAAGAAGTAAGAGGACTTTCCCAGGTGCAGCAGCCTCGGAAGAGGGAATATCTTGCAGACAATGGACCAAAGTCTCCAGAACTTGACCAAAACAGATCTGTTGCATTTCCATAGCCTCTAGACAAGCTGCCAAACTGATTAGGTCGCCAAGACCTCCTTCTTGTAAGTCTAGGGTCCAAACATAATGTCAGGGCTAATGCACCAAGATGAAGTCTGGACCAGAATAGGAGCCTAGGATAGAGCCCAAGTATAGGCAGAGGCATGGATTAAGAATGGAGACCGGAGCTGGGTGCTGGATGTGAGTGAGTAGCTGGATACTTGAACAAGTAAGTGGCTGATCTCTGGAGTGGAGTTACAGGTAAGTAGTAGGATACTGGAACAGGTAGGTACAGGATACTGGAGCTGCAAGAGGGCACCAACAAGCACACCAGGAAAGGAGACCTTCAATCAGACACCTGATATTGGTGCCCACTTCCTTTTAAGTGTTTGATTTTGGTACCAGGATATCGGTGTGGTGCCGTCAGTTGGGCTGTCGGCTGGGAGCTATGCAATTAGGGAAAACTTCATAGCTGCTTCACTGGATGCTAAATATATTTTATGATCTTTATTTTTTAGGTGGACATACAGTACACTTTAAAGGAGGCTTATATGGCTTCTTGGGCAGACAGAATATCCAGGGTTACAGCTGGTTACTGTATCCGTTTACACTTCCCAGTAGCCTTTGCGGTAATTAAGTAATTACCCTGACATTCTTGTGATGCCACACACATTCATTGTAATTCCATTCATATTATGAGTGATTTTTTTTTCTACAATTGTCCCCTCCCTATTCCTGTTTGCTGAGCTTTTTCAGCACCCCTGCCAGTTGCTGCTACGCTATTATAACTCTGTTATTGATTATGCAACTAAGCAAAAAGCAGGCCACATCACAGCTGCACTTCCTATAGTTTTTTTCCCGAAAGGAACACATGGGTAGTGAGTAGTTCAAGAAATCTATGGTTCTTTTAACATGATGTTTCCATTTTTGCTTGTAGTTATCTGTAATCATGCCTTCTTTTTCATTCTATAATCTCTCTCTCTCTCTCTCTCTCTCTCTCTCTCAAAATGGCTACTCCTAATTTTCCGGAATAATGTAACTTCCTGTCCTTTACTGGAACTGCATTCCTTTCTCTAAAATGCAAATTTTGATCATTGAGTTTATTTAGTCAATGTATCTAGGAGATTTCTTAGTTTTTTCTCAATCCAATGCCCTATTTAGGTGGTGAGGCAAATATGTGTTCTGGTGACTGACCTCCAGTGAAATCTAAGCCACACCCCTATTCTGCAATAGTCAAAAACTAGTGCTTTAAAACTAAAAGGTAAATCAATAATATTCAGTTCACAGGAATTGTACATTATATTTCCTTCCTCGATGCAATATAAGACATGGCTCAATATTTTCCCCCATAAATTTAGACCTTACCCAATGCAAATGCACAGATAAAAAACACTAGTGTATTTTTGTGTTGTGTGTTTTTCTACTTTTATTTTTAAAAGTCCATTCCAAAATAAATACTGTGTCTACCTATCTTTAATGCTTTTTAACCCCACCCTATAGTTGCTGCCTCCACAAGCTCGAGCATGAGCAAAGGGAGAGTGTAGTGCAAGGCGGAATTTGGGGTTTTGGAGCAGCAGGATGGGGGATTCTGTATTTTATGGAGGTCATTTATGCCTTAATGGACAGAAATGTGTGCAGCAGTGCACTGTAAAAGCATTTCACGTTGCATTGTATACAGTGGGAACACAAATGAATTTCAATGGGGAAAATTGTCCTTGCATTTTTGAAAACACAGCAAACAGGAGTGTAACTACCAGGGGAGCAACTGCAGGGGGGACCCATCTTCTTATTTTTCCTGTGACAGATTTAGCCTCCTCCCAGAAAACCACTGTGGATGAAGCACGAATAGGGGCCCTATCATATATTTATTGTGACTTGAAGATTTTTTGCAGCTGTGGTTTCTGGGGGTGAAAGACGTAGCTGTCGTGACCTGATTTAATATTAAAATTGCATGGCTTTTTGTGAAAATTTTACACCAGCTTCAGGGCAGTTATTGTATTTCCTCACGTGGTTTCAATAGGAACACACACATACAAAGTGCTACCTATAAATGATACATATAAATGGATACACAGTTTCTGCCTGTTGTACACACACATACACCTATAATGTGGAGACAAAAATAAGAAAACTAAACTAAGTAAATACAATAACAGTACAACAAATGTAAAAAGACAATCAACAATATATTGTCATTATTTTGTTATTATAAAGGTACTTATAGTTCCCATTGGAGCTTGTACCACATAATGTGAGTGTGGTCTTAAGGTTCGTACACCCATGCAATCGCGGGTCCTTTATGTAGGGCCTTTATCGGCCGAACGACTGTCTGTTTCAGCCGATAAAGGCCCTACACACGGGCCGATTATCGGCCGAAACGAACGGTCGTACACATCGTGCGTCACGGGTTGGGACCCGCGGTCGCACGTGTGTACGAACCTTTAAGTTCCAGTGGTAAACCTAGCGTGCTTAGAATTATGGTTGATTACCATACAATAAAAGCTTTAGTGGTTTGTGAGTTTTTCTCTTCCAGTTTGATGCGTGTACTGTTCTGGTATTTTATATGTAATAAAACAAGTTATCAAACACAAGATACCTCTGTGTAGGAATGCATATAAAAAAACTTCCTTTAAAGATGCTTGTGTTGAGGTCCAACCTGGTAAAGGGAAGGAGCAGTAGTGTAAGTAAATGGATTCCCAGCTATTAATAGCTAGAACATTACCTGTGAAATATTTGTTATTACCGGTAAGGGGTGGTAGGGCTTGTCTGTGGTGATTCCAAAGTGCCGTTATAATATTGGAGTAACTTTAGCTTTGCAGATATGAGAATGTTCAATTAGTCACTATTTTATCAATAGTAATAGGGCTGCCAGACCACCTTATCTGATGTAATACATTTGGGCTACACAAATTTTAATATGATAGAATTAATGTTGTTTAATTGCAAATTCAGCCTTGCTGCATGTGTAGTAATAGGTGTCCTCACATGTTTCACTGGTCTGGCAACCCAGCACGTATTGTATGCTTATGGTCATCCCATATGTAGCAGGGGTCTCCGAGAAATTAAGAAGAGTTTTCAAAAACACCGTATCCCTGTCTGCTTTAAACCGAGCAACACGCTGAGGCAGCAATTGGTACATCCGAAAGACCCAATACCAAAACACAAGAAAAGCGACATCATATACACAGTGCAGTGCAGTGAAGAATGCTTTGATTTGTATGTGGGGGAGACCAAACAACAACTGCATCAACGTATGGCCCAGCACAGAAGAGCCAATTCCTTGGGTCAGGACTAGCCGTGTACCTGCATCTTAAGGATAAAGGACATACCTTTGAAGATTGTAATGTTAACATATTGGCAAAGGAACGTGACTGGTTCAAGAGAGGTGTTAAGGAGGCCATTTATGTGAAAATAAAGAAACCAAGCCTAAATAGAGGTGGGGGGGTTCGACACCATCTGTCTGCCATGTACAATGCTGTTATGACACCTTACTCTGGGCGTTCCTATAACACCTCTTAGCCACTATCTAATCACGCCCTTAACACCTGGCTATGATATGCTAATTGGGATTTTCCAGGGTACATAATTGCCACAGATTCTTGTACAAGTCATTCTGAATTGAGAAAGCCAGTCGGTTGACTAGCGAAACGTCTTCAAGAACTAAACTTCAAGTCCAGTTGATCTAATTGAATACAACAGATACACGTATTGTATGTTTTTATAAATCAGACTTGAAAAAAAAAGAGAGGAGCTATTAGAGGTGCAAAAGTGTGCCTGTGCTATTATTTTGCAGCAACCAACCAGATGTTATATTTTAACTGGGCTACTGCAGGTAAATGTGATTGGTCACTGCAGATTAGTAGCACGGGCATGCTTTAGCACGTTTTATTGTATCAACTCCAGAACACTCCAATGGATCTCTAAAATTTAAGACACTACCACTTGTATGGTCACCAAAATAGAAGGATTTTATTTGCATACACACAATATCGATCATAAAAAATAGAACACTTCTGTGTCTAATAAAATGCTGTGCAGAGTGTTATAACTTCATCTAACTTCACATGAATAAAAACCAATTGGAACTTGAGTTCCCGCAAGGTGGTCGATTGTGCATAAAAGTCAAGGCATCCAAGCAAGGACAGCATTCGTATCTAACTATAAAGTATTGGTAGGTGGGCTGGTTCCTCACACTTCTCGGAAAATAACATGTTGCACACAATGTTCTTGTGCCCAAGGTGAAACACGTGTTGGTCTAGGAGCAAAGAGAGTAGTCCACATGGGGTCATGTGCAACAGGTTGTACGGATTCCAGCGATGGGATGATTACCAGCTGGGCCAGAATGTGATCTTTGTGACTAGGTAAAAAGTATGGCCATCCTAGCTTATGAGCTAGACTTTGATAGTATGGCGTATAGGGACAACTCAGCTGTTTAGGAGGTCCTTATTATGGGTACTGTTGGTGGTTGTTAAGGCACTATAATTGCCCTTTAAATGTTTGTTTTTACTCTATAAATGGGTATCTTCTGTTCAGAGGACAATTATATTAATAGAAATCACCCCCTCCCCTTAAAAGTAGGATGAGGACATACACAGAGTCCTCAACCCTGTGTATAGTTATACTTACTTATACTTTTCCTTGCCCATCCATTCTAACTTCACCCCACAGACTGTCGGAGACAAGTGCAATGGAAAGACATCTTCCCACTCGGCAGATTGCGGAGAGCTGTGAGATGCGGAACTAGACAGGACCGGGAAAGTATGTAGGAAGATAGAGACTTTACCAGGGGTGAGGACTGAGCAGTTTAGTTCCTCATCCTAGGAACTAAACTGCAGTCCTACTTCTCATGAGTGGAAGAGGAGGGTAAGTATATCTCAGTAGAACTTTTTTTAAATTATTATTATTATTGTGTATTTATATAGCGCCAACATCTTCTGTAGAGCTTTACAATTACATGTATACATTCACATCAGGCCCTGCCCCAAAGAGCTTACATTCTAAGCACATTTATTTGACACATACAACCTGTCAGTATGTCTATGATTTCGGGGGAAACCGGAGTGCCTGGAGGAAACCCACGCAAGCACAGGGAGAAATATAAACTCCTTGCAGATTTGTCCAAGGATGGAATTGAACTTAGGACTTCAGCGCTGCAAGGCATCAGTGCTAACCACTGAGCCACCTTGCTGCAAACTTTTGATCAATTTCTCCTATCGAAAAATCAATCAACCGGTTGAAATGTAACTGGAAGATTGCGTCAGTAAAAATTATCCGCCTGATCATATCACAATTTTTTAAATATGTTAAATCTATAAATCTCAAACGGTCAATCGAAAAAACGCTAACCTGGTTGTCAATTTTTCATCTAATTAACCCTGTTTGTTGAATGCTTAAGTTTTAGATTTTTGATAGAATGATGCATAATTTTATAATTGTGTTGGCCTTGAGTAATCTGTACATAAATCGAGAATTGGCTGAAGCATTGTGTAGAGATTGCACTAGTCAAATGATGCTTTAACAAGGCTGGAGGTGGTGAAGCGTTATACAGTAAAGTACTGCATTAAACAACATGTTTACCCTCTGCCAAACTTTTTACTCCGCAACCTTGCTACCCATTCTTCCTCGAAGAAGAAATTTTTGCAATGCAGCGAGAGACCTGCAGACTTCAAGGGACTTCAAGGCAAATATCTTTTTCTAGGTAAGTACTCATACATTTTAAACAAGACTAGGGTTGGCTTGTAAAGTTTCACTTCCTAGTCTCTGGGACAGGCATGTATCATAAGCCTCTCCTAAAAAAACAATATTTTCTAAAGCTAGCTACAGGCTAGCTATCTTTACTATCCTATGCCTATGGACAATTTAAGGGAAAGACTAATTTTCCTTTCAGGCTTGTGGCTGTTTAGGAATTTTGTGAGTGGAGCTTATGATGCCCTGTCTAAGCAGTAGGATAGTGGGCAGGCTTAAGCCAGCTCTAATAGTTTTTAAATTTCTTTTCTTGTTTCGCCTTGTTACTTTCTTTGTCTTTTTCACACTCTCAATACTTCTTTTATTTTACATTATCACTTTTACGTTAACCTTCCTGCCCCCTAAATTCTCTCATTTGTCTTGTATAGTGTATGGATAACTTTACTCTTCATGCCCCATTTTCAGTTTCTTTCTCTTTTACTCAACTATTCCATTATTTTCTATTTTGTCCCCCTCTTGTTTTTCCATATTGCTCTACGTCCTTCTCATAAACACTTCCTCCTCCATTTATTTGATTCTGATCACTTTTTCCTCTGTTCCATTCTGCTTTCTCCTTTGCTCCTTAATTCTGTCCCTTCACCATCAGCAGTGCTGCAAGAGGGACCATCACCTAGAGCAAAATGGCTCATAGTAGCGTTAGTATGCTGACAGACTATAATTGGCAGGGAAGCTGGCAACCTAAGTGAATTTTCCTACTTGTTTTATCTACTCAGCACTCTTTTCACCTTACTCTATTCAGTACCTTTCTCATACCATGATTTTTTTTGGTACAAGACTCAGCACCCCTTTCTGTTTTTCTTCTTTTATACACATTGTAGTCAGCTTTTTTGCACATTTTCTTATAATTATCTGTGAATAAAAAATTCTGACTTCCAATTTTATCCAATAAAGCACACCCCACCGTGCATGATTTCCTATTTATGCTACTATTTGCCAATGCAGTACAAAGTTTAAATCTTATTAAAGGATCTATAAGCCACTTGTTTTAATGAGTTTGACTCCCCACTGGACCCTCTCAGTTTAAAGCTGTTGTTCAGTTCTCAGCTACAATCACTGATTCTTCTTTTGGTCTCATAGCTCCTACCCATGGGAAGAGCATTTCCTCCTGTGGACACTTGGGCACATGACTAGTGTGTCTAGTTAATCGAAATCTGTGCCAGGTTTCCACCAATAAATTTTTTGGGTGACAGTGTTGTGATCCACGCAATGTTGTGCAATGCAATTTGCAAAAAAAGTTGTAAACTGCTTGTTGCCTGATTTAAATTAATGAAACAAGACAATGAATAGATAATTCTAGTCTCTTCTAATGTAAAATATATATCTTCTATCTGTCATATATAAACTGTTCCTCCTAAAGGTATATATGTATATACACTAGTAAAAGTGTGCACAGTGGAAATCTTATATGTGTATTGTTATGTGTGCATATAAAGTCTTTACACAGGGATATACTGTATTTAACTGTTAGTCAACCTGTCATCTGCATCCAGGAGAACCAAATAGGATAATCCTGCAGGGCTGAGAATAGATCCAGGCAATCCTGCCATGATGTGTGGTTCAAATTAAACAGAACCATTAGATAATCTGAGACCTTATTAGGGTTGCCATATGTTTCCCCCCTCAAGCTGGAGGGGGAGTGGCTGGGGGCAGGCAGAGGGAGAGCTAGGGGTGGGTCTGTGACTGGAGGCAGGGTTAGGGGGTGCAACTGGGCAGGGAGTGAGCATTCGAGAGGCGGGGCTTTCAGGGCCGGTGTTTGGATGAGATTTTGGTCCTGACTGCAGGGCTGGGTTTTTTGTCCCCGCAGTCGGGACAATCCTGTCTAAATAGGGATGCCTGGCTACCTTGGGCCCTATAGAAGATCCAGATTACCATGCAAGGTTCACACTTATTAGTATTTACCACAGCAAGTTCCAGATTTACAGTTGCTATGGGGTTAGGACTTGGGAGCACAGGATACTGATTATCTTTATAGGTTAAGGTGAGGTGGGGTTAAAAGATCTAAAAGCTCCCTACAGAGTATAAAATTAAATAGAGCATTCTTATAACAGAAGGTACCTCCCAGGCTCATGTTATAATATCATTGCCCTAATAAACATATGATGTGTCAAGGCTTGTTGTACTTATATCCATTTATACATAATTTATATAAATGCTTTCTTAACTGATGTATGAAATTGTATTTAATTTAATTTTTATCTATCTGTATAATGGCTTGCACTTATCCCCTTGTTTGTATTTTATAGTATTTTATAATGTACAGCGCTGCATACCAAAGTGGCACTTTATATTTAAAAATCTTACATACATACATATAAACACTGGGGCGTAGCTACCAGGGGTGCAGGCGATGTGACCGCACCAGGGCCCTTGGCCAAGAAGGGGGCCCCATTTTGTGCTAAGGTTCCAAAACTACCAGTCTGTGTGCCAACTGTTTTACCAGTGGTCTGTGTACATAGCATTATTACCATTGTCTGTGTGCCAAGCATTTAACCAATGTCTGGCTGTTTGCAGTGCCAGTCTTCCAACCAGTTTATCAGTGTCTGCATGCCAAGCATTTAACCAGTCTTTGTGCCAACTATTTTACCAGTGGTTATATACAAAGCATTTTACCACTCTCTCTGTGCCAAGCATTTTACTAGCGTCAGTTTAAAAGTTAGTTTAGAAGGTTTGAGGATCTAAGTTTAGAAATACTGTTTGAATCTGGTTGAATAGTTTTGCTGGGTGTATGGGTAAAGTATGTTTGTTTGTTTTAAAATGAGTGTCTTAAAAAAAATGTTAATGATGAATTTGGATGTTTTTTATGGAAATTATTATTTGGTTTGCGGTGCCGATTTGTGTTTGCGGTAGTGTTGGAGGGGCCCATGCCCAAATTTTGTATCAGGGCCCATAAGTGTAGCTACACCACTGTATAAACACACATTTCTCTCTCCCAGATTAACTAGAGAAATGGGCAGGGACACGCAAAGTATCTCATTTATAGCCTGTAGCTAATGCATGTGTCCAGTTGCAATACAGCCTAATTATATAGAGCATATGTGTTTAACTGTTTATATGTTTAAAAAGTACAACTCCCAGCATTCCCTGGCTGCAGAGAATGCTGGAAAATTTAGTTTTCATACATCTGGAAAACCATTTTCATACATCCTGGAATAAAGCAATTTTTCTGACTTAGAGACATTAAAATTGGGCTTTGGTAGTTCTTACCAAAGGGCTCAAACATGCAATTGATCCATCTACCATATATAGGTCACTTTAGGCAGTAGGAGTCATGTACCTTACTAAACTAGCCCTCCCTTTCCTATTCCATTTACCTGCCACCTAGAATCCAGGTGGACTAAGTGGAATAAACCCGCAAGTCTGAGAATAGACCCAGGCAATCCTGCCAAAATGTGTGGTTCAAACTAAACCGCACCATTGGGAAATCTGATACCCCATACAGGATCCAGATTAAGATGCTAGGTTATTTTTATTTAAATTTTTTATTGAAAGCCTGGTCGGTACTTGTGGTGTGCCTCACACCACAAGTGAACACACAAGTGCTCAAGTGGTGGCCAGGACCATCTTCCCACTTGGTTGTCCAGCCACAACTGGACCCACCAAGAGGGGATCTGTAAGGCCTTCCTTCACCAGAAGGCTATGGAAGGCCCACCAATACTACCCTCCCTTTCGACCCCCAGCTGCCACCAAGAAGTCTCCAGGAAGGGTTTGATTGGCAAAGCTAAAGATCCTAAAAAGGACCAAGGCTGACCTGCCACATACAGTGCACATACCAAACGAAAAACAAAAATTTAGTGGGGAGTGGGGAATAAGTGCTAAGTGAAAATAAATATCGGTGCCAATGCTTCCGGGCAAATTAACAGGGGTGCCAAACAGGGCCTAAGCCTCAACCAGCAAAGGCAAAAAATGTATCCAGTCCCCTTTAACGGGAACCAGGATGTGCAAGGAGTAAAACCACAGTGACCCAGTGTACATAGTACACAGGGTAAGCCGAGCTTTCAAGCCACCCCTTAGCCTATGGTTCATAGGTTCATACTTATTAGTATTTACCACAGCAAGTTCCAGATTTACAGTTGCTATGGGGTTGGGACATGGGAGCACAGGATACTGATTAGATTTATAGGTTAAAGTGAGGTAGGTTAAAGCAGCTTAAAACTCCTCACAGAGTATAAAATGAAATAGAGCCTTTTTATAACAGAAGGTACCTCACAGCCTCATGCTATTATAATAGCATTCCCTTAATAATCTAACATATAAAACATTCTCTTTCCCAGCTTACCTAGAGAAATGGGCAGGGACATGCAAAGTATCTCATTTATAGACTGTAGCTAATGCATGTGTCCAGATGCAATACAGCCTAATGATATAGAGCATATGTGTTTAACTGTTCTTATGTTTAAAAACTACAACTCCCAATATTTCCTGGCTGCACAGAATGCAGAAAAATGTAGTTTTCATACATCTCGAAAACTGTTTTCATACATGCTGGAATAAAGCCATTTTTCTGACTTACAGACATTAAAATCATGCTTTAGCGATTCCTTCCCATGTAACACATATAACTGAGTTAATTTGTCTAATTGTTTGGTTGATGTTATTCTATGGGCTGTCAGTGCTTCCTCCCATTCCCCATCCCCCTGGGTTCCAATACACACGATTGCGTTCAAAACTGGGGCTCGTTCGAAGATCAACGATCTTCTGACGATCCCTGACCAAAAGGCCATTTTATAAAGTGCCCATACACGGCACGATTATCAGACGAAATGGCTGTTATTCTTTTTTATGCAAGTGAGTCTTTGGATGCTTATGGAATATGTAGTTTTATGTATATTTTGGAGATTAGTTTGGTAGGTTGTGCACTGTGTAGTATTGTAAATGGGGTTGTCCATCAAATTTAGCTAATATGTGTGAGAGTAATTGTGTTCCGGAATTGTAAGAAATTCTTTTAACACAGTGTTATGCCAGATACATAAATGGATTTACGCTAGGGGAGGGAGACCAGAGCGGGTGGGAGAGGGAGGGAGAGGGAAGGGGAGAAGTGCTGCACTGCGCATGGCAAAATTCTCCCGGAGGGGAGACAGGAGGCAGAGTCCTATATGGACTCTGCTATCCTCCTGGTGCCCACTTTTTTGGACTTTGGGGGGGGAGATTACTGGAGAACCACTTGGAGCTGGGATGTAAGGTAAGGATTTTATTGCACTACACATTGGGGCCAGTAGTGGGGCGAATTATAGGTTTGGGGTGGACATGCCCTTTAAGGGGGATTTGTATAGGTATATTCCAGTATGTATAAAATTTTAGAAAGAATATAATTTTTGTTAAATTAGCTCTTCCCATCACTGGAGTGAATTTGTATTAGTGTTTCCATGTTAAGGTCTATATATTCACAGGGAGTGTTTGTGACATGTATTCTTAAGTACTTAAAGGGCATCTATAGTGGTAAAATTAACTTTTTTTTCTTTCTTTCCATGTGTTCTATAATTCCCCACAACCCCCAGAGTGTCTTCACTTTTTTCAGATTCCCTCTCTGTCCTGAGTTACACCAGTTAGAAGAATACTTGATTGCATTCCTCTACTCCTACTTGGACTGTCAATCAAATCCCTGTGACGTGATCCCCCCTCCCTGCTCTGTAATAAACATAGAGATAAGAGCATTAGCAGGGAGAGAGAGGTAGCTTTGATGCTAGATATAAGGCTGCACTTGACACCCCTTCTTAATAGCTTTCAGTGATTGATGATGGGTCACAAAGTGAGAGATTGTAAACTGTACGGAGCTCCTTCTTCCGTGTCTCCAGAGCAGCTTGCTTTCTATTGGCCACTGTGCGTGGGTGTGTTTTTCAGGATGTTGAACTTTTAACTCCACATGATAAGCTTGTCGGTTAGCCGGAGTTGAGACATGGAGGAGGTAACAGAGGGGAGGGGGAGGGGGGGAGTGCTGCACACAGATCTGAAACCATGGTTAAACAGAGTCACTGACAGAGATGGGATTAAGGCAGCACAGAGTACATGAATTTAACTTTGCAAAGGGGCAATGTGTTTTTATTACTATAGATGCCCTTTAAGAATTAAGAATTAAGTCTTGCGCGTTGAAATGTTAGCTCAGTTGATATGTTAGTGGAAGGAAAGCTATCAATTGGTAATATGAAAGATTTTGTCCAGTTTATTGCTAAACTGGAGTACTCTCCAAATTCTGTTATTGTTTGTAGTGCTGCTTTTAAGGAGGGTCCTGGATCTGGCAAATAGAGCAGCATGTCGTCAGCGTACAGCCCTACAACCTCTGTTAGATTGTTTAGCGTTACTCCTTGTATGTTTGGATGTTCACAGAGCTTTGCTGTCAGTGGAATGCTATGGCATAGTGGAGGGGTGATAGAGGGCATCCTTGTTGTGTACCCCTGGCTAGTGTAAATTGGTGTGACACTCTGTTGTTGGCCAGGACTCTGGTCTTTGGTTTTGTATACAGGTTTTGTAATCTATTTTATGATATTTGGTGGTCATTTAATGGTAATAGTAAGATACAGTGAGTACACACATACATACACACCTTTCCTATATGTAATATCCTATACCCCCACCTCTTTGCTAGCTCCTAAAAACTTAATGCATCCTCCTATGAAGATATAAATATATGTATGTAATATAAAGGATATTATGATAGATAGATAGATAGATAGATAGATAGATAGATAGATAGATAGATATACTGTAGAAAGTAGGCCCACACTTCAAGCTAGGCAGATGGCAAGGGCTGCAAGTTTGGGGAGTGTTTTGATTATGGGGGATTTTAATTACCCTGACATTGATTGGTGGAGTGAAACTGCCAACACAGGAAAGGGTGATGAGCTCCTGAATTTGCTGCATGATAACTTTCTCTCACAGGTGGTTGAAGTTCCTACTAGAAAATGAGCTCTGTTGGATCTGGTAATATCTAACTTAATGGAGTGTATTATAGATATAAAAGGCTTAGGGAATAGTGACCATGAAATAGTGTAGCGTATGTTATCAAAAGGAAAAGTGCACTGGGTTAACAACGACCTTTTAATTTTAGGAAAGAAAATTTTCCCAGGTTAAAAGTAGTTCTTCAGCATGTCAACTGGGATGATTTATTATCAGGTAAAAGTACTGAGCAGAAGTTAACTGTTTTTAAGGGGGTTTTAAGCCATTTCACATCTAAATTTATATTCTTGGGAAATAAATGTAAAAAACAACCTACCGTATGTTTCTTAATTCGGATGTCAAGAGTGAAATGGAAAGAAAGAAAAAGGCATTTAAAATCTTTAAGTCAGAGGGAACTGAAAAGGCCTTTAGGAGTTATAAAATCTGTAACAAGGATTGTAAAATTAATAATTAAGTTAGGGTAGCTGAACAAAGCATCACTAACCTTAACACATTTTTTTGTGAATTAATAGTAAGAAGATGAAGACTGAAAATATGGCACCATTAATTAATGGGGATAAGTTAGTTACGGAGGATGGCGATAAGACAAATGTCTTGAACAATTTTTTCCCCTCTGTATACACTATAGAAGATCCAAGTACTGATAGCATAGTATAGTAGCAATAATGGCGTAAAAGAGGCAAGTGCACTTTGATTAACCGAGGATATGGTGCAGAAACAACTAAATAAGATTAATATTAATAAATCCCCTGGACCGGATAAAATACATCCTCCGGTCCTTAGAGAGCTAAATTCAGTTTTATCTAAGCCGTTGTTTCTTATTTTTGCAGATTTTCATATGTGTGGAAGTGTGCCTCTGGATTGGAGAAAAGCTGATGTAATTCCAATATTCAAAAAGGGTGGTCGTTTACTGCCGGATAATTACAGGCCTGTAAGTTTAACTTTAGTGGTGGGGAAGATACTGGAAAGTTTGATAGGAGAACATATTCTAGATTATGTTTCAAGGACTGACCTTATGTATTTATGTATTATTTTGTTTATAAAGCACCACTTGGGTATGCAGCACTGTACATTATAAAATAAAGAGTATACAAACAAGGTGATAAGTGCAAGCAATTATACAGATAAATAAAAATTAAATTACCAATTACATACATCAGTAAGAATGCATTATATATATATATATATATATATATAATATATATATATATATATATATATATATATATATATATATATATATATATATATATTATGTATAAATTGATATAAGTGCAGAATGCCTTGATACATTGAGAATGGATCCCTGCCCCAAAGAGCTTAATAGGTAACACAGTCCAGATTTCTGAAAGATGACAGACAGGATCTGCAAGATCCTGTCTGTCATCTTTCAAAGATTGCATACCACACGTCCGAGAGTTCTCCCTATGAACTTCATAAGGAGAACGCTCGGACTGCGCTAGACTCTCTATAGGGAGTCTAGCACGGCCGATGGAAATTGGCCTTTCCCGAACGGCGTTCGGCCGACCCGATGTTGGCGGCCGTCCTCGTGGCGTGGGAAAGGAGCGTACAACATAAAGATAAAGCCCGATACCGTCGGATCCGACGGTATCGGGGCTTTATCGTTAGTATGTGTACCCAGCTTTACAATCTAAGTATAAGATTGTAAGAAAATAATCATCATGGAATAGATCTTGTCAAACTAACTTGCTTGGCTTTTATGAGGAAGCGAGTAGGAATTTAGACTCTGGCATAGCAGTAGATGTAGTATATTTGGATTTTGCTAAGGCTTTTGACACAATACAAAGATTGTGGAAGCACAATTAGGCTAATTACCGTACATACTCGAGTATAAACCGACCCGAGTATAAACCGAGGTACCCAATTTCAGCTAAAAATCCTAATAAAAGTTGTTGACCCGAGTAAAACCGAGGGTAGAACTTGGCATTCAAGATGTTTGGAAACTACAACTCCCAGCTAATAAAGCATGCTGGGAGTTGTAGTTTCCAAACATCTTGAAGCCAAGTGAGGGTGGCATTCAAGATTTGGAAACTACAACTCCCAGCATGCTTTATTAGCTGGGAGTTGTGTTTCCAAACATCTTGAATGCCACCCTCACTTGGCATTCAAGATGTTTGGAAACTACAACTCCCAGCTAATAAAGCATGCTGGGAGTTGTAGTTCCAAACATCTTGAATGCCCCCCTCACCCAGTTCAGTTTTTACCTGTGGGCTTCTCCCCTCTCCTCCATCCAAGGGCTGCTAAATCCAAGGGCTCTGTTACATAAAGGCTCTGCTACATCCAAGGGCTTCCTGGCAGGTGCGGTATCCTGAGCATTCGGCAGCGCGCGCATTCCAGTACTGGCGCGGCTGACGTCACTGCCCGGCGCCGGGCTTGGCACCGGGCAGTGACGTCAGGCCGGCGCGCCAGTACACAGAAAATCGTGCGGGCTGCGGAATGCTCAGGTAAGCTACTGACTCGAGTATAAACCGAGTCCAAGTTTCAGGCTGATTTTCAGCCGAAAAACTCGGTTTATACTAGAGTATATACGGTAGGCTAATTAACAACTACATTTAGCGGAAGTGCTACTGATCTGGTCAAACATTTATACAAACATAGAAAAGATAATCAATGCACATTCTTGGGGCCCCATACAATATCATATTATCTACACACTGGCATACTTTATAAACAAAGGGGTTTTAGTATACATTACTGTGATCACATAAATGAAAAACCTTCCAACCACGTCAAGGTAACCCCAGTCTGGAAGGTCCTAACTTCTAACCTTTTTAAATTTCTTTTACTTCAATTACGATTAGCAAACTTTTGCATTTCTCATTCTTACACACTGGATCCATATAACAGGCTCTTTCACTTCCCCCCAGCCCTTTGGCTTTTTAAAATGAGGTAAGAGGCCATCCAGTGCTTTATATTAAAGGCATAAGACCTCCCATAAAAGGGGTGTGTTGGGGGTGCTATTACCACTGTGGAGAAATAATCATTTGAAATCACAGCATTTACAGGGAAAGGCTCATCACCCCAGAAGCAGAAATTGTACTATGTGACCCATGCTACATATATTGTATAGACTGTTTTTTGTTACTGCTTCTGAAGCTGGGCCCTAGAAGTTTCCTGAGCCCTAGGCAGGTGCCTAGGGTGCCTTGGGGATAATCCTGCTCTGGTGCAGAGCTTATAAGTGTTGCAGACACTACAAGAAGGCAGTGAGTAAGGGAGGGTGGGGGGAATTACGTCTAAACATTAATAATTTAACGACATGGTAAGCACAGATAAATATGTGAGTACCACCATTTTACTTCTCTAAAATTGTAGTTTCAGAAAATGTAAAGTTGTTTCAGTGAGTATAGTGACCCTTTAATGAAACAAGATAATAAATAGATAATTCTAATCTCTTCTAATGTTAAATATATATGTCTTCTCTCTGTCAAATATAAAATAAAATGTTCCTTCTAAAGGTGCCTATACATTGTCTCTTACCTGCCGAAAGGTTTTACCCTTATTGATGGTGCACTGTAGGTGCACATCATATCGTGTGACATAACAAGGTACTTAACGGTCACACATCCTATTGTGCCTACATTGTACACCTTGCCCAAGTTGCACAAAAACACTGTCTAGCCTCCTGGTAGACCCATTGTTGCGGGGATGGGTTCTGTCTTCTGCCCGGTGGCTACCTTGCTGGACAGGCTTCTTGCGTCCTTTGTGCAGTGTGTGCAATCTGAGGGGTTTGGTGAATCTGAAATAAAAAAGACAAGGGACCAACGTAAGAGGATCCCTCTGCTGATGAATTACACTGTGGGGGGTGATGTGATTACATGCATTGTTCGGAGTAACTGGCATTTGTTACAAAGGGCTTACCCAGATATTCCTGAGTTTGTTGAACCTCCTCTAGTTTCATATCGTAAAGGACGTACTATAAGTGACAGCCTAGTAAGGTCCTAATACAGGACACAGAGTGTTCAACCAGGTTCTGCCTTGTTGTCAACAAAACGTAAAGGGATGTTTCCACGTCTCCATTGGGTACAATGGAGAAAATTTGTACACAGTTCTTTCCCTTATGGGGTTATTTTACATCTGACAGCAAGTTTGCTGTGTATGCGTTATGGTGTCCATACAACCTAATATACATCAGCAAGACTACACAATTGGTAAAATCTAGGTAGTCCCAGCATTGATCGAGCATAAGGCTCAAGGATATCAAGTTCCCAGTCCCGAAACATTATGTGGAAAGGGGGCATGGAGATGGGGACATTAGATACATGGTTTTGTAGGAAGTCCCAATGTCATATAGGGGAGGAGACCATGTACGTAAATTGAGACCTGGTGGATACATTGTTTGAATACCCTGAATCCAACAGGTCTCAATAAAGACTATGGGGCATATTTATAAAGAAACGAAATTAGCACCAAAAAATGACCTGCCTTTGGGGCTTAGGGGTCCCGCAGCTCGAACCGGGCCCTTGCGGCACTTACAAGTGCCTTTGGCGGGGGTCCCGCAGCTCGAACCGGGACCCCCAGTGTGCGGCTCTTAAAAGAGCCCTTGGGCGACGTCTTCGGGATGGCGACACCAACCCCACTCAGGTTGCCGATGCCAGGCAGACTCACTGCGGCCGCCAGTGAGCCCGCTGGCACCGCCGGCCTCAGCGGAGCCGATGTTGCCAACCGCTTCTTTCTTCTTTCTTCTTTCTTCAGCCATCTACTGCGATGGCATCTGAGTTCCGCAGCGGAGTGCACCTCTTTATATAGGTTTGCAGAAACCCCTAATTCATTTCTGATTCCAGTGATCAGATTACTGGAAAGTTCTGAAATCTGATTGGTTAATGTAAAGCATGCAAACCAAGCATTAAAAAATTGACCAATCAGAAATGAATTAGGGGTTTCTGCAAACCTATATAAAGAGGTGCACTCCTTTCGGACATTTATAAATCGCGTTAAACGCGATTTATGCGTTAATGTCCGTGAAAACGGCCGCGAAAACTTAACGAAGCTTTATAAATATGCCCCTATGACTTACATTTGTGTATTTGAAAGGAATGCCCAAGATGTTTTTTGGTATTAATACGTATGCATTATTAGCTATAGTGAGTGAGAATGTACGTCTTATTTATACAGGTTACAGGTCATAAAGGGGAGTTCCATAGAGGACCGCACGATCAGACGAGGTTTTCCACCATGTCCGATCGTCCTTTCGTCCGATTCGGACGAACGGTCGATCGGACATGGGCACATTCGGATGCGATAATTTTGGTCCGATCGACCGATACACTGAACTATCGGTTGATCGGACCGAAATATCTCATCGTGTGTACCCAGCTTAACACAATCTTACACCATGTTCATAGTATAACAGCAACGTTTCGGGTAAAACCCTTTATCAAGCTCTTAGAACAATAGTCCAACAATGGACCATTGTTCTAAAAGCTTTTAGGGCTAGGCCACACTAGCGCGTTTTTCGCGCATTTGCGCCCGCGTTTCGCGCTCGCGTTTGCGCCCGCGATTTTCGCTAAAATGGAAATCGCGGGAACGCAAAAATTCCCGCGATTTCCGATGCGCATGCGATTGCGCGTCCGTTCGCGTTATGGTAACGCATGCGTTCACCATTTTTGGTGCGTTAACGCATGCGTTTCCATAACGTGAAAAGGCGAAAACGCATGCGCAAAACGCGAACGCGAGCGCGAAACGCGCAAGAATCGTGCACACAATCGCGTGCGATAACGCTCGCGATTTTGTGCGCGATTCCTGTGCGTTGCAGTGTGGCCTCACCCTTAGAAAGGGTTTTACCTGGGTGCACTCCTGGGTCTTGTGTCCTAAAAGAAACAATTTATTTAGGTGCGAGCCTCAGTTAAGTTAAGCCTATAAAAATAATGCATTAGCGAATACATTTCTAGCCTGGAAATAGGTCACTGTGTATGTCAGTACATTATGGTGGGTTTCCTAATAGAAATAAGAGTCCAGGGAGGAGAGTTTGACTATTTTTGTTCATTTACTCAAAAACGATCAGAGATTTTCTATTTTGGCTATTTTTCAATAAAGTTGAGTGCATTAAGACTGCCCAAAAAAACCTATCCACAATCCAAACAAAATGGACACCCTGGATACCAAATCTAAATAACGAACAAGTACTGGACATAGCAGCATCTCACACTGAAGCATCCCCCTCATCCAATAACAAATTAATCCAACTAAATATAATCCATCAAACCTATCTAACACCGACTAGAATATATAAAATTGGCAGAAGAACAAACGATGAATGCCCGAAATGCAAAACACCAGGAGCCAACTTCCAACATATGATGTGGCTATGCCCGCAGCTCCAAAACTACTGGACAACAATAATAAACTTTATGCGACAAAAACTATCACTCCCCGTAACTCAATCCCCCAAAATCTGCATCCTAGAACTTATAGAAGAAGAAGCTTTACCAAAATATACACGTACACTTATCCTGGAATTGTTATTCTATGCCCGGAAAAATCTAATTCTCCACTGGATGTCTGATGAAACCCCAACCAAAAAGAAATGGATCAGACTTGGGAAAATTTGGGAGGTTTGGTACAAATCAGAACACACATTAAATTGTATAGATTAAATATTGCGGGACCCCTCTTACCGGGGCGTCCCCCCCCCCCCCCCCCCCCCTCGCCCTCTAAAAAACGATGTACCACCCTACTCTACTCCAGCTCGCTTTCACTCAATTTAATTCTAATGTATGTAAATTGTGAATAATGTGTAGGCAACCAAGGTTATAGTTAAAAGTTACTAAGTAAGTTCTAAAATGTATAAAATAAGCTTATTTAAAAGAAAAGAGAAAACAAAGGTTCATGTTTATAATCTATTTGATTTATTAAAACAATATAGTTGAACAGTAAAAAAGATGTTAATGCAATGATTTCACCATAAACAAATGCACTATGTTTGTTATGATACAACTTTTCTTCAAAATAAACCAAATTTTAAAAAAAAGTTGAGTGCATTAAAGTGCATGTCCACTCCCAAAACTATAATCCCCCCACTACTGGCCCCACCATGTAGTGTAGTAAAATCCTTACCTCACATCCCAGCTCCATAAGGTTCTCCTGTAGTCCCCCCCAAAGTCCCAAAAACTGCCCACCAGGAGGATAGCAGAGTCCATATAGGACTCTGCCTCCTATCTGGCCTCCGGGAGAAGTTTGTCATGCATACTGCAGCCCTTCTCCCCCTCCCCCTCCCTCTCCCTCCCTTTTTGCTATACCTCCCCCTACCATAAAACCCCTTGCCCATTTAATAGAATATGTTCCCCCCGTTCCAACCGCAAAAAAATGATTTTAAGAAAGTCCCCAGAACTGTACTTACCTTCCCTCTCTCCACCGGCATTCTCAGCCAATCACGGACGTGGCTGCTGGTCCCGCCCCCTGCTTGCAGTGTCTTGCAAGCAGAAGGCCGGGCCGGGTGTCAGAGGAGAGAGGGAAGGTAAGTGAAGAACTGGGGACTTTCTTAAATTATTTTTATGTGGCTGGGGGACTGTGTTCTATTATAGGGCAAAAGTTCTTATTAAGGGTGGACATGCCCTTTAACTGCCAACGACCCCACTGCTATGTTGTCTAATTAGCAATTACAGACCATGTCTGGTAGCAGTTCTATTGATATTTCACTATTTTGTTGCAATACTTGACTTAATATACAAATAGAGCAGGAAGGTGCACAGCTTTGGATATCCACAGTGTAACGCTGCAATACAGTGGTGCTCATTGGGGTAAAAAAACTAGATATAAAAAAATAGGGTCCCCAAAGCAAATAGATCCCCAAAGCAAAGTCCCCACTAATAACAGCACAACCACTTAATATGGTGAAAGTAGAAAAAATGTTTTATCTCCCTGCTCCATGCTGTTTTATTTTCTGTGCCATCACAAAAATTGACGTAGATTGGATAACATTCGGTATGTAATTTAGCGGTGAATGATTAGTGATGTCAGCTATGAGCCTTGAATCTCTACATTTTAAAAATTTTGATTGGCTGTAAACAAAGTGTGACCACCACCCAGTGATTGCAGAAAAAGAAAAAAACCTTTAGGCCAAGGCCACACTAGGCCAGACGAAAACGTGCTGAAAAAGCATTTTACCTGTGAAGCATTTTACACACATTACCTGTGATGCGATCCACGCAATGTTGCACAATCGGAGCGCATGTGATTCGCAAAAAAATTACGATTGCATGCGCCCAGAAAACAGATTGTGCTGTGCATGCAATGCAGCCACCCACATTGCTCTGAGATTCTCACTCACAATCGGGATTGTAAGCGTGTGAGAAAAGCGCTTGTGTGGCCTAGCCCTTAAGATCTGGAATGTAGTCAGGGGTGTTCCTAGGGTTTTTGACACCTGAAACAACTTTTAAATGCCACCTATCGGCAGATGGGGGAGCGGCACGTGAGGTGAGTGTGGCTTCATCAGGGAACATAGGCGTGGCTTGTGGAGGTGGGTATGGTGGGCTGACTAACACTGACAGGTGGACTGATGATGAAATGAGGTATTGCAGGAAGAATGATTTTTTTTAACTGCCCCCTTTTAAGTGTTCTGCAGGGGCGTGCCCTGAGCAAATGTTTCAGTTTGCTTCATGGTAGAGGCACCCCTGAATGTAGTGTGCAGGTTTTGTTGTGTGCAGGTTTATTGAAAGTACAGAAAGTGATCTTAGGGAGAAGGGTGATCTAAATATGAAGTTGAAGCAGCCCCCATAAATATTGCTTTTGATAATAGGCAGTTATGATGCAGTGCATGACAGCTTTTTAACAAGACAGGAAGGTGTCAGTTTGTACTGCTGGGGGGGGTGAGAGATAACTAGGCGTTTGTACTGCTGGGGGAAGGGGGAATGTCTGTAATGCAGAGGGAAGGGGGGATACTAGCATTTTGTTTGGAAGGGTGCAACTGGTTTCTGTTTATACTGGGGACTTCTTTTTATTTCTTCTTTATATTTTCTGTTTATATCTGGAGGACCCTATCTAATATTGTGAAATAGGGTCCAGTGATATTTAGCTGCATATATCCATATTCTGTATAGCCAAACATACACATACATTGCTGCATAAGATTCTTACAATTATAGTGTAGCTAAGCTTGTGCAAATGGTTCGTTCACAAAACAGCATATCCTCCAGTCCCTTGTTCTCAATTTGGCACTCACTTTTCAGGAATGGGGAATCCTATTATATTAATCAGTAAGGGTGTAAGATACATCTCTTGTATCTGTTATTGCTATCCTTTTTATCATGGTGTTTTTAGATCATTTACCAAGAGAGTTGTGGCCTAGGAACAGAAAACTATAATAAACCCACAATTAAGTATAATTTAGGGCATCTTTTGGCAATAAAATCAGCATATTTATGCAGATAAAGGAGATTTGGTCCCTATTAATCCATAATTATGTAAACAGTTCCTTTTGTTGGGATTTTTTTGACCCTTTACGTATTGTTGGTTCTTTTTCATTATCATTATTATTGCATCTAAATAGATTTGATCATGTCAGTAATGGTTCCTTCTTTGGTTCACTTCGCTCAACTTCGGGTACTTCCGCATAGTCTTCGGCTGTCTTGGCTTTCTCTGTCACGCCTTCGTCTCTTCCCCCCGTTCAGCTCTTTCCACCGTTCGGTCTTCCGCAATTTCGGCAACCTTCGCTATTACCGCATTTTTGTTGTTTTTTTTATCAGTTTGTCGGCAAATCTGGTTTTGCTTTTCTGTATCCTTGGTTTTTTCATTGGTTCCCTATTTTAGTTCTTGTCTTTCTGTGGTGCATTGCCTGTTATAGCTTGTGATTCTTCCTAGGTTCTAAACTCTGGTTTCTGCCTGTTTTTCATTTACGCTTGTTAGCTGCCTGTCCTGACTTCTGCTTGCCTACTGACTATGCTTACTCTTGATTCTTTGGTACCTCACTCCACTGACTGGATACCCTATGTTCTGACCCTTGGCTCTGTCCCTGATTCTGATTTTGCTTACGTCTCCTTACCACACTTTTGACTGATTCTCCGGCTTAGTTCCTTGTCTGCTTGTTGGCAAATGGGGACTTGTTTATTAGTGAAGCAAGTGGCTATAGATTGGGGTATCTGTGCTGATCTGTCCAGAGCGTTACAGATCATCATGCTGGTCAAAAAAATAGGTGCAGGCAGAAATGTGTGGTTCCTAACTAGATCTTAAATTTTAATATTATATGCACTAATAAACCTTTTTTTAAACATTGTAAACAGCATTTTCAGGGCCGTCTGCAGCAGTAGCACACAAAAAAAAGAAAAGAAGCACTGCTTCCCGACAAAGTAGCTGTGTGCCTCTCTTGTCTCCTGACTTGCCTCCGCCTGCATGCCTTCACAATGAGTAAGATCAAAGTTTTATATGTACCAGTCACACTGTATGCAAACTTGTATGTACCAGTCACTGTGGGCAAACTTGTATGTACCAGTCACACTCACTGAGGCAAACTTGTATGTACCAGTCACACTCACCGAGGCAAATTTGTATGTACCAGTCACACTGTGGGCAAACTTATTTGTACCAGTCACAATGTGGGCCATCTTACATGTACCAGTCACAATGTGGGAAAATTTGTATGTACCGGTCACCATGGGCAAACATGTATGTACCAGTCACACTTACTGTGGGAAAATTTGTATGTACCATTCACACTGTGGGCAAACATGTATGTACCAGTCACATTGTGGGCAAACTTGTATGTACCAGTCACTGTGGTCAAACTTATTTGTACCAGTTACATTCACTGTGGGCAGACTTGTATGTGCCAGTCACTGTGGGCAAAAACTTGTATGTGCTAGTTTCTGCTCTGGGGCACTCTGTTTGGCACATAATTTACCACCCTCTGTGTGGCATATATATGTCAGTGTGTGGTGAACTTGAGGGCTGACCTAGCAGTGTATTCTGAACTGGAGGGTTGACCTAACAGTGTCTGCTGAACTAGAGGACTGGCCTTACTGTGTACTGAAGTGGAGGGCTGGAGGGTTCATCAGCCACTATTTGGTCAGCCTTCCACTTCAACAGACACGGTTAAGTCAGTTCTCCAGTTTACCAGCCACTGTTAAAGGATAAGTACACAGTAAAATAAAGTTATTCTCAATTGAAAGCTGCAGCTTTAAAAATACATTTGGCATATTTTTTTCCCCTAAGCCCCTCCAGAGCCTACCTTTGTAGGTTAAAAGTTACTGACATCTTGCTTGTGGTTAGAGTTATCTCCGCCCCTCTGATTTTTTCTGCTGCCTCCAGATTGGTAAGCCGCATTTGCTGTTTCCTGGCCGAGCCATGCACATTGTGTGCGTGCTCGCATCCGTCACAGTGCATGTGATGTCAGTGCATGCACGGATGTGTGCGCGCCTGCAAAGTCATCTCGACGTGCCGTGTGAGCGTGTGCGGCGAGATGACATCTTGCGTTCGCACATCCGTGCACTGGAGGTCTGACCTAACAATGGCTGGTAACAGTGTCTGCTGAGCTGAGGGTCTGATTTAACTGTGTCTACTAAAATGGTGGGCTGACCTACCAGTGTCTGGTGATCAGGAGGGCTGACCTACCAGTATCTGGTGATCAGGAGGGCTGACCTACCAGTATCTGATGATCTGGAAGGCTGACCTAACAGTGTTTGGTGAATTGAAGGGCTGATCTAACAGTGTCTTTTGAACTGGATGACTGACCTAACAGTGGCTGGTGAACTGGAGGGCTGACCTATCAGTGTTGCATAAACCTGAGGGCCTACCTAATAATGGCTGCTGGAGTGAAGGACTGACCAAACAGTATCTAGTAAACTGGAGGGCTGACCTAACAGTGGTTTGTGAACTGGAGGGTAGACCTAACAGTGGTTTGTGAACTGGGGGGCTGACCTGTGTCTAGTGAACTTGAGGGCTGACCTAACAGTGGCTGATGAACTGGGTGGCTTACCTAACAGTGGCTGGTAAACTGGAGGGCTGACCTAACAATGTCTGCTGAAATGTAGGGCTAACCTAACAGTGGATTGTGAACTGGAGGGTGACTAACAGTGGCTGGTGAACTGGAGTACTGAACTAATAGTGTCTGCAGAAATGTAGGACCTAATAGTGGCTGGTGAACAAGAGGACTGACCTAACAGTGTCTAATAAACTGGATGGCTGACCTAACAGTTGCTGGTGTACTGAAGGGCTGACCTAACAGTTGCTGGTGTACTGAAGGGCTGACCTAACAGTGGCTGCTGAACTATAATACTGAACTAATAGTGTCTGCAGAACTGTAGGACCTAACAATGGCTGGTGAACTAGAGGGCTGACCTAACAGTGGCTGGTGAACAGGAGGGCTGACCTAACAGTGTCTAACAAAAACTGGATGGCTGAACTAACAGTTGCTGGTGTACTGAATGGCTGGCCTAACAATGTCTGCTGAAATGTAGGGCTGGCCTAACAATGTCTGCTGAAATGTAGGGCTGACCTAACAGTGGATGTTGAACTGGTGGGCTGATCTAACAGTGGCTGGTGAACTGGAGCACTGAACTAACAGTGTCTGCTGAACTGTAGGACTTAACTAACAGTGTCTGCTGAACTGGAGCACTGAACTAACAGTGTCTGCTGAACTGTAGGACTTAACTAACAGTGTCTGCTGAACTGTAGGACTTAACTAACAGTGTCTGCTGAACTGGAGCACTGAACTAACAGTGTCTGCTGACTGTAGGACTTAACTAACAGTGTCTGCTGAACTGTAGGACTTAACTAACAGTGTCTGCTGAACTGGAGCACTGAACTAACAGTGTCTGCTGAACTGTAGGACTTAACTAACAGTGTCTGCTGAACTGTAGGACTTAACTAACAGTGTCTGCTGAACTGTAGGACTGAACTAACAGTATCTGCTGAACTGAAGGGCTGGAGGGTTCAGCAGCCACTGTAAGGCCAGCCCTCCTGTTCACCAATGTCAAGTCAGCTATCCAGTTCAATTACAGCCATACATGCATGACTTTAACTCCTTTATTGCACAGCTGCGCTGGTATCTCAAAAGATACTTGCACAACTGACACAAAGAATATAATATCTTGTTTGCGCTAGATTTAGTGCAAGTTTTAAATGCCAGCTAATAGCTGGTGAAAAACTCACGCTGTGAGTAAATCCCTTTTGGAATTCACTCATACACACAAACCCAACGTAAAAATTAGGGAGGGAAGAAAAACCCTTGAGCAATTGCGTCTCTGGGCAAATTTCCCCCAATGTGTTGAAAAACACCTTTTCTCATTTATTGGTCGTTCAAAGCAAATATATTGCACCTGCTGCTGTTCAATTTTCAAATATGGTTTGGTATCTGGTTATTTCACAATGATCACTGTGCAGCATATTACTGGTCAGTTGCAGTCACCAGGAAAATGTAAGAATTTGGTTTTGCAAATTGTACTAAGGCACAGCCAGCAGTAATAACATGTAAGCCAACCAGTCTTATACAGGATTGCTCTTATATATTATTGTTTGTGTGATGACAACCATAGTTTTTAGTTGTACAGCGTCTTTAAGCTTCAAGCAATAAAAAACAACTTGTCTACTGACTAGGTAAGCAGCATCTACAGTCCCTCCCCTTACCCAACCACAAATTACTAAATATAAATACTAAATATAAATACATGCTCCTTTCAAGCCTCTTTGTTTATTTGCCTTCTAATTGTATCTCCATTTACCTCATGCTTATCCCGGCCTGAGCTGTGAGGAACATATTTACTTAAATTTCAGAGGACAAGAGCAATGTTTATCCAGTCTTAATAAACCTTTTGCATACTCTGTGTACCTTGTCTTATAATAATAAAGTGAGGTTAAAAAAGGACACAGGTCCATCAAGTTCAGTCATTGCAACCCCAATGCAATACCCCCTCCATGTTGACACAGAGAACAGCAAATAAATTCTTTTAACCAGTCAGATAACAATTTATTCTCACAAATGGGGAAAAAAATCTTTCTAGTCCTAGAATCTGCAATCTAATTACTTGCTGGATCAACAACCCATAATTTTAGCACGCACTGTGACACTTCCAAATCAATACATAGATTTTACATACCCAGAAAGCAATAATCAATTGTGATAGCTATCACACTTCTCATTGACTACACATATATGATACAGTAGCAAATAAACAGCAATATGTGAATGATTTCTAACAAATGTTTTTATACTGCACATATAAATTGTCAGGGAGATTCAATAAAAGTTCTTATCGTTTAAAATGGTGCTAATTTTGCTCCAACCAATCAGATCTTATTTAACATTTGAAAGCTAACATTTGATTGGTTGGGGCAACATTAGCACCATTTTAAACAATAAGAACTTTTATTGAATCTCCTTGTGTGTTTCACAGATTGAACAGATTGATGTGCGTTGTGATGAGTGCTTGTGGTGAAGGTTCTTATTCATCCAGGTCATGTTATATCTGTTGTATTCAGTTAGATCAACTGGAAGTTTAGTTTTTGAAGACGTTTCACTAGTCAACTAGCTTTCTCAATTCTAAATTGATCCCCTATCAACCAGCAAGATTTCAGGTTCCCATGCATCTTCACTGTATGCAGGTATCAAGCTGAGATTAGGTGCAGGTGTCAAGCTGACAACTCACAAAGGTGCAATAATTCACAAATAGAATAAATACAAAATAACTGTCAATTTCCATTGGTCTGGGGCTCCATGCTAGATCTCACCTTGTGGAGTCACAATGATCATAAAAATGATGACAAAGCAGCTCATTACCTGGAAGACACCTGGGAATCATTTTTTCACTCATTACAATGCTTATCAATCTCTGATTTTTGTGCACTTTGTTTTTCAGGTTTTTATGCTTTTCTGTCTCTCACAGCTACATTAAATCTACCAAATACTGGTATTCCTTCATGACAAATGATAATTGTATGAGTCCCTGTATCAACAAGAACTTTGGAGGCAATGTAGTATTAATATGGATCACACCTTCTCGGCCTTTTGGCTAAGATCAAGTGTAGTATCTGTTCTTATATAGAAAAGGGGCTGCCTCTGGTCACTGGCGGTCAGCTCCCTAGTAATGTAAGGGCAGGTCTGCACACTACACTATGATCTGACAAAAGCAGAAGCACCACTTCCCTGTCTTTTGGAATAAGACTGTGTGAAGCATCCAATCCTGGCCAGTGCATGGTTGAGAGGGGGGTGGACAAACACACCCCCCAAGCTCCCGCCTGGTACTGAGATGATGCGGAGCCTGGTCGAAGCCTTGAGGCAGGGGAGTGCGAAAGCTCGGGCTTCCCTCCAGCACTACTGTGCACTGGGAGCACGTGTGTATAGCACTCCCATCACTTTCCTGCCATAGCTTCGGCTATGGTGTAAAAATGTTTATACCTCAGGCCGAAAGGCCTGGGCCTTTAATTAGGTCACTTTTTATTAAATTCACCCCCTCCCTTATTTATTAACACTAGCACTTAGAAACACGTAGCACTTATTTTGTGTTTTTTGTTTGGTTTGTATCACGTATGTGGCGGGATTGCCTGGGTTCTTTTTAGGAACTTCAGGTTTTTCCCATGTGAACCCCCCCTGGAAGCTTCCTGGTGGCAGCTGGGAGCAGAAAGGGAGGGCGAGTATGGTGGTTTCTGACGCCTACCGGCTGAAGGGACCTCAGTTGTCTCCCTCTAGCCCTACGGCTTAACAGCTATGGGCATAAGAGGGAGTCAGAATGGATCCCGACCCACTTGCACGTTTGTTGCACTGTGGTGACGATCACAGAAAGCACGTACCCCGAGCTTTCGATAAAAAAAAAAAAATTAATATGGATCACACCTTACCCTGGTCCGGCAATGCAGGAACTATTTTGCAACAGTTACCTATATAGCTTATATAGGTAGGGGGTGATGAAGTCAAGATGGATCCAGAGGGATGGAAGGGGGGAGTTCTCCCTGCACATGCCAGATTCCTGAATCAGGGATGAATGACATACACCTCCTACTCTACACTTGGAACTATGAACAATCACTGCAGGAGAACCATTTGGAGCAGAGGAGTAAGGTAAGGATTTTTGAACACTATACTGTGAGTTCAGTAGGTTCAATTTTAGTATTGGTGGTGGACATGCCCTTTAACTAAAAGTGGTACCCAATATAGGACACTGTGGCTTGCCAAAGTTCCCTTAGTTATTCTGTAACTAAGAAGGCTTCCATGTTATTGCTAGTACAGCCCATGTAGTCTTCAAAGAGTCAGAACCCAGTATTCACTGTCATTATTCACAGAGTATTTTCTATACAGATGTCTACATACCAATGTGGAAGTCCCTGATTAGATTTTGAAAGTTGCTTGTTACCCTGCAGTTTATTTACCAGCCAGTGTGATTTGCATACAGCCTACCTGGAGCAATACAAATAAAATTCTATACCAAGCTAAAGATAAAGCTTCTAAATTTACCTGAATACCTTGCATGTGCTGGGAGACTCACCTTGTGACCAACAAGGTCACAGATTCAAATCCCCAGACTTACTTTTCATTTTTACTGAAATTATAATATTTTGTTTCTTACATCCATGGTAGATTTGGGATCTCTGTGCTGTTATATGATTGGCTGTCAGCTTCTAGGTTGCAAGGCTGCAACTTCCTTGTTTTGATCTGTTGAGCAATACAGAGCATGTGAAGTGTACTGCGTACATTTAGCTGGGAGCTGACCCCCCAGTTTGTGAATGTGATCTGTCTATTGGGACAGTGTTGTCTGGAGACTTAAGTTCCCCTTTAAATGTGTGCAAAGGCCAGCTGAGTTGTGTGTGCACACTTATTCACAAGTTAGAGGGAACATTGTATATAGCACGCACTTAAAACTTTAGCCCACATAGACCAATTTTTGTTAACAACTACTCTCTGTTCATGATATAGCAGAAAAATATCTATTCATATAAAAATGTGTTTTTCAGGCTTAACAGACGTTGATTTATACATAAGTTGGCTATGTGCCATGGTATCAAAAACCTTATCAAACTCTAAGTTACAACTGTTATGCCAGAATCCAAATGGTTACTCACTTCCTCATAGAAACAAGCAAGCTAGAGTGACAAGATCTATTACTCAATAATCCATACTGATTTTTACTGATAAAGTCTGTTCTAAAGGGATAATTCAGAATGGACCTTTAACAATTTTCCAGTATCTTTCCCACCAATCACAGGTCTATAATTACCAGGCAGTCAACTAATACTCTTTTTCAAAATTGGTATTTTTTTTTCCAATCAAGAGGCACATCTCAAGTTAAATGTAAATCTGAGAAGATAATAAACAATGGATGCAATTAATATGAAAATATGAACTTGAGTGTGTATTTCATCAGATCCAGGAGCTTTTTTGATATTCAATTTGTGTACCGTATATACTCGAGTATAAGTCAAGGTTTTCAGGCTGTAAAATCAGCCTGAAAACTGAACCTCGACTTCTACTCGGGTGAGTCACTAACTTGTTAGAAGAATCCGGCTGCCACATCTCCTGATTGTCGCATTCACTGACGTCACTACTCGGCGCCTGTCTTACTTCCCGGCGCCGAGCAGTGACGTCCATGGATGCGACGATCAGGAGATGCGGCAGCAGGGTTGGACTGGCATACTATCCCCGGTGGGCCCACGACCTTTGATGTCTTATCCTTCAGAGCAGAGGTAATTTATTAAATGACTGCTCCTCTGGGCCTGGTCTGGCCTGCTGCCTCTGGGCCTCTAGGGTTGGGGGTATGGGGTTATGGTGGGGATAATTAATGGTGGTTGGTCTTAAAGGGCTTCTGTATAGGGAAGAACAGTTAGGAGTATGTGGTCATGGAGGCTGCTGGGGGATATAGTAATTGTTTAAATGGGCTTCTGTACAGGGAGGGGGTTAGGGGTATGAAGTCATGGGTGGCTGATGCTGGGGGATAATAGTGGGGGTCTTGATGGGCCTCTGTATAGGTGGTGGTTAGGAGTATGTAGTTATGGGGGTACTGCTGCTGTAAATAATGTTGTTTATGTGTGTATATTTGTGTCTGTGTGGTGTTAGGGGATATAGAATTAGGGATTACTGAAAACAATACAGAATCAGGAGGATGGTACCTATTGTTAAATAGATTTTTTTTTATTGTTTTGAGGCTTTAGTTGCCCTTTAAAGGGACAGCAGAATTCCCATACAGTAATAGCCATACTGGATATGGTTATTACGCTATGGGACTACTGTATGGGAATTCTGCTTTCCATTTAAAAAGCAACTAAAGCCTCAAAACAATACAGAACCAGAAGGCAGTAGTGGTCATAATTTCTACCCTCGACTTATACTTGGGTCAATCACTTTTACTCATTTTTTAGGTAAAAATAGGTTCCTCGACTTATACTCGGATCGACTTGTACTTGAGTATATACGGTAATTCTTTGTGTACCATACCCTCTGTCAAACAGTGAATTTGCTTCATTTATACCATTCTTTCTACTACATCTATACTATCAGGTTCTATAGTGTTCAGTAATTTTCTTAGAATCCTATTTTTTAATGGTACTATAGTCTGTGTCCACCAGCCAATGTTGTAATGGCGGGTTGGTTGAATAGCTTGAAGAGAGGGTTTTTAAAACTGAGAAATATTGATAATTACTGGTATTAATAAATATAGTTCTGCTTTATCCAAGGATTCTTTCCCATTGCCATTTGGAGTCAGGAAGAAATTTCCCCACCTTCATGCTGGATTTTTTTGGCCTTCCTCTGGATCAGCTGTTAGCTAAAAAGGTGGGACTAGATGGGCATGTCTTTATTCAACCTGCAATACTATGTAACTATGTAACATGTAGAGACATAATAATTTGAGGCAGTCTATATCCAAAGAAAATCTCCATGTTCTCTAAGATGTTTGGAACAACCTACCTACAAAGTTTAATCAAAATGTTTCTAAGATTTTTTATCTGTTTGTGTGCTTTCAATTTGTTATTTGTCAAAAATAACTTATTAACATTTCTATTTGTAAAATAATTTTTATTTTACATTTTTTCACACTTGCCTAAAAGTTTTGTAAAGTATTCTACATTCCAAAGACCACCTACCCTCATATGGTTCCCTCTCCTGGCCAAAAGTATTGTCACAGGTTCTGATTGCATTATGGGTCATATTTATTTGAAGTGTAATACCAGGGAAATTGAGCATGAGTATTTCTAAAGGGTCTAAGCACAATTTAAATAAAATATTTGTGTGTCGTGTTTACATATATGTGTAAAGCACAATTTTTAAAAATGTGACCTATGACCTACCGGAGAAAAGGGTGTCTCAAAGTACACACAATACAGTAATTCGGACCAACGGACATTTCAGTGTTTCGGTTGGTCGGGACGAATTATTGTATGGCGGCTTTTTGTGGCCTCAATGGACCCCCGACCTTTTGTTCGTCCAAAACGGACAAATGAACGATTAGACAGTTCAGTCAGGAGGAAAGATTTTATAGTGTGTACCTAGCTTTACTCCAGTTCTATTTTAGCTAGCTTAAAGGAATAATTCACTTAGAATCTTTACTGCATTATTTAAAGAATGGGGGTAAATGTGCTATGCCTTACCTCCCATTCTTCAAATAAGGAGCCAGGAATAAAGGAGAGAAATTTACCTTGCGCACAATCCACCACTGCTCCAGTGACAGGTCCCAACCACTTCCAGTTTCAGTTTAACTATATTGCGCTATAGTTAGACTGAAGATAGAGGTGGTCGGGACCTGTCAGTGGAGTCAGCGGTGGATTGTGCTCAAGGTAAATTTCACTCAGTTTCTGGCTCCTTCTAAATTAATCGAAGAATGGGAGGTATAGTCCCTTTACCTCCCATTCTTCAATTAATGCAGACTATTTCTTTAATTTTTGCTTGCCATTGGCGTAACCCCCCCCCCACCCCCGCGACCGAGGGATGGCCGGGATGGTAAGAGGGCCTGCCAGTTCGGGTTCCTTCATACACGCGATCAGCTGCTTAAAAACAGCTGATAGTTGACCTCTGGGGTGGGGGGTGGGTCAGGAGCCCGGCCTCCAAATCTCGCGGGGGGCTGCAGTTTTGCCTTTTTCTTGCAATTCTTATTACTGTTTTTTTAATTGATTCCTAAAGGACTGCTTCATTCCCTCTGAGTTCAAGATTTTAAATACCTTTGTCTTTCTTTCCATATCTCTTTTTACCTCAGAATTAAGCTTCATGGATGTGTATAATATCATGTGGAATCAGGCATTAGATCATCAGCAGTTTTTTATTGACAGACTACCAAGCAGACAGTTGTTTCCCCATATTTACCTAGGCTTAAATGTAAATGCATAATAGTTCTTTACAAGCAGGACACTGTTATTTCTTATCTTTGCTTGAGAAAATACAAATCCATCCATGTGCTAAAGGTATTTTTGTGTTTTCCCGATGTACACCGTCCTTGTTAACCTAGTACACGTTTTGTAACATACGTTATGTCATAGTCACTATTGCCTAAACTTCCTATCAAAGCCTATTTGCTCATCTAGTAAATTTAGGAACTTTGCAATGTTGTACTACTGTGCATAATGCAAAGTCCTCTATTTAGTGAGAGCCTCAATCACTCCCCTTTGGATTACCCAGCAGTGTGACTTTAATGGCAGCTATTTGCTGATGTTTAAAAGTCATGCAAAAAAACAGATGTAATGGTGATATTGATTTAAATGTGAAACCTGCACAACTGACATTCAGTTAGTGTGAAAGGCCTGCTTGCAGCTCTTGGTAAATAAAGGTGGGTACACACAGTAAAAATCTATCAAAGATGACAGAATCTGCATGATTCTGTCTATCATCTTTGACAGATGGGAGTACACACAGTCACAAGCGTTCTCCCTATAAACTATATATAAAGTATAGGGAGACATTCATGACTGCCATACTCCCTACAACCGCAGCCAACTCCCTATATTTTAGTTCAGGGGGGCGACCGTTTCTGATGACGGTGCCGACCGTTCGCCGGCATCGGAAACTGTTCTTTTGGCCATACACACATTAGTCATAGAGGGCCAATCCCGGTGGTACCGATGGGATCAGCACTATATCGCTAATGTGTGTACCCAGCTTTAGTGTCAACCAAATCACTGGCAGGATTCTTTAAGAGGCAGTCATTTTTAGCTATAAACCAGGGCTTGAAAAGGGTAGCAAGACACTTGAAAATATTGTCCTTTTGAAGTGCCAAAGAAGAATAAAAATATTAGTTATTGGCATTTGAATTAGATGGCCAGAGCAGAATGGAGACTTATTATGACAGAGCCAAACAAGAACATTAGGTATTTAGGTACAGACACTTTCATTGGCCACGCAGGGCCATCATCATTAAGGGAACCTTTTTTGCTACATATATTGTATAGACTATAATATTGTTACTGCTTCTGAAGCTGGGCCCCCAGAAGTTTCCTGGGCCCTAGACAGGTGCCTAGGGTTGCCTTGTGGATGATCCTGCTCTGATTGGCCAGTTACACGAGGCACCTAAGTAAAAAGTTAAAATCTAATAATAAAAAATAACCATTAAGTGTGATTGGATTTAACAGCCTGCCTTTGTTGTATTTATTTTCCATGACTACCTGCTGCATATTCCACTAACAATTCATTAATTTTCACCATAATAACTCAACTATTTGTGGTAAATACATGTTTAAATGGCATGTGTGTGTGTGTGTGTGTGTCCATTACATTTCTTCTATAAGTAGAGCACCCCTCAGACCCTGAAAACATAATACTCTCATTGATATTAAGTGCTTTCACAAGCAGTCAGCCAATGCCTGAACACTATGTGAGCTCAGAGAGCGTTTGTGCACGCTCAGAGGAGGAATCCCCCCGTAGATTCTCTAGTTATTTGCTGTTAGCGGTGTGAGTATTATGGTTCAGGCGCCTCTACTTATAGATGAAATGTAAATTTGGGGGTGAACATGCCCTTTAAAACGAAGACTTCTTTACTTTATATCCCTTTAGAAATCTGTAACTACTGAATGTAAAATTTTCCCATTTTACAGGCAGCCAGAGCGAGAAGCAGATGATAGATGTGTAGCAATTTGCACTTTTCACCTTCCTCCATCCATCAAAAAAAAAACAACAATGTCCTAACAATATAACCTACTACTAAATATTTTTAGAGATAATGTTGCAAAATTCTCAGCTATAGTAGAAAGGAGGAAGAATTTACAATATGTCAATAAAGTATTCAGACAAAAAGAGATACAGTAGTTTGTATAAGTATACATATGCCTAACTGCTGATACATGAGTCAAATAGAATAGAGGTTATGTTATTTTCAGAGAATGAATGAGCATTAATAAAGCCAGGAACAGGCATAGTGCTCAGAGCACCACCTCATCTAATGACACCCTATGACTAGGTAAAAACTGGAATAAGGTCTGCATCCCTTTCCAAGCGTTACACAAAACACCTTAAGTGGAAGAAATTTGGAGCTTCAATAGCATTAGCATGCCATTATGTATTAAGTGCAGCATGAAACTGTACCTAAATCGCAGCCATACGTAGAAATAATTTGGTCATTTCTATTATGCCACAGCTTTCTATTTGACTAACTATGTGATCTGTCTCTAAACTATAGGCTAGCATTTGCTCTTTCTTCCAAAAAATTGATTGTGTATGGACACCTTTAGGCACAGAATATTAGGGTTGTAACCACAGGGTATCTGCTGTTTCTTATGAAAGAAAACCGCAGGAGATCACTGAGAAAAACTGCCAATTCACCATGCCTGAGAAAGATGTATACCTGCAAACTTTCTACGTGTTTGAGGAACTAGAGCTACCCATCTAGGCTATTTGCTGATGTCATTTTCTAGACTTTCCCAGTAGCTTTAATGACAGATATACAATTCTGTGGCAAGGGAATTGTAATAACTGTAATGATAGTGCCAGCAAACCCCTGTGGCAAACAGATTCAGTAGATTCCACTGTGCACAAGCACCAGTAGTGCCCCAAGTGAATCAGCAGGTTTGGGTAGATTTTAAGGTTCGTACACACGTAAGATTTTGTCAATGATCCACAATCCCCCACACCGAGTGCTACGCGTGACAAACGCCCGCTTCGGGCCAAGAATCGTCCGTATGTATGCTTTTTGTTGGGGGTCGTTCGTTGATCCGCTTGGTGTCAGGGATCGGGGATTGTTGGCAAAATTGTACGTGTGTACGAACCTTTAGTTCTTTGTCAATACAAACAGAAGTGATCTTCAGGGCTAGGTCACATGAGCGCATTTTGCGTGATTGCCCCCGTGATTTTTGCTAAAATGGAAATTGCGGGAAAGCAAAAATTCCAACTGTTTCCGATGCGCATGTGATTGCACGTCCGTACGCGTTTTGGTAACGCATGCATTCACCATTTTTGGTGCGTTAACGCATGCGGTTCCATAAACAAAATGCACGTGCAAACGGAAAATGCACAAGAATCACACACACAATCACGTGCGATAACGCTCACGATTGTGTGTTCGATTACTGTGCGTTGCAGTGTGGCCTCATCCTAAATACTGCTGGTCTCTAGAGACAAATCTCAGGGTCAAATTTATCCTAAGGCTGACCCTGTACATGTACAGAGACCATTGTGACCCAAGGGAAAACCCAATTTTGAATTTCAAATATACAGAAGTTCAAGTTGTTACACAGGGAGCCCCCTTAAATGTCTTGAAACATTCCTTATAACTTTCCCAGGACTTTTACATATAGGACCTGCTACATCTGATTATTTCAAGCATTAAAAAGATTCGTTCGATACTTTCTGGGATTGAGACGATGAGCCATGACTCTTTTCAGAGCTGCTTCATGCATCATTGCATGCTTTCCATGGGTTTGGGATACACTCCCTATTTCATTTGGAATCCAATATATTAAGTAGAAGGCACTGTGAACGACCAATGAATAATAAGACTTGTACATTGAAAAGAGTTCATGTTAAGTAAACAGACACGCTGTAATGACATTATACTAACTAGATTGTAAGCTCTACGGGGCAGGGACCTCCTTTCCTCTAGTGGCAAAGCTCTAGCACTTTTATTTATATAATTAATTTATGTACTGAGCTATCTATGTATTTGTTCCCCTTGTATGACTTTATTGTATTTTGTAACTGTACAGCCCTGTGTCCCCAAGTGGCACTTTATAAATTAACTACATACATACATACATACATACACTACATACAGCTTATAGTATCACTTTAGTGTATTTCTGGTGATGTTGCATCAATTAGGACAAGTTGACATCACAATCACCCACGACCCACCAAGAAGCCTTGGATAGCCATTCCTCTAAACCATTATCTTTAGCATTATGTGGAGTCCAGTCAGGGGCCATTGTACAGGCCTGGGCTGCATACAAATTGCAAATGTAGCTCTAGTTCCTCACCAATGAACATGGAATGCAAAATACAGAGCTTCACAGCCATGTACAAAGCTCAGGACACTTGCAGTTTGCACAGCAATAAGATAAGCATATTTAAAGGAAAACTACTTGCTCATAATAACTTTTTTTTAGAAAGAACGGCCTCTTAACAAAATATGTTGCAAAATCCTATCTTGTCCTCTGGAAACATTAGCTTATACCTGCTATGCTCCTGAATGGCTCATTTAAACTAAGGGGTAGTGTTTGTTATCGGCTAGCTTTGTTCAAGCCCCCTTTTTCAATTTAGTGAGCTGGCTATGAGCTCGAGCATGCTCAGAGGAGGCAGATAAGGGATTATCATTCAGTCATTAGCTGTGATATCAACTGTCAAATCCATAACTGACAGTTGCTGTTTAGAACAAGGAAGCAGAAAGTAGAGCAACAGGACATTGGACAGAATTTCCGTTTGTTCTTATATCTTTCAGCATTATAAATATTGCAATTTTGGGGGCTGGACTTGCCTTTTAAAGAAAGATAGCTTCACTTATTCTAATTATCTGGAAAACATCTAAGAAGATCTGGGAGATGATATGGTAAAAATGTTACAGGTATACAAAAATGTAATTTAAAGAATTGCAGATATAAGAAGGAGGAGGGCTTGTCTTCACATGTTTGTTGCAGATTTTGAAGCCATGTTAATGTTCCCGGCATGTCCTTTGCATCAATTTACACCTTCTGTTTAGTGCTTTCTCTACGGGTGCATTGAAGGCTTTTGATGCGAGCCAATGCGGAATGCCATATCGACTGGCACAAAATACCGCTGACATGTATGTCTTGACAGCTCCATTTTCTTGCATGGCAAACTTTAACATTACAGCAGAGGTCAATTAACAAAGAGGCTTGACAAATTCACTTCCTTAACCTGCACCAAAGCCATGAGTGAAATAGATCTAGTAAAGAAGTAATAACCAAAGCATATTATAGTGACATCATATCTACAAATATGAAATTTACAAAACCCAATAAATACACAAAGATCACTAAGCATTCTCAAGAGTATGCTATTCATTTCTCAGTACAGTAGTACAGTAGTACCTGTGGACAGCTTTGTTATGATTAGGTTATACTGCCCCAAATGCGTTTTTGAGCAAGTGGACATTACTTTATCCATTCCTGTATTTACAGTGGCCATCATTTTTATGGAAACACATATGATCCACAGAAGAATGGTGCACACATGTTTTGGGAAAACAGAATGCAGTGCAACTTGTTTAACACATTTTTCGTATGGTATCGTATATATTGAGTATGGTGCTTTTAAATTGATTTGTATGCTTGTAATTATGATTTATTTTTTTTGCTTTTTAAAATACGTTCTCTAAACTTGCTAATACTCTTTAATTTGGATAACAAGGGGTTATAAGGTTTGCAATGAAATAACATAACAGAGTCTGTAAAACCTATAACATAGTAACTTTGTAATGAAGGTTGAATAAAGACAGACGTCCATCCAGTCCAAACTTTTTATCCTACTCATTAACTCTACCTAATAGCTGATCCAGAGGAAGGCACAAAATTAAAACCTAGCAGAAAGGGAAAGAAATTCCTTCCTGACTCCATTATCCATGACAATAGAACAAAACTTTTTCCTAAGATGGGGGTAAACTATCATTGTATGATACCAAAGACTAATCTCAGTCATGTTTATCCTGAGGAAATTGGTCAATTGTTTGATAGACCAATTTTGATTCTTTTGGACACAAAATGCACAGAATGCCAGCAGAAAATTACCTCCCAGAAGGAAGATAAGTTGAGTATAAACATTCCTGATAAAGGGCCAATCCAGTGTAAGGCCGAAACTATAGTTTCGGAAAAATAATTGCCATTGTTCGTGGTCGGCCCCCTGTACTAAGGTATAGGGAGTTGCCCACGATCGTAGGAAGTATGGCAGTCACGAATGTTCTCCCTATACTTTATATAGGGTGTATGATCGTGACATTGTGTACTCCCATCTGTCAAAGATGACAGACAAAATCTTGCATATTTTGTCTGTCATCTTTGACAGATTGTTACAGTGTGTACCCACCTTAAACAATAAAAGGGAGAATTCCGTTGGAATTGCCCCATTGTCGTTATAGTTTTTATCGCCGTTTTGAGTGTTCCCAATGTCTACAAAGATTCCTGTTAGTCTTGGGATAACTGCCTGAAATTTTTCCTCAGCCGCAGTCAGTACCCTGTTCTAAAGTATAGGGCGTTGGCTGAAGGAAATTTGCAGTCCTGAATGTTCTCCCTATACTTCTTTTAAAGATCTTTGCTGTGTGTACCCAACTATAGACTTATGTGCCAATGACATTGTGTTAATGGCCTGACTGCCAATGGAGTCTGTTATGGATCAGGGGATATAGGAGAACTAGCGATGTTGAGGCAATTATTGGAAACTAGCTGTATAAAAGGTGTTAAAATAGCATAGTCTGTAGCATAGATTAGTGTGTGGGTGATAATGGGGGTGTTTCATATGTTTGGCAGTAAAGTAAGATTATATACCTTAAGGACAGTTAACATTTGACGACCACGGGAACAATCGTTTCTGCCATACTCACTTTAACAATAAAGCATCATATTCAATGAAATAGTAACTTAAGTGTGCCCAATTTTTTTTACTGTACTTTGGTGCATAGGGTGTTTTTTCTACTCCCCACCACATCCTTTGCCCTCCCCAATTTGGAGGCAGGAAAAAAAACTTGGTTTACACTGCTGGGGAGGCATGGGCCTGAATTTGGGCATTATTATTATCGGCTCTACTCCAATGCCTGGTACAGATGGATTGACTCTTTATCGATGATGTGTGTGCCTAACTTAAGTAAGAGCTCAATCACATTAGGGGATGCTGTGCTGTAATGCCAAGTTTTGACATTGCACCAAAATGCTGTTCTCATAGGAGTGCTTTATCAGCTGTGGTGTGGTATGTTGAGGTGTGTCGCCTGCAACGCACTGCATGCAGCAGGTTGCTGCATTATCACATAGTGGTGCCATTAAAATCAATGGACACCGCTATGCTATAATGCAGATAACGCAGGGGAACATCTCACAACATTGCAAGTGTGATGTTCCCCACAACTTTAGAAGCTATAGTGTGAACGTAGCCTTAGCCAATAAAAGGTATCACTTATCTAAACCTTTCTAATTTGTCTTACCTAACCTGGTGCATTCTCCATAAACTGTTAAAAAGCAGACCCCAGTCATAAATGTATAGTTTATATACAAATAAAGTTTTTCTAAAATGTACACAAACAGTTATTCTAAAATGTTTTAAACATTTTTTACCTTTCCCTTTTCCAGTATGTGCATGTTAGCAAAAGCTTCATGACACCTATTACTGGATTAATGGCTGTTCCACTGAGGGATCTGCCTGGGGCCTACCAATGGTCATCTCCAAGGTTTGTGATGGATGGGCTGTTTAAGGAAAAGGATAGGTGTCAGAGTGATTGTTGGTAAACAAGCAGAGTCTTTTTATTTATTGCAGGGTATACTGCTTGTTTGAAGGAAATTAATTAATATCAATATATTCCTTTAAAATATATAAGGTGCCAGTGTTTAGTTTTACCCAGAAGTCCTCTCAAAAGCCAGGGCTTCATGTGACATTTTGAAGCCTGAGGCCAAATATGTAACAATCATTGATTAACACCCATGGGTGCTCTTGTTGTTTTTGCACCCATCATCAGTTTCTGGATATATTGCCCATATTTTTGGATAAAAGGCAAAGCAAACCAGATGTATTAGATCTGTTTTATTATGTATATCTTCAAATTATCTAGGTTAGCGTATATTTTTATATCATAAACTTTACATGTGCACATACTCTTCTTTAAGTTTTTACTATTTTAACACACACTTTTACATTAACTATGAATATCCCTCCTACTACTCATTTATACTGTTTTATTGCCCCCCCCAACATCCTCTTTCTTTTTGCACCATTAGGCACCACCACCTCATCTTACCTCCCTCTTTCTTCCTTCTCCCCTCAGTAACCCCAGCAATGAAGGGTGTAGGAGGGGGGCTGGCACTGAATGTAGAGGGAAAGGGCTGGTTCTATGCCAATCAGTCTCTGCACACACAGCAGAAAAAGCCAGCCTGGGAGTTAGGGGGAGGGGGAGAGAGGACTTTACACAAGAAGGGAGGTGTGAAAACCTCTGAATCAGCTGAGAGGTGTCTGTAACATAACCCCTGAGAGGAAGAGAGAGAAGGAGACAGAAAGAAAGACAGATGGGGGAGGAGAGAGATAAGGAAAGATAAAATAAAAAAAAAGGTTAATGGTACAAAGTTATTAAAGATGGAAAATAAAGCATGAGTGTCAAACTCTCTGCTTTTTAGCACTTGTAAAATACAACTCCCAGCAGCCTTGGTTGTGCAGGTTATGAGTGCTGAAAGACCTTGAGATTATGAAATAGACAAGTGGGCAGGAAATAAAACATGGACACAGGATAAAGATACTGTTAAAAAAAAAGGTACAAAAGGGAGAGAAATAAAAAGATGTTAGGTCATGAGTGTGTTAGCACTGCATTTTAAGGATCGGTATTGTCAACTCTTGAGTTATAAGCTGCGTAATTATACTGCTCCCTCCCTCTGTGCCAGATCGAACTGTGCAGCACTGTATGGACGTCCTACTACATGCCTTTTATTTTGTATTCAGTACATGTATGGAAGCAGCCACACTGTCATGCTTTTTTTAAGAGCTGCAATTATGTCTTTACCTGTATAATACATACACACACACAATATAATAACCCTATCAGTTGTCTAGCATCTATTGATCTATTGTCTGCACCCAGATATTGCAGACAGTATTGTTTCTGTTAATTGCAATTTCTGAGTAACAAGCGTTATTCACTTTCCAGGACAATGGGATAGGTTCACACATCAAAACCTCTGTCACAATACCGTTTTCCCATGAGGCAAGGTTTTAATTACACGAAAGTCACATGTAAGTGTCCCTGCCTTGGCATCGATGTTTATTTCTCTAAGGAGATCACAGGGACATTTTTGTGTCCACCTTTGCTCCTTACATCAATATTTAAGTCCACTCCTCCTTAACCACGTTCCAAAAATACAATTCCTTGCCTTAAATAAATTATACTGGTGTTTCTATATTGGAGTGTCTTTGATTTCTGTACAAATTAGATTGTTGAATTAATAGCTGTGACACATGCTATCAAAGATGGTTTCCCAACCAACATCTAGTCCCAGTGTCGGACTGGCCCACAGGGTTACAGGGGAATTCCCTGGTGGGCTCGCAGCCCACTCACCCAGATAAACTGCTTAAACTGTAGGAGTAAGATAGATATGTATAAATAAGTCATAATAGAGATATGAAATGTTAGGTGGGCCACTAAACTTGTCCTGGTGGGTCCCAAGAACCCAATTCGACACTGTCTAGTCCAAGTGTATGTCCTACATAATGACATCTTCTATAATCCAAGAATAAACCATGGCATTACTTTTGATATCTTCCTGCAATCTCTTGGTTTCGAGATCAGATTTCTGTTATCATATTTCAGAGAAGCATCCTTATTGGCTATATACATGTAGTCCTTCCTATGTCTTAAATGTTGTCACCAGGTTGATATTGTTGTTCAGTGGCTGTAAAATAATCATCCAGAAAGGATTGTAAATATTCAAATGTCGGTCGCTCCTCTGGGTCACCTCGCCAACACTGTAACATCATGTCATGAAGAGATGGCGGACATTCAGGGGGACTAGGCATACGATATCCCCTCTCCACTTGTTCCAGGACCTCCCGATTGCTCATGCCTGAGAGGAAAGAATGCGTTACACTGGAGTTAACAAAAAAAAAACACAAAAAAGAGCAGTAAAAAAAATGATACTTCTACAAATCTACGCACACAATGAAACATGCTGGTCTACTGGCAAAAGAAGTAAAAGTAGGTGTAAAATTATTAATAGATAATAGGTCTTAATAAAAAGTAGAGATAAAAAAGATGATATCACATTCCCCAGAAAGAACTGTGAATCTTGTGTCTATCTATCTATCTATCTATCTATCTATCTATCTATCTATCTATCTATCTATCTATCTATCTATTATCTATCTATCTAATCTTATTTGTACATTGTCTAGTGTTTGTGGAATTGCAGTTATTGTTTAGGGATGGACCAAACTTGAGTTCGGTCAGAACTTTAATCGTTTGGACGAACTTAAACTCTTTAGAACTTCCTGAACTTTGAACTTTTTCAGGTTTTTTGAACTTTCAAACTTATTTTTGAATTTTGGTAACCCTCGAATGTAATGTTTGATTTCGGTAACCCTTGAAAGTAGCGTTTAATTTGGGCAGCCCTCGAATGTACAGGGTTATTCAATAAAAGTTCTTCAGGGTTATTCAATAAAAGTTCTTATCGTTTAAAATGGTGCTATTTTTGCCCCAACCAATCAGATGTTAGCTTTCAAATGCTAATTAAGATCTGATTGGCTGGGGCAAATTTAGCACCATTTTAAATGATAAGAACTTTTATTGAATCTCCCTGCTTACCTTTTAAAATGATGTTAATTTTGCCCCAACCAATCAGACGTTAGCTTTCAAATGTTAAATAAGATTTGATTGGTTGGGGCAAAATTAGCACCATTTTAAACGATAAGAACTTTTATTGAATCTCCCTGGTAGTGTTTGATTTTGGTAACCCTCGAATGTAGTGTTTGAATTTGGTAAAACCTCCAATGTACCGTATATACTCGAGTATAAACCGAGTTTTTCTGGCTGTAAAATCAGCCTGAAAACTTGGACTCGGTTTATACTCGAGTCACTACTTACCTTAGCACTCTGGCAGCCGCATGATCATTCCCTGTACTGGCGCGCCGGCCTGACGTCAAGCCCGACGCCAATTAGTGACGTCAGCAGGCGCGCCAGTACAGGAATGAGCGCGCGGATGCCGGAATGGAGAGGACGCTTACCTTCAATGCTGGCACACAGTCCCAACAGGAAGCCCTTGGATGAAGGAGAGCCCACAGTTCCTGGATGGAGAAGAGCCCACAGGTACAAACTGAACTGGGTGGGAGGGTGAGGGTGGCATTCAAGATGTTTGGAAACTACAACTCCCAGCATGCTTCTTAGCTGTGAGTTGTAGTTTTTCCAAACATCTTGAATGCCAAGTGAGTGGTCATTCAAATTTTGGAAACTACAACTCCCGCTAATAAAGCATGCTGGAGTTGTAGTTTCCAAACATCTTGAATGCCACCCTCACTTGGCATTCAAGATGTTTGAAACTACAACTCCTAGCTAATAAAGCATGCTGGGAGTTTGTAGTTTGGGGTTGTAGTTTCCAAACATCTTGAATGCCAAGTGAGGGTTGCATTCAAATGTTTGGAAACTACAACTCCCGCATGCTTTATTAGCTGGGAGTTTAGTTTCCAAACATCTTGAATGCCAAGTTTCTACCCTCGGTTTATACTCGAGTCAACAACTTTTATTAGGATTTTTAGGTGACATTGGGTACCTCGGTTTATACTCTGGTCGGTTTATACTCGAGTATATAAGGTAGCCTTTTCGATTTCAGTAACCCTTGAATGTAGCCTTCGATTTCGGTAACCCTCCACTGTATTGTTCGGCAACCCTCAAACAAGTTTTGGTATATGGACATGGTCCCCAGACCATTTCCCTGGTGCCACAGCCATTTACAGTAAGTTACCATTGCTATTTTTACTGTATTTAATCCGAACTACTTCTCCCCATTGACTTTAATGGGTCAGTTTTTGAACTATCAAACTATAGAACTTTTACTGAAGTTCGAAAGTTTGAAAACAAACCGAACCTTAGGAAGTTCGGCAGTCTCTATTATTGTTGTCAGAAAATGGATAATGATGATATTTTCCCGATACCATTATACGGGTGATAATAGGGGAAGTGAAAGACCCAAGGCAGAGTAACTACTTTCCAAATAAAACACAAGCAACCAAGGGGGTCTCAGACGAGAGATATTTCCAAAGGCTGCACTCACACTATGTGTGAATACCTCAATTGCAATGCAGTGCGTTTTCATGTTACAGTGCATTTGTGCTGCAATTTTGGCAATAATTCGTTATCGTAGTGCATGTGATCCACACAAAAAATTGTGAACGCATGTGCTCCAGCTTCACACATTGTAAAGCACTGACATCTGATTCTCAAGTGCTAACAGATTGACATTGAGGCCTAGCCCTTAAATAGAGGAAATTAGTTAGGATCTTCCATTCTGGGGCTACCTTGACATGGTTGAATTGCTTTTTAATTTGGTTTGAAAAAGCCAAATTCCTGTTCTTTCTATTTCTTTTTCTTCTTCTTACATTTTATTCTTCTACTTTTTTGGACTGTATCTCCTCCCACAGTTTTTGAGCTAGAGACATGAAATTCGGTACAGACGTGTGGGACATATAGGAGAAGTGTGCTATCTTCTAGCTAAGGAATCCGCGCAAGCAATAGTGTGTTATCTGCGAATTTCGGGACATTTTTACCCATAGACTATAATGGTAACCTTAAATGTAGATACACACACCTACTGACCTACCCCTCCATTACTGTTGCAGCCCTACCTAAAGGGTAACTAAATTCAAAAATATTTTTGACCAATCATCAAAAAAGTATGTTTTTTTTAACCCCCACGGGGCATAGGTACAAACACCTACTGACCTACCCTTCCATTACTGTTGTAGCCATACTTAAAGGTAACTAAGATCAAAAAAATTAATTTTGACTGAGGCATCCATTCATTCATGTGGCAATCATAATTAAAGGGTAAGTATAGTAAAAAAAACAACACACATTTTGACCAATTGTCAAAAAGTTAGTCTTTTATCCCCCAACCTGACACGAGTACACACACCAACTGATCTGCCTTTAATTCATGTGACAACCATATTTAAAGGGTAAGTAAAAAACAACAATGTCCTCATCATTGGCATTATTGAGTTTTGAAATCTGCAGCATAAACACACACATTCCCTTCCAAAATGCAGTCTTTCAAACCAAAGTCAAAGTTTATAGTTAAACTTTCCCTTTCTAGTTATTTTTATGATAACAGGAAATGACTTATGGTTGTACCCACTCCTCTGCATTTGTGTAACCTCAAAACAAGCTTACACAACAAAATAATCATATCTTGGTGGATAGATAAGCTTAGGAGCATCTGTGAAAAGTATTGGCATTCCAGGGTTTGTGGGGTCTTCTTATATTCAAATTTTATATATGGAGGAGGGCATTATTCAGATCTTGAAGGACTACTCCCTATCTATCAATCCACATATCAGGTATCCCACCCCTCCCGCAACTCATGGGAGTCTCCCACATTCTGAGGTGGTCTCCCGCACTCCTGCTACTGAAAGGAGACTCTAATCTTCTCCCTGACCATGCCCCCCCTTTTGCTTGTTACGCCCCAGAATGTCCCTCACCACCCCCCTCCTCCATTCACCCCCTAGGCTACTAACTCCATCTCCATTCACCCCTAATTGATGTCACTTTGCCACGCCTCCATCCCCCACCCTGCGCGGAAGCCTCAAATGGCAGGGTGGAATGTCCGACATATATACACAGTGTATATGAATACAGACGTCTATATTCAGCTTAATTTATATTAATATTTGTTTTCTGTGCAACTTCGCCAATCTCTTCTATATTCCAAAGATTCTTTTGCTTAGCAGAATTTATGCACCTGGATATGGAATTCGACCTTTAGTCACCAGCTCACAGACCAGAATCCCAAATGACCAAACATCTGATTTAATGGTAAATCTACCATACAGAGCAGCTTCAGGGGCCGTCCACTTTATGGGAAATTTAGCACCTGTAAATTGGACACAGTGAACATGTTTACAATTAGTCAATGAGTTATAATAATATTGAAAATACAGGTAGAAGGACACAGACACAGTAGAAAAGGAAATGGAAAAACAGACACTTCTTAGAGATAGGCTCTGCACAGACACTGCTGGGAATCAGACAAAGTGAAATAAGGTACTCAGGCATAAGGTTACAGCAAGGAAATGGCACTGGGCAATAAGATACTTAGTAACTGGGTCAGCTGACGTTAGACAGGAATAAGGAACAGAGGAGCTAGGTTACTGCAATGAGATTTAAAAGGACACCCAGGAGCTGGATTGCTAAAAGAAGATGCTGCTTGGGTAATTAAGCACACTTAAACCAGGTTCCTACATGCCAGGCCTCGCCACATTTACTTCTTAAATTAACCCAACAGTGCCATTTTAATTATTCTCCTGTGGACATTTTGTTCAGGCTTAAAAATGGGAATGAAGGTTTCTGTTACATGTATTTTTGCAGGAATTTTCTAGCAGGATACACGTAAAGCGATTGTCCAGATTCTCCTAGTTTTAATTGATTGTGATGCATTTTTCACAGCTCACCACTCATTTAGCAGAATGTGAAGTAGATATATTCTTTATACCTCTTGGGCAAACATAGATTTTAAGACCATACCTCCAACTGTTACATTGATCTGATCTGAAGAGCAAGGACTGCTTGTCCCACAGGCAGGGCCCAGGGGTGTAACTACCACCCCCGCAACGCAACTGCAATGAGGCCCAGGCACACAGCTGATTGCTGGCATGGGGGGACGGGTGGGGGTGGGTTGAAGGTTGTTGGAGCAGCAGTTTAGCAAGTGGTGCCTGGGCCTCCATAGTTATGTTAGTTGGATGTGGCTTAGGCATTCTGGGGCATGACTGAAGTGGTCTGGAGGCAAAGCATGGCCATCCTTTTCCCACTGTTGGGAGGTGTACAATCTCCAACATTCTCATCTAATATTGCAGAATGGGAGGTAGGAGTATTCTCTCCTACTTTCTAGGTTATTATAGATTTTAATTTTAAAAACTAAATGTTTTCTTTAGTTACCCTTTTATCCTGTGCAAGATAGCCCCTGTTTATAAAACGTAAGTTATGCTGTTTATGTCCAACAAAATGGCACCTGTGTTCTTAGAAGTTAATGTATAAGAATTATTGCAACAAACTGCTAAATACTTTAGATTTAGGCTAGTATAATGGCATTGAGATATGTTTGCATTGTTTAGGACCATTGTGTATCCTTACCCTGCCGCGCCGTGTACTCGTTGTCCTCAATGAGTCGTGCAAGGCCGAAGTCTGCAATCTTGCAAACCAAGTTGTCACTTACAAGAATATTGGCAGCTCTAAGATCACGATGTATATAATTCATCCGCTCAATATATGCCATGCCAGATGCTATCTAGAGTGAAGAAGTTGATTTACTAACTAGAGAGAAAAACGTATAATTTTTTGAAGATAAGAAGATATCAGGCTCAACCCTAGAAACCCCCATTATTTGATTAGTCACAATATAAATAGGCCACCTGTGACGTGTGTGTGTGTGTGTATATATATATATATATATATATATATATATAATTTGGCAAATTTAACAATTAGGCATGTGAATATTTTTTTTGTCCTGCCAGCCAGGGGCGTTACAGTCAGGAGACAGAATCCCACTTGGGGACATGCAATTTACTTTTTTTTATTTACTTTAATTTTATTCTCTACAGGCAGTCTGGATTGTTACACATGGGATCGAGAACAATTAAAGGCAGGAACCTATTCAGGGAAGGGAAGTCTCTTACAAAGGTTATATTTGATACCAAGAATTAGCAAGAGAGACCATTTTGTCAATTAAGTTAAAATAATAAAATTGTTCCTATATTCTGCAATGGTGGGCTTATATATTGTTATATCAACAGGATTACTGATAAATTAAAACATGCAAAAGTTAAAGGACAACTATACTGTAATAATTTACTTTTTAAAAATGAAAAGCACCTGGGACAAGGAGATAGGATTGATTATTCCCACCTCCCAATATTGTTAAGTTGAGGAGCTATAGCACCTACAGTTTTCATCTGCCAGGTTATGGCCCTGGGCCATTCTATATTAAAGACAGGACTGAAGCAGCTCAGCCCTGCAGCTCCTCATAGAAAGGATATTGGGAGGTAAAAAGTACCAATCCTACCTCCCTGCCTCAGGTACTTTTTATTTTAACTGTTTTTGAAAAAACTTAATACGCACTATAGTTTCCCTTTAAGATCAGGTAATTCCTCCAACCCCGAAGACCTGAAACATTAAATTTATAACATAAATACATTAATACAGAGATGTCGAACCCGTGGCCCTCCAGATGTTTGCACACTACAACTACCAGCATACTGCAGCCAGTTTGTAGTTTGCAAACATCTGGAGAGCAACACATCAAACATCCCTGCATTACATACCGTAACAACAATCTGCTTATTGACACTGATTTTTTTCCTGTTCCTCTGTGGCTGGTAATGTCTGGGCAATAGCCACAGCAAATCTTGAAAAGAAGAATAAATAACAGCACCTGCACTTTAAAATTTAGTGGGACAGGTTCTTCTTAATGATATATGAAATATACTGTGGTCATCATACAAGTGAACTTTATTGAAAAGAGCTCTCTCATATCATTAAAGCAAGCACAGAATAAGGTCTCTAGCTGGTGTCAATACAAAGGCTTGTAAAGGCTCTCTTCCTACTCTGCACTTTCTCTGGGTCTCTGTGACAGGTATGTGTTATTTGCTGTGTCATGGTGACACCCCTAAAATCAAAACTTCTGAACTTGGTTAGTCTAGCAATCAATATTTGTGCTCGGCCAGTGGACACCTTAGGGAGAGAAAATTTTTCAGGCTACTGGCCTTTAAAAATGATAAAGAATTTCAGGGCGAGCTTATGAAGCAGCTGATGATGCTTTGTTCCAGCAGAAGGATACAAGTGGGTATGCTCAAGCCAGGGGCTTGCTTGTACTGGTGATGTCACAGCTCACAGTGTAAGCAGGGAGAGACACCTTTTATACAGCTGTAAGTTTGGATAGACTGTAGCTAGAAGCATGAGTCATTTAAAGGTAGAAGTGTGTTCTTGGTAATAAAGGGTACTTGGATAGTGACCACAGTTCCCCTTTAACATATAAAAAGGACATATAAATAGAGCACACTTCATAGAATATTCTGTCAAACATTCCCAAAATCTTTCATATTAATAAGTGCATTACGTCTACATTTAGGCTTTCGTTCATTCAGAGAGCAGGAAATAATGCTGCATTGTCCTTTACTCAAGCCCTTTTGTTAATGCTAGCAAGCTTTCGTCATTATGGGCAACATGGTGGTGTTAAAGTCCGCTGCCGGTTAGCGCAATTTTAAATCCATATTAGCGTTGGATGTGCAGGTTCCGCAAAAATCACCTGCGCATTCCGACGCTCGCGATTCAATATCGCGTTTGCGCTAGTTTTAGCACAGGATTTTAATGCCAGCAAATAGCTGGAGGTAAAATCCTGCAGTAGGAACATTTCACAACATTTCCCAGAACATTCGCAAACGCAATATTGAATCGCGATCGGGCCATTTACCCAGAGCGATAGCGGCTCTGGGTAAATGAGCTGGTTTATGTTTTTCCTGCGTTTGCATTGGTTTGCTCTGGGTACTTCAGTTTCCCTCACAATCATAAAGATATATTGATAACCATTTCAATGGCTTTAAATAATTGTAAAGCATCCTGTAATATGTGAAAAAAAATTATATTGTCCATTGTTGATATATACATCTGCTACATTGCAATGTGGAAATAGCACACATGCTCACTACTGGTACAGGAATGTGTTTTGTCTTCAGATTGTAATGTAACGGGTTCTCAGAAGAATTGGTGATACCTTGGGGGTAAAGTGCAGACGTGAGTACAAGCTATGTAAAGTTTTCCCCGACCTTTCCGCATAAATCGCGTTTAATGCGATTTATTAATGTCGGGAAATGGGCGCGAAAAGTTAACGAGGCGTTAACTCTTTGTGGCGATACTTACCTGTTACCGCCGCTTCTATTTATAAAGCGGCGGTAACTGTTTCGCATTGCTAGTATCGGCCGTTTTGCTTCGCCAACTTTAAGGTGGCGAAAGCGGCCGATACTAGCCGCCCTGCAGCGGAGATGGGCAGACAACCCACGGCGGGTGGTCGCACCCACCCCCGGAGGCACACCCAAGTTTAAGCCTCCTACACAGTGTGCTGGTATGATGGCAAAGGGCAGTGACGGCAAATATTGATTTGATTTAGATTTTACTTGTTTGCTCACTTTCAGGGAGATTCAATAAATGTTCATATTGTTAAAAATGGTGCTAATTTTGCCCCAACCAATCAGATCTTATTTAACATTTGAAACTTAACATCTGATTGGTTGGGGCAAAATTAGAACCTTTCTAAACAATAAGAATTTTATTGAATCTCCCTGTTTGAATTTTGTAAAAAAAAAAAAAGAAAAAGAATAAGGAATTAGAATTTATATTTGTTAATACATTCTTACTTTAGTATGTACCTCCCAAAAGCCGGGGGGGTATGAATAATAATCTTTTGCATCGATTAGAGTAAAGCAATAAGTATTGATTACTGCATCAGTAAGACTATGACTGAACTGAACTGAGCAAGAGAGAAAATCCCAACTGAATGGGAATTTTTTTAATTTACCAGAATTCGATAGCATTTTAGAAATTTTAATTTGAAATTTTTGATATTCAAATTCAAATTGTTTTATTTTCTGCATTGATTTAGGTTTTTCGATGAAAAGTTCATGGTTTTCGAAAACTGGGATTAATCACTAATCAACAGTGGATATAAATTCTTCTGGACAGTTCTAAAATGATCTAATTGTGATACAAGGAGACCCAGAGGTTATGCAATAGCATGAGTACAGTAGTAAAGTGGATTAAACAATGAAGGGTTTGTAGTGGTAAAATAGAATTACTCTGGACCATCGTATGTGCATTTGTACATTTTAAGGCTAGGTACACGTGAATGTCTGTAGATTGTTTTACCAGAATTTAACAGTGTTTTTCTAGTGATGCTTTTAGGAAAATACTGCATGCAGTTTCTTTCCTAGCAGCAAAACATCTGGAAACAGCAGTAAACCGAACTACAGACGTTCTGTGTGAACCTAAGTCTTTCAGATAAAGCTAATTATGAGGTCACTTTTGTTATAGGAAAACAATATTTTGTTTTCATGGCTCCTATAATGACAGGGCTTTTCACTGATGGTTTCCCTGAATGCAAAACATCATTGTATTGAAGAGTAGAACCTAGGCAAAAGAAAGAAGTGATGAAACTAGTACAATGAGCAAAATGTCAGGTGAAGAGGAATGTGAGAGAATAGCAGAAGACAGACATGGTAAAGGACATTGAAGAGATTGAAATCTACCCCACTCACCTGTGCAGACATGTCAACCAGCTGGGGTAGTCTCAGAAATCGGCCACCCCCCTCCTTCAGGTGATCAAGCAAACTTCCTATCAGGCAAACAGGAATTTATGAAAGGCAGTAAATCCAAGTTATTTTTTAGAGTTAACATTAATGATTGCTTTACCTTGTCTGTAAATAGAATGAAAAATTTAACCCACTACTGGCCCCACTGTGTAGTGTAAAAAAATCCTCACTATATCTCTGCTCCAAATGGTTCTCCTGCAGTGCTAGAAAGTGAACAGTAGAAGCTGTCTTCCTGTGCAAAAGGTTTCCACCTCTTCTCTGTCCTCTGAGAGGACAGTGGCATGTGCAGGGGAGCCCTTTTCCCCTCTCCCTCCCTCCATCCAGATCCTTCCATCGCTGACCTTCACCATACTTACAGCCACGGGAGCGAAGGGCTGTAAGTATGATTTGGGAGGTTAATTAGTGGTTGGGGGTGGGCAAGGAAGAGGAACAGTATATAAAAAATTGAAATTTAGGGTGGACATGCTCTTTAAAGTTAATGCTGAAGCACTGAGAAAGACTGGCAGAAGCAGTGATTTGTTGTCTCTGCAGCTCTGCAGGCAGTCTATCAAGTAGCGACCAGGTTGATTGTTCAAGCTGTAAATCTCACCAAATAAAGTAATGGGGGTAGTAATTGCACGATAAACAATAATCATTTTTTGAGGTGCATTCTCCTTTCTTCTTATACAGTATATCAATTCTAAAAGATATACACAGATTACCTTGGCTCATATATTCAGTCACAATGTATATGGGCTCCTCAGATACTACTGCGTATAACTGGACCAGTTTGTCATGGCGAAGTTTCTTCATGATCTGTGCCTCTTCCAGGAAGGCCTCAGGAGACATTGTACCAGTTTTCAGGGTTTTTACAGCCACTTGAATTGTTCCATTCCATGTTCCTGATATTTTAGTGTAGAGAAAAGCCAAAAATGTACCTGTGATTGACTAGTGTGTGGAAATGTGTTTGTGGAAATGTGCATATCTTTTAACTAAATGCATACACACACTGCAGAGAACTCAATATGCAAACAGAGCTTTTTACATTTACACTATTGCAACTATTGATCAATTTAAGAAATACAAACAAAACTGGTGGAATTCATAAGATATCTTCACATATCGACAAAAATGGTGTTTTGCTGGGTGCTTAGTGTATGCTTAAAAGTTAGTTAAGGAGAGGAACATGCCCTTTAATATTTATACTTACTCATTTTGTGTACTGTTGTGTACTGTTCTTCCCATGTTCTTCTGCTGCTGGTAACATGCCCATAGACTTGTAGAGGGCGGATGTTACCAGCTGTAGTGGATCATAGAAAATATGAATAAAGTAAAAAAAATCCCCCCAGCCTCATTTACTTGCTACAAATAAGATGGTGACAAGGGTTGACTGGGCAAGTAGGCAGAGGGCAGTGGCGTAACTAGGAATCACTGGGCCCCCCCGCAAAACTATGATGGGGCCCCTCTACCTGCTTCATCTACAGGTGTTTTCTAGGAGGAGGCCATATCTGTCATAGTAAAAATAGGGCCCCCCCTGCGGTTGCTCCCCCTGGTCCCCTGAAGTTACGCCCCTGGCAGAGGGGCAATACCCCCCCCGAACACTTTTTGCTATACAAATTGGGACATGGCTGCTAGTACGATGTCATGCTACAAGAATGGGTCTAGCCAATGGTCTTAATAATGTCAAAGCTCTCTGGCTGCTACTCTGCACCTTAGTGCTCCCCAATGTAGTATACAGTGAGATCACTTGTTTATGCTTAGAGAGGGGTTAGGAGATTCAAACTCCAGACTGCTCTTCAGTGTTGTTATAATTAACAGAACTGTAAAAAGTGAGTGAAAGTACCTGTTAACTCAGGGAGTAGTCTCTATAGTGAATTAAGAGCCCCATATCTAGCTAGCAATTGTGGCAGTGTAACTTGCTGAGAACAAGGAGATGACAATACAATAAAATTTATTTTGTAAAACATATGTATTTTTTAATACATGAATAAAACTACAAAATATGACAATTTTACTCAATAACACTGGTACATTTACACACAAAAAAGGGGCCTGCATGTATGCTCAGTCTACTTTAAAAGGGCTCCTTCAGTGTGTTTGCCCCCTAGTCCACAAGGTCCTAATATATATATATATATATATATATATATATATATATATATATATATATATATATATATATATATATATATAACCCCTTACCTATTACAAATGGAACATGACTGCTTATGTATAGGAAACTGCAAAGGTTGTTCAATCATGAAAAGATGAATGTGCAAGAGACATGAAAAAAACTAACATTACCTTTCCAGACATCTCCAAAGCAACCTTGTCCCAGTTTTTTGTCCAGTGTGATAGAATCTCTAGATATTTCCCATGCATCCTTTGAAAGCCCCAAGGTTTGAGGTGTCTGATTAATGCAAGGCCTAGTTAGAAGATGACACAGCCCATCATTGAATTCTGGAATAAAGAAAGTGAATGATATAAAGAGTCAAAATCGTGGTATACAAGTACAGAACCAGATAAGTAGAATGATCTGGGATTGACAGTCAAATCTCAATATTTGTGACTAGGATAGCATACAATGTTAAAGGGAAACTTAACAAAGATGTCAAAATAAAACATCACAGAAAGAACAAAGCAGAAATATTATAATGAAGAAAAACAGCAACTGGGAAAAGAAAGAAATAATAGGCAATTCTGGATGATGTGTAGGGAATGCCGGTAACTAGTGCTATGATCATTTCTTAAAAACCTTTATTTCCTCCCTTTAGCAAGAAAGCTGCAGTATAATATATTTCCACTTGAGTGTGCTGCTACCTTGCAAAATAAAATTAACTTATCCTAATGCCTGTACCTAACAATGCAGGGGCCTTTTATTATAGTGGGCTTGTACACATAAATAAAATAAAAAATATATGAGGAAACTTATTGCAGGACCTTTGTTAAAATGTTTAAATCATATAATAGTTTGTGCTATAGATGCATTTGGCCCAAGGCTCTGAATTTTACTTCTGCAGCCTTGCTGGTTTATTCCAGAGAATCCCTTTTCCACAGATTCAGTCTTCTGCAATGAGGACTACACCTTCTTTCCACAGTTGACCAAAATCCAATAACAATTTGATGAAAAAAACACATAGGCCAGCCTGAGAAGTCATACTTACTAAGTGTAAGCACCCCCTTTACAATGGATTGAAGCAGCTCAATAGGGAATCTTTGGGATAAACTGGTAAGACTGCGGGGTGGAATTCAATTTGGCTTATTTTTCCTTTATTACCATATGCCACACATTCACTTCGATTTTGGACACATAAATGAGAAAGACCATCAGATGAACATACAGCCTTAAAACATAAAGATGCAAATAAAAGCCCAAACAAGCTCACCAGGGGTGCGGTTAGGTGGAGATTCAGTAGACTCCATCCCTGTACCAGCCCTTCCCCCCCCCAGTAAAAAGCTTATATCTAATTGGTTGCTGCAAATTAATAGCAAGGGCAAAGATTTGCACCTTTTACTGCATATCCGCTCAATAATATACTACAATTTAAAACTACACGTGTAGTTACAAATGCATCATTTGAATAATCTCTTTGCTAAAATAGACCCTGCTGGATAAAGGCTATCTATTCAATATACAATGCTTATGATGACAAATGCTCATGTTAAATATGTCCTTGATGTTTTTACCACTCATAGTTCAGTTATAATGTATACTTTAATATGGAACTATAGATTTAAACAGCTAAAGATGCAGGTATATATAATTGCTTTTCAGTCGAACCGTTATGCTATATTTTCTTGTTATTTGAAATTATAGTATACAGGGCTTTAGGTACTCCACACTATTAATGATCAATTGAAATAGAAATAGGCATGAATGGCCAGTAGATGGCACCAAAGGTCTTTTAATGCAGATTTTAAAACTCAATAATGCCAATGATGAGGACATTGTTGTTTTTTACTTTAAATATTTACTTTACCTTTAAATATGTCACATGCATTAAAGGTAGGTCAGTTGGTGTGTGTGTACTCGTGCCAGGTTGGGGGATAAAATACTTTTTTGATGATTGGTCAAAATGTGTTGTTTTTTTTTTTTTTACTATACTTACCCTTTAAATATGATTGCTACATGAATGTAGTTGGTGTATGTATCTGTATCAGGTTGGAAGTTAAAAAAACAAACTTTTTTGATGATTGGTCAAAATGAGTTTTTTTTTACTTTAGTTACCCTTTAAGTATGGCTGCCACAGTAATGGAATGGTAGGTCAGTAGTATGTACCTGGGTAAGGTTGGGGGTTAAAAAAAAAACTTTGTTAATGATTAGTCAAAATTTGACTATAGTTACCCTTTAAATATGGCTGCCATGAAAATGGAAGGGTAGGTAAGTAGGCGTGTGTACCTGGATAAGGTTGGAAGTTAAAAAACAAACTTTTTTTGATGATTGGTCAAAAAATTTTTTTTTGCCTTAGTTACCCTCCTAGTATGGCTGCAACAGTAATCAACAGTAATAGAGGGGTAGGTCAGTAGGTGTGTGAAATTTGCCAATAATGCCGTAATGCTTCTCCTATATGCCCTGCATGTCTGTACCTAATTTTATGTCTCTAGCTCAAAAACTGTGGGAAGGAGATACAGTCCAAAAAAGCAGAAGAATAAAACACTTTTTCAAGCCAAATTAATTAGTTTTTTTTACTTTAGTTACCCTTTAAGTATGGCTGCCACCGTAATTGATAAGTAGATCAGTAGGTGTGTGTACTGGGGTTTGGTTGAGGGGTATGTCTTTTTTTGTGTTTACAACCATAAAACTATCTTTTATTGAGGATAAATCTAAATTAGTTTTTTTGACTTTAGTTACCCTTTAAGTATGGCTGCCACCGTAATGGATAAGTAGATCAGTAGGTGTGTGTACCTGGGTCTGGTTGAGGGGGTATGTCTTTTTTTGTGTTTACAACCATAAAACTAATTTTTATTGAGGATAAATCTAAATTAAATAAGTAATAGTAATAGATAAGTAGATTAGTAGGTGTGTGTACATGGGTCGGGTTGAGGGGTATGTCTTTTTTGAGTTTACAACCATAAAACTATATTTTATTGAGGATAAATCTAAATTAGTTTTTTTTACTTTATTTACCCTTTAAGTATGGCTGCCACAGTAATGGATAAGAAGATCGGTAGGTGTGTGTACATGGGTCTGGTTGAGGGGTATGTCTTTTTTTGTGTTTACAACCATAAAACTAACTTTCATTGATGATTGATCAAAATTAGTTTTTTGACTACAGTTACCCTTTAAGTATAGCTTACATGGGAATGGAAATGTAGGCCAGTAGGTGGGTGTACCTTTGTCTGTGTGGGGGGGTATCACCGTTTGAATTTATGACCATGAAACAAACTGTTTTGAAATATCCACATTTGAGGATTTTTACCATTATAGTCTATGGGAAAAAATGGCCCGAAATTTGCCGATAATGCCGTAACGCTTCTGCAGATTCCTTAGCTAGAAGATAGCACACTTCTCCTATATGCCTCGCATGTCTGTACCGAATTTCATGTCTCTAGCTCAAAAACTGTGGGAGGAGATACAGTTCAAAAAAGAGGAAGAAGGGTATAGAGTAAAGGTAGGAAAAATAAGAGGTGCTCTCTTTGGTGACTTCTAATATCCTTATATTTTACAAGGGGGAATGCAAAAAGTTTAGGGGCACAGTTTGCCCCACACGTCCTGTGTTGAGTAGGACATCTTGTAGTCCTGATAGCTGGCTGCTCTGTCTGAGATATAGCTGTAGAAAATATGCAGAGGTATGGTGAGGTATATACAGTATACAAAAGGTATACTTTTATGTGGAAGTGGCCTTTAAAAGAGGGCTTGGATAACACTCAGGAATCCCTCACACTACTCTGTTTTTAACTCCCACCATTCTTAGATCACAAGCAATTGCCCAACACTAGTGTGCTATTTTTAACTTTCGATTGGATTGCACGTTAAAAATTGCACACTAGTGTTGGGCAATTGCTCTGGCCACACTAGCAGGGAGATCCAATATCTAGTGCCACGTTACTTACCTTAGCCCGATCCCCCGATACAATAACTGACGTAAACTAGATTACGTCAGTTATTGCATTGCAGGATCAGGCTAAGGTAAGGAGCGGCACTTTAACGCTCCACAAGCCATAGAGTTAAGTTTCATGCTACAAAGTAGCGAAAAACTTAACGCTGTGGGTTTTGGATCGTTAGCACAGCGCTATTTCCAAAAACATTCGGAAATGGCGATGTGCTCGAAAATCCGTCTAAAACCCACGTTAACCCAAAATTTCTTCGGGTAAACGTGGGTTTTAGACAAAAATGGGCCATATTGTATCTCCCCCCAAGTGCGCTGCCTGGTGTTGCGCTGCAATCCAATATTGAGAGCGCATGTGATCAGCATTTTTTGCCGCAACTGCAACATTGGATAATCACAGCCCAGGTGCACTAGTGCAGCGAAAACGCACACACAATCCCAGATTGGCTAGTGTCCCATTGGAAGTTGTAGCTGAGCATAAACATTGCTTATTGTTGTTTTTTGCCATTGTTTGTTTCACTTTGTTTCAAAGATAAAGTAACCAGCTGCTAAAATCAAACCTTTTGATGCAGTAAGCTAGTCTTTGATGTTATTTACAGGATCTCTGCTCTGAATAGTGCACATAGGTAGGTACTTGTACTATTCAGGGATAGATTTAAGCTTCTTTCTCCCCTAGGTCAGCAAGTTCGGTTTGCCCTCCCTTGACACCTATTTAAAATAAATATAGGAAGCCTGACTTTGAAACAATGCAAATCAGTCCAGCTGCACTAATTAGTTTTTATTTTGTTATCCAATCCCTGGTCAAGGCCACACTAGAGCGCGTCCGAGCGCTCCAGAAACTCGTACACCTAATTGTGGTGGCCACACTAGTGTGCTGCCATACAGGTGCGCTGTGATCGCAGAATGTTGTGCAATCGGAGCGCATGTGATTGTGTGAAAAATGCAAATTGCATGCGCTCTGACCAACAGATTGCATGTGCAACACATGTCAGTCACTAATGTGACCACCACAATTGGCCCACACTAGTATGTGCTTTTAAAATCAGACTACAATCACTAGTGAACGGTCCAGGACAAGGCACTGTTGGGCCCAGTAAAAGTAGCTGCGGCCGACAGTTTGCTTTAAAGTACTGGACGATTGGCCAGGATTTTTGGACGCCTCGATTCACTATTCATTCGTTTCGGGTGAATGATCAGACATCAGTTGTTGGCTGCTGCAAATCCATGTGATTTCTTTGTCCTGATCGCAGGGTGTGTACACAGCCTTAATTTCAAATAGGTACACTATTTAAAGGGCATGTCCACCCCCAAAACTAGAATTTCACCCACTACTGGCCCCACTCTGTAGTATAATAAAATCCTTAGATTACATCCCAGCTCCAAATGGCTGCCCTGCTATGTCCCTCCAAAGTCCCAAAAACTGTCCACCAGAAGCCTGGCAGAGTCCATACCGGAATATCTCTATAATGATAATTTTTATAAATTTATCTCCCCTAGGCCAGTTATTTTGTGTTCCCCACCAAGCACACCCAAACTTTACCAGCTAATAAAAATATATGACATTCCCATAAAATCATCAATTTATGTAATACACACACATACGGTATATAGTTTCATGGTTACTTTTTTATAACCCCCCCCCCCTTGTGATGTGTTAAAATCTGTGAGCAGAATAAGATGAACCTTAGGTGGGGGGGGGGGGTTCTGATAGGGAGATACCTCTAAAGTAGGTGAGTTATAGATGCTTAAGTGTGTGTGTGTGGGGGGGGTTAGTGGATGCTGCCGAATTAAGGGGGTATGGGGTTCCCCTCAAGTTGATGGGTAGGAGGGTGCCTCTGAAGTGGGGGGATATTAGGGTGCCTCTAAAGTGAGTGGGTTGGGGGGGGAGAGGGAATCTGCAGCCCTGCAGGATTATAAAGGATAACCCCTATTTTAAATTGTATGCATATACTCCTCAGTGACTTCTAATATCCTTATAATTTACAGTAAGGTATACATTATCCAGTACTACCTAACTGCTACACTTTTACATACCTTGACACAGGCATTCACACACATTTGCTTTACACACACATGCATACATACATACTGATACACACATTTATTCAAACACATACATATTACATACTCTCACTACATTTCATTACCAATCCAGGTACAGGCTATAAACAGAGCTGGTAGCATCAGTCAGTGTTATACATACACACATACACTCTTACTCATTCACACACACTCTTACATATGCATTCTTTCACACACAGACACACCTGCTCTTACACTTACACACTACACATAATCTAACATGTACAAACTCTAACATACAGACACAGTAATAATAAGTAATATGTGATGTGTAGTGTACTTAACTCACTCAAAATTTAGCCCAGCATGAAGAGGTTAATATATTAACAAGACTGACCCCACATACCATTGGGGGAGGGGGCGGACAGAGCCAGACACCAGCAGCCTGGACACCGGCAGGCTGAAAGAGTTAAATGCAGTGTAAACTCCTGGGCTGTCAGTTGGACCTTGAGGGGGAGGAAGCTGATTGATTAGTGTTCCGGTTATGTAAGCCTCATCTTCCCCACATCTTCGGCTGTGTAATGTAACAACTTGCATCTGACATTTATTGCTGATTCTGCTTTACAACTGAAAGAGTGGATCGCTGGGCAAAACATTATTCCGTCATGCTGCCTGGCTGCCGTGCCGCCCTAGGCCATGGCCTAGGTGGCCTACCCAGAAATCCGGCCCTGCCTCTGGGAGAATTTTGCCATGCGCAATGCAGCCCTCCCCCCCTGAGTCATTTAAAGGTAGAAGTGTGCCCTTTTTAATAATGGCCACTTAATGGCGACCACCTCTTTAAAGGAAAAAAAAGTGATCTATTCCTTTAATCCGTTGATTGAAGGTAAAGGAGATATAGTTGCATTTCTCAGTAGTCTACCTATTTAAAAGTAAATGAAACCTTCACTATCTGAAGAAGCTATGTCTTCAATTAATGTAACAGGAGCCAGGAACAAAGATATATGCCCACAAAGCAAACAAAGAAAATATGCCCACAAGCATGATACACCTTTGGCTCCTTTGACATTACCCGATTGTTTCCAGCTGTAACTAAACTATATAGTTTAGTTACAGCTGTAAGCAGTAGGGAGTTGTCAGAGGAGCCAGCAGTGGATCGTGCTCGTAGGTAAGTTTTCAATCTTCGTTCCTGGCTTCTGTTTAATTAATTAACGTACGAGGGGTAAGAATGTCGGGGGCTGTCAGAGGAGCCAGCGGTGGATCGCGCTCATGGGTAAGTTTTCAACTTTCGTTCCTGGCTTCTGTTTAATTAATTAAAGTACGAGGGGTAAGAACGTCGGGGGCTGTCAGAGGAGCCAGCGGTGGATCGCGCTCATGGGTAAGTTTTCAACTTTCGTTCCTGGCTTCTGCTAGATTAATTAAAGTACGGGGATAAGAACGTCAGGGGCTGTCAGAGGAGCCAGTGGTGGATCACGCTCATGGGTAAGTTTTCAATCTTCGTTCCGGATTTCTGTAAGTTAATAAAACGGGGGGGGTAAGAACGTCGGGGCTGTCAGAGGAGCCAGCGGTGGATCGCGCTCATGGGTAAGTTTTCATTCTTGGTTCCTAACTTTTGTTAGATTAATTAAAGAACGGGAGGTAAGAACGTCAGGAGCTGTCAGAGGAGCCAGCAGTGGATCACGCTCATGGGTAAGTTTTCAATTTTCATTCCTGGCTTCTGTTATTAGTTAAAGAACGGGAGGTAAGACCTTTACCTCCAATTTTTCAATTGATATAAAAAACAATAGGTTCCTTTTCTAAGTGAACCCATCTTTTAAACACTGACACCCTGACTGGCTAGAATGAGAGCTAGAATGAAATCTGACTGAAATCCAGTGTGGTGATACTCCTTACTATAAGATAAAGTTAGACTAAAAAAATGCTAAAATCTGCTTTTTAAAGGAACTGTAAACATAATAAAACAAGTGTTTGCCAATCGTTTCAATTATTCACAGGGATTATTCACCTCCCTGTAAATAATCTCTCCCGACCACGCGCCTATCTTTGGCGCATGCGCGCCAATACAAAAGATAGGCGCGCAATTGGGAGAGAAGGACAGCACGGCTGTCAGTTCAGAAGGACCTGCGAATAAGTGTTCTCACCTCCCTGTGAATAATAGAAACGATTGGCAAACACTTATTTTTTTAGGTTTACAGTTCCTTTAAAAATGACAGGAAAAAAACAAACAAGGGAAATGAAAACCTGGTAAACATTGTACAGCTCCTTTAACCATGTCCAAATGCAATGGATATGTCTCCACCATAATGTACTGTATCAGGGTTAGGTCCCACTAGCGTGTGATTTGCACTGTGAATGCGCTTCTGATTCGCATTGCCAATGCAATGCTATCAGAATTTTCCCACTATGTGCGCTGTGCTCTTTGAACGCAGGCGTGCACAACTTTTTATGTATATCACATGTGCTCCAATAAACACAGATGTACAGAAGTGCAGCACACATATCACGCAGGCCAGCGCATTGCAATAATCCTGTATGCGCTGCTGTACATTCTAGTGGGACCTTATTCTCAGAAAGGCATGAGGCATGTTCATTTACTGCTTTTCTCATAGTCGGTGTAACTAGTTGGAAGATTAGTTACTTTCGTTGGGTAAATCCCCCTGTTTTTTTTTTACTATTAATGCAGTAAGCAATTCATGGTTTAGAAAAAGCTGGGGACTTCACACATGGCGCCCCATAGACGCTGGTGCCCTAGGCCATGGTCTACCTGGCCCTAGTGCTATTCAGATGGGATTCCTTAAAGCAAACAGAATAACTTAGCATTCCAAATATACCTGGAGAAGCAGACACAAACTTAATGTAAGTTAAGTTCCTAATTATTTACCTGAGGTGTAAATTTTGCCAAAATATAAAAAATGTTCATATTAGATGAATTCCCTATCAGAGGAAATGCAGCGAGAGAAGCATGAATCTTCTATGATATTGTGGGCTGTATTCAAGTTCCATGTAAAAAGTCATGCTATTCATTTCCTGTTTTATTATCTAATTAAAGAAAAAGGAGTCGCCCACATACATTCATGTTACTTTACTTTTTCATTGGAAATCTAATTGTGCAACACAAGAAATATTTTTTAACAACATCATCCAGTGTTGGTGGCTAAGTTCCCTATTTTAGAAAATAACCCACTCATCTGCTAGGCTTATTATATCTAATAGGCAGTGAAGATTTAAGGCGTCAGTACCTTTTTTTAAAAAAAATAAATTTTGTTGTATTTTTTCAACACCGAATTTTATTAAACTGTGCCGTCTGATGAAATTCTAATAAGCAAGGAGAAGCACTTGGGTAACCAACTGTTTACTAAATATCACACATAAGGCTGAGGCCGCACTATGCCAGATGGCAATGTACAGGAACATTTTCTTTGCGTGTAACTGTCCGTTTGCGCTGAGATCCACAGAATAGTCTGCTATCGGAATGCATGCAATCCGCGAAAAAATGTGAATCGCATGCACTCCCACTAGCAACCCATAGTGACATCCACTGTGCTGTGCTGTGAATGGCAAACCTGAGCGGTGCCAGATGTTTGCCATTAAAGAAATGCTACATGTAGCTTTTCTCTATTGGCAACCATTAGGGAACCACTCAGGTTACTTTCAGCGAATGGCCTTTGTCGTTCGTCTGAAAGTAACCTTATACTTGCTTAAGCTGCTTATACCACACTCCACCATCTCTGGTCTTTCCGACTCTCGCCTCCTCTGCAAACTCAATGAGCTCTTCCACAGCTCACACAGTTGCAGAGACGGGGGCATCACAGCCGTGATTACGTCTGAAGCCAGGAAGGGGGGTGGGGGATGGTAAGTATAGATTTTAGTGTTGGGGGTTGGACATGCCCTTTTTTATTTATATTAATATTGCACATTTATTTTGCTGTATAATTTATTAGGTACTATAACTATTAATACATTGTTTTGATAATTCTAGAATTCAGAATTTAGGAACAGCACACTACGCCAGGGACATAGAAGTGATAACTAACACCCTTAGGTATATTGTATGGAGCTATTTTGGGCAATTCGAGTTCTTTACAGTGAGAAAGGTGTTTTTCTCATGTGACTTCACTCATGTTAATTTTCTGCATGCAAATGTCTCTTGTGACATTGCTCCTGAACACAGGGGATTCATGTTTACTCATCATGAGTATAAAACATTTATAATTTAAAGTGCTTATTCTCAATGTTTAAATTAGATAAACATCCCCAGAACATTTAGTATATTCTATGCCAGCACCCCCAACATTCTTCTATATTGTTGCCTTGCAACACCCGTGAACATTTTCACATTTTACAAACTGGAATAAAAATGAATTGACTTTCCAATCACTGATCTGCACAAAGTAATCCATAATGTTAAAGTGGAGAAACATCTGCATAGTTTTTTCCAATTAGAAATAAACTAGAAATATTTTTTATTACACTTTGTTTCAAAGCCCCTAAAAAAGCATTGGTTGGATACTATATAACTAAACTATATAAATGCATTTTACTAGCAAATTACAATTTGACATAATCACAAAATAAAAAATTAAACATGCCCTCACATGAAAATAGTAACATAGTAACATAGTAATTAAGGTTGAATAAAGACATACGTTCATCAAGTCCAACCTATTCACCCTGTTTTTTTTTTAACCCTACCTAACAGTTGATCCAGAGGAAGGCAAAAGAAACCAGCTAAAAAGGGGGGAAAATTCCTTCCTGACTCCAAACGACAATCGGAAAGTATCCCTGGATCAACCAAACCTATATGTATTAATACCAGTAATTCTCAATATTAATACTCTATATGAACTGTCTCCAGGCTGCAATTGGAGATTAAGGGCTAGGCTCCAATAGGCAGCTTGTGGTTCTTGTGCACTACCCTGCACATGCGCTGCAATCCCTTAGATGTCACCCTATCACAGCACATACGATGCGCACCAAAAATGGTGATTGCATGCACACAGAAAAGGGTCAGCAGAGCAGGGCAGCAGAGGTAATGGGGCCATCCCCATCCTCTTCTATAGGATCCAACGGTATCGGGGCTTTAACAGCACTGTGTGTGGTGGCTTTCCCGAATGAGTGCCCGGCCACCGGACATATGGGTCGGCCGAGCGGTCATTCGGGAAAGACCGTTAATTTCGCTTTAGAGGGAGTCGGCCGCAGTCGAGGGAAACACACAGTCCCAAACGTCGTCCCTATGCTATGCATCGGAAAAATGCTCGATACTGTGTGTATTCTGATTGTTGAAAAATGACAACAGAATCTTGCAGATCCTGTCTGTCATTTTTCAAGAATCTGTCATGTGTGTACCCAGCTTAAGTGATCAGTGACACTACAAGTGCAGTGATGCCAGTTAGCACCTTATAGGTTATCTTTTATACCTTTAGAAGTTTTTTTAGAAATCCTATTTGGTTTTTCCTTGCCCTATTGTAAAATCAGTTTGTGTGACAAGATTGCTGATGTTTTATAGCTTTTTACCCCCCATTCGCCAAGCAATAATAATACAAACAGGGAATAACCAAGGCCTGGTACACATAGGAGAATCATATCACACAATTGGATGAAAATTACTGACTTGTACGATCCATTATCAAAATTAGGCAAAAAATGGTAGTCATAGCAAAAATTTCTGCCAGTAATTTGTCAAGTGAATTATCGTCCAGGCTGAAATATCTACCCATGTGTAGTCAAAGCAGTTTAGACCAATCACATACTTGATAAGCTACAAAGCTGAAGAAACCGTAAATCTTTGTAAATATATTTGTAATGAAACTGGATAAGGATGTTTTTAAAAGACAATTAAAGCCTCTCTGCTCACCCCCTCCCAATGATAGAACCCAGGATGAAGACCTAAAATGCTTGGCTTACTTTAGATCTCTAGCACTTCTCTGATGGGTTACAGCCTGTTGCCTGGCCAATCAGAAGACGCGCTCTGGTAGAAGCACATTCACCTATTGGCTAGGATTTAGACAAAAACAGTGGGGGTGCTAAGGAAGCCAGATATCATAACTCCTTAGGTAAACCTAGGGGTGAGGACATTTTAGGTAGTACCCTGGGTACTTTCATTGGATTTAATTAGAAGGAGGTGGGGAGAACGGCTATAGTTGTCCTTTAATAAAGACAATAGCTGGGCACACACATTACAGATTTGTATTGTCTAATACACATTTACATATAAATGTTCTCTCCATACTTTTTATTGGGAAGATGACCACAAAAAGCAGCAGCAACTGTTGGCTCCCTATAACAAAATGGAATATGGAAAGATTTTGGTCAAATTCAATTTATCCTGAATTCAGATTTGTCTTTTATTGGCCACATGTGTACTTAGCATGTATGTCCATTGTCCAAGCTGTATATTACCAACAAAATAGAATGTTTATGTGCTGTTTTTTTCTTTAATTTATAGGTACCGTATTATCATTTAAATCATGTAGTTAAAGGCAGTTCATGAATGAGAAGACTTTCAAGGATATCTTTACTTGTTTTTATTAATATAACATGTTTTGATGCTTGGAATCTTTTGTCACACGGTGCCAAGGATTAGGGGGCAGGTACTTATTATATGGGAAATGAGAATGTCATTACCTGTCCACAAAATTTAAGGGTTGGTGTATGCACCGGTTTTTCACACTTGATGAAGGACCACAAAGTTTGAAACATGTAAAGATATCATTTAAAGTTTTAATATTCCTGAAATGCTGTTAACTACATACCTTAGATTGGCTACAGGGTTTGGGACAGAACCCAAGCAGGTGTTGGGAGAGATAGAGGAAGCGGAACTCCTGTTTGTCTGGATTAGTCGAATGGTGCAACCAGGTATGTTGGAAAATCACAGGCGATCGGTTGGTCCCCTATGGGACGCACAATCCAGGGGCAAGCGCAGGATTTTCAATGGGGTGGGATTCCTGAATGTTACCACCAAGCAAGCACAGTAGGAAGTTCATGACTAAATTCATCCAAATATTCTTTTACATATGTATGATATAATAATATAATAACATATATATGTTCCCTACTTGTTATGATTATTATCACAGCCAATATAGATATCACCTTTACTGCTTCTCACTCAGGATAAATTACCAATGTAACAAAATGTAACAACCTCTGTAACAAGTGCTGTGAGACAGCAGCAGGCTGAAACTTTTCACTCAGAAGCAGCCACTGATAATCCCCCCCTAAATATGCCACTTCGATTGGTCACAGTGAACTGTCAGACACGGCTACTTTAGCCATGATGGACAGTGATCCGCATTGGCTGACTGCTCCCTAGTAGCGATGAAGTTTTTCATTGCTGGGGTTGAAACATTGTATGGTGTGTACCCCAGCCTAAGGATAAAAATTAAAGTCCTTTTCTATGTTACTGGAACAAAACATATCAGGCCATTGTTCCCTCATGAGCCCACACTCATCTCGCAAGGTTAAAAACTGGTTAAAACAGAGCACACACAAAAATCTGGGAGTCACATTGTTTCACACTAGAAGTGGAGTCATCCCATTTTTTTCCTTTGATCTTGTATGACTTTGTGGATTGGAGGAACTGGCCCTCTTGGGACAGGACCCAGTTACGTGAGACCTGATGGCAAGTAGCAAGTAGCAGAGGTATGGTATACCTGTTAAGGTAGCCATACACACAAACGATAATGGGTAAACCCTGTCGGGGAACGTTGGGATTTACCTATTATCGTAGGTGTATAGGTACTGTTCTCGACCGAATCATGCTGACGAATGACCCTTTACTTTAAGTAGAGGGAGCAGATTCCATCGGACTTTGAATGGCAGCATGGCAGACAGATCCCCATGCCGCATATGGGGATAGGTCGGGTCCGTGTGTGCTGTTCCCACAGCATGTGTGCCGACAGATGCCAATGTGGTCTGTCGGCACACATGCTGTGGAAATTGCAAGTCCTCTCTTCCTCCTGCAATTCCTCCCACAGCTAGTCCTCCTACAAGGAAAGTCCTCTGTCCACAAGGCAAGTCCTCTCCTATACTGATCTTGGGGGGCGTGCAGTGCTTGCCACTGCAGATGTTTGGAAACTACAACTCCCAGCAACTAAAGCATGGTGGGAGTTGTAGTTTCCAAACATCTGGAGTAGCAATGATTTGGGGGTTACTGTGTGGGATTACTTTTATTGTGTGGGATTACCATTTAAAGGGCAACTAATACTTTAAAACAATACAGATTCAGGAGGATGGTATTTATTGTTAAAGATTACCTTCTGACTGTATTGTTTTGAGGCTTTTGTTGCCCTTTAAATGGACAGCAGAATTCCCATACAGTAGTCCCATACAGTAATAGCCATACTGGATTTGTCTATTACTGTATGGGACTACTGTATGGGAATTCTGCTGTCCATTTAAAGGGCAACTAAATCCTAAAAACAATATAGAATCAGAAGGCAGTAGTGGTCATAATTTATACCTTCGACTTATACTCGGGTCAATTATGTTTTACTCATTTGTCAGGTAAAAATAGGTACCTCGACTTGTACTCGAATATAATATACTGTTATTTATTAATCTGATTTTAACTAATATTCTTGATATTATACCTGCGCACAAGTCACTTGGACAACCTTGCAAAAGATAACGTAATAATATAATATTATATAATATTTTTTAAAAAAATATTTCCAAGCATCTACTGTAATACGATCAGCGATTATCGAATTTCCAGTGTTTTTTTTTTTTTGTGGGCTTTCTGATTTTTTTCTATTTCACAATAAAGATGAACCCCAAATATACATTAGTCTTTCATCAGCTAAGGTTCACACTGCAACATTGGTTAGTTCCCTGTTACAGCCCTGGACTGGTTTTGGAAGATGTTATGGTGCAATGTTTCTTTTTGCTGCAATACTGTACTAAATACATTGAATATGGTGATATCCAATGACATCACTGCACATTGCACCAAAGTCTTTTTATTCATACCTCTATAGTGTTCAACCAGCTCCTCCACAGTACCAAACTGGACCCTTGTTGTAATATAGAATCCCCCATTATCCAGTTTACGGATCTTGTAATGTTTTGGATGATCTCCTCTGGAGGCATCCCAATCACGAATCGAAAGGGAGTATGCACCTGAGATAGATAAAAAGCTGGTTAGCACAGTGTTACATAATGAGATAGTAGACTGGAAGACAGAGAATAGGTAACTGGGGGAGGTTCGACAGGAGAGTACACATTCTTTCATTCTACAATCAAGCAGGGTCTTCTTAGAAGACGGATTACAGGCTCATGTTATTGTATAGCATTGATCAGTACACAAGAAAGAATAATTGCCGTCCCCAGTTTTACCCAAATATGATACGAGGTAGCAGTCTGGATCCCACCTTAGCTAGAAATGGCTTCTCCTATCTGATTGCCATTGGCAATACAGAAAAAAATAAATAAATTACCCCATAAAATGTACAATAAATCCAGTTTTGCTTATAGGTATATATACTTTAACCTATTTAGCACCAGCTAAAACAATCAATTCCTATTAGTAATTAGAAAAAAATTCATACAGTGGCTGGATAGCCTAATAACCTACTATATAAATGCAATTATAGCATAGTATAGTATTTGGGGTTGAATAAAGACATACGTCCATCCAGTCCATACCAGTAACTTGTAACATTCCTTGTCTGCAGAAACTCATCCAGCCTTTTTTTTTAAACTGACCAATGAACCTGCCATAACAACGTCCTCTGGAAGACGGTTCCATAGCTTTACCGTTCTCACAGTGAAAAACCCTTTCCGAACTTGAAGCCTAAACCTTTTTTCTTCAAGTCTTAGGCTGGGTACACATGGAGGGACTATTTGTCCCGTCCTAACGCTCACTACAAGCGAGTGCTCGGCCGGGACAAATGTCCATCGGCCGTGGCAAATTCAGCCGCGGACGAATTTGCGAACGTTCGACCGCGTGGTCCCATAGGGAACTGCACGATTGATCAGGATTTTCCAACACGGACGATCAAGTTCGGTCTCAGCCGGCCACCCCACACCAGGAGGTATTTTCAGTCAAGTGCCGTGAATCGGTTGACCAAAAATATCTTCTGCTGTGTACCCAGCTTTATATGATGTCCACGTGTCCTCTGACATGCTCTATTGGTGAACAATGCCCCATATCTTCCATAAAAATAAAACATATTCAGGAAGATTCAATAAGTTCTTATTGTTAAAAATGGTGCTAATTTTGCCCCAACCAATCAGATGTTTGCTTTCAAATGTTAAATAAGATCTGATTGGTTGGGGACAAATTAGCACCATTTTTAACAATAAGAACTTTTATTGAAAATTCCTGATTTGACTCTAAAATTCATATATTCCATCCATGCATATCAAACTGATTTAATGTTTTTGTGCACTTAGTGATACTTAAAAGTCTTTACACTCCCCACTGAAATCCACAGTTTCAAATTGATTACAGTGTTCCTATATAGGAGGTTATTAGGCTGGCCAGCCACTGTAGGAAAATTTCTTTAATCGTTTTTTAATTATTAATAGGAATTTATAGCATTGACCAACAAATCAAATCAATAAGGAATAAATCCTAATTCCCAGAATTCTGGGAGGAAACATGGGAAACTTTGTTGTGTTGCATATTATAATGCCATTGGTCCTTGGCACATGCATTAAGGGGCAATAAGTACATTTTATTTCTCTGTCTGTAATTAGGGCAATGGAGAAATCACTTATTTCTTTAATTTGTTGGTAGGTGTTGATAACAAAATTAGAGACTGAAAATTGAGAATGTTTTAGGCCAAAAAGGAGAGAAAGAGAAAATTGGTAAGGAGAACCATGGGTTAATAATCCTTATCTCCCTCACCCTTGGTGGTCTCACTCTCTCTTATCATGAAGGTTCCTCTTGGGTTTCCATCACACAATAGTAGTCTTTCTGCATCCTTCCGACTAATCTTCCCAAAGTACCACCTTATTTTATTAGGAGAAAAACAGCACAGTTAAATAAGGACGTTACTGTCCCGTGATTTCCTCTTATTTCCTAGACTGGAAGATATCTCCATTCTTTTCAACTAAATCTTAGTATCTGATACAATAAAAGGGGCAAATGTTTGTCAGCACTAAAGCAACTATTTAAAAAGCTAACGCCTGATTGGTTGCTGTAAATTAATAGGGCAGATAAAATTTTGCATCAGCCCATATATATGATTTTGTTTAATTTCATTGTATTTCAGCATATTTGCACGGTGGCCCAGTGTTAATACTGATTTAAGGCCAACATTTCCTTCTCTTAGGGTACTTTTAAATTAGCATATTCTTGACTTTAGGCTGTCATTCAGACAGACAACAAGTAAACAATGACCCTTTTTAAGTTTCTTCAGCATTTATTTGGTCTCCATTTAGCTTTCCCATCATTCCAAATGTTATACAGATGCCCTTTAATTGGATGCCAATTCCTGTGGTGCACACATATTTATCTGTACTTGCTTTGTCATTACATTTTTAATGATTAGTGAGTGCTCCTTATTCCCTCCCACTCTCCCTTACTCACTGCCTTATTGTAGTGTCAGTAGTGTACAGCCTTACCATATGCACTGCTCTGCTTGCACATCTCCCCCTCCAGCCCTTACTTACCGTCTCCCTGTTGTGTTCTTCTGCATAGCCTCACCATCGACCCTGCTCTGCTTGCACATCTCCCCCTCCCTCCCTCTGCCTTCTTTTCTCTGCTAATTCTTTAATTGTTGCACAAAGTGTGCTGGCAGATAGCCAAAGATCCTAGTAAAAGGTCAGGCATAGGGTCACACATTATAATTTCTGCTTCTGGAGTGACAGGTCTTTCTCTGTAAATGCTGTGATTTCAAATGATGATTTCTTGGGATCTACATCTCAATTCGATTTTTAGGAATAAAGATACCCTTTAATTTTGTCCTAGAGCTACCAGTGTAGGTTGTAACAACTGATAAAGTGCTATTAAAAGGAACCATGGTCTTAGTTTGTATAGAGATAGCCCATAAGACCACACTAGGGCAGCATAGTGGCTCAGTGGCTAGCACTGATGCCTTGCAGCGCTGGAGTCCTGAGTTTGAATACACCCTTGGACACATCTGCAAGCACGGGGAGTACTTGTGTGAGTTTCCTACGTGCACTCCAGCTTTCCCCACAATCATAAAGACATACTTATAGGTTGTATGTGTCAAATAAATGTGCTTAGATTGAAAGCTCTTTGGGGCAGGGCCTGATGTATATGTATACATGTAATTGTAAAGCATCATAGAAGATGTTGGCTCTATATAAATCCACAATAATAATAGTAATAACATAATAAGGGTATTATTGCAGAACACCTGAACAACATGTAATTATTCAGGTTTTCTAAACAAGTAAATCACCAATTACATCATTTCAAGAAACCATTTTCATATATATTGGCTTTTATTTGGTAGAATAAATGTATATATCTGCAGTAATTAAAGAATTGTGATTATACTGTTTGTCAGCTTGTACTGTTTCACTGGGAATGTGTATTTGGTGGTTTATATATGCATTTGTGTTAAGTCATATTTCAGCATTTTTCTACAATACAGAGCATGATACCTACTCCTTAGATTGAATGGAGTTTATTGGTGCCACATAATTACTAGGGATGTATCCTCTTTTCCCGGAACTTAGTGATCGAGCCTCCCACCAATCACCTTCCCTACAAAAATACACAACAAAAAGATTAAAATTGAAACTGCATAGATTATAATGTAATTTAATGTGGAATTCATGCTCATAAAATGTAATGTTTAATGTCGGCTCTACGATTTACATTGTATGACGACATGTCACAGCAAACAATCATCTATGTTATTTTGCTACTTACGAGTTGTTAACAATATGGAATTTCTCTCCTTTCTTAAAGGTCAGGTCATCCTCTGTCCGTGCATCATAATCATACAAAGCGATGAACTGTGTGATCCCAACTACAGAACAAAACAGACGGAATTCTGTATCATACACAACAGTTGTCACAAGATGGAAAGCTCAGTAATACAAATAGACATCAGGCAAATTTATAGGAAATCAAAACAGCACAAGAACAACAATAAAAAGACTAGGCTAGGTAGATATATAGATACACCACTCTGTATTCTGTCGGTAGAATATAAAGCTGCACAACTGATATTTTATCCTGATCCCCAATGCTGTGTAACAAAACATGTATGATTTGGTGAAAATTACTGACATGTCTGATCCTTTTTTTGACTGATTTTTGTGCATATTCTGACCAACCTAGATGTTTAAGAACTACAACTTTGGTTGTATAAATGAATTTTACCACCCACATGTACCTTAACACTTATGTAGACAATATTCTTACATGGGTTATGTACCTTAACACTTGCCTGACAATGACTTTCAGGCAACTTGGGTAAGGTTTATTATAAGGGATAATACGCTACTTACAGTGTAATATAAGGAGATTACGCCACAAGGAGTTCCCTGATCAAATAAAAGCATGAGGCCGAGTGCTTCTATAGAGGTCAGGGAACTCCGAGGTGAAGTAATATCCGTATATTATTACGTAGGTAGCGTATTATTCCATACTAGAGATTAAGCCCGCTACAATAACGGGCGCTAGAAACACCAGTGCCCCCTTAGTGTCCCAAGGCCAAAGTCCTCCTCCATGTCCCAAGGCCAGAGTACCCTCTTATTGTCCCAAGGCAAGAGTACCCTCTTAGTGTCCCAAGGCCAGAGTCCCCCCTCTGTCCAAGGCCAGGGTCCCCCTCTGTCCCAAATCCAGAGGCCCCCCCTCTGTCCCAAATCCAGCCCCCACTCTGTCCCAAATCCAGCCCCCACTCTGTACCAAATCCAAGGACCCCCCTCTGTACCAAATCCAGGCCCCCCTCTGTCCCAAATCCAGGGGGCCCCTCTGTCCCAAATCCAGGGCCCCCCCTCTGTCCCAAATCCAGGGGCCCCTGTCCCAAGCAACCTTACCTGCAGTCTGTTTAATTGCTGTTCTCCCTCTGTGTGTTTCCTGTGTTTCTCCCTCTAGTGGTGAGTCAATAGGAACTGCAGTCACTCTCCCTCTAGTGGTGAGTCAATGGGAAATGCAGAGACTCTCCCTCTAGTGGTGAGTCAATAGGAACTGCAGAGACTCTCCCTCTAGTGGTGAGTCCATAGGAACTGCAGAGACTCTCCCTCTAGTGGTGAGTCCATAGGAACTGCAGTGACACACACACACATGGACACAGGGACGCACACTTAGGGTTTTATTATATATGATAATACATAAGGTAAAAAAAAGAAAAATCCAGCACAGGCACTTTGTCTCCCCCCCTTCCTGTCTCCCCTCTCTGTATTAGTAATGTGATAAGAAGCTTGTTTTTGAACACACAAAGGGTTAAATGGTTTATATCTCAAACTAAAAGAAGACAATAAACATCGTCTCTCAACCGGTGCTGTTCTGGTTCGTTACACTGTCTGACTTAATTATTGTGCTGATAAGTGAGTGGCCGTGTCAATTATGACTCACAGGAATGCGCTCGCTCCTCCTTATCAGCACAATAATTCAGTCAGTCAGTGTACAAAAACAGGCTTGTTATTTACATTACTAATACAGGCAGGGAAGGGAGACATGGGGAGGGGCAGTGGAATACAGGAAGTCACTCAGTGACATCAATGAGTGACTGATTATATAGATTCTCGGCACTGTAAGGGATAATACGCTACCTACAGTGTAATATTAGGATATTATGCCACTGAGGAGTTCCCTGACCATATAGAAGCATGAGGCCGCAGGCCGAGTTCTTTTATACAGACCATGAAACTCCAAGGTGACATAAATCTGTATATTTCACTGTAGGTAGCATATTATTTCTTATAATACATAAGGACAGCCCAAAAAAACCCAGCACAGACACTCTCCCCATACACTTTCACTGTCATTTATATAGCAATCCCTGTTTAGTGTATAAATTGTTAATTACTGTTCCTATTGAAAAGGGAAGAAGGACCAAACTGGCATCGTCAGTCAATAATAAACAGGGCTTTCTATATAAATGACTAATACAGGGAGGGGCAGAGACAGGGGGATGGGCAGTGGAATACAGGAAGTCACTGAGTGACTGTAATATAGATTCTTGCCACTGCACCTCCCCATTCTAAATCCCTAGCCTTATGTATTATAACCACAATAATCATATCTGGAACCTTGTGTCACACAAGAATGTGCAACATTCTTAAAAGTTCATTAAAAAAAAAGTTTGCATATTCTGTATGCTTTTCTAAATTTATTAATATGAACTTATTTTAATAACAAAAAATGGCAGGTACTGTGTGTCTAATTAGCATTTAGATGCCCTCTACTGTGCTGTGAAGATGCTTAACAATTGCTTAGGTGTCTTGAAGTGTTATTTTTAACCCTTAAGTTTCCACATGCAACATGAAGAAGTGGTACACGGAGAACACAGCTTACTTTCATACATGTATTACTTGTATCATGCCAATTGTGTCGAATTGCTCAAGGTTTAGATGAATAAAATGTTTACAATTATAACTATTTCAAATATCAAGTCAAATTCTAAATCTTATGACTTGATAAAAAATAATTTGATATGAGAAATTAAAAGCCAACATAAAACTAGAACCCAAGGCAGCAGGTATTCATTAAAAACTTTAACAGGCTCAATCGTGTGAAAGATGTCTTAAACCAGAAGTCCACCAGTTCCTCAATCTCTTTATTAAGCAGCAAGAAGTAGGTCACGCGAGATCCCAATAGTCTTTTAATACTCTTTATTGGGGATAAAGCATGACATGTTTCAGACTTGTTTGTCTTTCATCAGGTGCAATTACAGAAACACCAAGCCACCACCTTCATATAGACTAGTGTACATGGCACCAAGATACCGGCTCCCCTAGAGATCAGGTATCAAAATACACTCTTTCAAAAACTTCCAAAGACACTACTATATTACTATAGTCTATCTCAAGAACATTACATAAATCAAACAATAACTCTCATGTTATTGAATATGCATTGTAGGAGAATCTCTTTTTAAAAGAATGTGTTTCCCCCACATTTTATAGTATATGTCCAATACTACCCGGTAGTTGTAGGCCTTAACCTGTTACGAACCCTCTTTTACTTACCTGTGACTCCCATTCCTATTCCCTTTGGAATGGAACCAAAATTGGTTCCTATTATTCCAGGTATATTGCTGATGAATGCCATGTGGTTTTCCTGCTTCCGGAAGTTTATGTGACTTGTGGGATCAGGATAGTAATGGGGGGTTTGGATGGTATCAGGGACTATTTCATCTTCCTTTGCAGCTTCTCCTTCCTTGCACTGATAGCAGCCCATGATCTGTAAAAAGCACAACATTATTATTCCAGTGTCTCTGTCTTACCTTGGAGTCTAAAAAGACGGGTACAAAATATATAAATGTGTGGGTAAGTTTAATGTTCATCTGGTGCTTGTTTGAAAATAAATGCATACAAGAGATGCCGCTGGTCTGCCTTTTTTGAAGGGCATGTTCACCCTTAAAACATTATATACCCGGTATGGGTGCTATACTATCTTTCACTTTATACCAACCTTCCTTACAATATTCTCTCCTGGATCCAGCATTAATTATATACCTGGTACAGGCCCTATACTACTTTTCAATTTATACCAACCTTCATCACTGTATTACATTGTCTGCCATTTGCTCTTAAGCTGGGTACACACAGTAAAGATGTTTGTCATTTTTCAAAGATCAGTGAACACACAGTCATAAGCGTTCTCCCTATGCACAGTATATGAAGAACGCTCAAGACTGTGTGTTTCCCACAACCATGGCCAACTCCCCAAGGTCTTTCCCTAAAGACCATGAGGCTGAATAGAACGTTTGGCACCCGCGAGCTTGTTCTGGAAGACACTAAACACACTGAGGATAAAGCCCCGATACTATCAGATCCAACAGTATTGTGGCTTTATCGTTAGTGTGTGCACCTAGCTTCACTCTATCAGGGTTATTCAATAAAAGTTCTTATCGTTTAAAATGGTGCTAATTTTGCCCCAACCAATCAGATGTTAGCTTTCAAATGTTAAATAAGTTCTGATTGGTTGGGGCAAAATTAGCACCATTTTAAACGATAAGAACTTTTATTGAATCTCCCTGTATATGTTTATCAATTTATGTAATTAACCTTTTGTTGTAACACTTTGCTCTCCTCAGTTTCTACTGGTCTCCTCCCCCCAGACACAGATAGTTACTTATAAGGACGTTGATTGGCTAATTAGATAATTCCCCATTCCTGTTTCTGAACCTTTTGCTTTATATGTAGATCTTTGTAAGGGCGAGAGCATTGCTGGGGGTTAGAGCAATGGACGTTGGTACACATTGTGTGTCGTGGGTCGGCACCCGCGATCGCATTGTGTGTCGTGGGTCGGCACCCGCGAACCTTTAGTCCTGTGATCCAGTTAGAGGTCTCTTATCTGCTTTGGTCATGTCCACTCACTACATGGACCCTCGATCCCATGCTCTCTTTCCTACTGAAGCACTGTAATCAGGCATTCTCCCCTATCCTTACCCACATTATTCAACGCCTTCTTGTCATCTGGTATTTTACCTTCCTCCTTTAAACATGCCCACATGAAACCCATAACCAAGAAAGCCTCCCTTGACCCCTATTGTCTTGCTAACTACCGCACAGTCTGTCTTCTACCGATAGCCTCTAAGCTACTGGAACATCTTATCTTTTCCCATATCACTAATTTTCTTCATTCTCATAACTTACTGGACCACTTTGCACTCCAAGGAAATGTCTCTGTGCAAAGTTGTGAATGACCTTCAGGATGCGAAGCCAAAGGTCACTTTTCTATTCTCATCCATCTCGACCTCTCCTCTGCTTTCGACACAGTTTGTGGGCGTTTGTGGGCTTCTACGCATGGCCTGAACAATGCGTTCATCAGCATCTGATACATACCAGACGAGAGAGAGATAGATAGAGAGAGATCTAGCGCCCGTTATTTAACGGGCTTAACTGTCTAGTATGTTAATAAAACATCCTCTCAGGTTCCTCTTAGTGTAGGGTTCCCCAGGGCTCTGTTCTTGGACCCCTGTTGTTCTCCCTCTATACTAATTCCCTTGGAGATATCCTCAGCTCATTTGGTTTTAACTATCATCTATATGCCGATGATACGCAAATACATTTTTCCACCACCAAACTAAGTCCTGACACCCAAACACGCATCTCCGACTGTCTCTGTGATGTCTCCTCATGGATAGCACACCGATGCCTCAAACTAAACTTGATTAAAACCAAAACTTAAATCTCCTCTGTGCCGCACATCTACCTGGCTCCCCATTAAACAATACGTTATCTACAAAATCCTTCTCTTAACATTTAAATCCCTTTGCTCTGCTGCTCCTTCTTATATTTCCCGATATGTCCCTGCCCATACCCTCCGCTCATCACAGAACCATCTTTTATACAGACCTCCCACTCACACTGTCTCTCACTTAAACCATTTTTTCTTGTGGCTCCCGTCCTCTGGAATCCAATTCCCCTCTCTCATCAAGAAACCTCAATAAACAAGATTAAATCTAACCTGTCAAGCTATCTCTCTGAGCACAGCACAGCATAGGACTGTTGACACTGCACCAGTAAGCACTTTCCTATATATCTGTATTTTACCCACCTAATAAGTTCTACAGGACAGGGACCTCTTTCCTCGTGTTACATGTTTCAAGCACTTTTATATTTCATGATGCACATACTTATGTATATATTTATGTATTTATTTATTGTCCCCCTTGTACGACTTTTTGTATTCAAATATTGTACAGTGCTGCACCCGCAAGTGTACATACATACAAAAAACTGTCCAGTTGTCAGAAGAGATGGCCAAAACTCACTGGTTTCATTCCGATTTGGGATTCCCAGATCTCGGGAAAATCACGAAGATCCAAAAATCCGCAACCGGAACTGGAATTTTCAATAATTTTCGAAAGTAGCTCCAAAAATTTCATCGGAAGTCTCGAAATCCGGGTTCATGAAATATTGCATGTTGTGTACATACCCGTAGACAGATTTGATGTTTGTCTATTGACAAATGCCTAATCTGCCTAATATCTAAAGCTGGCCATACACGGCTTGAAGCCTTGCACTTTGAGGCTCCAATCTGATGGGGACTGAAGATGGGGTCAGCAGAAAATTTTCCATCTGGCCCAATCTTTGTTTTTCTGATAAACTGCTCAGCATTGTCGAGTAGTCGATCAGAAAAAACGAAAGCGCATTCAACTTTTCGAGTGATCCAATTAAAAGGGCATGTCCACCCAAAAATACTACTTTTAATATAATGTCCCTCTGCCTTGTCCACACCCAACCTCATTGTTAAAACTAAAACAAAACCTTTCTGATTCATACTTACAGTCCCTTCGCTCCCGCGGCTATCTTCTCCCTTCTCTGCTAAACGGAAACAGCAGAGAGGTGTCGGACCACCAGCCGCTTCTATAAATAAAAGTCTTTAAGCACAAATGTTTCTAGGCTTGGAAACAGACCATCTGCCAGTAGGTCCCAAACTGTAACCAAATTCATGGTGATATATTTTTACATAATATTATATATTTTTGTAATGCAAAGTACTGGTACTTACTAAAAATTAGTGCTCAGAACAAAGACATCACAGATTCACAATCCAGATTAATAGAAACAATACATATAATGGGGTAGATAACTTTTCACATCTGCCAAAGTTCCAACTCTTCTTCTGGATTACAATCAGTTTTCTGAATGATTATAAATCTGATGAAACAAGGAAAACACATCAACACGGGGGAATGACACACATTTTCATTATTATGACTGTATGATACCCTAGAACAAATGAGAAAAGAGATGATCAATGCACATTCCTGGGTCCCATATATCATAATATCTATGCTAGTGCAAACAGTAAAAACATGGGGGGTTTTAGTTACAATTTTATGCATAAAAGTGAAAAGCCTTCCAACCACGTCAAGGTAACCCCAGAATGGAAGGTCCTAACCGTTTACCTTGGGTCATTTATCTGGGCTGACACTCCCTGCTTGGTTGCATTTTCTTGGGAAGGTTGTCTCCCTGATCTTGCATTGGATTAGTATTACAGGCTATCACTCCCCCCCCGCCTACTGGCTTTTAACAAGGAGGGAAGAGGCCTTTCATCCAATGCTTAGTATTCAAGGCATAAGACCTCCAATTAAAGGGACGTGTTGGGGGTGCTACTACCACATGGAAGCTTGGTCAATCTTCCTGCAGAAAAACTCTGCTACAATATATACACAAAAGGGGGGCTGTGGGAGCACTCCTGTGGCAAATCTACTTTATAACAAATAGTGGAAGTGCTACTGATCTGACCAAAACATTAGAACAAACGAGAAAAGAGATGATCAAAGTCACAAATGTAAAACCGTATACAAAGGAAATCCACTTAAAAGCCTTATATATATATATGGACATACCTATACATGTCTGGCATAAAACTACTAAACATCAAGATCAACTTATTTTTAATAGTATCTGGCATTGCCAAAGCTATGTGGAAGATAAAAATGGAAAAATTATGTTGTGTGCAATTGCTGCAAGCAGACCTAGACAGAGAATGAAAATGGGTAGTAGAGTAGAATATAGGATTCAATGTTGATAAATGTACGGTGATGCAAGGGGTTCAAGAATCATTGGGCCACCTCCACCATAAATAGCTCTGTGTTAATTGAATTTCTGTTTCATTCTGGTCCATGTAACCAGTTTTTAGTCATGTGACCAGCCTCTGCCTACATTAATAGGCTCCACAGCTCAACTGTCAATTTCCCCCCCTGGCACTTCCTGTTTTCCCCAGCCTTAAAGGGTATGTACAACGGAAAATTTGTTTTTTTAAATTGCTCATTAGTGGAAACTATAATTCATCCCAACTATTACTGTACTTTTTTATGTTGATCTGCCCCCTATTTCAATATAGATCCCATCTGAAACATCTTACATTTTAGCATTTCTGTAATCAGCTTTGCTGTAGCTAGAATGGTTTGACAGTTGGTGTGCTGTATGCTGTATATAGTTGACAGTAGGTATGTGGGAAAATAGTCAGGTCAGTGGTCAGAGCCTGAAGCAAAGTATTGTATTGAAGGCATGCAGCAATACACACACCTCAGAGTAAGTGCTACTTACATGTATTTATTTATAGATTAAGATGACGCAAAGTAATTTTTTCATTATGCATACACTATCAGGGTTATTCAATAAAAGTTCTTATCGTTTAAAATGGTGCTAATTTTGCCCCAACCAATCAAAACTTATTTAACATTTGAAAGCTAACATCTGATTGGTTGGGGCAAAATTAACACCATTTTAAACGATAAGAACTTTTATTAAATCTACCTGTTTAAGTCTTAACGGAGCATGCTTCTACCCCAAGGCAGATGTCAGGTGATATCACTCAATCTATTAGAAACAGAAGGTTTAAAAATTCATCCCAGGCTGCAGCCAGAGATGTGATTTAGGGCTAATTTTATAGAAAAGACTACAGACTTTGATTTAACCCTCACTTGTTTGTAGACTATAGTTGCACTTTAAGCCCCCTATACACGATATCAACATTTTGAGTAATCTGATCCAATTCATTGGAAATCCAATCGGAGGAACATCTGCCTGTGCAATCCCAGCTGTAGCAAACAATGCCAGACAGCAACGGCTAGAGCTAGCAAGATATTGTCTTGTATAAAGAAGGGAATAGATTCAAGGAAGAAACATATTATTCTTCCTCTTTACAAAGCACTGGTAAGGCCTAATTTGGAATATGCGGCACATAATAATAAAAAAGGGAATGGAGAGCCTTGACTATGCAGGCAGGTTGGACGTTAGGGCTTTTTATATTTCAGAAGCAGGTATATAATCACTTTATACAAATATATTAATGAGCCATATAATAAACTCTCTGGTGCATTGTTCATTAATAGGCCATATCAGAGAACTCGTGGAAATCCTTTATTGGTTGGTACAGACAGTACAAATCTGTTAAAGATCACAGATTCTGACTGTCATCTTCGACAGATGGGAGTACACACAGTCAAGATTGTTCTCCCTATATAAAATATATACTTTAGTACAGGGGGTCGACCGTGGGAAATTTTCCAGCCATCCGGAATGAACTCAGCTGTACAGACATTAATTATATAGGGTCAATCCTGTTGGTACAATCCTGTTGGTAGCCCTATATGGCTAATGTGTGTACCCAGCTTTAGATTGGAAGAAAAGAAGTTTCATCTTCAGGTTAGGAAAGGTTGCTTTACAGTGAGAACGGTGAAACTGTGGACCTGTCTTCCAGCAGATGTGGTAATTGCAAGTAAATTAAATAGCTTGAAGAGGGAGCTGGATACCTTTCTACAAATAAAATATTGTGAATTACAGATATTAATAAAGACCCAGGAACAGATGGATTGCATCCTCGGATTTTAAAAGAGCTTAGTTCAGTTCTATCTAGACCACTGTTTCTCAACTTTTAAGATTCGCTTTGGTCTGGGGATGTGCCACTGGATTGGAAAAAAGCCAATATAATACCAATATTCAAAAAAGGTAGTCGTTCACAGCCTGGAAACTATAGACCTGTAAGCCTAACATCAGTGGTAGGGAAGGTGCTGGAAACTTTGTTACGGGATCATATCCTTGACTTTGTCTCCAGAGATCTTATTAGTAGTAGTCAGCATGGATTTATGAGAAATAGATCATGCCAGACAAATTTTATTTGTTTTTATGAAGAAGCAAGTAAGAAGTTAGATTCAGGCACAGCAGTGGATGTGGTATATTTGGATTTTGCAAAAGCTTTTGATACTGTGCCACATAGGCGACTAATGTATAAACTGAGGACTGTTGGCCTTGAAGAAAACATTTGTTCATGGATAGAGAACTGGTTATTGGATTGCAGAGAGTGGTGGTTAATGGAGCTACATCTATGTGGGCTAAAGTTCTAAGCAGAGTGCCTCAGGGTTCTGTACTGGGGCCGCTTCTGTTTAATCTGTTTATAAATGACTTAGAAGGAGGCATTGAGAGAAAAATCTCTGTGTTTGCTGATGACACTAAACTATGCAGAGCTTTGGAATGTGCAAGTGCTGCAAGCCGACCTAGATAGATTATCAAAATGGGCAGCAGAATGGCAGATGAGATTCAATGTTGATAAATGTAAGGTGATGCATTTGGGATTTAATAATCCCTGTGCCACCTACACCATAAATAACTCTGTGTTAAGTGCATCTGTAATGGAAAAAGATTTGGGGGTTTTGGTAGATAACAGACTTAGCTATAGCAAACAATGCCAGGTAGCAACAGCTAGAGCTAGCAAGATATTGTCTTGTATAAAGAGGGGAATGGATTCAAGAGAGAAAAATATTATTCTCCCTCTTTACAAGGCACTGGTATATGCGGTGCAGTTTTGGAATCCCATATACAAAAGGGACATCTTGGAAATTGAGGCAGTTCAGAGAAGGGCAACTAAATTAAAAGGGGGAATGGAGGGGCTTGAATATGCAGGCAGATTAGACAAGTTAGGGCTGTTTACATTGGAGAAGTGACGGGGGGGGACATGATAACCTTATACAAATATATTAATGGACCATACAATGAACTCTCTAGTGCACTGTTTACTAATAGGTCATATCAGAGGACTCGTGGACATCCTTTAAGGTTGGAAGAAAAGAAGTTTCATCTTCAGGTTAGGAAAGGTTTCTTTACAGTGAGAACGGTGAAACTGTGGAACTGTCTTCCAGCAGATGTGGTAATGGCAAGTTCATTGAATAGCTTTAAAAAAGGCCTGGATAAGTTTCTAAAACTAAAAAATATTGAGAATTACTGGTATTAATGCATATAGATCTGGTTGATCCAGGGATACTTTCCGATTGCCTTTTGGAGTCAGGAAGGATTTTTTCCCCCTTTTTAGCTGGGGTTTTTTGCCTTCCTCTGGATCAACTGTTAGGTAGGGTTAAAAAAAAAAGAAAAAAAAAAGAGGGTGAATAGGTTGGACTTGATGGACGTATGTCTTTATTCAACCTTAATTACTATGTTACTATGTTACTATGTAATACATATACAGAATCCAGAATCAATCCATTGAAAAAAGGGGTAGGATTGAATTACTCATATTTTGCTAAAAATGTCAAATTTAGAAAAATGTATGTTGAACAAAGGCCAGTTTTGTGTACAAAGACAAAGATATCTGTTTTGGATGTCTGTTTAAATCCGACGGTATCGGGGCTTTATCGGAACTGTGTGTACCTATCTGTCTACCTGTCTGGTGTGTTCTTTGGACTTCATGGTGTTGTTGCTCCCAATATTCTCTTAGCATATAAACAAAGAAGAAAAAGATCTAGAGTATAGGCTTGGATTAAAACTTCAATTTATTATATCAAAATTTAAAAATCATGAAACGGCAGTGATAACATTAAGTATTACTCAATATCATCGTTCAAAAAAGTATGTCAAAACACAAGTGTGTTAATGCAGCACATTTATATAAATATATAAATAACCCTCCCTCTCCGAAAGTCATACACAGTGTGTCCCCTTCTTATACTTATCGTCAGTCTGTCGATTGAGGTCCGTGCACGGACAGTCAGAGAAAGTGCCTGAGTATCTAGACTGCAAAAGACCATAGATGAGCCCAGTGTAGATCTCTATATCCAAAACTTAGGGGAGCAAGAGGAGAGGGGGGGAGCGCACCCCAAACGCGTTTCGCTCGTGGAGCTTTTTCAATGGCGCTGATATGCCGCACTGAATCACGGGTATTTACATGACTGAGCACCAATCAGCTGCCTCTATAACTAAGGTCATATGACACTGAGCACCAGTCAAAAGCCCCGACACTCAGGCACACCCACCCTGTCATACGTCCTTGTCAATTAGTAATTTACATCATGAAACAAAGTATCATTTAACACAATCATCACAAAATATAAACAGTGACATTTACCAAAAGTGAATATTTACAGAGAGTCTTCATTTATAACACTACATGTGTTTAGCAATGCAGCCAAAGTATCCTAGATCGGAACAAATTTATATAGATCATCCTAGTGTCTGCAGGTATCCTTGTCAGACCGAATATCCATATCGCAAATAGCGATCGTGCAATGTCAATATACCAGTGGTACATAGATATATAGAGATTACCGAAGCCCAATCCACATAATGATTCCATCTAGTGCATCCATCTAGGTCTGATTCCCAACATACAAGAAGTCCACAGCAAAGGGCGTGAGGGGATCACTTTTTTTGACCGGTATCCAATCATCGTCATCAGTAATCCATATCTAAGAGATAATTCTTGATTCAATCTGAACAGCCGAAACCCTCCCACTTATAGAGAGGGCATGAAGTAAGCACGATCACTTCTATCCAATATCGGGTCCACAAATAAAATAAAATAAAAGGATCACTTCTATCCAATATCGGGTCCACAAATAAAATAAAATAAAAGGAACGGGTGTACCATCACTGATAGTCCATACTTGAAAATATAATATGATCATGACGTGGAGGATGATCTGAAAGATAATCAATCCTTTTATTTTATTTTATTTGTGGACCCGATATTGGATAGAAGTGATCGTGCTTACTTCATGCCCTCTCTATAAGTGGGAGGGTTTCGGCTGTTCAGATTGAATCAAGAATTATCTCTTAGATATGGATTACTGATGACGATGATTGGATACCGGTCAAAAAAAGTGATCCCCTCACGCCCTTTGCTGTGGACTTCTTGTATGTTGGGAATCGACCTAGATGGATGCACTAGATGGAATCATTATGGATTGGGCTTCGGTAATCTCTAATATCTATGTACCACTGGTATATTGACATTGCACGATCGCTATTTGCGATTGGATATTCGGTCTGACAAGGATACCTGCAGACACTAGGATGATTATATAAAATTGTTCGATCTAGGATACTTTGGCTGCATGTAAACACATGTAGTGTTATAAATGAAGACTCTCTGTAAAATTCACTTTTGGTAAATGTCACTGTTTATTTTGTGATGATTGTGTTAAATGAACTTTGTTTCATGATGTAAATTATAATTGACAAGGACGTATGACAGGGTGGGGTGTGCCTGAGTGTCGGGGCTTTGACTGGTGCTCAGTGTCATATGACCTAGTTATAGAGGCAGCTGATTGGTGCTCAGTCATGTAAATACCGTGATTCAGTGCGGCATATCAGCGCCATTGAAAAAGCTCCACGAGCGAAACGCGTTTGGGGTGCGCTCCCCCCCCTTCCTCTTGCTCCCCTAAGTTTTGGATATAGAGACTACACTGGGCTCATCTATGGTCTTTTGCAGTCTAGATACTCAGGCACTTTCTCTGACTGTCCGTGCACGGACCTCAATCGACAGACTGACGATAAGTAAGAAGGGGACACACTGTGTATGACTTTCGGAGAGGGAGGGTTATTAATATTTATATAAATGTGCTGCATTAACACACTGTGTTTTGACATACTTTTTGAACGATATTGAGTAATACTTAATGTTATCACTGCCGTTTCATGATTTTTAAATTTTGATATAATAAATTGAAGTTTTAATCCAAGCCTATACTCTAGATCTTTTTCTTCTTTGTTTATATGCTATTTGGATATACTAGAGTGAGCTATCTTATATTGGGCCATTTGTTTATAGAACCCAATATTCTCTTAGACAACCTCTGAGGCCTCACAGAGTAGCTGTATTTGTACTGACATTAGATTACACACAGGTGCACTCTATTTGGTCATTAGCACTCATCAGGCAATGTCTATGGGCACCTGACTGCACTCAGACCAAAAGGGGCTGAATAATTACGCACACCCCACTTTGCAGTTATTAATTTGTTAAAAATGTTTGGAATCATGTATGATTTTCGTTCCACTTCTCACGTGTACACCACTTTGTATTGGTCTTTCACGTGGAATTCCAATAAAATTGATTCATGTTTGTGGCAGTAATGTGACAAAATGTGGATAACTTCAAGGGGCCGAATACTTTTGCAAACCACTGTAATACTAAAAATTAACTTGAAAAAGAAGTGCCTGAAACTTCCAAACTGGCTCTCATTTTTATGATATAATTGTGAACATATTTTGTTCCTGTTCTTGCTCTTACACACCAGGCTGGCGGCAATTGTATACTTTCAGCAGTTGCACAATTACATTTCTCAGCACCTAGGAGTTTGGCTCAGCAGTTATAGTTCTGCAATAGCTGGTTAGTGTTTCATATATAGTAGATATGTTTAATAAATTCCACTCACCTCTAAGAAAAAGTCAACCTTGTTATAACCATCATCTGTCCATTTCCACCATTATTGGTCCTCTTTAATTAATCTGCAGTATTAACTTCCTCTGACATTTTTCAATTTTCTTTACTTGCGTACTAAACTTTCTACATTCTGTTAGTTCTCCACTTTTCTGAATACAAATCCCCCTCCTCTTCCCCATATATGCTTCTCTTATTTTACTTCCTGTCCTGTACACACTGGACCACAAACCTCTAGTTTTAAGATTTGAATAGTTGAAATTAAAAGCCCATTCTTTACATTATGACAATACATGTAATTCTCTTATTTGGTGTGATAGTTATACCTAGGCCACCTCTAGCCATTTTTTTGCCCTAAGCAAGTGTCCCCTGGTTCCCCATTTCCAGCTGAACGTTCCCCCCAGCAACATCTTGGATTTGTTTTTGCATAGATTCAAAAACTCGGCCAAGATGATTATACTGCATGCACACGGGGAAGGCTACAGGAAACTAAATAACAGGTTATGGCTGATAAGGATCCCTCAGGGTTAGTCAATAAAAGTTCTTAAGTTAAAAATGGTGCTAATTTTGCCCCAACCAATCAGATGTTAGATTTGAAATGTTAAATAATATCTGATTGGTTGTGGCAAAATTAGCACCATTTTAATCATAAGAACTTTTATTGAATCTCCTGTCTTTTAAAAAAAAAAAAATTTGAATGACACCCTCCACCTTCTCAGTGTCCTAGAAGTTGCAGGGCTAAACTCCTACTCTTGACACGGCAAAGTGGTATAATAGAAATTAAGGGTGCTGCACTCCCAATCGTGGGAGTGTACCACCATTGACTTGCAAGGGGAGCTATGTCTGAAGAAATCTGCTTCTGGCACCACATCCCCTATTGGCACTACTGAGCAGCTGGTCTAGGCTACTTATGCCTAGAAATGGCCCTGATTATACCTCCAATTTGTTTATATTTTATAAATATGTGTCAAATATATAGTGATGACACAACTATTACATTCCAACATTCTTCTTAAAATAAGTACTCTGATGAGAAATGCATTGTCATTATTCTCCTGCTTCTGCTTTACACCAGAGCAGAGGTGTACCTTTTTAAGAAGAATCTTGGAAGGTATGCTATCAACATACTTCAGCCAAATACTATAAAAACATATCCTTTCCATCATATCTCAGGGGACCAATTACACAGTGGAATGCAAGCAAGCAGCACAACTGCATGGGAACGGAGATATTTGCTGCCAACTGTGGTTTGATCACAAAACCCTCAGTGCAGCAAGTCTGTTACTCATTTTTGATGTTTAAAAGTATGTTTGTACATTTTTATTTATAAAGAGCCTCTTGGGTATACAACGCTGTATATTATATAAATGCAAACTAAACAAACAATTTTACATATAAATGAAAATAATTATATAAATAGGTTAAGTATACATGTTGCCTGCTTTGAAACATCACACCTTTATAAATATTGCCCTATGTAACAGTGTTCTAGAAGGTAAGAGCATGCATGGACATTTTAGTAGTTGATGAGTAGTTGATTCATAGGTAGTGATCAGACTCACCTGGGTTAATTGAGAAGGTGGGCTATGTCACAGATTAGATAGCAAAGTATTTATTCATTTTAACTTTAGAGTTTAAGGTGGTGATGCTCTATCCAGAAGGATGTAGTGACCAGACAGATTGAGATTTGAGATGATTGTAGTTGTGGACAAGTAGGTTAGGGTAGCTTATAAATGGTACTTAAGCCAAATTAACTGATTACATCTCTTTGGGAAACAATGTACAGGGAGAAATAGGGTTCCAGAATTGAAATATTAACATATTAACTCGCTGAGGGATGCAAGAAGGGTATCTAAACATCAAACAAAACAGAAGAGAAAGAGTTATTAGCATAAGACAGAAAAAGATTGGTCAGAAAGTCACCGCACAGCTGCTGATCGATCAGGGAGAAAGAGGGCATGGAACCCTTGGCTTTAGTAACCTTAAAGGGCAACTGTGGTCTCCAAACAAGTTAGGATTAAATGAAAGCCTGCAGTATTTCCTTTATAATGATCTGACAATCACATCTCTGGCTTCAACCTGTGAGAAATGCTATTGGGGTGAATGTTCAAACTTCCTGTTTCCAGTAGCTTTAGTGACATCAAATTACCTCTGCACGCCCCCTCTGCCCCGGGGGAGAAGCATGCTCAGTTGAGACTTAATGCTGGGGTAATCAGGAAGTGCCTGGGGGGAAAAAATGACAGTTGAGAAGAGGAGACTATTAATGCAGGCAGGGGTTGGTCACATGACTAAAGTTGGTCACATGGCTAAAAACAGAAAGTGTTCAAGCAGGAAGTAATAGTGCTGAACTTCTCCAGCAATAACTTTTCACAAATTTTATCTAGAGATGTAATTTAGGTTTTTTTTTGAAGGTAAGATGGAAGGCTTTTTATATAATTCTTACTAGTTTGGAAGAATTGGAGACCACAGTTACCCTTTAAATTGGGTACAAACTATCCAATATTTCTGTCCGACTTACTGCCATTTTAGTGTATTGGTCAATTGGGCCAAAATATTGGATGTTTTTTTCGGGTGGCCCCAATCGTCATCCGACTGTTCATTCGTCTGAAAACCACGGCTGATCGTGCAGTTCTGTATGGTCGAGGGGACTGACGGCCACGACCATCAGTGCTTCATTCCAGCCGAACACTTTCTAGTAGCAAACAGTCAGAAAAAACACATTCCATGGTGTGTACCCAGCCTAACGGTAGGTACACACCGAAAGGAGAAAGATACGATACCATTGGATCTGATGGTATCGTTGCTTTTCTTATGTGTAGCGCATTTCCAAGCACTCCTGAGGCCAAAAAATGTTCACCGTAGGCCCTCGGTTCGCTTAGAAATGCCCCAAAATTTCCCTCGCCCGTGGTCATTTCCCTGTAATTAAAGTATAGGGAGTCGGCCATGGCCATGAGGAGGGAGATCATTATAAATTGACAGGCAGAATCTTTCTAGCATTTTGTAACGATTGTGCATGTTGATTAAGTCAAATGGCCCTTTGTCAAGATACTTGATTGCAGAGAGTCAAACAGATTATTAGCATGAAGATAATTATGCAAGTAAAGACATTTGGTTTAAACAGTTTAAGGCAAGTGGCAAAAGAGAGACAGAGTGGTAGTTAGTGAGGCAGATGTGGTCAAAAGAATGGGCCTGATACCAGCACATTTGAAAGCAGTATGAAAATTACCAGAGGTCAAGTAGGATTTATAAATGTAGGCAAGAGAAGTGGTAAGAACATTAGTTAAAGTAGAACTAAGCCTACATTTTTTTAAACTCTAGTGTGAAAGCTTTCTTATCCTATCCATGCATTTTAAGTTCCTTTTATGGTAAGTTGCATTTACATACTGATAAGAAGTGGTTTCTGTACTTAACAAGGCTTCCATGTTGTTGCTAGTATATTTCAAAGGCCGTGCAGTTTTCAAATAGTCTTAAGTTGGTCATACACTAGAAAGATTTTACTTACCCAACCGAGCGATCCCACAACATTAGAACGATCCACCAAACCACCTTTCACAAATGGGATTTGCGATCGCATGTCTGCCTGCGGCCACTATTGCAACGACTGACAGTCATTTGTTCTGACAAAGCGCTCGCTAGTAGCAAATGCTCAGTTGGGGCAAATAATTTCCCAGTTTGTACCCAGCCTTAAGCTTGTGAAGGTTCTCATTCATCCAGGTCATGGTATATCTGTTGTATTCAATTAGATCAACTGGACTTAAAATGTAGTTCTTGAAGACGTTTCGCTAGTCATCCGACTGGCTTTCTCAATTCAGAATGACTTGTACAAGAATCTGTGGCAATTATGTACCCTGGAAAATCCCATTTAGCATATCACAGCCAGGTGTTAAGGGTGTGATTAGATAGTGGCTAAGAGGTGTTATAGGAACGCCCAGAGTAAGGTGTTAAAACAGCATTGTACATGGCAGACAGTTACTACAACAGCTTCAAAAGGATAAAGCCATTGACCGAGCAATGTATCATCGCCTCTACCCTGGTGAGGCACATCCATGCATATATGGACTCCCAAAGATACATAAGGAAGGGGCCCCACTAAGACCTATAGTCAGCAGCATCAACTCTGTAACATACAAGGTGGCAAAATATCTAGCTAACATCTTAGGACCTTTGGTGGGAAGTTCTAAGCATCACATCCAGAACTCTCAGGATTTCACCAACAAGATTGAAGATATAGTACTCGGTGTAGAAGAAACTATGGTGTCCTATGATGTGACATCTCTCTTCACTTGTATACCCACCAAGGAGGCTGTTGACATGGTGAGAAAACAGCTGGGCCAAGACAGCACTCTTACCAGCAGAACTGATCTCAACCCAGAACAGGTGTGTTCCTTGTTGGACTTGTGCCTGAATACCACCTATTTCAAATACAGGGATAAGTTCTATAAGCAAAAACATGGATGTGCTATGGGATCTCCAGTTTCACCTATTGTGGCCAACCTTTACATGGAGGAGGTAGAAACACAGGCGCTTAATACCTTTAAGGGCATAGCACCCAGCCACTGGTTCAGATATGTTGATGACATCTGGGTTAAAATCCACCAGAAGGAAGTACAAGCTTTCACAGAACACATTAATGCGGTGGACCAAAACATTAAATTCACAAGGGAAGAGGTACAAAACAACAAACTGGCTTTCTTGGACTGCTTGGTAGAAGTTAAGGAAAATGGTAAACTGGAAGTAGAGGTTTACAGAAAACCAACACACACAGATCAGTATTTGATGTTTGACTCCCACCACCCTTTAGATCACAAGCTGGGTGTCATCAGAACATCCCCACTAGCACAGAGGCGAAGGCTAAAGAAATGAAACATCTCAGAGGAGCCCTTAAAACTTGTGGATATCCAGACTGGGCCTTTGTCAAAAGAAGTAGAAGGAAAGAAAAGAACACGAATACCAACAGTGAAGGGGAAAAGCAAGACAGGAGGAAGAACATGGTCATCCCATATGTAGCAGGGGTCTCCGAGAAATTAAGAAGAATTTTCAAAAAACATCGTATCCCTGTCTGCTTTAAACCGAACAACACACTGAGGCAGCAATTGGTACATACGAAAGACCCAATACCTAAACACAAGAAAAGCGACATCATATATGCAGTGCAGTGCAGTGAAGAATGCTCTGATTTGTATGTGGGGGAGACCAAACAGCAACTGCATCAACGTATGGCCCAGCACAGAAGAGCCAATTCCTCGGGTCAGGACTCAGCCGTGTATCTGCATCTTAAGGATAAAGGACATACCTTTGAAGATTGTAATGTTAACATACTGGCGAAGGAACGTGACTGGTTCAAGAGAGGTGTTAAGGAGGCCATTTATGTGAAAATAAAGAAACCAAGCCTAAATAGAGGTGGGGGGGGTTCGACACCAACTGTCTGCCATGTACAATGCTGTTTTAACACCTTACTCTGGGCGTTCCTATAACACCTCTTAGCCACTATCTAATCACACCCTTAACACCTGGCTGTGATATGCTAAATGGGATTTTCCAGGGTACATAATTGCCACAGATTCTTGTACAAGTCATTCTGAATTGAGAAAGCCAGTCGGATGACTAGCGAAACGTCTTCAAGAACTACATTTCAAGTCCAGTTGATCTAATTGAATACAACAGATATACCCAGCCTTAAGAGCATATGTACCAAATGGCCATGCCCCCTGACCCCAGTATCCACTACTTTTTTAATTCATTTGTGGGGTTATCAGTACAATGTCAGAGGCATACTTATAAAATTTTAATTTTATTTCTGTCTTTTGTGATGGTTAGGAAATAAACTGTAAAGATTTCTTTACTTTTTGAAAAGCAAAGAAATATATGAATGGGGAGAGAGGCAAACACAACTATAAGCTGTAAAATCCCTGTTCTGTGTTTGAGAGAGGCAGGATCTCTGTGCTGTAACATGACTGACAGTCAGCTTCTATCGGGCGAAGGAACGTGACTGGTTCAAGAGAGGTGTTAAGGAGGCCATTTATGTGAAAATAAAGAAACCAAGCCTAAATAGAGGTGGGGGGGGTTCGACACCAACTGTCTGCCATGTACAATGCTGTTTTAACACCTTACTCTGGGCGTTCCTATAACACCTCTTAGCCACTATCTAATCACACCCTTAACACCTGGCTGTGATATGCTAAATGGGATTTTCCAGGGTACATAATTGCCACAGATTCTTGTACAAGTCATTCTGAATAGAGAAAGCCAGTCGGATGACTAGCGAAACGTCTTCAAGAACTACATTTCAAGTCCAGTTGATCTAATTGAATACAACAGATATACCCAGCCTTAAGAGCATATGTACCAAATGGCCATGCCCCCTGACCCCAGTATCCACTACTTTTTTAATTCATTTGTGGGGTTATCAGTACAATGTCAGAGGCATACTTATAAAATTTTAATTTTATTTCTGTCTTTTGTGATGGTTAGGAAATAAACTGTAAAGATTTCTTTACTTTTTGAAAAGCAAAGAAATATATGAATGGGGAGAGAGGCAAACACAACTATAAGCTGTAAAATCCCTGTTCTGTGTTTGAGAGAGGCAGGATCTCTGTGCTGTAACATGACTGACAGTCAGCTTCTATCGGGCAGTAAAGGCATCAACTTGTTTTAGAGAGCATGTTCAGAAATGTACAGCATACACTTAAATTCACAGCAACACAAAGAGAATGATTATGGGAACTGACCCCTAGTACCTGCAGGGTATTTATAGCAAGGGGAGAAGTAAGACACAGCTTGTTGAATCTTTGTGAATGTGCTTTTTTTGCTGGGACAATATCTGGGGACTATAGTTCTTTTTTAATTAAAAAGGAGAAAATAGGATTAATGGTACATGCTGTAAGCAAAGTTCAAAAGAAAGTTAAAGACCTCAGAGTAGGTGACAGGGGTAAAAGATTTTGAAGGTGGAGGTGCAGGCAAGAGAAAGTGGGAATTGTGTTGGGTGGAGGCAAAGGAGGATTATCCATTAAGACAAACTAGGCAGCCACTTTGGGCCCAGTAAACATCAGGTTAGCGCCGCTTCAGTACTAAAGCCATACTATACATGAACAAGGGGGCCCCAAATGTCAACCCTTTCTGGGGCCCAATTTGATATTAATCCATATCTACTCTTGGTAATATACAAGAACAAGAGTGCCCCAAATGTCAGTCCTGTCCTGGGCCCATTATGATCTTACAGGGAATGCCCACCAAAAAATGTACTACTAGCAGAAGACCCCCTAAAACCTATACCTCACTAGGTTTAAAGTTTTGAAATAGGCCTTGTACATACCTTTCAGCTCTCATTCCCTAAGCTGCCTTCTGCTGGTCTCCAGTGCCTTTTCCGTGCGCGGAAGCAAGCAGATGGACAGCCACGACAGTGATTGGGTGAGACGTGATGTACAGCCAGTACAAGGGCTGGTTTCAATATTTTAAACCTAGCGAGGTTTGGGGGGGTCTTATACTTCCTACTGACTGACAGTTCGGCACTTCCAACCAGTCGGCCGGGAGGAAGGACTGTCGGCCACTGCAAAAGTTGCCGCAGCCAATAGTTTGCCATGACCGAGCATGCGGTTCATAGTGGACCACAAGGTCATTCGCCCAATTCGGACAAAGGAGTGGTCAGCAGCGTCCAAAACAAATACAATTATTTTGGCCCGATCGACCGATACACTGAACTATTAGTTTGGGTACACACATAAAAGATCTTTTAAAAATGTCTTTAGAAAAATCTCATTTTCTAAAGATTTCAGGCCGATTCCCTATACTTTAAGTGCAAGGATACGACCGTTGCCAAAGGAAATTTTGGGACATTTCCCAACGTTCTAGAGGCCAGGTTCGTTGGTCTTGGGACTTGGAAATGCTATACACATATTAATGATAAAGGGCCGATACTGTTTGATCTGATGGTATTGCCCCTTAATCGTTAGTTTGTGTACCCACCTTTATAATCCATGAAAGTATTTTATCAGGTCCTGGGGCTTTATTGATATTAACTAATTGTTTCTGTACCATATTCAATGTCAGCCGGAGTGAATATTCTACTTTCATACCATTCATATGGTCTCTGTTATAAGGACATGGGGGAGATGCAATAACACTAGCTTGCATTATGGACTTATTGCAATTTAGCGATAACCAATGGTAAAAAGTCATTACCCCCACCTTTCGCCATTTTGCTTTTCGACATTCATTGCCATGGTAACCTTTAGATCAGATTTATAAAATAAGTGTTTTATTGCATTTAAGTTCAGCCATTTAAAATCGTGTGGGGTGGCAAAAAAAAGCATAAGTGGCCATTAATCTAGCCTGCTAATGGGTCCATGGAAGGTCCATAGTACCTCAATGGAGGTTCTCCCCCCCCTTCAGGGGGGGGTTAGATTATTTTCCAGCATTTACTGTAAGACGATATGCGATTTCTTATTGTCCTAAGCACTTTTTTAAGGTTCTGGTTTTCACCACAATTTTTTAAACATTCAACTTTTCTTTTCGTTATAGTTATTAAAAAGGCAAATTTTCATCAAAGGCAAAAATTACGTGGAAAAAATTAGCACTTATAATGCTGAAAATGTGGCGAAACGTTAAGTTCAGCGCATATGATTGTAAATAGGTAACACTACCTGGTGGCTTTTCAAAGTAGTGTCAAATTGGTTAATACACACTGAACACCTATCTTTGTTGTTTAAAAATAGCCTAAAGGTTCGTACGAACGGATGATAATCAGAACGTGCATGGGCACTTTATTGGGCAAAATGCCCGCTCGTTTGGAGATCCGCTCGGCGGATCAGGCAGCGATCCCCAAACGAACGTTGGGTTTGGCCGATAAATTGCCCATACACGGCCCGATTAAGTCCATATTGACAATCCACCATTAACAACTACTCCCTGTATCCGATCCATCAACCAATTTTCTATCCAGGTAGACAACAAACTGTTTGTCAATGACATTTACTGTTTTGGTGGCAAATAACCAATCTTCTTTTCTGATAATGGTGTCTCCTACCACTACCACCTGCCTAGCCCTGTTTATACTTAATAATGGCTCCATACATGCTACTTCTGAGCCATCCTCCTCCTCATCTTTGTCACCTAAAGATGCCCATACACTATTGCGATCATAATTATGATCTTAAACCGACAGATACTTTGATAGACCGATGTACAATGTTAATTGTACGTAAATGTACCTTAAAAATAACATTCAATTTGTTTTGTAATAAATGTCGAAATGTCATCTATTGTGAGGTTACATTACAGTAACATTTAATCAGAACTTCAGAAAACACTACAATCATTTTACCAATCGTAATTACAATTGATTTTATAGTCTACAATTGCATAATAAGATCTGAAAAATGTACAATTTTTCGCCCATCAATGGAAATGTCAGATTGTACATTAAATCGGCCTTATGTATGGTCACCTTTAGACAGCAAATCTATTGGCCTTGGCTAGTTGGGAAGAAGGGACCCACCTCTTCTGTCCACTATTTCCCATGGTGACCCTTAAAAAACAAATTATCTGCCCCATTTCCACCCTCCAGTTTACTTGTACCTGCACTCCCCCTAGGTTTGTCGAGCCCTGCAATGCTGAAAGTTTGCCCTTTAGATTCTGCACCTCAGATTCCAAATGGGCAACCCACTCACATCTGACACAAACATAGGTGCCCTGAGGCCAAGATCCTGCACATGAGTCAGGACAATAATACACACAGCAAACTTATTTTAAAGCCTTTTTTGTTTTAAACGACTTGTTTTCTAATATTAAAAAAACTAAACAAACAAAAAATTAATTAAAGAAACTAATAAAAACTAGCTAGACATGCATTAAATAACAAAATAAAAGGGTGATGCACTGAGATCAACTATTGCTCTCTGGATCAACTGTTAGTTAGGGTTAAAGAGGAGAGTATAAAGGTTGGACTATATAGATGTATTTCTATTCAACCTCAATTACTATGTTACTATGTATGTATTTTCTTCAATAAAAGTCTCATAAATAAAGGACTTAAAAACTGAATGCATAATTAAAAGGTAAAAAAAAAATAATAGATTTGTATGTGTTTTACCCACAGTCCTTGATACTTCCTTTAATGATACTTCCTGGTCTTGTAAAAACGCAATTGAAATGTAGAAAATCTGCAATTCAACGTAACTCGACACAGGGAAACAACTCTCAGACTTATTGACCTTAGCTTTGTGTGGTTATTAGAAAAGAAAGGGGAATTGCTATATTGCCCATTTTTTAGCAAGATATTTGCAGAGGAAAAGAGGCAGTATAACTGTAAATAGAAACATAACTGTACGTTTCTCAGCAGCTTGGCCGAGATAGATTGACATTTGCAAAACCAAACCAGTTAGCTTTGTGATAACTAAATGCAGTCGCCTTAAATTTAAGAAAACAAACCACTTACTGAAACACAGAGGATGCTATGTGGTGTTACTGTGGTTTGGTAGGAGAGCTAACTAAACGCCAAGAGCAATGTCTATAATACAACCTCTGTTACCTCAGGCACGCTGTATGTTAGCTTCTAGCTGGGCCTGTCAGTTTTCTGCTGAGATGTCCTGCACCTAAATGCAAGCTATAGACTGCCATTGGGAACTTTTTTGCATACCATAAAGTGTTCTTATATCTGTTTCTCTAAGAATGCTTCAAACTGTTAATGAAGTAAATTTACAGTGAGAACTGCGAAACCGTCTTCCAGCAAATGTGGTAATAGTGAGTTCATTTAATAGCTTTAGAAGTGGGCTGGATACATTTCAAAAACTAAAAAATATTGAGAATTACTGGTATTAATACCTATACCGTAGTTCCGGTTGATCCTGAAAACCTTCCTATTGCCATTTGGAGTCAGGAAGGATTTTTTCCTCATTTTCAACTTGTTCCCCCTCCCCTCCTCTGGATCGACTGTTAGGTAGGGTTAATGAGGAGGGAATAAAGTTTGGACTAGATGGATGTACCGGTATGTCTTTATTTAACTATATTCCATTACTTTATTACTAAGTAAAACTCTCATGCATGGGAGGCTGTGTATGAATTTGATGATCATACATACCTGTAGGATGTGACTATATATAATGGAGTGCCAAGGTTCGACATCTCCAATGTAGAAGGTGTTAGGATTATAGCTCTTATCATCAACATTTCCAAATCTATTCTTGCAATCTGCTATAAATATGGATTGTTTATCTGTGCATTGGTTACAAATGTGTATATTTCCACACTCATGTCTGTTTAGATTTGAAAAGGAACCAACTCGGCAAAATAGAATTTCCTAAAAACTGGCCACAAATGCCAGTACCAAGGCTTCCAAATAATACAACAGTCTGTAATTGAAAACATTGAATCTGCCAATACTACATCAATTCCAGCCAACTTTGCACAAACATTGGGCAGCAATAAAACTGTAAAGGCAATGCAACAGTGGACAATTTTGCAGTACAAAATGGTTCCTTTAATCATTGAAAACACACAAATGGATTTCTAATGAATGCCATTACTATAAATATAACTTTTTAATGTTAATTTAAGTACTTTCTGTATATTTTTTGGATTGAAATAGCATTAAGCAGTCACAGTGATAGTATAGTGCATTCTTAAAGGAAATACTCACTTCTTAAGAAACTATTTTTATCACTTCCACTTTTTCCAACCCCACAGATGAATTTGAGTAAATGCAGTGAAATCATACATAGGCAAAGGCAGTATGTTACACTTGAAGCCCTGCAATCAGCTTATTCTGCATTGACATCCTAGTTACCTCTTTCTTTGGTTGAATATGTCCCTCCAGCGCCATATAAAATTATACATATATATAATGCAAGTTGAATCTCTATTTGGGCAAAGCTGGTTGATACATCATGATTGTCCGCATCTGCTCCAGTCACCCCAGTTCCTCTGCTCCAGTCACCCCAGTTCCTATGTAATTTCTGTTTCACTATTCCAACTGACTGACACTGTGCCCCAGTGCCCATTCCCCAAGGCTTTCCCCCCACCCTTTATTCCCTTTGGCTACTTCCTTTCGTTCCCTACAAGACATACCTGCTAACGTTTCCTCGAATTTTTTGGTCATTTCATTCACAACTGTGGAAGTATAACTTCACTGTTTTAGAAATCTCCAAAGCACCCCTCCCCAATTCCCCAAAGACTGTATAATTAAACAGGTTCTACCACCATTGTTACTTTTTATCCCATTATAATTACCCCATCTCACCTTCTCCAATACTTGTCATGCGGTGCCGTGTCTGTCTAACCTCCATCTGACTGTCACACCCGTACAGCACTTCCTCTCCCTCTCTTACTTACACTGTCCCTCATCTTGCCAGTTTCTCAGTTCCTCTACTCAGGATTTCCTTTCCCACTCACTTCTCCTATTTTTATCATTTCTTACCATAGTCACCTCAATAACTCTCCTATATTTATCTACCCAAACGAATTGGATCCCCCATATTCATTTCCAAAACAGCTTTTCTCACGATTTTTCTTCACACTTCCTCCTTCCTGAAAGACAAACTGACAATTAGTTTTTAATCTTGCAGGCAAAAGACATTGTAAATGCAGGAAATATATAACTGCTAACATTACCCAAACATTTTTAGGAAACCTTTAATGAGATAGCGACACAACCCTTTTAGGCAATGCCTGCTTGACATAGACCACACCCACTTTTAACTTCTACATTTACTTAACATTGCCATTACTTTGAGATGCACAGTTTTATTCTGTTAAAATGCATTCTAACCAAAGGAAATCCAATTGTTTACTCTAGTACATATTACCCCAAGCTTTGTACAACCGGACGATACAGAGCATTAGGCCCAGCGAATAAGTGTGTGTAGCTGTTCGGTCAGACGCTGTTCATTGATCCGCCGGGTTGGTTTACCAACGACATCTTGTGTTTATGGAAGTTAGAATACCCAATCCTTGAATCAGACTAATAAAGGTTAAAGGGACATTTCCCCCCCCCCCCAGACCAAATGTTATTATATTGCTAAGGACAACCCCAAAACACCAAGACCGCAAGTGGTCCCTAGAACAAAATCTTCTGCTTCATCATAGGGTCCTCTGCTATTCTTTCTGTTCCTTCCAGGCAGCAGTCGTCAGTAAGCTGCTTACTGAGCTACCTTCTCTGTGGCTGTGCAAGCTCGTAACAATCTACCTCCCAAAGCCATGACCAAGTGGATTATACTTTATCACAATACCACCACAATTTAAAAGGGGCCACACCATACCAGATAGGTGCAACTACAACAAAATGTTAATGCACTGTTTCTGCAACGTTTTTAGTGCTTTAAATTGTTTTTAATTGCTGCAAAAATGTTTGTGAGCAATGTTATTACTGTGTGCAGAGGTTTTGGGAGCTATCAGACATCCCACCCTGCCCTTTCAGGCTTCCGGGCAGGGTGAAGAGGGAAGACGCTAATGGGGCGCATTCTAGGGGTGGTGGGAGGCGGGGTTAGGGAGGAGTTAGGGGCAATCCCAGGCATGGCCACTTAAAGGGGAGTGACTTGGGAGGAGACTCAAGTCTCCTCTCAAGTCCGGGAGTCTGGGGTGGTCTTGCAGGTGTGCGGGAGACCACCCCAGAATGAGGAAGACTCCTGCGAGATGCGGGAGGGGTAGGACACCTGAGCTATACAGACCAAGCAAGCATCAGAACAGCACGGAATAAAGTAGTTGGTTGGGCAAACCTGGACACACGAGAAACCTGGACTATTGTGGAGGGCAGAACTCAGAACTCAGTTCTGCTTAACAATGATCAGATCTCATGATAGAAAGAAATTAAAGCGCATGTTCACCCCTCCATGCAAACTTTTGCAGATAAAGTTATCACCCCCAAAGCCCGTTTACCTTTCTCCATGGCACCCCTTGAGTCCAAATTTATTGCCTTGAACTTGCCTTTGGTCCCTCACCACTCTCTGCCACACTTGTCAGCGATGTCATGGCCAATGACTAATGACAGCTGTAATGCTCGCATGCTTTACTAAAGGCTGTGCAAGCTCATTTAGAGCTCAGAAAGCAGTAAAGGAGGAGACAGAGAGCAGTAGAGTGACTCTGGGATTTTAAGGTATGATTTCAGGACTAAAGAGCCCCAGAGAAAAAAGTAAGTATATATGAAAACAGGATTTGGGGGGTGAACATTAGCTTTAACTTAATTTAGCAGGTTTATTGTTTTTTGATTATTAGCTGCAAATTTCTTTTATAGAAGAACCAGTAGGTGTTCAATATTAAAGTTCCATTCCATCAATTTTAATTAATCATGTGATCACCTCATTATTTTTTAACACAATAAAAAATAAAAATAATAAAAATAAATCAATTAACCAGCCAGAGACAATCAATTATTATTAGTTTTCTTCTCAGGAAGATTTTTTTGGGTGTAAGACTAGTTGCAGGGGGTCGGTCTGGGACAGTCAACAGGCGGCATATGGCCCCCTGGACTTACTTTGCCCAGGTATGAAATAAAGTCTGCAATACCCCTACTGGTAGAAAGGCAAAAGTGAGCTTTTTAGGTTTATCCTAAACTATTTTATTATTATTTATCTCTACCCCTTTCCCCAATCCATGCCCCAAGTGAGAATTTTCCACACAATTCAGTGGACAACTTTATGTTCAGACACCTCCACTTGACGAAACAACAGTCAACGTAACGCCACAGCCCATAAATTAAGAGGGCCTGCGATCAGGGCCGGATTTACCATTAGGCACAGTAGGCACGCGCCTAGGAGCACCTAAGGTTGGAGGGGCAGCTGTTAATCTCCTCCCACCAATCCAACCCCTTTATAGTCTATTTTCTTCCCCAAAAAAGAGAAACTGGGTGTGGTTTAGGGGTAGGGCTAAGGGCACCAGGCTCTTTGGGCCTACAGGCTCTTGAGGTGTAAATCCGGCCCTACCTGAGATCATCTTCCCACACCACCACTATCAGCTGTTTTCAAACAGCTGATTGTGCATCTGAAGTAAACATACGTGCAACCAGCTGTTTAAAATACCAGAACGCAACCAGAAGTTTGCCCTGCTAAACTACATTCCCTATCACACCAGAGTAACCCCTTCTTCTAAAATAATATTTTTACTTGCTAGCTGTAGCTGTGGCCCCTTGCTGTCCGGCACTGTGGGCTACAATCATTGGCAAATACAGAGACCTTGCTTTCAAAACCCACTTCTAATCATTTAAAAACAGATTAAATAGAAGTGGCACCAATAAAGAATCTTGCAGTACACCACTTCTTTGCTGCACAAAAAATGGTGACCGCATGTGCTTCGATAACCAATCGGAGCATTGTGCAAACAATGTGCCCTGCTAACAGATTGCAAAATGCACTTGAAAGCGCATGAGAATTGCGTCAGTGAGGCATAGCCCTAACTTAGAGAAAAGGACTTGAAGGTTTTTGATACCTATAATTGAATAACAAACACATAAATTAAGCAAATTTGCATTAAAAAAAATCTTGATCAAAAGTTTACAGCAGATTCAAGTGCATTTCATTAAGAAAGTGGCAGGTAAACTTTTATTATTTGTCCATTCAAAGTAAATGGGCAAAATATCTGGAAATTTTAATTAAAGATCATGCCCCCCCACCCCAATTGAAATTTGACCCAATGCTAAGCACACTGTGCAGTGTTAAATGAACAATACCTTTCACTTTTGCTGCACTTGGTACTCCTGCCAAAATGGCCAAAATACATTACATGAAATCGAAGAGTAGGAGCTCTTTTCTGGTGTAATTCGTTTCTGTTTTTAACTTTTCCTTCTAGAGGTTTCATTTTGTAAAAATGCTGACCATGCTTGAAATGCCCCCATACCTAGACTTTGCTAGGTTTAACAGTGGCAATTTGTATTCTAAATATACTTACTAGACTTCCATTCGCGCATGCAGCAGAAGGTACCGGACCGGCAGACGCTTAGTAATAGGCTGAGGAGCCCTTTAACTTGATAACACTTCATGCATACAAATACTGGGGTTAGACCACCTAAACAACCATCACCACCAGCTGGTATTTAAACCTTCTCTGGTACCCTGTATTCTAAACCAATTCATCTTTGGGGAACCAAAGAAACAATTTTCGAGTCTTGGGAAACTCCATCATCAATTTAACAAAATACATACAAGGCTTACAATAAAAGTTCTTATAGTTTAAAATGGTGCTAATTTTGCCCCAACCAATCAGATCTTATTTTAACATTTTAAAGCTAAGATCTGATTGGTTGGGGGAAAATTAGCATCATTTTAAACTATAAGAACTTTTATTGAATAATCCTGATAATTCCTCTACATATAACAGCTAGATAATAAAAAAAAAAAAAAAATTAAATTAAAAAATATATTTTTAAAAATGCACATTAATTCTTCACTAGAGTAGGTCCATACAGTTTCTGTCCTTTGTTGCGGAACCCCTTGTATCCTCTCATGGAACCTAAGGGGTTGAGAAATGCTGCCTGTAACCATGGAAATATTTGCTGAGCCTAGAGCTTATTATCCCTCATACCCTGATATATATCTGCTAACTGGAACCAGTCTTGAGTCTTTTGAGGGACGAGTTGTCTTCCAACATAAATCACAGGTGGGTTTAGTTACCATAGAAACCTACAGTTCCTTCATAAAACATAAAAAAAATTATCCAGTAACACAGTAGATATGTACAGATAATGCTGCAAAACTGCCTTTTATTAAAATGAATGTATTTGCTTTGAAATTTTCAACTTCCTTTCCTCTCTGACCTGCTGTCTTCACAGATATCCAGTACCCCACACATTTCACACTACTTCACCACATGTCATTTCTTGCATTTACTCAATTCTTTATTGAAAGGAACATCATTTCTTACAGATTGATCTAAAACAAGCCTGTTTAATAGGGGTAGTAAATTTATACAAACTTGACCTTCATGTGTTCCAGCATGGAACAGCTCTCTCTGACGGCAAGGTCCCACTATGTGCTTTGTGTTGTGCTGTCCATTTTGAGTGCGTTTAGGACAATGCATTTTGTCAGCATTCCGGTCCGTTTGCAGGTTTACAGACATGCATTTTTTTCTATGCATTTGTCCGCGTTTCCACTCCATTTGCGTGCGTGTACAGTTTTTGGAAAACCAACAGGAAACACTAGAGAATTATTACCCATAGAATATTATTAAATTTTGATTATAACACATATGGACCAAAAGTCATGCACGCATGCAGATTAAAAATGGACCACATAGTTTTGGAGCGCAAATTATACGGTGGGAATGGATTGTCGCAATTTCCTATATTTTATATTTATTTATTTATTAAAATACTTTGCGATTCGCAAAACGCATCGAAAACGGAATGCAACGCGCATAGTAGGACATAACCCTTTTAGTCAGACTCTGCTGGCAAAAATTTTGGGCACTTTTTTTTTCTGTAATCTTTTTTGTTGTAACTGGCAGAATTTACATGCGATAACCTGACTGTCCTATCGGTAGAGGCTATAAGGGTCAGAGATCACACAAGGCCCCAATCCCAGTTCTGGAAAACACTAATATTTTTCATACACTTATAACCATGCACCATTTATTACAAATGCAATCTTAATATGAATGGAAAAAAAACACATTTTGAAGGTCACTTTATTAAAAGAACATAGACAATAGCAAAGTTCCCTTCTAACCTAAATGCAGTTCTCTCCACCATGCTTGATTAGTAATGCTTGGCTTTTCAAAGAGACAAGGTTAATTCTGATTAAAACATTTGGTTAAGCTTCAAACACAAAAATCCCCTTATTTCCTGCCTCATCTTAGCCCCACCTGTGACGGGGACACTACAACCCTCAGCCCAGGGGCGCTCTGAGCATGCTTAGCTCACTGCGAAACCCCCAAAACCTGACCGAGAGTTGCCCGTCCCATATATATATTATATTATATATATATAAAGCATTGGTATCTGCCACCAGGTGTGTTAAACGGTACACCAAGCTACCCAGCATGCACAGCTGTCCAATAAAACTAATAATAATGACCGTTAATTCGCTACCACGTACAGGTAGGAATATACCATACTAGAATATAATATACTGGTAAAACGTAGCGTCTCAGAGTTCCTTAGCTCTAATTAGAGCAATCAGAGATTCAGCTAGCGATTTGAATATCATTTAAAATAAACAAAAACAGTGCAAACAATAAACTGCAGAAAAATATAACAGACAAAACACAACATAAGCAACAGTAAAACAAAATGGGATGAAAAATCCGTATCCAGGGCGGTTAGATGGATTTGTATATACCAAATTCAATATGGTTATTGCGTATTGATCCATAAACCAAACAAAAGTGTCTCTGTCGCTTTCCTCACAAAGTAGACCATGGGTGGTTGGATTCACATAAAACGGCTTTTGCTCCTGAGTCCACTTTTAAAAACAGTTCACCTAAATTATGGTGACAGAAAGAGATATGAATCCTGATATGTGTTTTGCTTTCTAACATGTACCTGAGTTGTCTTGTAATTACCCCCCTGCTGATTTCAGAGACTAGAGTCTGGGACCACAGGATATCCTTTCCTCCTGCTAACTATACATAATGAAGTTTTCTGTTGGTATCTACATTAACCGAATACACAAATACCTTTCGCCAACAGAAAATAATACATTTAACAGATAGGAAAAAAAAAAAAAACACATGCATTTATACAGTTAAAAACATAAGAAATTGGAGAATCAAATACAATAACACAGATTATGACATACATTTTTCCATATAAATATACAATAATCACATGATTGTGACACCGACCCCATTCCCAAACTGATTTAAGTAAGGGATTTCTTTGTTCCCTTCCCCTAAGGTTGGCCATACACTAGCAAGCCATTAGATTGATTTGAGATATCTATCTAATGTCTTAAAGGCTAAAGGTTCGTACACACATGCGATCGCAGGTGCCAACCCGCGTCGCACGATGTGTACGAACTTTCGTTTGGCCCAATGATTGGCCCGGGTATGGGCCCTTTATCGGCCGAAACGGCCGGTCGGTCGGGCAACCATCCCTGAACGAACGGCCATTTTGCCCGATAAATTGCCTATACATGGGCCAATTATCGCCTAAAACGAATGTTCGTATACATCGTGTGTCGCACGTGTGTACGTACCTTAATTGTGGTCTCCAATTCTTCCAAACTAGTAAGAATTATATAAAAAGCCTTCCATCATACTAGAAAGGTTCAGCAATATTACTTCTTGCTTAAAACATGTTTTCAGCCATGTGACCTGCTCCCCTTCTCAATTGTCCATGTTTTCCCCAGGCATGCTTCTCCCCCGGGGAAGAGGGGCGGGGCAGAAGTCTGATGATGTCACTTACTGGAAACATAAAATTTGAACATTCACCCCAATGTAATTTCAGCTCATTTTAAAGGAAAGACTGCAGGCTTTCATTTAACCCTAACTTGTTTGGAGACCACAGTTGCCCTATAAGAAGACATTTTACAAGCAGCAGTTTTTATCTTGAGATCTTCCTATCTGACTCATTAATTTTGTGATCTCAGATTGCATAAAAGAACGGGCTAGATGGTTCTAGATGGATTGGACATTTGTCTTAGTAGTGATTGGACATCTGTCTAATGTCTAAGTAGTGTATGGGAAACTAGTCTTCAGGATTTGTGTTCCCGAATCTTATCTGCGTTCAATCGCAGCTCTGCACCCAGGCAGATTCTCCTTCTCTTAAATAACACATCATATTTAATAAGTGTAGGGGCTCCACCTATTGGTATCTGCAAATTCAGAAACAGAGAAAATGAAGGAGCCAGGTGGCTGTTAATCATAGCCCATAATGTTATTATTATTATTCTGGATTTATATAGTGCCAACATCTTCTGTAACATTTTACAATTACATGTATACATTCATATCAGGCCTAGCCCTGAAGAGCTTACAATGTAAGCACATTTATTTTATAACCTATAAGCATGTCTTTATGATTGTGGAGGAACCGGAGTGCCCGGAGGAAACCCACGCAAGCACGGGGAGAACAAACAAACTCCTTGCAATTGTGTCCAAGGGTGAATTTGAACTCAGGACTTCAACGCTGCAAGGTACCGTGCAGTGGCACAAATTAGTTATTTAAAGGTTCAGAAGTTAACAATAATAACAGTACACTTTGGTTAGCCCTTCATTTTAAATCGGATAATGATGACCTTTTAACATGAATACTTTATACACAAATGCTAGGCGTCAAAAAATGAAAGGATCCTGTTTATACTGAAAGAGTCATAATATAATAAAATATATACGGTATATTTATTTAGATAAATCAATATGTATATTTTAAAATAATCAATGTAGAAAGGAAACACAGAACTAGGAATTACAGAGGGGGACAAAAAAAGTGGAGGGGGGAGAGGTCCGCTCAGGATTGCATAGTTACTAACAGCCCCGAACTGTATGACAGACAAGAGGAATAGCATTTAACCATTGGTTGGGATGTCAACTGACACTAGTTGCTAACTGAAAAAACCAAGAAGCAGAAAGAGGGGTATTAGAACATTGTGAAGCATTTCAGGTTAATCTTCTATCTTTGAGCTTTTTAAATATTGCAGTTTTAAGCGATTGAGGTGTGATTTATGTACAAATTTTCATTTGTGGGGTAGACATGCCTTAGTGTTATTTTCTGATGGATTCAATCAAGTCCGCCACAAGCGAGCTGTCGGCTGGGACGAATCACCGTCGGTCGTGGGGGAAATTGCAGCAGCTGACAGTTCACGATAACCGTGATTTACGTGACTGTGATTTACCAACATGTCGGATCGCCCTTTCGCCCAACCCGGGCAACAGACATCAGTCGCTGGTGATGGTAGTAACACCAGCGATTTTTTCGGGCCAACCAACTAAAAATATACGGAAGTTGACTTTCAGCCACAGCAACTCACGACCATCATTTAAGCGATATAACACGTACATGAGGAAGGAGATTTTCCATCCTGGAAATTATTTTTTTATGTTTTTTCAATATTGCTTTTACCAGTTTAGTGCTCTTTTAAAGGAGAAATAAATGATCCTACAACATCCCTTAAAAGGATTCTAGAATGTCAGGTCCCCAGCAGTTTTCCAAGGTTCTGATTCTAGTGCAGGTCTTGTCCACCTCCACTCATGGTCTGGAACTTATTAAGTGGGGGCAGTTTTTGGGTAAGAAATCCCCTTTCCGCAGGCTTGTCTGGGAAGGAAGATATTTAAGATGGGAATTGTATTTAAAGGGGAAGTTCAGTGCAAATACATATGCTTTTCAGAAAAAGGAGCATCATTTTTTAATCCCAATGACATTAATCTGCCAATTCAGCATTTTGTGTTTATGAATAAATGCAACCGCAATACTGACTTCCTGTTTGCAGGACCCCTAGTATTGGGTTTTATGGTTTTGCCCTTGACCAGGCACCTAGGTTGATTCAGTTGCTCAGTAGAGATCTGAGCATCTTTGACCCATCCAACAAGCCAATCAGTAGAAATCACATGAGGTTAACTGGTTTAATTGGTTTGCCAAACCATTTTTTCTTGACAAAATAATAATAATTCTATAAGAGACATGTGCAAGTTTTCCTAGCTTCTTTTTTTCTTTCATTTCCCTCGGCCACAATGCCTGCCCCAAGAATCGCTTGTGTATGGGCCCTCAGTTGGTGGACTTTGATACACAATAGCCGTTTACAGAGTGATTATTGGCTAAAAATATCGTTACATCCATTTGAACTCAGACACTAAAACCTGCAAGTGCTAAGGGACTAAACTTTTAAAGATAATTACATTTAATTAAGCATAGTAGGAGTTAAATATATTTGTTGCTGCCTCTTGTAGAATTATTGATTTATGGAGAGGAAAGTTGAATTTAGGCCCTAGTGGCCCAAACCCCAAAACTGCAATAGTTAGAAATCCAAGAGTTGTAAGCCTAACCTCAAATGCTGCCTTATGTTCTGTTATATTCCAATTAACATCTGTCAGTGATGAATGTAATAGATGCCATCACAGCCAATAATGGAATGCTATTCCCCTAGCTACCACCTCTGAGCATGTTAAACTTTGAAAAAAAGCTAGGAAAGCTTTTAAGAGGAGGTGAAAACTTTTGAGAAGGATAGGGAGGGGGAAGGCATAATTTTACAGTTATACAGATTAGCCCTATGTCTCTCAGCTTTATAACTAGTGTAGTTATGAGTTTTGGGCTTTATATTTACCTATATTTATAATTTTGGGCGGTATATATTTACAGATATATATATGATTTTTCATTTTGAGGGGTAAACATGCCATTTAAAGTAAACTTGTTAATATTCCAGCCGTACCAATTATACTGCCTCTTTTAATTAATTTCTTTATCACAGTCCATCTCCCAGGCTGATGTAAATGCATAACAGCCTGAAATTGATTGGGACAAAATATTGTCTATTGTCTCCCGTGCACGATTGTGTGTGCATGTGCTGCACTTTCGATATTAAGCCCTATCGGATCGCATGTGATACGCACCAAAATCGGTAATCGGGTGTGCTAAAAAAGCGCACGGAAGCACAGCGCATGTAGTGGGGCTGGTCCCATAAAGTTCTGCATGCCCTGCACTTCCACTAGCTCGATCAGATTGCAAATCTCATCTGAAACATGCTAGTGGGGCCAAGCCCTTATCCTTTCTGTGTGTTTTGGCTGACTTCCCTTGCATGCATTATTCTTTTGGAAAACACCTGAAATTTTTAAACGTGTCTGAAAAAATAATAACACTTTGAACAACCTTTCTGTTTGCCCACTTATATAGAAAAGATGTGCATATACATATGTTTATTAGACTATGAACAGACTGGTATATAAAAAAGAAAGATGAGAGAAACAGACTTCTCTAAAACCCTTAAATCGTCTGCTCAGTTTCAAATTCTAATAAATATTCATAAACAAAAGGCACGCATATATTCCATTTCCCGTCAAATAATAGCAATACCATGGGTAACAGGAATCCAACCACATAGTTTAGGTGTGTGTAATCAATACTACATTAAATATGTCTATACACATTCAGTATATATATATATATATATATGTAATGCTACAATGAATGATGTTACCTCACCCAATCCAAGTAAAAGGTTTTTGCAATTACAACATGACAAAGAATGTTATCACGTGGTATAACGTGTGGCTTTTTAGGCAGTGTACCAATGCTCTGATTTATTTATTCAGCAGGTACTTTAATAAATATCTCGCTTTGAATCAAGGTATGGGAGAGAGAGTCAGCTGCTTACCTGCCAACTGTAAGCTCAAACCAATACAATGTGACTTGCTGTAATTTGACTATTTGGCACAAAGTCAATCACAATGACGAGGCTAAGACCTAACAAACAATTTCACATTCAGCCTGCTGGGGCACGTGCTGTGCTCTCACTAGGGAGAATACTGCTAAAGATTTTGGTCTTGATGAACAATTGTGTATCGGTTGTATGTATCAAATAAGCAGTGAAGAATTAACATAGACTACTATGACACTGTATATTAGTATTATTCGGTTAGATCAAATGGACTTTAATTTAGGCCAGCACAATAGTAGGGCCCAATCAACCAGCCAACACATATTTTAGTTAATCAGGTCAAAATATTGATGGAAAATTTTAGCCTGACTGACAGACCTCAGTCTAATTTTCTTTAATGGGATGACGGGACTAATTTGATCAAATCGGTCAAAAAATCAACAGGTGGTGTCACGAACGCCAGTTCGCTGGGCACGTGATCTGACTAATCAATAAGTAATACGCTGTCACCACTCCAAGTTAAGGCCTTGTAGATGCCCCAAAAAACAATCGTGACTTTCACTGACTATGCCAACCCCTGTCCTGGCAGCTAAATGGTTAACACTACACCATTCACTCCAGCAACTAACTGGTTAATTAGCATCAGTCCTTCACAAGCAGTCACAGAGTTAATTAACATTTACACTAGCAAAACCTGCCATCCAACACATACAAAGTTATCAGAGGCAAACTGAGTTCTTTTAGAGCATCAAAGACAAAACTTATTACCTTTTCGATTTCATATTCCAAAAGGTGGACAGTGCATATAATACAAAAATTAAAGAAAATGGTGTTACAATAAAATGACATACAATAGGTACAACAGCTATATAAAATAAAAAGGATAAAAATATTCACAGACCCTACTCACTATAAGTCCTGTGTCTCGGGGCGAAACGGAAACATGATCCATACACATTTAGCATGTCCCCTCAGTATGAAGTTATAGGGGCTACAAAGATTTTTAATCCCATTGATGAACCATCCCCCTACTTAGCTACGTATGAGGTGGGAGCATTCAGGAATGTCCAGTTTACGACTTGTCACAATCCTTCAGTCCCCCTTAGTTAGGCAGATTCCATTTAACTTTAGCAGGGCCATCTCGCTAATGAGCCGCTATGAGACAATGTCGCAGAGCGGCATCCTCTCTGTGGCCCAAGGAAGCGGCATTTCAATTAGGGAAAGGGGGGGGGGGAGTTTATTACCAGTGCCGGGTGGATAGTAAGGAACGCCTATGTGTCAGGTCTGGAGGCGGAGCTAAAGCCAGGCAGGAGGAAAGGCAGCAGTATCCAACCAAGGCAGTGCATTTGAAAATGTATCCACTGCCTTGGACGTGAATCACGCAACGCCAGACTCTCTCTAACCTGTCACATGATTGTGCACGGGGGTTGGGTGTATGCGAGAGGGCAGAGACCACATCATGCAGAGAGACATTCAGGCCTGTCAGGACACAACCAGCTTTCGCCTTCCCTGTTTGACTTGTAAGTATTTACAAGTCTATGGGGGTATATTTATGTAAGTCTTTGTGGACTGGGCAAGGGGACATATTTTATGTGCCAGTCTATAAGGGCTGGGCAAGGGGGCATCTGATGTGTACCAGCCTTTCAAGGCTGTGCAAGGGGGCATCTTATGTCTACCAGCCTTTCAAGGCTGGGCAAGGGGGCATCTTATGTGTACCAACCTTTCAAGGCTGGGCAAGGGGGCATCTTATATGTACCAGCCTTTCAAGGCTGGGCAAGGGGGCATCTTATATGTACCAGCCTTTCCAGGCTGGGCAAGGGGGCATCTTATGTGTACCAGCCTTTCAAGGTTGGGCAAGGGGGCATCCTATGTGTACCAGCCTTTCAAGGATGGGCAAGGGGGCATCTTATGTGTGGCTGGGCAAGGGGGCATATTATGTGTACCAGCCTTTCAAGGCTGGGCAAGTGGGCAACTTATATGTACCAGCCTTTCAATGCTGGGCAAGGGGGTATCTTATATGTACCAGCCTTTCAAGGCTGGGCAAGGAGGCATCTTATGTGTACCAGCCTTTCAAGGCTGGGCAAGGGGGCATCTTATGTGTACCAGCTTTTCAAGGTTTGGCAAGGGGGCATCTTATGTGTACCAGCCTTTCACGGCTGGGCAAGGGGGCATCTTATGTGTACCAGCCTTTCAAGGCTGGGCAAGGGGGCATCCTATGTGTACCAGCCTTTCAAGGCTGGGCAAGGGGGCATCTTATGTGTACCAGCTTTTCAAGACTGGGCAAGGGGGCATCTTATGTCTATCAGCCTTTCAAGGCTGGGCAAAGGGGCATCTTATATGTACTAGCCTTTCAAGGCAGGGCAAGGGGGCACAACATATGTACCAGTGTGTAAAGGGTGGGCAATGGGGCACCATTAAATACCAGTTACACTGTGGGCACCATTAAATGTACCTGTCACTCTGTGGGCACGATAAAATGTACCAGTTACACTGTGAGCACCCTTAAATGTACCTGCCACTCCGTGGGCACTATAAAATGTACCAATTACACTGCGGGCACCATAAAATGTACTAGTCACACTGTGGGCACTATTAAATGTACCAGTTACACTGTGGTCACCATTAAATGTACCAATTACACTGCAGGCACCATAAAATGTACTAGTCACACTGTGGGTACTATAAAATGTACCAGTTACACTGTGGGCACCCTGTGGGCATTTAATGTACCAGTGTGTACATACTGTGGGCGCCATTAAATTTACCAGTCCCACTAAGAGCACTATTAAATATACCAGACACAATGTGGGTACTATTATTTGTAACAGTCACACTGTGGGCACTATTAAATGTACCAGGCACACTGTGGGTACTATTATATGTAACAGTCACACTGTGGGCAAACTTATATGTAGCAGTCACACTCACTGTGGGCAAACATTTATACCAGTCACTGTAAGCAATCTTCTATGAACCAGTCACACTGTGGGCAGTATTATATGTAACATTCACACTGTGGGCAGTATTATACATACCAGTCACTGTGAGCAAACTTATATGCATCAGTCACTGTAGGCAAACTTGCATGTTCCAGTAACACTGTGGGTAAACTTGTATGTACTAGACACACTGTAGGCAAATGTATATGTGCCAGTCAAAAGTAAATTAAAAAGGTGTAGGCACATGAAAACACAGTACTACGGCTGTGTAAAAGGCAAATCAAGTTTATTGCAGAAACTTGTGTGCTACATGTTTCGAACAAAGGTCTTTTCTCAAGCACCTTGATCTGATTCATGCGGAAAAGTGGAACCGGCAGCGTATGGCATATTTGTATTTTGGTGCTTTGTACCTGGATAATTGGACTTGATTATGTACCAGTCACACTGTGGGCAAACTTGTATGTACCAGTCTCTGGAGGCACTCTGTTTGGCACATATATTACCTTTCATGTGGCATATATATGCCAACATACAGTGACATAACAGTGCTGAAGGGCTGACCTAACAGTGACTGGAAAACTGGAGGGCTGACCTAACAGTGTCCGCTAAACTGGAGAGTTCAGCGGCCAATGTTAGGGCAGCCCTCCAGTTTACCAGCTAGTGTCAAGTCACCCCTTGGTAAAGGATAGAGACTGCAAGAGAGACAGAATTTGAGATAGATACCAGAGACTGCAGGAAAGAGAACATGAGAGAAAGGATAGAGACTGCTGGAGAGAGAGAATGTGAGGGAGGATAGAAACTGCAAGAGAGAGAGTGTAAGGGATAAAGAATATAGACTGCAGGAGAGAGATAGTATGTACAAGATAGGTGATAGAGACTGCAGGAGAGAAAGGATGTGAGAGATAGAAAATAGAGACTGCAGAAAAGAGAGTGTGAGAGATAGAGGATAGAGACTGCAGGATTGAATGTGTGTGAGAGATAGAGGATAGAGATTGCAGGAGAGAGAGTGTGAGTGATAGAGGATAGAGACCGCAGGAGAAACAGAATGTGAGAGATAGAGAATGCAGAAGAGAGAGAGAGAATTTGAAAGATAGAGGATAGAGCCTACAAATACTTTGCTGCAGATGTTTTTTTAAAATATTTTCTTAGATATTGTTAAAAGGTATTTTATACGGTTAGATTAGCTTTAGATATTGTTAAAAGGTATTTTATACGGTTAGATTAGCTTTAGATAGTTTGTTAGGTTAGGTTAGGTTAGACTAGTTGACATGGTGGCACGCTCTTTTTGGCAAAATTCTTTATTCTTCTGGAATTATGATGTGGATAAATGTCTATTTAAAGAAACTGTACAAATAAATGATGCCACGCCCACCCTGTTTCGCCGGTGGCACGCCGCATATAGGCGCTACTCAAAGTTTGGCTCAGGTGGCAAAAACCCTAGAGACACACCTGAACTTTAGATATGTACAATATGTATTAATTATCAATTCCTACAATAACAAACCTGGCCTGTGTGTAATACATATTTCCCAAGATATTAATAACTCGCCTTGGCAAGGGAATAAGGCCTCCATATTATGTATCGTTTTAATGGGCCTACCTTCCCATTCACAAATACAATATTGGTTTCCGTCTCACATATTCCAATACCAAAATATATTTATTTTACATGTATGGCTGTCCATAAAGTGACCTATGAAGGTTTCCACCAGACCATTAGCTGTAGAGAATTCCAGATACACGGTTCTGCCCCACATTGTCTGGAAGAGAAGATCTGCTTCCGTGCTCCACTAAACCTAATATAACACTGGGGACAGTTTCCAGGGTGGAATGACATTTTTATTGGTCCTTTGAAATAACTAATACCAATAGTTAACCCATTCTTGCTAAGTCACTACACACTTTCCTTACAGGTGGTTTGATGATTTTCGTCCGCCATCTCTAATATAAGGGAGGCAGAACTTAGGATTAGGGAGGCTAGGTAGGTGGCAGTGTTAGGGGATGCCATAATTAGAAAAGTGATTAAATTTATCTGGCACCAAGACCTTTCATGCCGAACAGTGTATTTGCTGCCTGGTGCTAGGGTTTGAATCATGAATTATGTAGACAGATTATTGGGTAGGGCTGGAAGTGGTCTTAGTTCAAATAGATGCCAATGACAACATAAGAAGAGGAGAAGTGGTCCTTAAAAATTACTTCAGAGAGTTACGGGCCAAGTTAAGGACAGATTTTTAGAAATATAACTGCAGCCATGTGCTACACTAGGGAGGCAGTAGCTTATGGTGTTTAGGTTTTTAGAAAACTGGGCTAACTTTTCTGTTGGTTACAGGCCCTTTAGTAGGGATGGGTTGCACCTCACTAATAATGGTGAAGCTGTTTTGGAGAAAAGGATGGCTAAAGGGTTGGAGGAGATTGTAATCTAGACATGGGGGGTGTATTTTAAGCTGGGTACACACAATGAGATATTTCGGTCCGATCCACTGATAGTTCAGTGTATCGGTCGATAATTATATGATCATGGGAGTTCTTATATTTTAAAATAAAGGGGAGCATTATTCAAGCAACAAAAGTGTAGAGGCAAGGAAAACACAATATGTGGGTGCGGCACTAATGGCTGACCACAACAAGCCTTTCAGCAATCCCTCCCTTGGAAATCATGCGCTTGCCACTACTAAATGACCCATGGTACATGGGTTAACGTGACTTTAAGATGGAAAAAGACGATAACGGCTATATATATATATATATATATATATATATATATATATATATATATATTAAAGATAGATTGCTGACAGACAGACAGTTCCCAGATTTATCAGCAGTCTGGCCATTAATTCAGGTATAGCAGTCAGGGAGATTCAATAAAAGTTCAATAAAACAACCATCACCACCAGCTGGTATTTAAACCTTCTTTGGTACCCTGTAAGTGTTTCTAAACCAATTAATCTTTGGGAAACCCAAGAAACAATTTTTGGGTCTTGGGAAACCACTACAGTTTTCTCTTTCTTAGTCATCAATTTAACAAAATACATACAGGGCTTATTGTTTAAAATGGTGCTAATTTTTTTATTATCATTAATTTTTATTGAAGATTTTTTTTTCTGTAAAAGTAATATTCAATACATATTGAAACTCAACTTTACAGACCTTATATTTATATAAAATTAACATAAAATAAAACATTATGATCTAGTACAGTATATTTTATCTTCTGCATACACTATATTTCAGAACAAAAAAAAAAAATAAAATAACAACAACTTAATTTAAGGTAAAATGGTGCTAATTTTGCCCCAACCAATCAGATCTTATTTAACATTTGAAAGCTGGGTTGGGGCAAATTAAACACCATTTTAAATGATAAGAACTTTTATTGAATAACTCTGATGTGTTTGTCTCTGCCTATGCTAGTACATCATTATCTGGCACAGCTGTTCATAACGTCTATTTTGCATGAAAGGTCATATAAGTTTGGTGCAGACATTGTATGTGTAATCTGCACTATAATGTAATTAACCTTTGTATTTAAATCTGCAGTATTGTCAGGATAATAAACTCACTGTTGTTTTCTCCCTATGTAAATGTGCTCAATTGAATAGATCATGTAATTAGCCCAGGTAAAAAGTAAAGCTGTGCTGTGCAAATAGGATTTACACACACTGCTAGCAATGCACAGGACAATTTTTTTCCAATCGTTTTTGTCAAAATTTCCCATCTTCTGATTTCGATCGTCAGCTTGAAATCTGCATAAGATGGGGACTAAAGAATGGTGTCAATGGAAAATGTTCTTCATTTTTTTGATAAACCATTCGAGGTCAAACAAATAAAAGAAAAAGCCACCATGGATATTTTGGCCAATTCATAGGAATTATCATTGTCGTGTATGGCCAGCTTTAGAGTAACTTTATAAAGCTTTTAAAAATTAGGGACAGCAAGGATTGTATCAGTAGAAATAAGTTAACCTGCATAGAAATCCTTTAAGGCCAAGGCCACACTAAGCATGCGAGATTGCACACCTCCTTTGAGTGCGTTGGTGCCCATTTGCCCAGTCCCTGTCATTTTTGGGTATCGGAACACAACGAATCACATCGCAAATTGTCCCAGAGCACTTAGCGTGGTCACTTTGCATGTTATAAAGTGCACACTAGTGTGGTCAAATCGATCAGATTTTGTGTTTAAGCAGCTTGGTGTGGTCTAGCCCTTTTATCTCCAGTTAAAAGGAACAAGTGTTATATATGTTTTTTTATTCCCATAAAACGAATTGTTGTGTGGGATCCTTGTTTATTCATTTATGTGTATGAACAACCTCATCTGTAATCTTCATTGACTAAAGGTGTCCATACATATGCGACCGCAGTCATAAGTTTGCAGATGCAGCCATACAAAGGAACATTCATTCTTTATATACCTTATGTGGAACGATAGTCCATTTGGTCCATAGACATAACAAATCGGTATCCAGAAAATTTCCGTTCGGCCCAATAGATCAAACGGAATCCATAGACATTGGGGATATTCAATAAATCCTGTAAAATCATCAATGTGGAGAGGAACGTTAACATGTATGGCTGGTATCTAGAGTTGTATTACATTGTGCCTAAGGCTGGATACACATGGGCAGATTTTCCGGCCCAACCGACCATTACTTCCGTGTATCAGTCACTCAGGCCAAATATCCTCACTGGTTTTGGCCATAGTCACACCTGGAGGCAGTTGCCCATACGATGTCAGTAGCGCCTATTGCCGTGACCGACAGAGATCTGTCCCGGGACAGAACATCCTTTTGTGTGTACCCAGCCTAATATATACCTAATCTGATCTCTTGCATGTTTTACCAAATCACAAAAAAATCGCATGCACAAAACACGTGTGGCCTAGCCCTTCAGGAGCACAATCTACATCTCGATCTGAGATGAATGCTGTATCGATTGTAATGTTGAGTGGAGCAGCAGTTTTACCTGTGATGATTCCCAGCTGGATCAAGTTAACAATTGCAATTACGTTTGATATTAGACATTAGACAAAAAAATGGGGTCAGGCGTTTGCTGGACAACGTCGAGAGGTATATTTATAGTATATGAGTATATGGCCAGCTTTAGAGCTAGTTTATTTAACAGTACAGGCCTAATCTAAGGCTGGGTACATACCAGCATATATTTCCTATCGGCTGACCGCGACCGTGCTCGTTCATCTGTATCGGACCAACAGACAATCGGGACTGTTGGTAAATCACGGCCGATCTTGCGGCTCCCTATGGGACCGCACGATCGGTCGCGCGCACTGTCTACCGTGGCCACTATTGCCACAACCCACAGTCATTTGTGCTGACCAAGGGGTTCGCTAGTATCGAATGCTCGGTCGGGACAAAATGTCGGTTGGTGTGTACCCAACCGTATACAAATCCACACAGCCAATTCCCCTTTATTTATATGAAACAACCTTTTTTTTAAAAACCTATTTAAGAACTCACAAGAATCTTTTAAAAACACTTTTTTTAAATTTCCCATTAACTACAATCAGTGTCACATTGAGTGAAGTTTATTTTCAGGACAAATTCTCTCAAATCCCCAGAACCCTTTTTCTACCCATAAATGTAAACATGACACACCCACCCTTACGACCCTAAAGGTTTGTACACACGTGTGATCGCTGGTCCCGACCCGCGACGCACGATGTGTACGAACATATGTTTCAGCCAATAATCGGCCTGTGTGGACCCTTTATCGGCCGAAACGGACGTTTGGTCGGGGTATTGTTGCCCGACCGACCGGTTCAGCCGATAAAGGGCCCATACACGGGCCGATTATCGACCGAAATGGATGTTTGTACACATCGCCTGCCGTGGGTCGGGACCTGCAATCGCACGTGTGTATGAACCTTATCACTTACACTATTGTCTTTGTATAACATCATATTCTTCCATGCTACATTTTTATTTCTTTTTGTTATTCCTTTAATTCTTTTTCCTCTTATTTGTCCCTTTTAGCGGTTTATTTTATCCTCATTACAATTTTGTTTACAACATTACTCTTCTTCTTTCCATACATTCTTGCTTTATTTCCCGCTTTCCCACCCCCATTCCAATCGATCACGTTTACTTACCGTATCATCCCTTCATTTCGTGCCCATTTTTCATTCTGTTTCTCTTTACCTACATGTTTTATTTTGCACCTCCAAAGCACACTGTTCCTACTGGGGGTTCACTGCTGGACACCTTCTAACTGTCTAGCCTACTGCTTCCAAGTGCAACAAGATTTTGATCAAAGTAAGACATTCACACATTGTCACTAATATGCTTATCACCCCTAAATGTTTTTTATGTTGCAAAGTAGCTTGAATTCTGTGGACGTTTAAAACAGAACCAGAGCAAGGGCAAGGTACAATGTATATGATAACATGTTGTTTGCAGGTACCATAGAGTTAATGCTGAATTTGCATAGATGAGAAAAGCTCACCCTGGTCCCAAGTGACAAACTGACAATGTTTTGTTAAACCTTGAACAGAACATTCAATTGGATGGAAGTTAAGGTTAGTAAATCAATAGACCGCATGATCAGTTGCGCTTCCAACCACTCTGGAAGCTACAGCATGTGATCTGTCGGCATACATGCTGTGGAAATCACATGTGTGTTGCCACCTTACCCCGGAAGTTCCTGTAATGTTCTGACAACTGTCAGGCCTGGTTACTTTGTGACTGATAGTACAATCACAGGGACATATTTATAAAGGCACGGTATAGCTTTTTAGCGACAATTTACGATCCCTATTGTAAATCTACAACATGAACTGTAAATGTATAAAAGTGATCGTAAATCTATGACTGTGATCGCTCACAGAATACCATTGCGGTTGTTTAGATTTACGAACCTTCGCCGTAAATATATGATCAAAGCCGTACATTTATGGCCATGGTTTTACAGCAATGAAAACATGCGGTATTGCAAACTTGCAAAACCGCGGGTAAATATCGATTGCAAACAATGGTCCAGCTAGCAAACGTTGCAGGAAAACAACTGCTCCATGCTATGTCACGGTTGAGTCAACTTTTATGTTAGATTGATTGTTAAATCGATGTAGCATTAAGGTAGTGTATGGTCAGCTTGAAGGCTAGGCCACACTTACGGAATTTATCATGCCCAATCACGCTTACAATCCCAGCAAGTGCATGAGAATCCCAGCACACTGCATATCAATGTGGGCAGAGTGCATGGGCTAAATATTTTTGTGGAGTTTGGCACTCCGATAATGCACTATTGCGTGGATTGCAGTGCAAACATTCAGTAACACATGCGCCGATGCGCCTGGTACAGTGGGGCTTCAGCCTTAGACTTGTTCCCAAAATGGGATTTAAAAAACTCCCCTTAAGGGCTAGGCCACACTAATGCACTTTTAAATGCGATCCAATCGTGCCTTTAAAACCGCACTAGTGTGCTTGCGTAAGGCAATGGGGCTGGCCACATTAGTGCGTTGCACTGTGATCCACTTTTGGGGGAACATGCGATCACCATTTTTTTCTGCAATTGCATGTGCTTCCACAGTGCAATATTAGGAAATCGAAGCACAAACTTGCAACATTGCATAGGGAAAATGTGTGTGTGTTCCAGTGCATTGTAGTGTGGCCTTACCCTTAGTTTCTCCTTTAAGCTAAAGCCACACTACGCCAACACACAGGAAAATCACGTATATGTGTTTTCCCCATGTTACTGTCTGCTTGCATGGCGATCCGTGCAATGTTGCGCAATCGGAGCGCACATTATCAGCAAAAAAATTATGATTGTATGGGCAGACCAATTGTCCAACACTAGCATTCACTGATTTATGCAAGATCAGATTGCACGTTAAAATGCACTAGTGTGGTCTAGCCCTTACACCTTATAAAATTTTTGTCTCTTTCCACATAGCCTTTTATTCTAAAGTTTTACAGTACACGCGAATACAGTACATGCTGAATTGTGATGCTTGCTGCATTAGTTTCATTGGAACCATACAGAACACATGCACTGGAGCCATGCAGAACTCATGCACTGGATCCATGCAGAACACATGGACTGGAGCCATGCAGAACACATGGACTGGAGCCATGCAGAACACATGGACTGGAGCAATGCAGAACACATGGACTGGAGCCACGCAGAACACATGCACTTGAGCCATGCAGAACAGATGCACCGGAGCTGTGCAAAACACATGCACCAGAGCCACCCAGAACACATGCACTGGAGCTACCCAGAACACATGCACTGAAACCACACAGAACACATGCACTGGAGCTGTGCAGAACATATGCACCGAAGCCATGCAGAACACATGCACTGGAGCGATGCAGAACACATGGACTGGAGCCACGCAGAACACATGCACTGGAGCCATACAGAACACATGCACTGAAGCCATACAGAACACATGCACTGAAGCCATACAGAACACATGCACTGAATCCGCACAAAACACATGCACTGGAACCATGCAGAACACATGCACCGGAACCATGCAGAACACATGCACTGGAGCCATGCAGAACACATGCGCTGGAGCCATGCAGAACACAAGGGCTGGAGCCATACAGAACACATGCACTGAAGCTGTGCAAAACACATGCACTGAAGCTGTGCAAAACACATGCACTGGAGCCATGCAGAACACATGCGCTGGAGCCATACAGAACACATGCACTGGAGCCATACAGAACACATGCACTGGAGCCATACAAAACACGTGTGTTTTAAAGAAAAGAGGAGGTATTGGTGGAAAAGAGGAGCTTGGGGGCCATTGATTAATACAGTAATAAAAATATTAATAATAATTGTAGTGAATAACCATTGTTTTCCTACTAAAAAAACTTGCTTAGTCTACTTACATATCGTACATATGAATTGCAGCTTTCATAACACTTGTTTGTTTCTTCCAGTTATTCTCCATTCGAAATGTGTTTACATTCTAAAAACTACAATTCCCGTGAGCGACCTGGCGTGGGGCGGTGAAAGGCTAATGATGTCTCACGAAAGGATTGGTGGATTTTTCCACATGACATAATTGGCAGAGAATCTATATAAGGGGGCGGCGAGAGGCGTGGCATGTGGAATAATGAGAGTTACCGGGCCAGTTTACTGAGGAGAGGGTTGTGCTGAGATTCCACCACAGTGTACGAACATTAGGGCTGCTTGAGTTTTAACGTATTTATTCATTTATTTAATTTCACCCTGGAGGCGATTTGCCCGGTGCCCCCACTCAGGGTGGCAGAAAATGTTTGCCCCAGAGTCCGGGATGAGAGCTATGGCAGCTGCCAGCCTTGTTCTGCGAGTAGGAGAATGAAGGTACGTAGAGGGTGGGGGCTGTTGCGTTGATATAAAGGAGATGACTTTCCTCTCACACTCACTTCTATTCGCCTTTGGCAGTGCGCAACCAGTGGGACCGTTGCATCAGCGGCTTCTGCGTTTAGTGTTTGTTTCTGCGTCTTCGTTGTGTCCTGGTACATATACTGTATACAGATTACCATGGTCATTGCTTTACACGGAGGGCAAATGTAGCCTCCAGTTATTATTGGAATACATACGCCTTTTTTAGGAATGGTATCTATACTCCCTGTGTGTGTGTGTATATACACGTACATTTACAGGTGTTTGTAGTTTTATTATAGTCAGTTTTTACCTGTCATTAGTCACATGACCCATACTAACCTGGTAATAGAGAATAAAGCACACACTACTTTAATATATATGGGATAATGTGCCCCTTACAGTGTAATATATAGTGGATAATGCACCCCCTACTGTAAATTATAAGGATATTAGAAGTCACTGAGGACTTCCGTGATCATTTAAAAAGACAAGGCCACAGGCAGAGTACCTTTTATACTTCGAAGTGACCTCTAATATCTAAATAATTTTATGTAGGGGGTGCATTATTTATTATAATCCACCCCTCAATCAATCTGGCCTCTGTGCAGGGATGGGGGGGAGGAACAAGTATAAACCTGTCGTTTATTCCTATCCTTCCCCCCCCCTTCTCACTTCCCCATCTCTTGTTTTCTCCCCCCTTCAGTTCTACCTTCAGTTCCATTGGCTGCCACTAAGTTCAGCGTCTCCTGCACCACTGTGGATGGCGCAGCTCCTCCTTTGTTTTACATTCTGTACAGTGCTGATCTATTGCGCATGTGATTCAGAAGTCACTCACGCAATAGTTAAGCACTGCAGGAAGAGGAGGAGGAGATGCTGAACTTAGTTGCAGCCAATGGAACTGAAGAGAGACCGAAGGGGAGAGAAAACAGGTGAGGGAAGTGAGCAAACTTATACGGAAATAATCGTACTGTTCGGTCCCATTGAGACCCATTATGGGGGCGGAATATAAGGATATTCCGTCACTGAGGAGTTCCCAGGCCATATAGAGGCACAAGGCCGCAGTGATTTTATACACAGCAGGGAACTCAGAGGTTACATAATATCCTTATATATTAATGTGAAGGTGCGGATTATTTCTTATAATACATAAGTTTCTGATTCCTTCACCCCAATTGCATTTTAAATTCTAGCCTTGTCCCTATTCCCACCTAAATTTGGGAATGAGAAGGGCTGTAGATTCCCTTACCTACTCTGTCAGGATTTCACACAGCATAAAGGAGGAGGGACTTCCTGTCTCCCTCACACACTGAGGGAGTCTGAGGCTGTGCTTGCCGGCAACACTGTGCAGGAGAAGCCCTAAGAATGTCACGTCAGCCTCCCACCCATTTAATTTCTGGTCAGTCATTTCTTTATATCTTGGGCTGTAGAGCAGGTAGAGAGGTGGTTGATGGCTTGTTTTAAAGGTAGGAAACTTGCCTTTCATTTAAACTCAACTTGTTTGCAGACCATGTTTTGTAAATTCTGATTGTAAGGATGTAAATTTCTATTTTTTTAACATATAGAATGCCAACACTTGTCTAAAATTTGATGCATTAATGGGTGTCTCTGCCCCCCCATGCTCCTAGATGCATGATGGAAACTAAGGGGTAGTGTGTGTAAATGGCTATATTTGTTCATGCCCCTTCAGCAATTTAGTGAGCTGGTTATGAGCTTGAGCATGCTCAGATGAGGCAGCTAGGGCACCTTTCCTTTTTCTAAGGTGTCCATAGGTAGAGGAAAGGAGAGAGAATGATTGCAGGTCTGTAAAGCACCATATACACAGGCTTGACATTTGGACCGATTAAGGTTGGATTGCTGAAAATGTCGAAACCAGTTTTGGACTTGCCCTCTAAAGGGCATATCCACTCCCCAAACTAAAATTTGCCTCACTTGTAGTGTTAAAAAAATCCTTACCTTACTTCTCTGCTCCATATGGTTTTCCTGCATTGCCTTGTGAAAGTCCAGTAAAATGAAGTGCAGAAGTAAATCTGTGCCTAAGGTTTCTTCCTCCTTGTCTTTTAAGAGGCATGCACTGTGGGGGTCTCCCCACCCTCCCTCTGGATCACGCACTGCCATTAAGATGTTAAAAAAAAAAAAAAGTAAATTGTCCACACTGTAGGGACCACCCCCCTAAACACTATACACATCACATTTTTAAAATCGGGATGGAACTTTACTTGTGCACCTTCATTTCCTCGTCTCCTGAAGACCAGCAGCTTGCATCCATGATTGGCTGACATTCAGCTAATCACAGGCACGGCTGCCAGTCACGTCTCTTGTGAAGGGACAGTTCAGTGGAAATTATCAATATTTGTTAAATTGTTAGTTTTTGTAATGCCTTCTTAGTTATTATACATATTCTCTCCCATTTTAAAAAATCAGTTGATTTCATACCCTTTGTTGTTCCTTGCTGTTGACATTAGGGAGCTGACATTTCAGTTTCCAACAGTCCTTCCCAGGATGCACCACATCCTTGCAATTTTCCTAACAGTTATTTCTACTGATTGGCTGTTGGATGGGTCAAAGATGCTCAGATCTCTACTGAGCAACTGAATCAACCCAGGTGCTGGGTCAAGGGCAAGACCATAACGGTCTCTATTAGGGGTCCTGCAAAAAGGAAGTCAGTATTTCTGTTGTATTTATTTATACACAGACAAAATGCTGAATTGGCAGATTATGGTCATTGGGATGAAAAAATACTGCTCTTTTTTCAGAAAAGCATATGTATTTGCACTGAACTTCCCCTTTAAAGCAAAGATGTCCACACCTTTTCATGCAGTATTTTAAAGGGACACTATACCCCCAAAATCATCATTGCTTATTTAAATGTATAATTCTAGTGTAGACAGGAATTTGCTTACGGAGATCTCTGTATTTACCAAACTGCAATCCTGCAGCAATCACCTGTTGGTTCCTCTTCTGTCAGATCCCTCTAGTGCTTCCTCTCACCCATGTGTGCAAGCATCTAAAGTGCTACCGGTCTTTTTATGTTTATATAACTTGTGCAAACGTGGTTTTTATTACATTATATATTCTCACTCCATGACTTTATTTATTGTTGTTAATGATGTCTCAGATTGGTGGTACCTTGTTGGATTTTATATAGGATTGTGATGTTTTTTGCACTTGGCTTGACAAATGGCCATTGCATTCCTTTATGCACAGTCAACAAAAGGCTTTAAATTAAAGTAATAAATTATGGTGTTTAATGTAAATCTATGAAGACATGGCTGGTTCTTCTGCATTCCATTTGATAGGTGTTTGTTACCTAATTAGTTTGTTTTTTTTATCTGCCTTGCCGCGTTGGATATTTAAAGCTAGGTACACACCTAGCGATTTTTCCTCCTGACCGACCGTTCGATACTTTCGACCGGTCGGCCAGGAGGAAGGTCTGTCGGTCGCGGCAAAAGCAGCCGCGACCGATCGTGCGGTCCATAGAGCACTACACGATCGGGCAAGGTTTTCCACCAGGTCCGATCATCCTTTCGGACGAACGGTCGGTCGGACATGTCCGCATTCGGATGCGATAATTTCGGTCCGATCGACCGATACACTGAACTATCGGTCGATCGGACCAAAATATCTCATTGTGTGTACCCAGCTTTAGGGATTTTCCAGCACAATCCCCCTATATCTTACAATTCTGTCTGGTTTTAATTGTAGCAAGACCCAGGAGAACAGATCTGGCATCGCAATTCTAGAGGACCAAGTGCATATATACCTGTATCACAGGTAAGATCAGACATGGACTATTAATTTTTTTTATATTAGGAGCCTGTTATACACCTTTAGGAGCCAATATGGATTGATAGAGATACCAGTTAAAAAAACCTCTAAAAACTCGTTGCCATTTATAAATTTCTAAGCACTTTGGCTAGTGGGTTTCTGGGTTTGTCCAGCCCTGGGTAAAATTACGATTTCAAAGTGTAGCACATATTCATTAGACATTTACTGGTTGTTTTTTGAGTTTACATCTCACTTAAATGTCTTCATTCACTGGGAGCACAGATCAGTATTCTCTTCCAGTAGTTATTATGAAAAGCAAAAAATAGACTCCCTCATTATTTAAAGGACAACTAAAACCACAGAACAGCACTGAACCAGAAGGCAGAACACCTTGTTATGAAAGCAGTAATGTGTCTTATAGTACCTCTCATTTTGATACGGGTTCCCGGGAAATTTACCTAAATAACATATGGTTTGTGCTTTACTTCACAGCATTCTTGTAACACAGAGTTTGGGCAACGACCATTATGTTCGGCAACTTGTTACAGTTGGTCACACCCATTAACAATATCTAGCCAATCCTTTTACAGGACAGATAAAGCATGTGATTGAGCTCAGGAGGGGTGGTCTGACACTGCACATACACAGATACAGCATCCAGTTCTTAACAGGCTTACATTTACTTTAATACAATTTACTATAAAAAAAATTGGGTTTAGTTCTACTATAAGTTAAAACTTTGTTCAGGTGATTTCCTCATCCCATGTAGCCTTATACTGCTATTTAATTAAGCTTTAAAAAAAGTCATTGCTGGGTTTTTTTCCTTCTTCCATTCTTCCAATTTTTTGGACTGGATCTCCTCCCAGTTTTCAAGGTAGAGACAGAACTCATTATCAGCTTTCACATCTTGCCATTTGTTTTCTAACAAATTTGTGGAAGCGTTCCCAAATTGTGAGTTTCCAGACATTTTTCGCCCTTTCATTTGGATAGGAGCATCCGCAAGCCACTTTCTTGATCCGAAGGTATTATAAAGCCTGCGTGCCATTTTATTGATGAAAACCACATGATCTGAGGGTACTCTAATTTAAACTGACACATGCACACTTTTTTTTAAAATAAGTCAAATTCAAAAATGAAAACGTTATAATTATATCTAAAAATGGGTGTGTATAACTTTTTACAAAATCTCTGTGTGCGTTGTACTCTGTTGGCTTTTATGTTTATCTAATGGCTGCACTGGGGTATTTATTTCTTTTACTAGTATTAAACTTGGGCCCACATTGTGGACAGTTGGTGCACAGTGAAGATTGTGTGTATATTCGCTATGTGTTGATGTGGATATAAAATCTTTACACAGTGATATTTTAAACTGTTATTCAAACAGGGACCAGCATCTAGGGGAACCAAATGGGACAAACCTGCAGATCTGTGAATAGACTCTGGCAATCCTGTCACAATGTGTGGTTCGATCTAAACAGCACCTTTGGCAACATGAGACCCCTATATAGGATCCAGTTTAACATGCAATGGTCATACTTCCACGTTTATAGCTGCATATGTTAGGACTTGGGAGCACAGGACACTGATCAGCTTTATAGCTTAAGGTGACGTGGGTTAAAGGCACAAAATGCTCCCAACAGAGTGTAAAATGGAATAGAGCCTTCCTATTACAGAAGGTACCTCACAGCCCCATGTTATTATAATAGCATTTCCCTAATAATATAACATATTGAACCTTATTTCTCACTTTCAGCTTTCCTAGAAAAATGGGTAGGGACATGCAAAGTATCTCGCTTATAGCCTGCAGCTAATTCATGGGTCCAGATACAATAAATAATAATGGAATAAACCTGCAGGTCTGAGAAAAGACCAGGCAATTCTGCGACAATGTGTGGTTCAAAATAAACAGCGCCATTGAGCAACCTTATACCCTGCAGGTCTGAGAAAAGACCAGGCAATCCTGCGACAATGTGTGGTTCAAACTAAACAGCACCTTATACAGGATCCAGATCAACATGCTAGATTACTTACCACTGCCAGTATCAGATTTATAGTTGCTATGGGGTTAGGACTTGGGAGCACAGGTTACTGATTAGCTTTATAGGTTAAGGTGAGGTGGGGTTAAAGGAGCAAAAAGCTTCCCACAGAGTATAAAATAAAATAGCCTTCTTATAACAGAAAGTACCTCACAGCCTTGTGTTATTATAATAGCCCTAATAATCTAACACGAAAAAACACTTTTTTCGCTCCCAGCTTTCCTGAAGAAATGGGCAAAGACGTGCAAAGTACCTCATTTATATCCTCTTTTATATACACACATAACTTCCTGTGTAGCATAGCTTTTTTTGAACTGGCTAAGAATGTCATATGTTTTACAAACACCACATCATTGGATGTTATACTGACATTACCACTTCCTTTCAGTATCCACATGGAGACCCCTTAGCACTCTTAGGGGTGTGGTTTAACCTCACATTTTGACTATCCCATGTTAAAATAGGAATCTCTTCTCTGTATGTAAGTTTAGATATTTTATTGTTTGTTTTGTCTTGTACCCAATATGTCAGTGCTATACTTTATATTTACTGATGGTCATTTAAATGGTAATAGTGAGATAGTATACATATATACCTTTCCTATATGTAATATATACTCCCACCTCATTGGTAGCTCCTGAAAACTCAATGTAATCTCCTATGAAGGTATAAATATATTTATATAAAAAAAAGGAAAAGTGTTTATGCGTTTATTTAGCAGTAAGATTAAAATTACAAGCCCTCTTTCATCACAATAGAAATTTGAATTTGAAAACTCACCGCTCACACCTGCATATGATGTGTTGCCTTTAACCTAATTCACAGTTTATATTTAAGTTTCCCCTTTCTAGTTCCAAGTACTGCTTTTTTTCTTCTGAGACTTACTGGACACTAAGAAAGTATCTGTAACCATAACTATTTTTAAACTATTGATGGTTAAAGTTCAGCTGTCTACATAGTTGTAAATAAATCATTGCCGATAATCATCATTGGCAAGGAGGTATAGTTGCCAATATAATTGAACAGGGGCCATTAAAGGATGGTGATTAAACACAAAGCTACTGCAGCAAAATTCAGTATCCACCTTTTAAAGGGCATCTTTATGTGCCAGGCATATAGGAGAAGTGTGCGATTACCTAGCTAAGGAATCAGCAGAAGCGGTACGGCATTATTAGCAAATTACGGGGCATTTTTTCCCTTAGACTATAATGGTAACAATCCTCAAATGTGAGCATTTCCAAACAGTTTGTTTCATGGTCATAAACACAAATGCGGATACCCCCAATTCCCCTCACAGACACAGGTACACCTACCTACTGACCTACCTTTCCATTCCCATGGAAGCCTTAATTAAAGCCTTAATTTTGATCAATTAGTTTTATGGTCATACATGCAAAAACACCCCACCCAACCTCACACAGGTACACACACCTACTGACCTACCCTTCCATTCCTGTTGCAGCCATATTTAAAGGGTAAATAAAGTTAAAAAAAAATTGAGATATCCTCAATAAAAGTTAGTTATATGGTCATACATGCAAAAACACATACTCCCAACCTCACACGAGAACAAACACCTACTGACCTACCCTTCCATTTCTGTGGCTGACATACTTAAAGGGTAAATAAACTAAAAAAAATAACTTTGATATATTCTCAATAAAAGATATTTTTATGGTTGTAAAAACAAAAAAAAAATACCCCAAACTCACATGGGTACACACATCTACTGACCTACACTTCCATTCCTGTGGCAGCCTTTCTTAAAGGGTAACTAAAGTCAAAAGCTAATTTTGATTTATCCTCAATAAGATAGTTTTATGGTTGTAAACTAAAAAAAGCATACCCCCTCAACCAGACCCAGGTACACACACCTACAGGGTACCCCATATTTAAAGGGTAACAAAACAATTTTGACTAATCATCAACAGTTTTTTTTTTTTTTTTACCTTCAACCTGACAGTTACGCACACCTACTGATCTACTTATCCATTACTGTGGCAGCCATACTTAAAGGCTATGTCCACCCTAAAATTTAATATTTGATATGTTGTTCCCCCTGGTCCCCCAGCCCCAACCGCGTAATTTGTAATTTCAGAAAGCCCCCCAAACTCTACTTACCTCCCCTCTTTCCTTCGCTGCGCTCCCGGCCCTCTGCTTGCGAGGAAATGGAAGCAGAGGGGCGGGACCGGCAGCCGCGTCTGTGATTGGCTGAGCGGCAGCCAATCACGGACGCGGCTGCCGGCAGCTCACTTCCGCGTAGGAAAGCGGAGAGGTAAGTAAAACATTGGGGAGCTTTCTAAAAATAAAAAGTATGCGGTTGGGGCTGGGGGACATGGGGGAAGGCTGTGTTAAAGGGGATTAACGCTAGGGGGAGGGATAGCAGAACGGGAGGGGGAGGGAGGGGGGAGAAGGGCTGCAGCACGCATGGCAGAAATCTCCGGGAGGCCAGGTAGCATGCAGAGCCCTGCTAGCCTCCTGGTGGTCAGTTTTTGGGACTTTGGGGGGGGACTACAGGAGAACCAGATGGAGTTGGGATTTGAGGTAAGGATTAAACTACACTACATGGTGGGGCCAGTAGTTGGGGGATTATAGTTTTGGGGGTGGACATGCCCTTTAAAGGGAAACTAAAGTCAAAAAAACTAATTTTGAGCAATAATCAAGTTTGTTTTTTTTTAACCCCCAACTTGACCCAGGTACACACAAATACTGACCCACCCTTCTATTTCCGTGGCAGCATACTTAAAGGGTAACTATAGTCAAAAAAACATTTTTGAGCAATAATCAGTTTTTTTAACCCCCAACCCAACACAGGTACACACACCTACTGATCTACATATCCATTATTGTGGGAGCCATACTTAAAGGGTAACTAAAGTCAAAAAACATTTTTCATCAATAATCAAAAAAGTGTTTATTTAACGTCCAACCTGATCCAGGTACACACGCCTTATGACCTACCCTTTCTTGGCAGACATATTTAAATGGTAACTATAGTTAAAAAAAAAAAAAACTTTTGACCAATCATCAAAAAAAGTTAGTTTTTCTTAATTCCCAACCTGATACCGGTACACACACCTACTGATCTACTTATCCATTACTGTGGCAGCCATATGTAAAGGGTAACTTAAGTTTAAAAAAAATTTTTTGATCAATAATCGAGTTTTTAATTTCCAACCTGATCCAAGTATACACACCTACTTAAAGGGTAACTAGAGTAAAAAAAAAAACCCCAACCTGGCATAGGTACACATACCTTCTGAGCTACCCATCAATTTCTTTGGCAGTCATACTTAAAGGGTAACTAGTCCAAAATAAATTTTAATCAATAATCAAAAAAGTTAGTTTTTTTAACTTCCAACCTGACACAGGTACACCCACCAAGTGAGCTACCCATTCATTCATGCGGCAACCATATCTAAAGGGTAAGTGTAGTAAAAAAAAGAAAACACATTTTGACCAATCATCAAAAAGTTTTTTTATCCCCCAAAAGTGAACTATTCCTTTAAAGTAGTGATTGAAGACTGGGAGGTAAAGGACCTATTCCTTACCTTCTGTTCTTCAATCACCGTGGCTCAGTTGACAAGTCCCGACCACTTCCTGGATTAGTTTCACAATAGCGCACATGCATGCTCTAGTAAACTAAACCAGGAAGCGGTCAGCAATTTTCAGCTGAGCCACGGTGGATTGTGCGTGAGGTAAATATACTCACCTTCGATTCTGGTTAAGTGATTGATGAATGGAAGGTAAAGAATAGGTCCTTTACTTCCCAGTCTTCAATCACTACTTGTGAATAGTTCACTTTTCCACTTACAGAATTTTACGTATGCAAATTATTCTAAATGAACCAGTATTCCTGGGGTTGCAATGCTAGATGATGTTACTGTGTACTTTTTATTGCAGCTGGCAGGATCCTACTTTGGCGATAATGTTGCTGCAGTAATGGGACTGCATCCTGAGTATATGCGTGTTTTTTGGAAGACTCAACATCAAGTCCTCCGTATGGACGGGGCTTTGTCTCTACCAGAGAGGCACTATTTGGCAATACTGGTGAGTTCGACAATATACTGATATGACCTAGTTGATGTTAAATCAACAATAGATGAAAATTAAGGTTTTCTTCTTGTATCATTTAAATGTATTTCTTTGTGTTTACTGTTTATATTAAGGCCTCTGCTAGACACCAATGTGCTTATCTGGTGTCCCTTCACTCATCTTGTTTCCTGCAAGTTGGAGGGGATCCCCACTGGCTGGAAGGGCTTCAAGCTGCCCCTTTGAAATTGCGCAAGTTGAATGATTTAAACAAGATTCTTGCACATCGACCATGGCTGATAACAAAGGAACATATTGAGGTAAAAATGTAACATAAGAACGGAGTTGGGAGGCATGATTTATATATTTATGTACTGCCCCCCTTGTATCACTTTTTTTGTGTTTTGTTGTACAGTGCTGCATCCTCAAGTTGCACATACAACTTTTTCAACATGAAAATTGTCAAATAAGTACTATTATGATAAGTCTAAAATCTTATAATTAACATGCAGGCATTTTTGTGTTAAACATGCATCCAGTTGCAATTATAGTTGGCAATAGACACTTGAAAATTTGTTAGTTTGCCCCTTTGCTTATCTCCATAATTTCCCATTTATGCTGTCAATACACGGACTCTAAATTAGATTGGATTTAGTATAGTATTTGAGGTTGAATAAAGACTATATGTCCATCCAGTCCAACCCATCTAGCTCCAAGTGGCAATTGAAAATTTCCCTGGATCAACTCTACTTTATGAATCAAAACCAGTAACTTGCGACATTCCATGTTTGCAGAAACTTATCCAGCTTTTTTTCTTAAAACTGACCAATGAACCTGCCATAAAAACGTCCACTGAAAGACCGTTCCATAGCTTTACCGTTCTCACAGTGAAAAACCCTTTCCGAACTTGAAGCCTAAACCTAAATTTGTGTGTTGTGGTATTACCTACTGACTTTCCCTAATGTGAACCATCTAATTGCATGCAATATTACAGTATTGAGTTGATTGCAAATTTCAAAATGTCTTTTTTTAATCACAATTTAAATTTACGATTTTGAGTCAGTGCAATTTTTACCATCTAGGGTATAGTATAGTATTTATGGTTAAATAAAGACATACGTCCAACCCATCTTGCAATAACATAATTTCTGCCTAACTGTTGATCCAGAGGAAGGCAAAAAAAAACTAATTTAAGAAGGGGGGGGAAAATTCCTTCCCGACTCCATGTGGCAATCAGAAATTTCCCTGGATCAACTCTACTTTATGTATCAATACGCACCATTGCTTGTTTGCAGAAACTCATCCAGCTTTTTTTTGAAACTGACCAATGAACCTGCCATCACAACGTCCACTGGAAAACTGTTCCATAGCTTTACCCTTTTAAATGTTTGTACACACGTCCGATGAGTGCGCCGAGCCACGACGACGATGCATTTGTGCGGCGAACACCAGGTGAATGTCGAACGAATACACGCATGATTCTTGCCTGAAACGGCCATTTGGCATGTGAATGCATTGTCGTTGGGGGTCATGGCTCGGTGCCAAATTGGCCGTGTTTACAAACCTTTACAGTGAAAAACCTAGAGACTACCCAGACTCTAGTACTGTTTTAATGCTTTAAACTCTTACAGGTGAATGCTGATGTCAATTAAAAGACAACTAAAGCCTCAGAATAACATTATTTAAACGGCAGATCTCCTTATTCTAAAAGCAGTAGTCAGTGTCTCACCTCTCATTTTAATATGGTTGTTGAGAAATGTAACTTTCTAACATGAGGTTTGTGTCTTATTTCCCAGTGTTCCAGTATCATACAGTGTGGTCACTGACCATCATTATGTTCTTTACACATGCTCAGTCCTAAGATACTGCAGGAACTTTTTACAGTTGGTCACACCCACTAGTACCCTCTAGCCAATCCCTTTACAGGACAGAATAGGCAAGGAACCATGTGACTGAGATCAGAGATGTGGACAGTCACTGTACATGCACACAGTTATTTCATCCATGTGGTAACATTTAGTTTAATGCTATTTACTCTATTGCTATTTTACAGGTTATTGGTGTTTTTAGAGGGTATATGTTCAGATTCTGGAGTGTCAAATTTTGTTTAGTTCTCCTTTAAGTATAGTTATGAACATATCTATTTTTGTGTTCATGTGATTTATTTGTGGTATTTATTTCCCCAATCTGAGTGTCTGACAGTATAGTATTTTTACATCCAGTAATCAATTGTTCAGTGGAATCCCGCCAGGTAGATTGTGAGGTGCACTCCTTGTAGCCTGTGCCACATCAGGTAAGTATCAATTCTATTTTACATTCACATCGGTGCAGAAGTTTTCCTTCATTTTTTAGGTCACAGTACAGCAAAGAATCTCCACTGTGAATTTGCCAATTTAAGTATCGCAGAGCCTCTTAAAATATCATATCCCCAGAATTTTTCCCAGCAGGATGGCATGAAAAAGCCGGGTGGTGCGGGACAGGGGAACTTGGGGGTGGGGAAAATTAAATGTGCACTATTTTTACTAGTTATGTATTAGTTATTTTCAATTACTTTTTAGGTTTGACATGCCCTTTAATGTCATGCAGTGTAACTACACTAAAACAAATACAGCCTTCTTCATATTCTAATGGGAATACTGAACAGCCTTGCATCATGCTCATTATAAAGGTCAGGGATGTCTAACTTTCATCCCACTAGATGTTTGAAAACTACGACTCCAAGCATTCCTTGGTTGCAGAATGCAGGGGGATGTAGTTTTAAAACATCTTAAGGTAACCCAGATGTAACATGGCAGCACAAGTACATGTGACCCGCATACATAGTGGATTGCAGGCTTGCTGTGCCACACTTTTGCAGCTTTGGGGATTTTGGAAAAGCTAGTTAACACATGCTAAAAATCTCGAAAGTGTGAAAGAGGGGGTCTTTACTGGGCAGTTTTTGTGGGAGTTTTTACTGACCTGTTGGCACACCTATTAAACCTACATTTAAATTCTTTATTAAATCACAAGTGTTTCCTCAATTTTTTATCAGCCGGGTGGCATGAAAGTAGCAGTCTGGGCCGCCCGGCTAAAAGACCCTAGGGAGAACACTGATAGTGTTTAAAACATGGGCATTATTCTCCTTTTACAGTGTACTAATACAGTATACCAGAATATGCATTATAGGTCAGTGATAACTGACTGGAATATAGAGCCATGTTTTAAAAAAAAAAAAAATGAAACTGCAAATTAGGTTGTCATTAAGCCATTTCTATGATTAAGTATAAAAAGTGCATCCCAGAATAAGGTGCACAATTCTCCTCAAGGCAGTGTCTTTGTAAGGGTTAAATCCTTTTTCTCAGTGTTGAACAGGATTTCATATTGGCTTTAAACTGTGTCTGTTGGCAGATTATGCTTTCTCTGGTGCATCCCTATGAATGGTTATAGCTCCAAATTTTGAATCCAAGACAAAGCTAAAACCCAAGACCTCTACTAAAAATATGCTGGACATACACTGATGTACTTCCTGACATTCCATTTGACAACCACCTGCACTTCTGGAAAATTAGGCACGGATTATTTAACATGTCCTAAACATTTACAGGGTGATTCAATAAGTTAAATTATTTAAAACTGGTGCTGATTTTGCCCCAGCCAATCAGATCTTATTTAATATTTGAAAGCTAACATTTTATTGGTTGGAGCAAAATTAGCACCATTTTCAATGATAAGAAATTTTATTAAATCTCCCAGTGAGTTTCCAATTTTAAGGAGAACTAAACCCAAAATACAAAGGCAGGTCCACGGAGTGAGGGAAGGTGTTAACCCTTTTCGTATGTATTTATGAAGCAAAATGTTAACCCTTTATATTTGTGAGCATTTCAGCAAGATGGTGTCTTTTTGTGTTCTTATCTGCACTCTGCCAATTAATATTAGTGTCTGTATTGATACAATTAGAAGTGTAATGCAAGCTGCATTGAGTGTAGTCTTACAGCATGCATTTAAGGCAATGGCAGCAGGTTAATTTCATAGGGCTGTGGCCCCACTTGGAAGAATGCACAATTGCAATGATGCTCTTCCGTGCGCCGGCATTGTGCTTCCGCTATTGGACCTTATCGGAGCGCATGCAGTACAGACCAAAAATGGTGATCTCATGCTCAGATAGCACACTGAAGCGCAGCGCATGTAGTGGGGCTGGTCCCATAAGCTATTACATGCCTGTGCCCCCACAATCCCAATCGGATCACAAATTCCGATTCAAAACGCACTAGTGGGGCCTAGCCCTTAAAGAGAAATATAATTGTACTGATCACTTTACATGGATACTAGAGCGTATCCAAGTGCTCCATAAATGTGGATTGCATGCACAGCAGCACATTAATGTGGCCACATCAATTGGGCCACACTAGTGTGCATGATCGGATTACGCTTAAAAGCGTGTAATCTAGCCCTCATAAAAACAAAACTGGGCAGAGCTGCAGATGTGAACCTGATCTTGACACAGCTCTGTGCAATGCATTTTAAAGGGGAATGTTGGGCAGGGTTTCCAGATCTCGCCCAAGAATCTCGCCCATAACATAGCTCCTCCATTATTTATTGCACAAAATTTCATTACACTTGACAAATTCTGCACACGTGAAATTTTGGTGCGCACAGGAGGATTGAAAAATGAAAGAGAACATTGGATTCTAGCAGTATTAGATTTTACCCAGTCTTTTCTGACAAGCTATTAAAGGGGAACTGTGGTCTCCGAACAAGTTTATAAGTTCATACCTTTAAAATGAGCAACCACCTCTCTACGTGCTGCACAGCACAAAATATGAAGAAATCACTGATCAGAAAGTTAGGGGGTGGGAGGTTCTGAATCTGCGGTCAGAAATACTATTTCCTCCTCTAATCTGCGGTTGGCACATGCTCAGTGCATGACTGAAGGTTAGGAGGGGGTTAGGGAGAACAGCACAGCCCACAGCACTGCTTTTTTTAATGCATCCCACTTGCTGGCCCTTCCCAAACGTGGGCCCTGTGTCCCCTCCCCTTGCAGCCCACTGTGTCCCCTCCCACTTACGGACTCTGGCTCCGCACACTCGTGGGTCCTGTAGCCCCTCCCCCACTTGGCCTACAAGTGGAAGGGACCCCAGGGCCTGCAAGAGGGAGGGGTCCTGCAAGTGGGTGGGCCCCCAGGGCCTGCAAGTGGGAGGGGCCTCGGAGCACATGAGTGGGAGGGGCCCGAGAGTCTGCAAGGGAAAGGCCCAAGGGGCTGCAAGGGGAGGGGCTATGGGGGCCCACGAGGTGGAGGAAACACAGAAGAGGGACTGTCACATGGTTTCAGTGCAGGAAGTGCAGGGGATCTGGTGATGCTGCAACCATATAACTGTAAATATCTTCAAAACTATGTAAAATAAATAATGAAAATAAATTGCAAAAATCCTCAGGAAAGCAATTCCTGTCAATTTACCTAAAGTCATTTTTGGACCACAGTTGCCCTTTAAGAAGTGAGTAAATGAAAAACTAAAATTTAACCCACTACTGGCCCCACTGTGCAGTGTTGAAAAAAAAAAACCTTACCTTACCTCTCTGCTCCAAATGGTTCTCCTGCAGTCTGCAGTCTGTCCAAAGTCACAGAAGGTAAAGCTTTTCTTCACTTTTCTTTCTTTTCTTAGGTAGAGAATCATTTAATGAAACTTATAGCCTCTACTTTAATGTTAGATTTTCTAATATGGTACAGTTAGGGGATTTGGAACAAACCTTTTTGATTTTTACAAAGATTATAGAAAGATGCATTGTGGTGACTGCAAAAAAATCAAATGTCCAATTTTCTTTTCAAGAAGGAAATGAAAATCCTATCCACAAGAATACATGCTCTTTCTCTTTCCTATGATTCCAAAAATGCTGAGAGATTTAATAACTGAAGGGGATTTGCCAAGAAAATCTGTGTATCTGCTGGTTCAGATTTCCATTCTTCCTCCTTTAGAGCCATGATCTCTGGAGGTTTCCAATTTTCCAATGTCGTAGTATGTCTTGACTTACCTGACCATACCCATTAACTATCTAGAGCATATCTGGTCATTTTCCCTATAAATCCATATCCAATGTGTATGGGGCAAAAACAAACCGACACAATGCAGGCAAACTACCACCATCTGCATCATGGAGGATCGATCCAGACCGGAAATTTCCTGCATCAGCTCCTTTTACCCATGAAAATGCATGAGTTTTGTTGGGCAGGTGTGTGCACCTGTCTTCACACATTGGAAATGAAAGGGGTGGGATCTGTGCTGCAAATTTAGACAGCACTAAAATCTGTAATTACCCCCAGGACCCCCAAACTCCTGATGGTGGCTTCTTCCCTGGGCACAGCTGTCTTTCTAATGTGCATACATGCTCCTGGAAAGTAGCTTAACATTACCTGGCCTAAGATGAAAAATATAAAGATAATACGGTAACTGCAAAACTTTTCCACTTTATCAATTGTATTTGTTTACTTTTTTGTTGTTTGTAAACAACCAGAACGATGTACTCTTCTTTGAGGAGAACTAAACTTTAATAGATTTGAATTGTGTGCATATGTTTACCCACTGGGTGTCAGGCACTGATTGCTGCAGTCATACGAGAATAAACTTAACTATTTTTCTAACTTCTATTTCTAATTTCTTATTTTCACTAACTAACTTCACTATTTCTAATTTTGCTGTACACTAATTTTATATTGTAGTTTTATTTTTTTGTTTTTACATAATATATCCATTATATATATATATATAAATATATATATATATATATATAATTTTTATGAATTATCTAGAAATAGGTAAAACCTGTAAATGTTAACATAATTGTAACCAGTAAAAGAGGTTAGGACATTTTAATAGTACTCGTTTATCTCCGACCCTTAAGAAAGAGTGTTTGGACCTGAAAGATATACTATGTCTCATTAAACAGCACTTAATTATTTTTATACTATTTTATCTCTACAGACACTTCTGAGCTCCCAGATGGGCCAGTTTTGGTCTCTTGCAGAACTTATCCACGCACTTGTCCTACTCACTCATTTCCATGCGCTTTCTTCTTTTATTTTGGGCTGTGGAATTTATCTTCCAGAGGAGAAAAATATTAATGCACGCCCTCCCTCACCTGATATTCTGATAAATGAGGTAGGTAGGAAAAGGAGTTCACACCTGCGTTTCATATCACTTCAAAAATTGTAGATTAATTAAGGGCTTGTCCCAAAACAAGATATAGAATAAAAATGTCTGTGACAAGTTTTGTTTTTGCCACTAGTGTACCCAAAACCAGTGATTAGGATGTCTTGTGCATTGATTGGTGGTTTAAAGAAAGTTCTGTAAGAATATTTTAGTTTCATTGATAATTACAACTCAAACACACCTTTGAGGCCCATTTACAACCCTTATTCCCCATTGCTCCCTAATTGACCCCTTATTGATATCAAAAATACATAAAATGGTGTTCCTTGTATCAGCAATTAACACATTGAATAGCCTCTACTATTCAGTGGAGGGTCTTGCCACAGCCCAATATCAATGGAACACAAAATGAAAGTACTAGAGAAAGCCAAGTTGTGGTATTTAGCCCTTCAGTGTCAAAAAATTATTTTAAGATGCAGTACAACAGAACTGAAGGTGGTCCTTCCTGATGGTCTTGTAAATGCACCTGATGGAGGACCACATTCAGGTCTGAAACATGTGCTGCATCTTCAAATAGATTTTTGACACAGATGGGATAAATACCACTACCTGGCCCTCTAGTACTTTCTTGTTGTGTTCCCTTATTGATGTCCTCTGCTGTAAAATGTTGGTCAACTAATCTCTGATATGTAAGAAGTATTTCAAATCAACCCGACGTATAGTAATAGTATTTTGAGGTTGAATAAAGACATATGTCTGTCCAGTCCAACCTACTTGGCAATACCCATGTCTCCTGCCTCCTACTTGGCAATACCCATGTCTCCTGCCTAACTGTTGATCCAGAGGAAGGAAACTATCCAATGAACATGCCATCACAATGTGCAGTGGAAAACCGTTCCATGGTTTAACCGTTCTCATAGTGAAAAACCCTTTCCGAACTTTGACATGTTTTTTTGGGTGAACAATGCCCCAGGCAGTATATTGTTTGGGCCCCCTAATGTATTTATACACAGTAATCATACAATCTAGTGTACTTAATTGTAACTTTTCAAATCTGTCTTCATTTTCAAGCTCCCCCATTCCCTTTATTATTTTAGTTGCCCTTCTCTGAAGCCTCTCTATTTCCAAGATGTCCTTTTTGTACACAAGATTCTAAAATTGCACTTCAATTCAAATAAGGCCTTGCCAATGCTTTGTAAAGTGTATACAGAGGGGAGTTGCATATGTTTTAGTGATACTCATTCTGAAGAGCAGGAGCCTCTGAGTGTAAATCAAAGCTCGTGTTTGTCACCCTTCACCGTGCTTCATCTGTTCCCACGCAGCCTGGATCGTCACTCTGGACACACATAGAGAAAGTTTATGTTGATGACGTCTGTACTCAGTCAGTGGGTTGTACCCTTAGATCTAGCCCTCTTGAAATCCACTGGGCAATGAGCACATAGTAAGTAGCGATCCTGCTTTATTAGAGGCCTTTTAGTATAGGAGTAAGTTAGTAGGACACATACACACACCTCCCAATGCAAAAAGCCAAGCCATCTGACATGCAGGGGAAACTGGCAGGATCTCTCTGGTGCAGTCAAATCCTTCACTGCTGATCGATGACACGCACAAGTGGGCGGGATCGGGGTCACGGACGTGCAATTGGAAAGGAAGTGCAGGCTTAGCGTGCCCTACACTCCTCAAACTTGCAGCCCTTTCCATCTGCATATGAAGCTGACTCGCTTCCTCCTTGCTAGCATTTAGCGGCTTGTAGCAGACACCAACAATGACATTACCCCCCTTCCTATTGCCCAATTCCACCCATATTGCCTCAACTTTAATATCCATATCGCCAGTTATCTCCTTTTAAATTTGGCTTTAACTCTTCTTTAACATAAACAAATACTCCTTCCCCTTTCCTATTTCCTCTATCCTGTCTAAATAAGGAGTATCCTTCTAAATGTACAGCCCAGTCGTGAGAATTGTTTAACCATGTTTCTGCTATACCTATTTCATCATACTTTATGGTCAATGCCAATCTCCAATTCTCCCATTTTGTCAGCCAAGCTTTTTGCATTTGCAAACATACATTTTAGATTATGATCTTGTAATTTATTTATACTCTTTAATACAGGAGAACCATATGGAACTGGGATGTGAGATAAGGATTTTATTTACTACAAAGTGGGGCCAGTAGTGGGGGGAATTATAGTTTTGGGGGTGGACATGCCCTTTAAGTACTATAACAATAATCTGTATCTATTATTCACAGGGAAACCAGAACACACGTTACTCACAGGGAGGTGGGAATAACGCCCGGAGAACATTGCAACACTTACCTTACCGGTGCTCCACTGTCAGGCACACTGTTCTGACCAAGAGCCAGTACAAGTTGAGAAGGAGCCGCGAGTGGAGCACCGGTAAGGTAGTGTTGCAGTTATTATTCACAGGGAGGTGGGAATAAGCTTTCTCTCCTGCCTGTGAATAATAGATTCAGATGCAATGTACTTAAAAAAGCAGATTTAGTGTATCTAGTGTTAGGATTTAATGTAAGGGTGAAAACCTTTAAAAAAAAAAAAAAAAAATATTGATCCTTTGATCAATAAAGCTGGGTTCACACCATCCAATAATTCGGACAGACATTTCTGTTTATTGGTCGATCAGGCCAAAATATTGCATGGTTTTCAGAGCAGGCTGCGACCGACAACTAACCCGTTTCGTTCTTCCAAAAATCACAGCCAATCAGGACTGCATGCTCGGTCACAGCAAATTTTCAGCCATGATTACTTTTTCCCTCCGCGTCCAACAGCCCTTCAGAAGTGCTGAATGGTCGGTTGGGACAAAGAATCTAAAGAATGTTTAGTAGCTTCAGACCAGATAAGTACTCTGCAATAGTTAGAAAATGAGCATAGTATCCTAGTCTTTCTTCACACATTGAAACACGTAGATCATTTTTGCTATATGTGATATATATATATATCACGCCAACTTCCCCTGTAACGCTTAACACCAACTTTCTCTTTAATCCGTTTAATGTGTTAATGTTAATGGATGTTAATGGAAGTCCCTTTGAGTGCTTTTTTTGGATATATATATATATATATATATATCTACCTTATATTATATAAATATATTTATATCTTCATAGGATTACATATAGTAAAGGTGTATATGTATGTGTGTACTATCTCACTATTAACATTTAAATGTCCATCAATAAATGTATATAAAATATAGCACTTACTTATATTAGATACAAGAAAAAATATATAAACTTACTTAGAGCTGAGATACCTATTTCAATATGGGACAGTCAAAATGGGAGGATAACCACACCCCTGGATCTGCTCCATGTGAATACTGAAAGGAAGTAGTGTCAGTCACAGGACGTGATGTGTATTATAATGGAAATATTCACCAAGGCTCCTTATTTACCACCTCCAGCCTGCAGGTGGTATCAGTGAGTAATAAAAGACAAGACATCCCTTCTCTCAATGGCTAGGAGGAGAGGAAGTAAAAGTAGTAGAATTGGATGGTGATGTGGACTGATCAGTTTGGTGTGATCCCTTACACAGTGTGATGATTGACTGCAACACGAGTGTATAAGATCATGTTACCACCTGTTAGGATGACAGATTATTGGACAGACAAGTTACCTTATTCAGGCATCCCACCCCTCCTGGGAGTCACAGTAGTCTACCGGATTTTGGAGTGGTCTCCTGCACACCCGCGAGTCCCGTGACCCAAACTTACCTGGCAGCTCCGCCTCCAGAAAGCCTTCTTCTGTGATGTAATTTACGTCACGCTCCCCCTAACCACGTCTCTTCTGTGACGTAAATTACGTCACGTAGTGGCCTGCCCATAACCCTGCCCCCATTGTGATGTCATTGGTGTCTGCCTGCCCTAGCCCCACCCCCTTTGTGACATCATTGACAGCACATCGGTTAGCTCCGCCCCCTTCTCCCCACCCTGCCCGGAAGCCAGATTCGGCAGGGTGGGATGTCTGAGCCTTATTGGATACAAACTCTTGAGGCAACAGATAAGTGTACTTCCAATCCAACTTACATGGACACACAATATACAGGCATGGTCAATGTTTAAAGCGGTGCACCATTGGCAGGGACTATTCCTTTATTGCACATGTTAGGTTTTGTTATTAAATCATTGCAATATGTACTGTTAAATGTAATTAAAATTGGTTTATCTTGTTTAAAGAGTGCACTTTCTGCTTTGTGCCAGATCACCAGAGTAACCCACTGTGTGCCATGCTACCCATAATCATTCCATAAAGCAATGACCTGGTACAAATTGGTGGTAGCAGTGCTGGTAATACTATTTATTCTCCCTGTTTTCTCTGTATATTTGTTCTCTGTATTAAGCTATGGAGGCTGCTACTGATAGTATTGATTTAAATCCTCTTGTCCTTGTACCTGCAGATGAAATGCCCCAATTAGACTCCGTAGCTTTACCAGGCCCAATTGCCAAACTTATTTTTAAACCTGATCCATTTGATGGGGTAACTGGACTTATTTGCTAGAACAATTTGAATTGGCAGCCACTATTAATAGTTGTGATGAAGGTGCTCGCTTGCAAGTCCTTAGCCTTTTGCTTAGTGGGGGTCCCCTCTGGTACACCAAATAGGTTCCCATCTGCCTCTGTATATTGTGTTAAATATTCATTTAGGGGATGTGACACTAATAGAACCAGGATTTCTTTTTTCTGTACAAAACCCTGAAATTTTATTGTAGGGTGTATAAAGATTTTATATCATCTGTATCCACATATAGCTAAACATACACCCACATAATTCCCACAGTCAACCAATTGGCACACTTTAACTAGAATGTATATGTATAACCAAGTGTGTTTAAATCCTTAATAGAATTCCAATTTCACATTTGCACACCGCAAAATAAGGCTTTTTTGATGCTGTTTATTACCAACAAATAATAAATTGTTCCAGGGAATCGTCAATAATTTGTCTGTTTTTGTTTCTAAGCTTCATAATGTCTGGTTAAACATGTGTTTATATACTGTAACAGAAGCCTTTGCTTTTTTATGTTTGTAGGGCACAAGCACTGTGCAAGAGGCAGAGCGTGTGCTAGCTCAAATAAAGAAACTGGATGAGGAAGGAGAAGAAACCAGCCAGGAGGAAATGGAAACAAGGTTTGAGAGGGAGAAGAGAGAGTGTGCCATGGTAATGTCCAGTGGTAAGTACATTATATATATATATATTATTTAGGTTATAAATCAGAATTTGTATGCAATTCTATTACATGCATTCTGACTCCAATTTTTAATAGAAGATGGACCTCAGATTGTCTGCTTTCCTGCCATTCTCTGCTTCCTTGAAGATCCAGATTTTGCATACATTGATTTTACTCGACGAGGTGAGCAGGCTCCTCCTACATTCCGTGCCCATGTAAGTATTTTCCTACCCCTCAAACTAATGTTTGATTAATGAATCTGTTTGCATCAGGGAGCCACATGCTCAGTTGTTTTTTTTTACTTTAAGGCTTGCAATTATATTCCAAACCAGACGTAGAACGGATTGATAAATAAAAAGGATAATGTGCTGTCTGAAAAATACAATTGATATTTCGTGTTTGTCCTCTCCAATGAGAGATTGCAGCATATTGTTGGGGCAAAATAAATAGCCTAAACTTATCTGAACATACTAGTTCTTCTTGTGACAGTTGATTAGTCTTAGTTCTGTTGAATGCATGCACTGCACATTTAGTTTGTGCTGTTTATTGCATAGCTGGGAGTGGTAGGGGCTTGAAGTGGGCACTGTTCTCTTGCAGTAACGGCTTTCTGGGTCCTCCACAGCCTTTCCTCCCTTTTTATTAACATCAGCTCGACTTGCATGGGACTCAAATACCCATTTCAGTTTTGTAAGGAAATAATTTAGAAAAGCTGATTTTTAAATCCTACATGTTTCAAACCATTATTATTGACATGTTTGTTTGTTTTTTGGCAATAATAACTGTGAAAGGATAAGCCCAGAGTACTTATTTTTACCTGCAAAACAAGTAAAAATGATTGATTTGATTATTAGCCTAGGGAAGACTTTCTCCCATAGATAGTTCCAAAGACAGTCTTACAGAAAGCCTCATACACAGCCCCATAGAAAGTCCCCTACACACCTTTCTGTGCAGCCTGAATACTTAAAGATCGGTCGTTAAAGATCACCTTGATTATACTGCTAGGAACATGCATGCTGAAAAGCATGGAAGTTATTAAAGGAGAAGTGTAGCTCCAAATTAAGTTTTGTTCTATATTATAATTGAAAGCAATGTTTTGTGATTTTTCCCTCTGATAGCAAACCTGCTATTTTATTTATTTATTTATTTTCCTTCAAATTTGGGGGAAACTGATCATTTTATCCTCCAGTAATCCTAATCCCCATCCTAAAGGTTCAGAATGTTCACTGCAATTGGCAAGGTTTTGGCCTAAATTGCAGGTCATTAATTTAGACAGAACAGATACTGAAACTTTTGCTCAGCCCAGCATCATTTATATTTGCTCAGTCTACTATAGCATGTATTAGTACTAATACAAAACCGCATGTGACTTGTGAAAGAATTAATTTAGTTAAGCATAACTAAGTGATGCTGTTTATTTAGGATTATTCCTGGGAAGATCATGGTTACTCACTGCTGCAGAGATTAAATCCAGAAGTAGGACAACTACTTGATGAAAAATTCCAAGTAGCATACAACTTGACTTACCATACATGTGCCACACATAATGATGTAGACACTTCCAAGCTTCGGCGTGCAATTTGGAACTACATTCAATGCATCTATGGAATAAGGTCAGTTTGTTACTTTTATATTGGGAAGTGGAATTGAAAATGCACTTTGGAAACCTGAGATGCAGATATCACTAATCTCTTATTAGATACGATGATTATGATTATGGTGAAGTGAATCAACTGCTGGAGAGGAGTTTGAAGGTTTATATGAAGACTGTCACATGTCACCCAGAAAGGGTGACACGCCAGCTGTATAATGACTTCTGGAGACAGTTTAAACCTTCTGAAAAGGTAATATTTTAAAGCTTAAAAAATTGTCTCAAATTTTCATTGCTTAAGTGAGCTTAAAACTTTACATATTTGTATATGAAGGCAGAGAAAAGTCAGTTATGTTACAGTGTAAGGACGGCTTATTGTCGTAAGAGAGGAAGAGAAAATGTTTCTGTAAATAAACTGCTGATTAAATAAATACAAAATGGCAGCTCTTAATGCAATTGTTTGAACAGCATAGTAGAAGGTTTATCCTTCAAAGGAAAATGTGTATATTAAGTTAAAGGATAACTACTATAAAATGTAACTTTAAAAATGGAAAGTACCTGGGACAGGGAATTGATTATTTCTACCTCACTATCATTTTGTTAAGGAGCTACATCACTTACTGTTGTCATTTGCCAGGTTAGTCCTGGACTAATCCATAATTAAAGATAGTGCTGAAGCCAGGAGGAAGTATGGCAAAATCAGTATTCTTGTGGTTAATGCTTCTCACAGAAACCATATTGGGAGGTAAGAATTACCAGGCCTACATCCCTGTCCCAAGTACTTTTCATTTTAACTGAAGTTTTAAAAAAAACTGTATACACACGATCGTTATCATTTCCAAACTACAATAGTTGGCTGACAGAAATAGGGCTAATCTGTTATGCAGCCGAAGTATCCTCTCCACCTTATCTCTGTCTCAACTTTCCATCTCTAAGTTTTCCAAGATTTTGTACAAGCGTTTACATACTCAAAGGAGGCATCTAGGGGAATAGCATTCAGTCATTGGCTGTGATGTCATCTGTTACTTCCATGACTGACAGCTTTCAGGCTAGTCTTACATGTCTAGCTATTGCAGTTTTAGGGTTTAAAAGTGATATGCCTATGTAATGATATGCCTATGTCATTTGAGGGATTTCCTTGCCCTTTAAGACAAGTGATACATCATTGTTGTTTGCAGTTTGTGCTATGAGTTAGATTATAGTTATTAAATATTGTTATGGCTAGTAAATCTTTTGTTCTTTATTTCCAGGTTCATTTGAATTTGCTCCTTTTGGAAGCTCGACTACAGGCTGCTTTGCTGTACAGTCTCCGAGCAATTACACGATATATGACTTGAGCCACCATGGTCATGGTAGTTGGTTAATGGTTGGACCTAAAGCAGTTCTGTCCAGTCACTGATTTGCCTCTAATGCATATTTGCACTGACTTGTCTAAAGTCTACTTTTAGAGCAAATGGTTTCTTAAATCTGGGAATCCCTTATTACTGTTGCAGAGTTTCCCTTGCCTATATCTGGTCTAAATGTAGGCAGAAACCTTTTGTGAGAAGGTCCCAAAATGGTTGTTTACTAATGCACTGTGCCCATAATTGCACTGTTCACTGCACAGATTCTATTCTTGAAGCTTTGCATTTTATGTACAGATATGACTTGTTGCATACTCTGCTATACATGTACATATGTAGCTCAGAGCACCGTACAGATAAAAACTTGTACACTACAATATGCTGCTTTAAAAAGGCAATAATTGCAATACAGTTTAAATTTAATTTGAGGTATGTCCTAGTATGGTTCAATCTTTCAACTAGACATTTTATTTTTGCACAAAGCCAAAAACTGCCTTAAATAAGTGAACAAAAATGCCAATATTTAATTTCCTAGCTGTCTAGAGCATTTTAATTTTAATATAGGTCTTTGCGGTTAGTCTGTACAGTAACGTCCAAGATTTGCAAATTTTGCTGCTGTTCCAGTAAGTTTCATTCACTCGCATTTGCTGACAGCACTTTGGTAATTATTTTTTTCCAGTTAAAAATTATGCTGGGACAGTGCTGGCAGCTTGGCCATAACTGTCTAAACTTAAGTATTTCTATAACTTAAAGCTGTATGTCCCTCCCCTTTAGTCTACCTCTTATTTCATGGCACCTTTTAACTACACAGTGAGTTTCAGACTGTGAAGAAATGTTTCTCAGGTTACTGATCTTGATTTATATCATGCAAGATCAGTTAAAGGGTTCTGTTGTAACCCCTAACTTATTTTTGATTGTTTTGTGTTATTTTGCAAATCTTGTTAAAAAAATATTTTTGTCTGTTTAGTTATGCAGAATAAAGATTTTGGTTATAATTGTGGGTTTTTTTAGCTCTTATTTTACATTTGAAGAAAATTCTTTGAAAGGTTTGTCAATTTTTAAAAAAAAAAATTTTAAACCCCCCCTGAACAGATACAACTGGTTTCTGGCATGTATGCTTTAAAATTGAACTCTTTCATCTTCAGGATGACTAGTTATATTATGGTTTGTAGCCTTGTGTAGACAGAAGCCCAAGCTTAATCAGAATTTTACTTTTCCCCCCTTTTTACCTTTTATGTGTACTTTGTCCCTTTCTTTCCTTTCAAAAAACAGAATATGTCCATTTTCAATTTTGTAAGCTATGACTTTAGTAGTAGTGGTGTTGGTGGCCATTATTTCACCTTGGGTGAATATGAATATATAAACATATAAGATCAAAATTTTTACGGTTATAAGTTGTATTCAACTTGAAAAAAAGGATTAGGTGCATTCTGAAAATTGGATCTCTAAAAAGTAGCTGAGTAGCCACGCATCCTGTAAGACAATAGTATTGTCATATATAAAAGTAGGTAGTAAGCGTCTGTTATTACATTGTGTATCAGTGCACTTAAATTTGTAAGGTACTAACAAAGTATAGGTAGGTAAAAACAACAAGCATACAAGTGCTAAATCACTTTCCCTCTAGAGCAGTAATGGTGAACCTTTTAGAGACCGAGTGCCCAAACTGCAACCCAAAACCCACTTATTTATTGCATAGTGCCAACACGATAAATTAACTTGAGAAAAACAGCTCAAACAGAGAGTGTTGATAGAATTGATTGTAGTTTACTTATAAACCTGTATATTACCAAACAATATAAGATCCAAAACGTTGACCATTTTCAGTTCAGACCTTTCATTGCCGGCAGAATTAAAAAAAAAATGTTTGCGTTAAGTGCCAGCAGAATTGTCAGGATTTTGCCCTCAATCGGTTTAGACAGATTCATTTTAGGAAAACCCCCTCAGTAAATCAGGAATATTATACATTGTTTTTTTCAGCACAAAGTGTACTTAAACGTGGTAACAGAAATTTGTAACTTTTCTGGAGATTTTACTGGATTTTTAGGTAAAATATGTAAAAAAAAAAATAAATTTAAGTTTCATGTAATTTCCCCATTTTTATTTATAGTTATCTTCCGCACAAAAAATCTTACTGTTTCTAAAAGCTCTGTTACTCCTGAGTACAATACCAAATATATTTTGGTGCCCCACTTTTCCTGTTCTGGAAACCCCTCGAAAACTGCACCTTCAAGAATATTACAATAAATTGAAACCACTTCTGATGGTTAACATAGTATATCTACCAAATTAACTAAAATATCCCTACCAGTGAGATATTTTTAGAAACTACATGCCTGCAGGATTTTGTGAGTGAGGTATGTTTTGCACAAACAAAGAAAGAGGGATCCTGCACACTCGTTAACACTTCATAGAAGAAATCTGTGCTGGGTGCTCCAGTGCAGCGGCAAGCTGCAAAAATAGGAAAACAAAGAAACTGTGCACACCAGTCTTGCAAAAAAGGTGTTTATTCGGACATTACGCCCAACACCAATTGTGACGTTTTGGTGCTGTATGCACCTTCATCAGACGTGAACAAACATTAAAAGAGCAGACCGCCCTTTAAATAGACCAGAGACACGGCCATCTACTGGCCAATAACATAAAAACACTGATACATCACATTTAAAGGGGAAATACCCCATTACATAAACTCTTAAAACCTGTACAATTTTTTTTTATTATCATCTAACATATGTGTTGACATATAAAAACAGAAACTACCAACACTATAGGCAAATCTACCTTATCTTTTAGATAAAAAACACGAGGCCAAGATTAACATTAAGGCCCTTTGGTTGTACTGTTTGTAGCGTAAAGATCCAGTACGCTTCTCTCCGCAGGAGAGCATTCTGGCGGTCACCACCTCTATGTAGTGGTGGGATCTGGTCGATAACCATCCCACGTAAATTGGAGACCTGATATTTCACACTACAGAAATGTAATGCCACAGGAGGATCATCACCGCCATTGCCACTCTTGGCAAGGGCAATTTTAATGTCACTCCTGTGGCGTTTGAATCTTCGCTTGAAAGGACCAGATGTTTTCCCCACATAAACAAGTGAGCACGAGCATTTTAACATATAGACACTAAAATCGGTGTTGCAGTTGAAATAATTTAAAATCTTAAATACTCGCTCCGAGTAGGGGGTGGTTGAATGTGTTACCAACCATAAGTGCATTACAAACATTACAATTACTGCATTTAAAACACCACGTTTTAGATGAAAACACAAAAGGAGCTTTTTTATATTTGGTAATTGGGTCTGCTTGCACCAGTTTGCTATATAGGGAACGTCCCTTAGTGTAAACTCAACGTGGTTGAGGTCTCCTGACCCAAAGTGTGATCTCCTTCAATAGATGGCCAAAATCTATTCAGATTGTGTCTGATCATATGTGACCCAGTAGTGTACTGTTGTACAAATGGTACCCCTGCGACAGGTCTACACCCAACCTTAGGTTCTGCCAGACTAGTGAGGAGCCTATTAAGCATGGAATCAGAATAATTCCTCCCTTTAAATTTTTTGGTCTGAATATCCCGATCGTCAGGGTCAGAGCAAATCCTAGCTACTCTTGTGAACTGGGACTTGGGCAGACCTTTAAAGATGTGGGGCTGGTGAAAACTGTCTCTATGTAAAAGGGTATTGCGGTCATCTATATAGCGCCAGAATTCAATGGCACAGTGAGTGGTAGTATACACGACTCTCCTCAAGAAAGCCCACAAACAAATTGGCATACGAGGGTGCCATCGGGCTACCCACCGCCGTACCTACTGCCTGATGAAAGAAGTCACATTCAAATTTAAAGTAGCTGTTGTGCAAGATTAAATCCAGACATTCAATGAGGAATCCACTGGGGGGATTACCTGAGTGTTTCTTGGCCAAAAAATAAGAAACTGCTTCCAATCCCTTGTCATGTTCTATATTGGTATAAAGAGATGTTATATCTCCAGTAATCATATACCAATTACTTTGCCAAGGACCGGTACTGTTGAGCTTCTCCAAGAAATCCCCAGTGTCCCTCACATATGAAGAGAGTGAGGACACAATGGGTTTCAAATAGAAATCAAATTGGGCCATGGGTTGAAACACTGATCCAATGGCAGACACAATTGGTCTAAATGGAGGATTCACAAAATCCTTGTGAATCTTGGGAAGCCCATACAGTTCCTGGCCTTTTGGGATGTAACTCATTGATAAAATCACATGTCTGCTGATCAATCCAGTCATTGAAGAGTGCTTTCTCAGTGAGCACTTTCACTTTAGACATCAGATTTATGGTAGGGTCTCTACTTAATAGTATGTAAGCTCCAGACTCATTAATGTGTTGTCTAATACCAGTGCTATAGAATCCATCAGGACAATCGCCCCTCCCTTATCCGCTGGTTTTAAAATCAGCGTATTATCATTAGAAAGGGAGGTAAGGGCGATTTTCTCAGCCTGAGAGATTACGAAAAACCCTGTTGGAATCTATATTGCACACGTTAGACCTCATCAATTCACAAAAGTGGTCAATACCCCGGTAAATATCTGTGGGGAAAAACGCACTTCTCAACCTAAAAGGTGATATAGAGGTAACATCAGAATGATTCTTAAAAAAATCTTAGTTTCAAAGATCTTTCTAATTTAAACAGTTCAACTTCAAAGCCAAAATTATCAAATTTATTAGTTAGTTGGAAGGATAGCCCCCTACTAAGTAAGGAAGTCTCATCACTTGTCAGTACATGGGAAGAAAGATTGCAGATTACTTGTTCCGCAGTCTGTTTGGTTGGTTTCCGCCGCCTGCCTCTCCTGATCCTCCACTTTCCCCTAAAAAAGGAGCCTTCTTATGAGCAGCCGAACGTGTAATAACCATGTTCGATCCTGTAGTAACAGCATCTGTTGTATGTGTATCAGAGTCCGTTTCAGAGGAATCTTCAGTAATGGCATCTGACCCGGAAGTAAGAGTCCCAGTTCCGGTTTGCTTCCTGGTCTTGTGGCCACGTGATCTCTTGTTCCGTTGCCATGGGGACCGTGTAAACTTGCAGCGTTCGTTGCCGGTCAGCCACCCATATACCAGCCCCTCAGTGTAATCATTACATACGCGACAGAACTTGTTCCTCTTGTATTGCTGGAGCTCAGCAGTAAACTTATCCATCTGCTCCTGTAGGGAGGTGAGAGCGGCATCTTTAGTAGGATCCTCCTGTACGGACACAGCCTGTTCCAATTTCACAATCTCTGTCTTAATCTGGTCCATTTGCACTCAAACCTCCTCAATCATTAACAGGATGAGATTGAGTGAACACCTGTTAAGAACCGAACACCATTTTTCACAGAATGGCTTGTTAGTTCTTCCGATCGTCGGCTGGTTATTAATCCGAAATCCCCTTGGGATCCTTTTGATCTTTTAATACTCGGACAGTGAGACCATGTAATTGTAATTCAATTCGTTTCTTCTTTAGTCTCTTTAACTCCGATAATTTATCATTCAGAGTATCTTCACCAAATACATTGATGGTATCAGATGAGAACAAAATCCTCTGTGCTTCATCTTCAGAGAAGGTAAGTGTATTCACCTGTTGTGATAAATCAATGACCAATCCAGCAAAAATATTTATATTGCTGATATAAAGTCTCTAGTGAGAGGTGCAAAGAATCCAGCCAAGTAGACACAAATAAAGAAAGAGTGATCCTGCACACTCGTTAACACTTTATAGAAGAAATCTGTGCTGGGTGCTCCAGTGCAGCGGAAAACTGCAAAAATAGGAAAACAAAGAAAAAACTGCACACCAGTCTTGCAAAAAAGGTGTTTATTCGGACATTAAGCCCAACACCAATTGTGACGTTTTGGTGCTGTATGCACCTTCATCAAACATGAACAAACATTAAAAGAGCAGACTGCCCTTTAAATAGACCAGAGACACATGGCCATCTACTGGCCAATCAGGTAAGGTAAGTTTTGATCACAATGCAAAAACCTGGGCGCAGCTCTTCATTCAATTGTAAGTTATTTTCTCATGTTTTCCTTTTTTTCCTCAACTGTAAAATCAGAGACAAAATCAAATGCGTATTTCAGATAAAAACTAGAGGTAAGTTAAAAGCATCTCAAATATTAATGCCTAACCCGTCCCGAATAAAACTGTATGACACATTCATGGGTGTACTCAGACATGGCTAATGGCAGTAAGGGTAAAAAGAAAATTGGCCTTCTCTGTATTTGTAACAGTCTTCAGTTTTTTACACTAAACACCCGTTTCTCAGAAATACCTTCACAAACTAAATATTCCTGCGTAATGTTGTAATTCTTTCATGTTGTTGGCACAATTCTTCATAGAAGAAACTGAAATACCCCACACAAACTATATATTTTTGGAATCTACACACTTTCAGCTATGTAACTTTGCCATGCTTTCATACATAGATTAAGAATTACAAAAGCAGTAATCCAAAGAACTGTTTTTAAGAGATTTTGTGAAAAAATAAAGACGATTCAAAGGTGCAAATCCTATCTAAACCCATTTGACTAGTAAAAACCCTGAGAAGGACTGAGAGCTCATGCACAGCAGTTTCTCACTTGCTGCACTCACTTCCCTTGTGTGCGCTAATGGTCAGAAGCCAAGAGAGAATGATGTTCACATGACCTCTCTGCTACAGACAGATGCAGAAAGGGGAGCAAACCGGGCATTGATTTCTGCTGTGCATAAGTGCCTGCAGAGAGGTCTCTGAGTGCAGGTTCGCCACCATTGCTCTAGAGTACATTCAGCATATACAACCAATAACAAAGAGAAACGATATAACTACTGTGCAGCACCAACTTGTGCAGTGTGTAGATTCTCAGGCTGCCACCTTTAAGGCTTGGGTACACACATTTAGATGCTTTGTCCCAACCGATTGTTCGCCACTTCCAAGGACCTCACAATCGACCATACAAATGGTAGGTCATGGCCAATGCAGAAAATCATCCAATATTTCATCCCGATCAACTGATACACTGAAAGGTCGGTCAGTCCAAAAATATTGGATGGTGTGTACCCAGCTTTGAGGAACCGCTAAACGTGTTTTGTTCAATAGGACTAAAATGCGTTTGGTGGTTCCTTTACTCGCTAGTGCCGTGTCCCTTCTAAGTTTGCCCTCAGTTTTCAGGGCATGAATATTATGGGCAATTCCTTTTCATATCAAATTAAGCATTGTGCATACAGTGGTTTGCAAAAGTATTTGGCCCCCCTGAAGTTTTCCACATTTTGTCACATTACTGCATTTTTAACAAATCAATAACAGTAGAGATCTGAGATCTGTTGACCCATCCAACAGCCAATCAGTAGAAATTACTGTTAGGAACATTCCAAGGTAGTGTGCATTCTGGGAAGACAGACCGTTACAGAACCTGAAATGGCAGCTCACTAATGTCAATCGCAGGTTATAGCAAGGGGTATAAATTCAATTGATTTTTCAAAATATAAGAGAATATGTAGAATAACTAGGTATGCATAATTTAAACTAAGAATTTGAAAAATTATATTTTCCACTAAACTTTTCCTTTAATCCATTACAATCCGAGACTACTATTTACAGTGTTATCGTCTCTCGCCCCTCCAGATGTTTTTAAAACAACTCCCAGCATACAGCAGCCAGGGAATGCTGGGAGTTGTAGTGTTTAAAACATTTCTAGATCAGAAGCTATAACAGGGCCACTCTTTATAATTGTAATTAACATGGCAGCATTGATTACATGTAAATTATATTGATTGCCGAACCATCCATGCTGCATGCATTATCAATAGGGATTCATCACTGATTTGGCCAACCCTATGTAACAAGTGCTATAAATATCATCATGTCCTGACATACTCGTGTTTCAGTGCTGCCATACTGCTTATCTGTCAGTCAGACTCAAGAACACCGCCCACCTCCCATAGCGGTACAGGGCACATCCGCCGCTCAATCCTTCCTTCCCAGTCCCCACCCCTCTAACCGTCCCTTTGGCCCGCCCCCTCTGTCCCTCCCTCTCCAGTGAGATTACGCGGGCCCGGCCCAGACAGAAGTCGCTGGAGTTACATTGCTGGAGGCAGGGGGCAGACTGAGTCCCGGCCTTGGTACAGGTATTGTTTTGTATTATACTGTGGTGGGGCAGAGGGACAGCGACGGACAATGGAATGGGGCAGATCCTGTACTGCAGAGGCCCTCAGTGTGGGGGGTTTATATGGATTTGTCCCTCGTTATTAGTGTATCTTCCAAAGGTGACAGGTGCCCATATTGTATTGTTACTAGCAGTCCCCATGTGTTATAAGGTATGCATACATGATATCTGTTGTCCCTATGTGTAATCACACATGCAAACAGCAGACATGATCCCACCCTGGCAAAACTCATTTCAGGGAGGGTACCTCCTAAAGGCCCACCCCAAGATTTGCACATAATCCATGGATATAGACACAATGACATGCATCCCAACAGATCAGACACACACTCATTATAACAGCCAGACACACTGTTCAACAAGTCATGTCACTATTAAAGGGTGTGTCCATCTTAATTTTAACTGTTTTACTGAAGAACAGGAGGTAAATGCACTCCTCTTACCTCCTGTTCTTCAGTAAATCTTGCAGGAGACACTTTCCTGAGGATCGCTCCAGCGCTGGCTTCTCTGACAGCCTCCTCTGACTGCTTTCAGCCGCATCTCTTGCAGTGCTGGAACAATGCGGGTAAGTGTCTCCTGCTCTCCTGCAAGATTTACTGAAGAACGGGAGGTAAGAGTGCATTTACCTCCCGTTCTTCAGTAAAACAGTTAAAAAGAAAGTTAAAATTACGATGGACATACCCTTTAAGGATTTCTGCCACTTGTTAACCTATAAAATGAAACTCTGGCATCATCTGTTTGAAAACACCACATTTCTGTGAGATTGTATAAAATTTCTGCTCTGATATTTTTTCTAATCGATCTTGCAGTCTATTGTAGACTGCAAGATCACTCTTTGTTTACTGCCATATTCAGTCTCTCTGACTAACTGATTTTTTTTTAAAATGGCATGCCCACTCTTAAACCAAATAACTGTTAACATGTCGGTTAACTGCCACCATGCCAGTTAAATGTCAGTCCGGTGTGATCGGTCTGGTTAAAAATTACACCTGGTATATCTAAGTAGTCAACCAAAATATTAGCCTAATGGTTGATCTAGCCAAAATATTGGATAATGTGAACCAGCCCTTTATTCTACTTACACAGTAGCCTTTAATGGGTTATTGCATTATTAAATAATTACTTTGTTGTTTAAAGTAATTCTAATTATATGTTAAATATTATTTCTGTCAATATGTATGTATTTGAGTATGTAAGAGTATGTGTAAAGCCTCATACACACGGGTGATAGCGGGGGCCGACGCACAATATGTATGGACACCAGTTCCGGCCAACGTGTAAGGACGCTTCGACGGCCGAAATGGCTGTTCGGTGGTTCCACGTTAACAGATCCACCGGGCATTCATACACGTCTTATGAACCTTAAGTATGTATGCGACCTGCCACATTGCAATGCACTAGCAGTGTAGCCTAGCCTGAATGATTTGCAGTACTTGATGGAATCTGATATAACATCCTACAAATCTAAAAAGTGAGCAAATTAAATTGTAATTGTTAATATCGTAGAGAGCCTGTGGATAGGACACAACTAATATGGGAAAAGATGTTTCAGCCTGGTTAATTTCTATCTACTTGTGTTTCAAGGGTCTATTTTGCAATGGAGGCCCCCCCTGTCACCACAATGCCTGTATCAGGAGGAGCTATTAACATGATGGAGTATTTGCTGCAAGGTAACAACTGCTTTATACACCTTACCTTAAGGAAGTAGCTAATGTTTCACATTTTATTAATTGTTACATGTTTGGTTAATGGACAACTCAACTCTCATAAGAGAATGGCTGCTTTAAAATGTGTTGATATATCATACTTTGTCTTCTGAATTCATTACTGTATGCCTGCTATGCTTCTGGATGTCTCATGGAAACTGGGCAATTTAGTGAACTGGTACTGAGTCTATGCATGCTCAGAAAAGCCAGATAGGGGATTAACATTCAGCCATTGGCTGTCATGTAAACTGTCAAATCCATAACTGACAGTTGCTAACTGGAAGAAGCAGAACATTGTGCAGGATTTCAGGTTAGACATATATTTCAGATTTCAAACTATTACAGTTTAGGGTTTGGGGGGTGGTTTACCTGTATATATGTTTTGATTTGAGAACTGGACTTGCCCTTTAAAAGGTATGTACACTGGCAAATTTGTTTTTTTTTTTTAATTGCCCATTAGTGGAAACTAATTCATCCCAACTAACACTGTATCATTTTTTTGTTGATCTGCCCCCCATTTCATTAGATATCCAATCTGAAACATCTTATATTTTAGCATTTTTGCTGTAGCTGGTATGTTTTGACAGTTGGTATGGGGGAAAATAGTCAGGTCAGAGTCTGTGCAAAACAAGTATTGTATTATTATTTATAGATTAAGATGGCAGTCATTTTTTCATTATACACACTTTAAGCTTTCATACTTTCTACAGATACAAACGTTTTCTTTGTTCTTTTTAGGTAGTATTCTTGACCAAGGTTTAGAGAGCCTTCTCCATCGTTTACGGGGCTTATGTGACAATATGGAGCCAGAGACCTTTACAGACCATGAGAGTGTCTACCTTCTGAAAGGCCAGCAGGCTAGCCCCTTTGTATTACGTGCACGTCGCCCACTGGATAGACCAGGTGCACCATGGCACCTTAGATACCTAGGCCAACCAGAGGCTGGAGATCGGAGTCGCCATGCACTTGTCCGAAACTGTGTTGACATTGCTACGTCGGATGTCCTGCCTGAATTTCTGCAAGAAATGGGCTTCCGCATGGACCACGAGTTTGTTGCACGAGGCCATTTGTTTCGGAAGGGGGTTATGAAAGTGGCAGTGTACAAGGTCTGTCGTGTGCTGGTACCGGGAGCAGCGGACGGTGCTGAGCCCTTGTCCCTTTCATATTTAGTTGAGCTAAGTGCTGTAGCACCAGCTGGACAAGACAACATAGCTGATGAAATAAGAGGATTTGCAGAGCAGCTGAAGCCACTAGTACAACTTGAGAAAATAGATCCAAAACGTCTGATGTGACAAGGACATTGCTAAAACATTTTTCTGTAGATTGAGCCTGTAGTGTTAATTTATATATTTCCATAAGCCATAGATTACTCTTCTATAGTAAAACGCTGTTTACTTTCTCATTCAGTAAACAGAAGCTGCCTTGTCTTATAGTGGACTGCATACTGATAAACTGTAATGGATCAATATTTAACATCTCTATTGTATGTGTTCCTGACTGGAAGGAATTTTCCACCGCAAGTACCAGATACTTTAACATCCCAGATTTATTGATGTATTCCTGTCTCTTAACTAGTAGGCATTTACAAAATATCTGTATCTTTAAAGGAGGCTTACAGTTTTCAGATTACATTTTTAGATAAGTTAAAATGTATCTTTGCCTCCTTTGGGCTTTTGCAGCAGTCGCAGGGACATCATTTGTATTAAAGGAACACTAAAGTATATTATTCACAGGGAGGTTAGAACGCCCAGGGGACACTGGAACTTACCTTACCGGCGCTCCACTCGCAGCTGCTTCTCAACTGACAGTCATGCTGCCCCGACCAAGCACCTATCTTTGGCGCACGTGCGCCAATACAAAAGATAGGCGCGCAATCTGGACAGTGCGGCTGTCAGTTCAGAAGCAGCTGCGAGTGGAGCATCGGTAAGGTAAGTTCAGCAGTGTCCCCTGGGTGTTCTATTATTCACAGGGAGGTGGGAATAAGCGTTCTCACCTCCATGTGAATAATAGAAAGAGATACAATATATTTTAAAAAAACAGCTTTGTGTTCCTTTAAGTATTGTCAGTATAACTTGACTTTTATTCCTTCAGTTTAAAAACATCAGAACGGGGGGGCGGGACTCTGTGTTTTTCTTGTTGCCGGTCTGTATGCTATCCTGTTCTGATGTTTTTAAACTGAAGGAATAAAAGTCAAGTTTTAATACCTATTTGACTCCTGTTGCCTGCCCGGATTCTTGTTCTGTGATTTGCACTTTATACACACCGAGGAGGAGACGGTGTTCCTGCTGGGCTTTGTGAGTGCCTGAGTTGAATGGATGATCAGCGCTAGAGGCTCCCGGGACCAAGGTTCTACTTGTAAAGTTTGAAACTAATATAGCGGTTGGGGGTGGAAGAGGGTGCCGACACTACAGCAAAATGTTAAAAAAGAGGTAGACATGCCCTTTTAACACATGTTGAACATCTATATTGTTCCTTCCTGACATGATTTATTATTATTTTACTAGGAATATTAGTAATGTTAAAAGATACCACACTTCATTGCCAGTATGGTCACCTTGCTTTTGTCCCTTTATTAAAAAGTGCTCATTTCTACCTTTGACTCCAGGATCATGCTTCTTAGCTGCAATCTACCCACATTTACAGCAGTATATGGAGTGATGCTTTCTTCTTACAATGTGAGCTTTACCAGAAAAATTGGACAGATTTCAACAAGACTTGTGGCCCATATAAAAATATATTCAACCCCACAAAACCTTTACAATATACATATATACATACCGTATATACTAGAGTATATGCCGACCCGAGTATAAACCGAGGTACCCAATTTCACCTAAAAAATCTAATAACATTTGTTGACTCTAGTATAAACCGAGGGTAGAAACTTGGCATTCAAGATGTTTGGAAACTACAACTCCCAGCTAAAACGCATGCTGGGAGTTGTAGTTTCCAAACATCTTGAATGCCACCCTCAATTGGCATTCAAGATGTTTGGAAACTACGACTCCCAGCTAATAAAGCATGCTGGGAGTTGTAGTTTCCAAACATCTTGAATGCCACCCTCCCACCCAGTTCAGTTTGTACCTGTGGGCTCTCCTCCATCCAGGAACTGTGGGCTCTCCTCCATCCAGGGGCTTCCTGTTGGGACTGTGTGCCAGCATTGAAGGTAAGCATTCCAGCGTCCTCTCCATTCCAGCATCCGCGCGCTCATTCCCTGACGCGCGCCGGCTGACGTCACTAATTGGCGCCGGGCAGTGACGTCGGCCGGCGCGCCAGTACAGGGAATGATCGTGCGGCTGCCGGAGTGCTAATGTAAGTAGTGACTCAAGTATAAACAGAGTCCAGGTTTTCAGGCTGATTTTACAGCCTGAAAAACTCGGTGTATACAGTATATACGGTAATAATATTCACAAAAGGTCTGCAAGATATAACAAACAGTCAACTTGTACACTTAAAAGCATAAAAAAAAAAACAGGCGTTCCCGATGTAAAAGGAATATCGCTAAAAGTTCAGAGGTAAATGAACAGGGAGATGGATACCAAACAAATCCTCTCAATGGCTCCAGCCCCGCACCAAATTTACAGAACCTAAGGTACAAATATCACAAATCGCTAACTCCAGATATAAAGCTCACAGGATCTCAGTGGACAACAAGTGATCCGTACCAAAGGTGCTGTGAATTGATCAGAATTGCAGCCAGGAGTGTGATCTGTACATTGCAAGGGCACCAATCATGCTCACTGCTCTTATTTTGTAGGTAACACATAGATTTAAAGGGTAACTGTGGTCTCGTATTCTTCCAAACTAGTAAGAATTATATAAAAAGCCTTCCATCACACCTTCAAAATAAAACCTTAATCACATCTCTAGATAAAATTTGTGAGAAGTTATTGCTGGATAAAAATTTGTGAGAAGTTATTGCTGGAAAGGTTCAGTAATATTACTTCCTGCTTGAACACCTGTTTTCAGCCATGCGACCAGCTTGTAGTCATGTGACCAACCTCAGCCTGCATTAATGGGCTCTCCTCAACTGTCAATTTTCCCCCAGGTACTTCCTGATTTCCCCAGCATTAAGTCTTAAATGAGCATGCTTCTCCCCCGGGCGGATGGGCAGGCAGAGGTCTGGTGATGTCACTCAACCTACTGCAAGCAGGAAGTTTGAACATTTACCCCAGCGTAATTTCTCACAGGCTCCAGCCAGGGATGTGATTGTCAGCTCATTTTAAAGGAAACACTACAGGCTTTCATTCAACCCTAACTTGTTTTGAGACCACAGTTGCCCTTTAATTTAAAGATAAAACTTTAAATTTCAACTGTAGTGAAAGATAAAAACCTTGTTGTGGGTCACAAAGGAAAATAGGAATAGATTTCCTCAACAGGGTTTGAAACTCCTTTTTTAAGTAGACAATATGATATATTCTTGTGCTTTATGGAGGTTTATTGTAAATTTAAATTACATAAGTGTAGAATTTTAAGGGGGATTCCAACATTAAATAGGCACTGTTGAAATCTGCATTGCACCAAGCTGTGCGGAGATCAGGCTCACTTCATTCTCTTCCTACCATCCAACATTCATCCTTTAAATAAAGTATTGCAAAATACATTGCACAGAACTCTGATAAGACCAGGGTCACTATTCCCATCTACCTGCAACTCTGCAATATTTTGTTAATTAAAGGGGGTAATGTTGGAGGGTACGGTATCTATACTGTATATATACTATAAAATTGATGCAGCAGTAAACCTGGGTTTCCAAATTATCTGGTCTGATAGGCTCACAATAAATGTAAAGCTGGGTACACAGTAACAATAAAGCCCCGATACCGTCTGATCCGATGGCTTTATTGTTATTGTGTGTACCTTTGTTTCCTGAAGGGAAAGAACGGAAATTTCCATCGGCCGCACTAGACTCCCTGTAGAGGAGTCTAGTGCGGCCGATAGAAACACACAGTCCCGAGCGTTCTCCCTATGATGTGTACAGGGAGACCGCTCGGGACTGTGTGTATGCAGATCCGGTCTGTCATCTTTCACTGATCTGTACTGTGTGTACCTAGCTTAATTAGCAAGGCAGCACCAATTTCAAAGTGGTTGCAATTAAACATTAATTCTAACTTAGCCATGCTACATGTGTTTTAATACATTTTCCAACATGTTTCACTGATCTGTTAACCCTGCCTCCAACATTCATATTTAAATAGGTACACTATTAAGAATTGCATTGCACTTTGCTAAGATCAGCTCCAATTAATTATGTTCCACCTACAGCATTATGTTGTTTTCATAAGTGTACTTTATATAGTAGATAATGCATAATACTGTAAATTATGCAGATATTTGAAGTCCACCGAGGAGTTCCATGCCCATATAAAAGCACAAGGCCATGTGCCTTTTATACAGGGCACAGAACTCCGAGGTGACATCTAATATCCGAATAATTTTATGTAGTAATATTTAGTATAATCCACCCCCCAATCAATCTGGCCTCTGTGCAGGGATGGGGGGGGAGGGATAGGAATAACCCTCTGTCATTTATTCCTATCCTCCCCCCCTCCTCCTCAATTCCCCCACCTCCGTTTTCTCCCCCCTTCAGTTCTACATTCAGTTGCATTGGCTGCCTCTAAGTTCAGCGTCTCCCGCACCACTGTGGATGGAGCGGTTCCTCCTGTTCATTTTACATCCTGTACAGTGCTGTTCTATTATGATTAGGAAGTCATTCACGCGATAGTTCAGCACTGTGCAGGAAGAGGAGGAGCCGTGTCATCCACAGTGGCGCAAGAGACACTGAACTTAGTAGCAGCCAATGGAACTGAACATAGACCGAAGGGGAGAGAAAACAGAGGTAAGGGAAGTGAGCCTCGTTATAATCGGCGCGCTACAACATAGTATCGTGCCGATTACAAGGAAATAATCGTACTTTTGGGTCCCATTGTGATTCCTTAAGGGGGTGGATTATAAAGGGATCTCCTACGATTGTACTGTGCCCATTTTTACTTTTAGGACCCTAACATGCATGTAATAGTCATGCTGCAGTGAAGTTTAAATATATGATGTATAGACACACTGACATAAATGCAAACTGCTTTACACTTGTAAATATATATTACAGCAACACACTCCTGTAAATGATACAGGTGCATAAAAAGGCATGGCCTCATGCAGCTTAGAAAGAAGGGTGATTGGGACACAAACAAAGGGAACCCAGTTAACATTTACATGTGAAGAAAGTGAAAGGGAAACAGTTTTACTATGTGGAGGATCTGTGGAGCTGCCTTTTTGTTTTTTTGATTTTCTTCTCCTTTTAGGGAAAGTTCACACCACAAATGTATAATAGGTAAATTATATATAGGTAAATCGCCCCAAAACTACAATAGTGGGAAAGATGAAAAAAAGTCTAACCTGAAATGCTTACAGATGTTCTTTAAGCCATCAAACTAAGAGGATTTACAAAAGGAACATATTTACTTACTTATCTTACTATTTTGCAACGGATAAATATAGCAGCTTTTATTATGTGACGTTTTGGAACCGGTGTGGTTCCTTCATCTGACAAACAGTTATGAAGGAACCACACCGATTCCGAAACGTCACATTATAAAAGCTGATTCACTTAAGACTGGTGTGCCCAACTATATTCATCCTTTGCATGTACTTGCTGTTGGCTACAGTGTTGGAGCAACCAGCATTTTTCTATGTTTGTTACCCTTGTTTACCGGTGCAATACGAAATAACCCAGCACCAGCTATATAAGCCCCAAAGTGGGTAAATGTGCACACTCATATATAAGTTAAAAAACCTTTATTAAATTCACAGGGTTCTATATCTAAAAACATTTAAAATTACACCTATTCAGCCCATATATTATGACTAAACAAAAGTCAGTATAGGAGTTTATCATGAAGGTACATATAAATCGTATTAGTGTATATAGTATAAAGGCATAGCTACCAACTCCTTCAGTATAGTCAGTCAGACGTCATATATAAGCCAAAGTTGGGACCGCAAGCAGACGCGTTTCGCCCCTCAGCAATTTGGGGGCTTCCTCATGTGCCCAAAGATAAAGAGAGAATGATTCCTACCTAGCATGCCATTTAAATATCCATTGCCGATAGTTTTCCGCCGCAAGAAGATGACTTCATGCGCAAAATTGCGTTGTGACGTCACGTATAGTGTGCCGATTGCGCAAGTAAGCCTTAGCCAATCACAATGCTACAGTACTATCAATTACCAATCACATATTGCCAGCATCTAAACCAATCATGTAGCTAAAGCGCTTCCGGTAGCTAGGAGACCATTTAAACATAAATAAACCCTATTATGGTCCATTACTGTCAAGGTATCGTAGTAAGATTAGTCAATCTATGGTTTGTCAAAAAGTACAGCATCAATCTTTGTCAGAGAAGTATATACAAATATAAAGCCATTATTTGAGCCATTTCTAATATATACATGGTATACAAGATTGCTTATAAAGTGCACTTTGTTGCGCCCATTTCTTGGTGGTCAACTGGTACCAGACGAGTAAATAGCAAGTATTGATATACCGTATATACTCGAATATAAGTCGACCCGAGTATAAGTCGAGGTACCCATTTTTACCTCAAAAACGAGTAAAAACCAATTGACTCGAGTATAAGTCGAGGGTAGAGTAGTAGAAGGGAGTAGTAGTTTACAAACATCATGAGTGGAACTGCACACACTAACCCCAAAACACACTACCCTGTCCCTGACTCCTTACTCTCCCCCCAGCCCATGGAATAAAACCACTACCCTGTCCCTGACTCCTTACTCTCCCCCCAGCCCCAGGAATAAAACCACTACCCTGTCCCTGACTCCTTACTCTCCCCCCAGCCCCAGGAATAAAACCCTATTTCCCTGCACCCATCTTCTCTCACTACAAGTAAATCTGCAGCCTTACCTTTTCCATAGTTGCAGGAGAGTCCGGGCCCCGACATCATTCACTTGATGGAGGAATCCGGCTGCCGCATCCACTGATGGTCGCATCCACTGACGTCACTACTCGGCGCCGGTCTCATTTCCCGGCGACCCGCTAGTAGTGACGTCAGTGGATGCGACCATCAGTGGACGCGGCAGCCGGATTCCTCCATCAGTAAGTGACTGACCCAAGTATAAGTCGAGGTTCAGTTTTTAGGCTGTTATCACAGCCTGAAAACCTCGACCTATACTCGAGTATATACGGTATATGCATATTTAGAGGGATACCAAAATTAGCATCCTTAAGCTTTCATGGGTTGGCTCTTAAAGTTTAGTATCCAGGTCAACAGTTATGGATCCGGAGTTAGTCCAAACCCATCCCTTGAATCACATATATAGATATATAGGTAAGTAGAAGATAATTGATTAATCCATAGACAAATCTCTGGGAAATTCCAAAATGAATAGAGGACATCCTTAGGTTCTCAGGATTATGTATGGATATATAAGCCCACAATTATAGACACAGTATTGATCTAGATCCATCACTCAGGTCAAGTGTATATGTATCCTCAGAAACAATTCAAAGTGTACCATTTTCCATTATTAAAGATCACAATTAAGGTTTGTAGTATAAATAAAGTATATTTGCCGTTGTGAAGTACAAGTAAACATTCTTAAGTATAACAAGGCAAATGTCCGTGTATATTGATGAGCATGAATATCTATATTTTTTATCTATAATTTTACTGCAATGAAATCAAGATATTTCCTTTGATAAATAGTTTAGTAAAGGAGACAATGATCTTACTGAGCAGTATAAGATTCTAGGGTTCACTGTACCCATTTCAGAGTAACTATGCTTCTTTTATCCACATAGACTGGTACCCATAATCGTTGAATCCATTCTCCAAAATGTAAAAGGATTTTCTTGATCTGTAATGGAACACATAAAGTCATATATAGGGAGAAAAATCCATTGCTTCGTTCAAGCCCTTAGGGGATTTAGTTCCTAACATATAAATTCATCATGTCTCTTTTTTAAGTAATTCTTTGTTAACATCTCCTCCCCTTATCATTTCTCTGAGAGTGTCTATGCCCATACACTTAAGTCCATTTACAGTACCTCAAAGGAAATGCTCAGCAACGCTACTTAACATTTTGCCTTTATTGTTATCTCGGCTAGCCAATCTTATGTTTGATATATGGCTTACAGTACAGTTTCTTCTCACCCTAAGAAACAATTCCCTGGAGCAGTCTCTGAGGATGAGCACTCTTATAGTGTAGTAGAGAGTTTGTAGAGGTCTCTTTCCTAAATAGTTTGCTTTTTAACTTGCCTTCCCATTTTTCAATGTGAACGTCCAAGAAATGAACTCCCTGTGTAGAGATTTCTCTCGTAAAATAGATGTTAAATGCATTATTGTTAAGACTGTCAATAAAGGAGTTTAACAGGCCGGGGGGGCCACGCCAGATGAAAAATATATAGTCAATAAAGCGTAACCAGAGCTCTATATGGTTTATATAGTGTTCCATCTGGTCACAGAAGACGTGCTCCCTCTCCCACCAACCCAAAAATAGATTGGCGTAAGAGGGAGCACATCTCGCACCTATTGCGGTCCCCCTAACCCACAGAAAGAACTCTCGATCGAATGTGAAAAAATTGTGCTGTAATACAAATTTTAGCAAGGTCTATTAACCATGCCCCCGGATACTAAGAAGTATTTGGCAGCCTCTAATCCTTCCTTATGTCCTATATTGCTATATAAGGACTCGACATCACAAGTAACCAATATATGTTCTTCACTCACACCAATGCTGTTAATTTTCATCAATAGATTGGAAGTGTCTCTTACATAGGAATTAAGACTTAGAACATGTTTTTGCAGATGAGCATTAATATAACTACAAGCATGCTCACCCAGACTTCCAATACCTGATACAATTGGTCTGCCCGGGGGTGCTTGCAAATTCTTGTGCACCTTGGGTAATAGGTAAAATGTTGCCATCACCGGTGTCTCAATATGAAGGAAGGCTGCTTCTTTTTTGTCAATAATGTGGTCCTGAACAACTGCATCTATTAATGTCTTAAGTATATTTTGATAGTGTACAGTTGGATCTGCAGGAAGACAAACATAATTAAGCTTATTATTCAGATGTTTCTTAGCTTCTTTGATATACATATCCTTTGGCCCAATTACCACATTAGCTCCTTTATTGGAGCGTTTAATTTCCGCATCTGATAGTTGTCTTAACTCCTGTAGGGCTTTTTTCTCCCCTTTCTCGAGATTGTAATGTAGCGTTTGGTCAAAGGTAAGATGCTCTATATTTATATTTGTATATGCTTCTCTGACAAAGATTGGTGCTGTACTTTTTGACAAACCATAGATTTACTATGATACCTTGACAGTAATGGACCATAATAGGGTTTATTTATGTTTATATGGTCTCCTAGCTACGGGAAGCACTTTAGCTACACGATTGGTTTAGATGCTGGCAATATGTGATTGGTAATTGATAGTACTGTAGCATTGTGATTGGCTAAGGCACCGGTTTACTCGCGCAATCGGCGCGCTATACGTGAAGTCATCTTTTTGCGGCGGAAAGCTATCGGCAATGGATATTTAAACGGCATGCTAGGTAGGAATCATTCTCTCTTTATCTTTGGGCACCTGAGGAAGCCCCCAAATTGCTGCTCGCGGTCCCAACTTTGGCTTATATATGACGTCTGACTGACTATACTGAAGGAGTTGGTAGCTATGCCTTTATACTATATACACTAATATGATTTCTATGTACCTTCATGATAAACTCCTATACTGACTTTTGTTTAGTCATAATATATGGGCTGAATAGGTGTAATTTTAAATGTTTTTAGATATAGAACCCTGTGAATTTAATAAAGGTTTTTTAACTTATATATGAGTGTGCACAGTAGTTCTTTCTCTCTTGGCTCTCTGCATTTGGTATCTTACAGTTTTCTCTCATATTTTTAGGATATTGTTTTCTTTTAACTGCTTGAAAGGGGCTAGCTCTATATGAATTATTCCATTCAGAAAGTAGTAATTCCCTTAAAAATCTGGAAACAGGAAAGTTCTATTAAAGGGCATGTCCACCCCCAAAACTATAATCCCCCCAACTACTGGCCCCACCATGTAGTGTAGTTTAATCCTTACCTCACATCCCAGCTCCATAGGGTTCTCCTGTAGTCCCCTCCCAAAGTCCCAAAAACTGACCACAGGAGGCTAGCAGGTCCATATAGGACACTGCCTGCTACCTGGCTCCGGAGATCATTGCCATGCGTACTGCAGCCCTTTCCCCCTCCCTCCCCTCCCTCTCCCTCCCGTTCTGCATCCCTCCCCTAGCATAAATCCCCTTTAGAGTAGTAATCCCCCATGTCCCCCAGCCCCAACCGCATAATTTTTATTTTTATAAAGCTCCCCAAACTTTTACTTACCTCTCCGCTTTCCTACGCTGAAGTGAGCTGCCGGCAGCCGCGTCCGTGATTGGCTGCCGCTCAGCCAATCACAGATGCGGCTGCCGGTCCCGCCCCTCTGCTTGCATTTCCTCGCAAGCAGAGGGCCGGGAGCGCGTCGGAGGAAGGAGGGGAGGTAAGTAGAGTTTGGGGGGCTTAAAAAAAAAAATAATGCGGTTGGGGCTGGGAGCCCATGGGGAATGGCATACCAAAAAGTGAAATTTAGGGTGGACATGCTCTTTAAACTAAAACTGCCATTTCGCAGTAGTATATATGTATCTTTACATTTTGGCATAGCCTTTTAGTTCTCCTTTCATACTAATAAAGCTTCTGGACCTGATCAAATAAATGCAGTCCTTGGAGGACTACCGTATGTTTTAGTTTCAACTTTTATAGAGATGTGCCTCTGGATTGGAAAAAAAACTGACCTAATACCAATGCTCAGGACCTGTACCATCATTTACATACTGGAAAGTTTGATGTTGTTTCATTGTCTTTTAATTAAACTGTAATCAGAATGAGCATCTTGTCAAACAAACTTGCTTCTTTTTAATGAGGAAGTAAAAATATTAATTCTGTTGTAGCACTAATTGTACATTGATTTACCTAGGGTTTTTGATACTCTGTCGCAATTAGTTACTATTATGTAAAGAAAAAAAAAAAAAAATGTCAATGGGCTAGGAAAAAGTTAAAAAAGCAAAAACATTGAAAAGCATCACTCTTGACAATTTACCGTAGATGAGGCATACAACAGGTACACTGTCTACATCCTTAGTATCAATATGCTGCCCTGGATATATAAATATATTCCTGGTCACAGGTCCAAAGTTTTATTGTTCTGAACTCTGAGCCACTTCATTATCACTTTTTTTCTTGTGACATCATGCAAGACCCATATTAGGGAGATTCAATAGAATAGAATCCCGAATAGAAAACCGAACTATGGGACTCGCAGATATTCCCTCTATAGGGCCAGCGTTTGGGTGGGGTCTTTAAACAATTAAGCTTACCAACCCTTCCCTGCAGACTATAGTTTGCACTGGTCCAGAATCCCCTTTCTGCTTGCACACTGCAATCTGCTGTTCCACTCCTCCTGGTGCCCATAGACTGTTACATAGATTTTAGTTGATCTATGCGTGAGAAGCAGCATTTTTTCCCCCAAAAATGTATCCAGTCTGCCCTGTGATTGACAGTATAGAGCAGGGATTCTCAAACAGTGTGCCTCCAGATGTTTTAAATCTACAAATCCCAGCATTCTCTAGCTTCCCTATGTAGCTGAGGAATGCTGGGAGTTGTGTTTTAATACATCTGAAGGCATAACATTTAAAAATCCCTAGCATAGTGAACTGTATCAACATTAACCCTGCAGCTGCCTAGGTGATTGCTGAGACTGGGTTTAGATACAGTACTTACTGTTCCTACTCGACTGTGATGGAGCAGGAAGAGGGACATTGAGAGATCCTGGTTGCAGTTGTATAGCTAATTGGCCAAATTGCATTATACAACTGTGAGGGCAGTGTGTGTATGTATCAATATATATAAAAGTCTACATATGTGTGTATGTTCCACAAAAACTTCTGAACGGCTGGGCCAATTTTGATGAGACTTACACATGTCCTTTAGGACCTGTGAAAAAAACATAGGCTACTTTACAACTTTTACAAACCACCTTTTATCCCTTTTTACAACCCCTTTTCATTCTTGTATTGAGAGGAACTCTAAGGCTTTCTCACCTGCACAGTGCTGAACTTCAGAATATGCAAATAAGGAACAAACAGGGTTATTCAATAAAAATTCTTATAGTTTAAAATGGTGCTAATTTTGCCCCAACCAATCAGATATTAGCTTTCAAATGTTAAATAAGATCGGATTGGTTGGGGCAAAAGTAGCACCATTTTAAACGATAAGAACTTTTATTGAATCTCCCTGAAAGACTTCTGGGAATTTACCATGTTTCCATGGAGGCTTTTAGGAAACTATATCTCTAAAAAGACTTTTACAGCATTCCACAAGCTAAATGCAAAAACCAGAGCGCCAACTACAGACCGGTTTTGGCTTTATTGAGCCATCATCAGTTTAGTGCAGGCCTCTGGTTTTGCAGTGTGAAGCGCCTATAGACCGACGTCACCAATAAATTAAATAGGATAGGGAGACAATAAAGGCTTTGAAACTCCCCTTTCAGCAATATGCAAATAACTTCAGAATAGACAGACAAGATAAGAACCATTTCAGTTAACTCAGGCAAGAGTCAAGATCAGGGGAGGACTGGGACCTTTTGGTCTGGGGGACAAATACAACTAAGTGGCCCTTTCACCACATTTCCACATTCCACCCTTTTGACCAAATCCAATTTGACCAAGGCCACACTGACTTTGTTTAATTTATGCCCATTTTTAAGACCACTATTCCCATTTTACATTGTTGTATATGATGTGGTTAAGATAACAGTAACAGACTAATAAACTTGAGAGCTTACAAATACTAGGTAGTGAACTGGAGGGCTGACTAACACAGGTTTATGAACTGGAGGGCTGACTAACACTGGGTAATAAACAGCATGGCTGACTAACACTGGCTAATGGACTGGGGGACTTACAAACACTGTCTAATAAGCTAGAGGGCTTACCTAATGAAATGGAGGGTTGACATGCACTGCTAATAAACTGGGGGGCTGACTAACACTACTAATAAACTGGAAGGCTGACTAACACTGCTAATGAACTGGAGGCCTGACTAACACTACTAATGAACTGGAGGCCTGACTAACACTGCTAATGAACTGGAGGGCTGACCACACTGGCTAATGAACTGGATGACTGACAATACTGGGTAAGGAACTGGAGGGCTGACAATACTGGGTAATAAACATATGGGGTGACAATATTGGGTAATGCATTGAAGGGCTGGCAATCTCGGGTAATGAATTGGAGGGCTGACAATACTGGCTAATGAACTGTAGGGCTAACTAACAATGGCTAATCATATGGAGGGCTGACACTATTGGGTAATAAACTGGAGTGCTGACTATCTTCTAAAGAACTGGAGGGCTGATAACACTGGCTAATGATCTGAAGGGCCAGCCTTCAGATCAATACTGAAGATCAATAATGGTAAATGAACTAGAGGGCTGACACTGATAATGAACTGGTGGGCTGACAACAGTGGCTATTGATCTGGCGGGCTGACACTACTGGGTAATGAACTGGATGGCTGACACTAATGGGTGATGAACTGGAGGGCAGACAACACTGGCTAATGAGCTGAAGGACTGACAACACTGGCAAATTATCTGAAGTGCTGACAATACTGCGTAATGAACTGGAGTGCTGACAAGGCTAATGAACGAGAGGGCAAACAATACTAGGTAATTATTTGAAGGGCTGACAACACAGGCTAATGATCTGGAGGACTGACAACACTGGCAAATGATCTGGAGGGTTGAAAATACTGGGTAATTTTGTGGAGGGCTGACAACACATTCCAAACAATACTTCGTAATAAACTTAAGGGCTGGCAAGGCTAATGAACTGGAGGGCTGACAACACAAGCAAATGATCTGTGGGGCTGACAACACAGGCTAAACAATACTGCGTAATGAAATTTTAAGGGCTGACAAGGCTAATGAACTGGAGGGCTGACAACACTGGCTAATAATCTGGTTGGCCCAGCAAATTAAAAGAAATGTTTCATGCCCAGCAGCACACAGACCTATAAATATAAAATGCCCCCATTGCCCAGAAGCCCACTGAGTGATAAATATAAAATGCCAACCAGCACACAAACTTGTAAATACTGTATAAAAAGTCCCCATAGACCATAAAAGTAAAGCCACTTACTTTACTGACGATGAGTATCTGAAACCCGGACCTCATAAGTAAAGGACTCCACTCCAGCAAGTTGCAACCATTCATTGCTCTCTTGTTCACACGTGCACACGAGTGGGAGCACCCACGAGCAGGAGATAGAGTGGAGCTTGTCAAGACGCAGGGCTACAGGAAAGCATTGCAGGGGCGAGCTGCGAGCAAACCTTCCTGTAGGCTGCACGCCCGACTGGCCAGGCAGTGTTAGGAACATCTGTTTTTTTTTTTTTTTTAAACTTTATTTATGGGGGGGCGGAGCCTGACCGAGCAGCATGGCAGACGTATACTAGGAGAGCTCTGCACTACAGAGGCCCTAAAAGCTATATTTTAAAGCCAAAAGTGAATCTATGAGAAGGGAAAAGAGGTCTTAACCTTACAGAAATGGCTCCACCAAAAAAACAAGCTGAAAACAAGTGAGAACTGACAAATTACTTCCCTAAATCGGACACTCCCCCGGACGACACACAGGCCGCACAGCCCAAGAAGCATGGCACCAGCGTCGCTTCCCAACAGAGCCCTGTAACAAGGGAGGACATCGCCAAACTGTATAAAGACCTAGAAGCGGTGATCACAACTGGCCACACAAATACAGTTTTAGAGATGAGACGAGAAGTGGCGGCACTGGGAGAACGGGTGTCGGAACTAGAGCACTCACAGGGCCACGTGGCGAGATACTGCAGCCAGACGGAGGCCGATATCAATGAGCTCCGGACGCAGCTACAGTCACTACAGGACGCACAAGAGGATTCCAAAAATCGATCTTGCAGGCGCAATATTCGTATTAGAGGCATCCCAGAGGATGTTAAAAATCTCACTCTGTACCTGGAGGCTTTGTTCCACATGTTGGCGCCGCAACTTTCATACAACGACCTAAAGATGGACCGTGCACACAGGGCCCTACACCCCCCGTCTGGTCCGGACCAACCACCTAGGGACATCATAACGTGTCTCCATTATTACACCACAAAGGAAACCATACTGAAGGCCGTCCGCAATAAACCCTCAGTGGAATATGAGGGCCACACTTTGCATTTTTTTCAGGACCTTGCTCCCAGAAATCTGGCGCAAAGAAGGAATATGCGGCCCCTGACGGAAATACTCCAGAGCAGAAAAATCCGATATAGATGGTGTTTCCCCTTTCGGCTGCAGGTTCAACATAATGGAAAAACCCTGTATGCTACCACCATGGAGGACGCACCCGAAATGGTGAGATCGCTTGGCATAGAAGGAGAAGCCATAAACCCTCCTATAGCAAAAACCACGAGAATCTCCCCACCAAAGGACATTTGGACTCATGTACCTTCCCCCCATGATGCGCCTAAATAATGGTAAGAACATCCTATAAACTTTATACAATAGCCCTATTATTAAAACAGATGACATGGACTCTAGGTGGGAGGTTTTTGTTGTCCTGTAATAGACAGAAACAGGCATGGGAGTGAAAGAAACGAGGGATCAGGTATCACTAGCACCAAACCCCCAATTTTAGGAGGGAACCCAGCCCTGCATGACCTGTGCCTCTAGAAGACTGCAGAGAGGCATTTGTGTCTGGGACGGAGGGATCGGATCCAGATAGGGCAGCTACTGAGGTATATCCGGCTGCACCAGCAAATCTGTAAGACCCTAAATGACTAAAACTCACTCGGATGGCATCCGTGACTAAATTGATCCTGACGAGATGATCCACCATCTTCTGTCGGAGATAGATGAGAGACACAGTATGAGGGCCACCCGAATCCGGTTAACCGTCTTCTCACCACACATGGAACAGAAGGGGGAAGATAGCTGGAAGTGGGTTTGTGAACAATCTATAATTTGGACATGGGCACGGTGGGATCCAACACACGGGTATCTGAACCTGCACCTATTTTAAACGAGGGAGACACAGAGTAAGGAAAAAGCCTGAACTTTGTGACCCACCACATAGCCTACAAAAAGGACCTATAAAGAGCCTACATAAACATCTTAAAACTATCGAGATTCTGATTCTAAGAGGCTCCGAAGAAGAACTCCAGATTTCTACAATAGCTAAGTCTACTACTGAGCTATATTGATATTTAAATAAGTATTGAAATAATTACTGTGCCTTTTATGTTTAAATGTTTGTGTAGAGAAAATATTTGTGTACAAAGTTTTGAAACGCTATATCAATAGCAATATTATAATAGCATGTCAGGCCTGCATATACAACGGTGATAGAAACCGTAAGCCTGATATGCTATGGTACAATCAAATACCAAAGATATATTTGTCGCTATCCCCACCTTTAACCACCCGAACACATTTTCCATAATATCCCATATATATCTCCCCTTATATAGCGACAGGTCTATCCATGTTTATAATTTCTGTAGGGTTTACTTAAAAACTGTTTAATTACTGTGAATTTACCCTTTAAAATTATAGAATAACAGAGGCAAGAATAGTTGGACTAGAACAGCTATGCATACTCTAATTTTAGACTTAAATAACTATATAGATATTAGAATAACTGTTAAATTTTACATAGTCAGTCTGATCAATATGTCTTAAACCTTTAACAAATCAGATATGTTGAATTGTTATGTGAATATATGACTTATGAATAATCTATAATATATGTCTCTGTTAAGTTAGCAGCCCTGTAAAGCTACAGCACCAAACAATAAGACTTGATATGATAACTGAAGAAAGGGACTGGATAATGTGCGATAATGTGTCTCTCTTGCTAACCTCTTTCGACCCCTGCAGTCTTTGGGTCTCCCTCTCTGTTTTGCCTATATCTCCCCACAATTCCCTCAAGACAAAAGCTTGTAAATATTTATTAAAAGCCTCTGTAGGCTCTCCCTAGTGGTTAAACCACTTAAACACGTAGCCTCACCTCACTTGCCACAGACTCACCCCCCAGATTTGTGGCTAACTTTGCTACGTATAATTACCTATTGAGACACACTTGATGTGTACCCCCAGTTACTGTTTTTTTAATTTTATAGTTATTACCGCAGCTTTAGAAAAAACTCAATGTCCTGACTCTGTAATTGGGAAAACTATCCCACAACGACTTGTCTCTAGTAACTCTAAAAACAATAAATACTACATCTACAAACTGGTACCAAATAATCTGACAACCCTAGATATCAAAATAGTATGGTACCCACCATGAAAAATGACAATTCTGACAAAAAACTCATAGAACTGAATATTGTGACGCACAACATGAAAGGAATCAACAGCCCTACTAAGAGAAAAATGGCCCTGCAGCAGTACTAACGGGAGAGAGCCCATATAATAGGTATTCAGGAAACCCATTTTATTAGAGGCAATTAACCAAGGTATTGGGGAAAACAATACTCCTCACATTTTTTTGCCTCGGACGTCACAAAAAGAGGAGGGGTAGCGATCTTAATCCACAAATCTATCCCCTTTTTATTACACAGCAGTATCAGAGGACCCAGAGGTGACTACTTAATCTTGACAGGCCAAATTCACACAACAAAATTCACCCTAGTGAACATCTACGCACCGACAACTAACGCGAAAGCATTTTACAAAAAAATAGAAAACCACCTACTAAACAAGGACCTAGGTAAACTGATTGTATTAGGAGACTTCAACACTAGCATAAACACTCAAATAGATAGATCAAAACCCTCCTCAACCACGTCCCCTACTTCATCCTCTAAACCGTTGACCTCTTTTCTGAAATTGTTTAATTTGTGGGATTCTTGGCGTATTAGACACCCATCAGAGCGAAAATACACATTTTATTCGTATCCACACGTGGTATACACCAGGATCGATTACATATTCTTACCAGCCCAGTTGATCCCCTTACTTAAAGACTCAGAAATATCACCAATTACGTGGTCAGACCATGCACAGGTAACTACTTCATTACTGAGCATGCTTACAACCAAACCCACCTATACTTGGCGTCTAATTGAAGCCATACTCTCAGATGAAGCAACTACAAAGAAACTAACAACACACATTAAAGAATATTTTGAATTCAACACCAAAGAAGATTTGGATTTCTCAACTATATGGGCCGCCCATAAGGGGACAACTAATCAGCATAGCAACACATTGTAAACGACAAGAATCAAAAACACTAACAGACAAACTAGACAAACTATCCTCCCTAGAAAACCAACACAGCCAACAACACAACAGAACACTAGAAAGAGAAATAACGAATCTCAGGGGCGATATTAACCTACAACTTTCAGCCAAAGCCGAAAAAGCAATTCGCCTCACTAAACAATGCTACTTTATACGGAAAAATAAAGCCAACACAATGCTCGCACGCAAGTTGAACAACCGTTTAACAGCATGGCACAAAACCGTTTACTACCGCTCACCAACCCCCAAGGTACAACCATATATAACCCAATCGATATCTTAGCAACATTTTCCACATATTACAAAACACTCTATAAGGGAGACACAGTAAACAAAGACAAAATAAGGGAAGAACATATACACCAATATCTGACAGAGGCTCAACTGCCACAACTAACTTCGCAGAACAAACACACCCTGAACTCTCCCATCTCCCCACAGGAATTGAAAATGGCTATCAAACTTATGAAAGCCAACAAAGCCCCAGGCCCAGATGGGCTTACGATGGCATACTACAAGAAACTACACAAACCCTTACAGACTCCACTACTGACCTTCTTCAACAGCATGTTAACAGGACAAAAACCCATTCACAAAGATCTACCAAATGCACATATAGTAGTTATACCAAAAGAAGAAAAAGACACAACAAATTGCGGCAACTATAGACCGATATCATTAATAAACTTAGACATGAAACTATTTACCAAAATACTAGCCATGAGACTAGCAACAATACTCCCCTCCCTGGTACATTTTGACCAGACCGGATTTGTCCCCGGTAGACCGACCACAGACAATGTAAGATGGACACTACAAGTACTTAATTACGCCAGAATTAACAACATTCCCTCATTGGCACTTTCTATTGACGCAGAGAAAGCCTTTGATAGGGTGGACTGGAGATTCTTAGAATTGACGCTACAACACTTTGGTTTCAACAATGCTTTTATGAACGCTATCAAATGCCTTTATTCCTTTCCCTCAGCAAGGGTATCAAATATGGGTTTCCTGTCTGCTTCCTTCCCTATTCATAATGGCACTAGGCAGGGATGTGCCATTGCGAACAAGTTAGGGTTAAATGAAAGCCTGCAGTATTTCCTTTAAAATGAGCTGAAAATCAAATATCTGTCTGGAGCCTGTGAGAAATTACATTGAGGTGAATGTTCAAACTTCCTACTTCCAGTAGGTTGAGAGACATCACTACCTGACCTCTGCCACACCTGTCCACCCCAGGGGAGAAGCATGCTCAGTTAAGACCTATTGCTGGGGAAATCAGGAAGTACCTGGGGGGAATATTGACAGTTGAGAAGGAGAGCCTATTAATGCAGCCAAAAGTTGGACACATGTCTGAAAACAGGAAGTGTTCAAGCAGGAAGTAATATTGCTGAACCTTTCCAGCAATAACATCCCTCAAATTTTATCTAGAGATGTGATTTCAGTCTTTTTTGAAGGTATGATGGAAAGCTTTTTTTTTTAATAATTCTTACTGGTTTGGAAAAGTTTGAGACTACAGTTACCCTTTAAGTTCACAAACACCCAGTGTGATAGTCATCCCCCCAGTTCACAAATCACCCACTGACAGTCAGCCCTCCAGTTCACAAATCCCCCAGTGTGACAGTCAGCCCTCCAGCTGACAAATCCCCCAGTGTGACAATCAGCCCTCCAGTTGACAAATCATCCACTGTAACAGTCAGCCCTCCAGTTCACAAATTCCCTGATGTGGCAGTCAGCCCCCCAGTTCACAAACACCCAGTGTGACAGTCAACCTCCCAGTTCACAAATCACCCACTGTGACAGTCAGCCCTCCAGTTCACAAATCCCCCAGTGTGACAGTCAACCCTCCAGTTCACAAATCCCCCAGTGTGGCAATCATCCCTCCAGTTGACAAATCACCCACTGTAACAGTCAGCCCTCCAGTTCACAAATTCCCTGGTGTGGCAGTCTGCCCTCCAGATGACAAATCCCCTAGTGTGACAGTCAGCCCTCCAGGTCACAAACACCCAGTGTGACAGTCAACCTTCCAGTTCACAAATCACCCAGTGTGACAGTCAACCTTCCAGTTCACAAATCACCCACTGTGACAGTCAACCTTCCAGTTCACAAATCACCCACTGTGACAGTCAGCCCCCCAGTTCACAAACACCCAGTGTGACAATCAGCCCTCCATTTCACAAATCACCTACTGTGACAGTCAGCCCTCAGTTCACAAATCCCCCAGTGTGACAGTCAGCAGTCCAGTTCACAGTCAGACCCCCAGTGGGGTCTGTTATATTTTTGGTGCAGGACTACTTGCGTGTCGGTTTATTTTTGGGTGTGCAGTTTGGTTTGCAGGTCTAACTACTTGCAGGACGGGTTGGGTGCAGTTATGCCACAAAGGTGGTGTGGGTTGGGTAACTGTTTTGGGGATGCAGGTTGGGTTGCGGGTCTGTTGGAGTGTGGGTCATGTTTTTTTCGGTTGCTGGTCTGAAAAATTTACCCATGTAGTACTTTAATCTGTCCATTGTGCTGCCATTTCTTGGTGAATCAAGTGACCGTCCAGCTGAGAAACGAAGGGAAGGTGACTTAATAATAAGTGCATAATAAGTTATTATGCACTGAAAGTCAGTGGATATTCTAGATGTAAAGCCTCTCACCAAGGAAACTTATTGAGGAGTGGGATCTTACTTCATTTATCTAAACCGATTTCTCTCCAGACAGATTAAATGAACTACAAAAAGTGACTCCTGAAAATACCTACCATCAAAAAATACAGACATTGCCTCAGTCACACCAGTCTTCTATTATGAATGTCATAGAACAAATATATCTTCCTTAAGTGAACATGGATTTATTCTATGTAGCTACAACCCAGGTTTCTTGAAATCATTTGCAAAAAGCTATACTGGAGCTGCTAATAAAAAGTCAAGTCCTGGATATGATGCCTTTAATCTGTTTTTTGAGACACATTTGTTAGAAGATACTTTACAGACTTGAGGCAGTGGACGAGTACTGCTCAATCTATTGATGCCCTATCTTTATCTCTCTTTTTGGGTTGCTAGGTGAGAAACCTGATCTCCAATACAGATTGACTTTACCTGGATATACTTACCTTTTACTTTTTATTCATTTTAGCAGTTTTCTCAGTTTTCTTGGATGAATGGGCTGTGGGCCCACCAGGGAATCCCCCTGTAACCATAAGGGCCAGTCCGACACTGGTTGTATATATATATATATATATATATGTGTGTGTGTTTTCTATTCAGAGCTTTGTGATTTACCATCCCGGGGAGCTGCATAGTGTGGCTGTCATGTAAGTCTATCTTGCCAGTATTCTTCATTTGGCCTTTATTTCGTGTTTTACGGTAATATCACAAATGGGCGAATACAGGTTTTGAGTCAACTCGCGGATCTCGCAGGACTTCAGGAACACACGCAAACTACAAATGACGACTCCAAGGTGGATTTAATCACACTGCCGAGAAAGCCTCATAGGCAAAAATGCATTCCAGCTGCTCTGTATCCCTCTTCCTACCATCCCTTCTTTGAGTTGTCCTATATGTACATATGTACTACGTGTATATGCTGACCAATATACTGACTATGGACGGATAAGTATAGCTACCTTTCAGTTCTTATATTATGCACTGATCTGTAAGTGTGGGCGACTTTTATGGTAGGTTTTTCTATATTCTCTATAATCACTTAGCCTAATAGCAGCCATTTTGTTCTCTGACTCCATTTTGTTTTATATTATTGTCGTGTTATTGCAGATGTTTGCTTTCTAAATGTTCTGAGCTCAAGGTCTTTGTCTCCCACATTGTGTGTCAGCCTGACTCTATCTTCATATTCCAAGGTTTTAGTACGTCATCTGCAGACACTGTGTCTGGCACGCCCCTTTTTTCTTTGTGTGAAAACCCAACGTAATAACTAAATAAACGCCGTTAATTTTTACTACAAAAATGTGTGGTTCAACTTATCTCCCGGCGCTGTAAAAGGTCTCTTAGTGGTCTGACAGGCATCAGGTCCGGCGAGGCTAGAATAGGATATTTATTCTTTCAACTAGTGTCAGAAGGAGTGTTAAATTCTGAAAGAGTTTTATTCCCTGAGTGGAATGTAAAAACTTGGTGCGGGGGTTCTAAAGAGTTATTGAGTAAGGTAGACTCCCGCAGGTGGCGATCTGCATTTTTAGTTTTCTTTGGAAGAGTTAACTGGGGCCGTACAAGAGATATATTTCCCCTGATTGATAGGATCCCTATGCGGGTGGGACCCGAACTTGTGGTTGGACTACAAGATAATACTCCCGCAGGCGGCGACCTGACCATATAGTAATGTTTTCTCCATGCACCTGAGGAAAGACCACACTGGTTGAAACATGTCGTGCTGGTATCTCCAATAAAGCACGGTTGGCACACATGCTATTTATGGCTCTGTGTGGACAATTTGTTGCTATTTGGAAGTTATAAGGGAAGTGGTGAACCCTTCACACAATCTGAGCCTGCTGAAAAGACTTAAGGACCTGGGCTGGGTACATTTGTTTGTTTTCTCCATTCCCCAAATGAACTGGACCACACTGTCCGTTCTATAAATGGTTAGCTTAACTCTTACCGTCCCCAATCCCTAGGAGTTAGGGATTGGGGACGGTAGAGTTAAGCTAGGTACACACAGTACAGATTTCTGCATACACACAGTCCGAGCGTTCTACCTATAGGGAGAACGCTCGGGAATGTGTGTTTCCATGGCCGCGCTAGAATCCTATAGGGAGTCTAGCGCGGCCGATGGAAATTTTCGGCCTTTCCCGAACGAGCGTACGGCCGACCGATCGTTCGGCTGCGCGCGCTCGTTCAGGAAACGAACGTACACACAGTAACGATAAAAGCCCCGATACCGTCGGATCCGACGTATCGGGGCTTCGTTACTGTGTGTACCCAGCTTAAAGCTTACCCATTTATAGAACGGACAGTGTGGTCCGGTTCATTTGAAGTTCGAACTTCTGAGTGTGTTTCTTTGCTAGCTAGCATTATACGGAACATTAAGAGACCTTACCTTTGTATGTCTTGTGTGTTTTATGTGTAACAGTTTTGTCTGTCAAATTTGTTAATTAGCTGAGCTTGCTTTGCGCTTATGGTTAACCTTCTTGCTTACAGGATGGAAAGTTTCACAGTAAGGCATCTGACCCAAACATTATAAGTCATTTAAAGTATATTAAAGTGTTTTAATTCTAAGTTTACAGGTTTCCAATGTGTGGGAAAATACTGATAACAAGACTGGTACAGAAGATCCGAAGAATTTTCCTGGAGGATTAGGTGATCCGTATTGGTGGTACAATTTATGGCAATCCATGGTTTGATAATATATTGGGTTGGATAAAAGATGTATATTCTCATTGAGAGCTCTTTTAGTGAATTTTATTATAAATCTAGTTATATTAATAAGTGAGGTTAAATTTGGTTAATGCTGGTTTCACTTAGAATGTTTGGACTCTATGTTTTCTATTATAAATGTATTTTCCTTCTTGGATTTTTAAGGTAAAATTCTGTGTCTATTCATTTTCTGCAGTGTCTGACACCCACTTCCCCCTCCTTCTCAGTGGCAACTCGCTTCCCCCTCCTTTTTTCCTTTTGGCTCGTGGGAAACGAAAGTAGATTTCATGTCTAACTAGTTTTAATGGGAATTACATAATTGCAAATAGAGGTAGAAATGTCTATGGAAGTTTTTTATATATTATAGAGGTTTTTGAGAGAGTGAAGATTTAGGATGTGGCAGAGTTTCTGGTGGTTTTCAAAGAGGAGTTATCAGAATGATCAGCTTAATAATAATAGAGAGGTTATTTGTAATAAATTAGATCATTAGTGCGACCCGTTATATCTATATAGCTAAGTAGGATGTGAAAATACAGTCACAAATAGATATCCCCTATGATGGCAGTTGTAATGGATTTTCCCACAAGTGATTCCCTTGCTGTGGTACAGCTCATGGACAGAATGTGTAATCCTATTTGTGTTCTTCATATACAAGGTAATCTGTTTAAGTTTTTTTAATGATACAGGGACTGTGTGCTTCTCTATCAAAGCTTCCTTATATTAATGGTCCCTCAGCTGATTGCAAGCCTTTTGTAGAGATTTATTGGGGTACCTACAGAGACTAAGAATACAAAATATTTGTCACTAATAGGGATGATGGCCTATTGTTATTGTCTTATTTTTCCTTTAAATTATTACCAGATTACCCCATTAACTTGATAATATTGGAATTAGTAAGTAAATTGTGTATCTTAATTTTCTTTAGTGGCATAACTTGTTGGAAGTACGGATTATTTTTTTAATGCCCTAACCCCCTTTTACAGGATATAATTAATAGTATTCTGCCAATGGTTTGTACCTTTGTAAAGCAATGAGTAATTACAAAGACTATCTTCCTAGTTTATACCCCTATTATAACCCGCTCATAATACAGATAGTTCCTATAGTTTTGGATATTTAAGCCCTTATTAGCATTTCTGCCAATACCCAATGTAATACAGTTGTTGATTTTGAGATATGCCTTGTTTCTGCATGTCAGCTGGTGCTACGGCTCAGTCTTTTTGTATTCATTTTTTGAAAAGTCCCAATTTATGTGTCACTGTTTGACATAAAGACTTGGTGGACTTGCCAGTGACAGACTCTATGGCTCTCTGTGAAGTGTTAAAATAATAATGGGTTCAGCCACATGGTTCTAGGATTAATGAAATTGTTGAAATATGTTAATTGTCAAATATGTTAATGTGGTTATTGTGTATCCAGAGCATGGAGGTATGTAAAAGTTCTCTCTCTCCTCAGTTGTGTTGCATCAAAAGCTTTAAGAAAATGCAATATTGCAAAGACTCAGTTCAATATCTTGGTTGTATAATATCTAAGGGTGAACATCTGGTCAGCCCCGCCAGAGATAAAGATATTTGCGTCTCAAACACCCTGTAATAAAGCTGAATTGGTCAGCTTCATGAACTTTTAGCAACAATGAATCCCAGCCAGCTCCCTCTGGGACCAAATGCACCATTAAAGACTGTCCAAACATCATTCTATGGACACCGAAAATGACAAAGAATGTTTAAATAATTGTAACCCCTGCTCTGAGCTTTTTGAATTATGATAAATCTTTTCATTTATATTATAAGAGAACATTGTAAAATCATGGTGGCAGTTTTATCACAATATCACAGAGACACCTTGAAACTAGTCACTTATTTTTTCTAAATTATTGGCAGTCACTGTTCAGAGGATGCCTTAATGTTTGTGCACCTCTGCAGCTTGTGCAATGGCCGTTGAGGCCTCCAACTCTATTATATTGGGCACGGAGAATGTTTAATTAACATCCAATCATGTTTTATAAATGCTAAAGAATAGAATATGAACTATCCGATACCTCACAGAGTATGAGGTTATTTTAAATCCATATCTAAAAGTTAGATATATTCCGGTCTTACCCATGGTATATTCCTTTTATTTACTGTATTAAGATTACAGGCTAAATTAATACCCAAGCAATTAATATTTAAAATATAGGTGTAAATCTCTCCCCAGTCCGATTTGATTCTCTACCAATTAGAGCTGGTATGGTTGTAAGTGTTTGTGTATAGTGTATATAGATCTTCAATTCCCAGATTCTGTTTAGAATTTAGTCCGTTCCCATGTTTTGTTCATTTAGCTTAATCTTTTCTTTAACCCGTACTTTTTGTTGTGTACGTGTTTTGTTGAAGGTTTAAGCTGTTAATTCATTGTTTCCAGGTATGATTTTAATGTTGTTGGTTTTTGGTAGAATTTGGCAGTAGATAGTTTATAAATGAGAATGGTGAGATGACTTTATATTGATTTAATTTGTGGATTATTATCTTCCTTATGTTTTAGTTGTTTAAATAAAATGATTGTGAATTCTTTTCATGTTGTTAAAAGGGAATGTTTATCTCATATATGTGTTAGTTGCTATTCTTTTCTCCATTCTTTTGTTTCTTTCCTGCATTCATACTTTTCCCTGAGAATGTTATTATTTCAATTTAAGTTTTTTGTTTTCTCCCAGTTCATTTTTTTTAAAGATTTTTTTTTTTCAAGCATTGTTTTTAGACCTTTTGGGTCTTTATTAAGAGGGGATAGTTATAGTAATAATAGGGCTCATAAAAGTCTTAGCCACAATGTTTATTGCCCAATGTATATACTTACTGGTGATTGTGGACAGATTTAGTAAAAAGAAGATGTGAAAACTAAAATTTTGTGTAAGGAAATTATTCCTAAGAAGGTTGTCCTGTTAGGATGATTCAGATAAAGGGCCCTCTTTTATTTCTAAAGTATTACAAGAGATTGTGTAATTGATGTTGATTGAATAGAAGTTTCATATCCCCAGAGTTCAGAGTTGTTTTGAACGAATGAACCGCACAATAAAAGAGAAATTTAGGAAGGCTACTGCAGGTTCATTCAGTAAATGGGATATTATTTCCACAGCTGTATAGCTGAGATTCGTATGGCCCCCAATTCTATTCCAATGTCCCCTTTTCGAAATTTTAATGGGTAAACCATTCCTACGCCTTGGGCAGTTAAGACAGGAAGCTTACGTGGCAAACGGATTGAAAAATAGAATAGCATCTATGTGATGTTTCTTCTTTCTTCTTTTTTACTTTCTGTGCTTCGACGCACCCGTTTAAATCAGGTGATTTAGTCTTGGTAAAGGCGTTATATCAACATAAATCTTTAGAGCCTCCCTCTGTGACTCGCACAGCCATCTTGGTCGAAGGCATCCTCGTGGATACATGCTTCCAGAGTAAAGCGCGCACTGATCTGTTGATTGGAGAACCAGATGACTTCAGTGACCACCCAGATGACTTCAGAGATGACAACACACACACCCTCGAGAAGGAAGATTAAGATGACCCAGATTCCAAACCAGTGATAAATTGTAAACTCCAGATGAAATACATTTCCCTGACCTGTTCATTTTTCATCTTATTCTGTGGTTTTTCCCATTTTGAGGTTATTAGAATGCACAGAGCTTCCCGCTCTATTGCTCCCCGTGTTCCATTGCCCCCAGGTAACATTTGGGAGTATATTTCAAAGAAACTCCTAAATACAACTGACTTTTGTTTAGGAAATGTAAAAATTTGGGACATTATAAGTACTTGTTTAATCGCTATTCCAGTTTTAGTTCCAACATGTCTCCAATACTATCTGACTGATCAGCACTATAAGATATTGGATCCCAATTATCAGATAAGGTGGTGTAACCCGCTTAAATTTTCCAGAATACCTCAACAGACCTCACGTGAACGAACTATAGATATAGTTATGATTCAGTCTCAAAATGTAAATGTGTTTCTGTAAACAATGACATGAAGTGTAATCTCTTGTCTATAAGATATTGGATCCCAATTATCAGAGAAGGTGGTGTAACCCGCTTAAATTTTCCAGAATACCTCAACAGACCTCACGTGAACGAACTATAGATATAGTTATGATTCAGTCCCAAAATGTAAATGTGTTTCGTGAACAATGACATGAAGTGTAATCTCACCTACCAAACAATATCAAATTATGTACACTTGTTTTTTTTTTAAAAGGGATGAGTTATAGCCTGTGGGAATGTTAGCTACACGTATTTACCTGCTGACATTTCTGGAGGTCCTTGTGCTATAAGTAGTTAAGTATGGTGATAGATTTGCAATCTTCTTCTTTCCTCTCTGCAGGTAAACATAAGCTTTTTGGTGGCTTCCCTCTTGGGGTCAGCTTCGCAATATTTTGGTACAATTATAATTAATATATGTGTTTTTCTGTGTTGCTACTGTTTTCAATGTGCCCCAGAATGTTTTTCTATATTTTCTTTTGTAAGTTTCCTACTAATCGTAAAACTGTTTCTCATGCTGCTATGTATAATGATGTAATTGCTCTGAATACTATTTCCACTGATAATTTTGCTATAAATTACATATAATTTCTGTTTAGTTATCCCTTCGGGATTGATATGTACTGTGGTGTACCTAGCTTAATTAGCAAGGCAGCACCAATTTCAAAGTGGTTGCAATTAAAACATTAATTCTAACTTAGCCATGCTACATGTGTTTTAATACATTTCCAACATGTTTCACGTGATCTGTTAACCCTGCCTCCAACATTCATATTTAAAAGGTTACACTATAAGAATTGCATTGCATTTGCTAAGATCAGCTCCAATTAATTATGTTCCACCTACAGCATTATGTTGGTTTTCATAAGGTGGGTACTTTATATAGTAGATAAATGCATAATACTGTAAATATGCAGATATTTGAGTCCACCGAGGAGTTCCATGCCCATATAAAAGCACAAGGCCATGTGCCTTTATTACAGGGCACAGAACTCCGAGGTGACTCTAATATCCGAATAATTTTAGTGTAGTAATATTTAGTATAATCCACCCCCAATCAATCTGGCCTCTGTGCACGGGATGGGGGGGGAGGGATGGAATACCCTCTGTATTATTCCTATCTCCCCCCCTCCTCCTCAATTCCCCACCTCCGTTTTCTCCCCCTTCAGTTCTACATTCAGTTGCATTGGCTGCCTCAAGTTCAGCGTCTCCCGCACCACTGTGGATGGAGCGGTTCCTCCTGTTCATTTACATCCTGTACAGTGCTGTTTATTATGATTAGGAAAGTCCCATTCACGCAGTTCAGCACTGTGCAGGAAGAGGAGGAGCCGTGTCATACACAGTGGCGCAAGAGACACTCTGAACTTAGTAGCAGCCAATGGAAATGAACATAGACCGAAGGGGAGAGAAAACAGAGGGTAAGGAAGTGAGGCCTCGTTATAATCGGCGCGCTACAACATAGTATCGTGCCGATTACAAAGGAAATAATCGTACTTTGGCGTCCATTGTGATTCCTTAAGGGGGTGGATTATAAAGGGATCTCCTTACGATTGTACTGTGCCCATTTTTACTTTTAGGACCCTAAACATGCATGTAATAGTCATGCTGCAGTGAAGTTAAATATATGATGTATAGGACACACTGACATAAATGCAAAACTGCTTTACACTTGTAAATATATATTACAGCAACACACTCCTGTAAATGATACAGGTGCATAAAAAGGCATGGCCTCATGCAGTTAGGAAAGAAGGTGTGATGGGACACAAACAAAGGGAAACCCAGTTAACATTTACATGTGAAGAAAGTTGAAAGGGAAACAGTTTTTACTATGTGGAGGATCTGTGGAGCTGCCTTTTTGTTTTTTTGATTTTCTTCTCCTTTAGGGAAAGTTCACACCACAAATGTAAATAGGTAAAATATATATAGGTAAATCGCCCCCAAAACTACAATAGTGGGAAAGATGAAAAAAAGTCTAACCTGAAATGCTTAAGGATGTTCTTTAAGCCATCAAACTAAGAGGATTTACAAAAGGAAACATATTTACTTACTTATCTTACTATTTTGCAACGGATAAATAAGCAGCTTTATTATGTGACGTTTTGGAACCGGTGTGGTTCCTTCATACTGACAAACAGTTAGAAGGAACCACACCGATTCCGACAACGTCACATTATAAAAGCTGATTCACTTAAGGACTGGTGTGCCCAACTATATTCATCTGCATTGTACTTGTGTGGCTACAGTGTTGGAGCAACCAGCATTTTTCTATGTTTGTTACCCTTGTTTACCGGTGCAATACGAAATAACCCAGCACAAGCATATAAGCCCCAAAGTGGGTAAATGTGCACACTCATATATAAGTAAAAAACCTTATTAAATTCACAGGGTTCTATATCTAAAAAACATTAAAAATTACACCTATTCAGCCATTATTATGACTAAACAAAAGTCAGTATAGGTGTTTATCATGAAGGTACATAATAATCGTATTAGTGTATATAGTAAAAGGCATACTACAACTCCTTCAGTATAGTCAGTCAGACGTCATATATAAGCCAAAAGTTGGGACCGCAAGCAGACGCGTTGCGCCCTCAGCAATTTGGGGGCTCCTCTATGTGCCCAAAGATAAAGAGAGAATGATTCCTACCTAGCATGCCCATTGATAATATCCATTGCCGATAGTTTTCCGCCGCAAGAAGATGACTTCATGCGCAAAATTGCGTTGTGACGCACGTATAGTGTGCCGATTGCGCAAAGTAAGGCCTTAGCCAATCACAATGCCACAGTACTATCAATTACCAATCACATATTGCCAGCATCTAAAACCAATCATGTAGCTAAAGCGCTTCCGGTAGCTAGGAGACCATTAAACATAAATAAACCCCTATTATGTCCATTACTGTCAAGGTATCGTAGGTAAGATTAGTCAATCTATGGTTGTCAAAAAGTACAGCATCAATCTTTGTCAGAGGAAGTATATACAAATATAAGCCATTATTTGAGCCATTTCTAATATATACATGGTATACAAAGATGCTTATAAAGTGCACTTTGGTTGCGGCCCATTTCTTGGTGGTCAACTGGTACCAGACACGAGTAAATAGCAAGTATTGATATACCGTATATACTCGAATATAAGTCGACCCGAAAGTATAAGTCGGGTACCCATTTTACCTCAAAAACGAGTAAAAACCCAATTGACTCGAGTAAGTCGAGGGTAGAGTAGTAGAAGGGAGTAGTAGTTTACAAAACACATGGAGTGGAACTGCACACACTAACCCCAAAAAACACATACACCTGTCCCTGACTCTTACTCTCCCCCCAGCCACATGGAATAAAACCACTACCTGTCCCTGACTCCTTACTCTCCCCCCAGCCCAGAATAAACCACTACCCTGTCCCTGACTCCTTACTCTCCCCCCAGCCCCAGGAAAACCCTATTTCCCTGCACCCATCTCTCTCACTACAAGTAAACTGCAGCCGTTACCTTTTCCATAGTTGCAGGAGAGTCCGGGCCCCGACATCATTCACTTGATGGAGGAATCCGGCTGCCGCATCCACTGATGGTCGCATCCACTGACGTCACTACTCGGCGCCGGTCTCAGCTTTCCCGGCGCCGAGTAGTGACGTCAGGATGCGACCATCAGTGGACGCGGCAGCCGGATCCTCATCAGTAAGTGAGCGACCCAGTATAAGTCGAAGGTTCAGTTTTAGGCTGTTTCACAGCTGAAAACCCGACCTATACTCGAGTTATCGCGTATAGCATATTTAAGGGATACCAAAATAATCCAGCTTCGGTTTAAATGTTAGGCACATGATCCTCTATACGTGGTATCTAGTGGCCCCGATGGCCTTAGTTTCGTTTGATATTGCACACTTATCAGATATCGTCCATATAGTAGGTATAGGATTAGAACATTCACGTATTTCATTATTAATTTGTTCCCAACTTTTTGTTATATGGGCATCCCTTAGGCTGTGTGCACTGTTAGTAGACTATGTGTAGATCTGTGGGTGTCGCACCTCCGACTAGCGAACCGAACAGACGCCTACGAAGATCACATCAAGAAGAGTATGTGATAAGTATAACATAAGACACGGCGTGTGTGACAAGAACATTCCTAAGTATAACGAGAGGAATTTGTGTATATTGGGATGAGCATGAATATCTATATTTTTTATCTATAATTTTACGCAATGAAATCAAGATATTTCCTTTGATAAATAGTTTAGTAAAGGAGACAATGATCTTACTGTAGAGCAGTAAAGATTCTAGGTTCACTGTACCCATTTCAGAGTAATATGCTTCTTGTATCCACATAGACTGGTACCCATAATCGTTGAATCCATTCTCCAAAATGTAAAAGGATTTTTTGGTAGGTTAAGGGAACACATAAAGTCATATATAGGGAGAAAAATCCATTGCTTCGTTCAAGCCCTTAGGGGATTTAGTTCCTAACATATAAATCATCATGTCTCTTTTTTAAGTAATCTTTGTTAACATCTCCTCCCTTTCATTTCTCTGAGAGTGTTATGCCCATACACTTAAGTTCCATTCACAGTACCTCAAAGGAAATGCTCAGCCAACGCTACTTAACATTTGCCTTTATGTTATCTCGGCTAGCCAATCTTATGTGTGATATATGGCTTACGTACAGTTTCTTTCACCCTAAGAAAATTCCCTGGAGCAGTCTCTGAGGATGAGCACTCTATAGTGTAGTAGAGAGGTTGTAGAGGGCTCTTTCCTAAATAGTTTGCTTTTTAAATGCCTTCCCATTTTTCAACTGTGAAACGTCCAAGAATGGAACTCCCTGTGTAGAGATTTCTCTCGTAAAATAGATGTTAAATGCATTATTGTTAAGACTGTCAATAAAGGAGTTTAACAGGCCGGGGGGGCCACGCCAGATGAAAAAATATAGTCAATAAAGCGTACCAGAGCTATCTATAGGTTTATATAGTGTCCATCTGGTCACAGAAGACGTGCCTCCCTCTCCACCAACCCAAAAATAGATTGGCGTAAGAGGGAGACATCTCGCACATATGCGGTCCCCCTAACCCACAGAAAGAACTCTCGATCGAATGTGAAAAAAATTGTGCTGTAATACAAATTTTAGCAAGGTCTATAACCATGCCCCCGGATACTAAGAAGTATTTGGCAGCCTCTAATCCTTCCTTATGTCCTATATGCTATATAAGGACTCGACATCACAAAGAACCAATATATGTTCTTCACTCACACCAATGCTGTTAATTTTCATCAATAGATTGGAAGTGTCTCTTACATAGGAATTAGACTTAGAACTGTTTGCAGATGAGCATTAATATAACTACAAGCATGCTCACCCAGACTTCCAATACCTGATACAATTGGTCTGCCGGGGGTGCTTGCAGATTCTTGTGCACCTGGGTAAGTAGGTAAAATGTTGCCATCACGGTGTCTCAATATGAAGGAAGGCTGCTTCTTTTTTTGTCAATAATGTGGTCCTGAACAACTGCATCTATTAATGTCTAAGTATATTTTGATAGTGTACAGTTGGATCTGCAGGAAGACAAACATAATTAAGCTATTATTCAGATGTTTCTTAGCTTTTTGATATACATATCCTTTGGCCCAATTACCACATTAGCTCCTTATTGGAGCGTTTAATTTCCGCATCTGATAGTTGTCTTAACTCCTGTAGGGCTTTTTTCTCCCTTTCTCGAGATTGTAATGTAGCGTTTGGTCAAAGGTAAGATGCTCTATATTATATTTGTATATGCTTCTCTGACAAAGATTGGTGCTGTACTTTTTGACAAACCATAGATTACTATGATACCTTGACAGTAATGGACCATAAAGGGTTTATTTAGGTGTATGGTCTCCTACACGGGAAGCACTTTAGCTACACGATTGGTTTAGATGCTGGCAATATGTGATTGGTAATTGATAGTACTGTAGCATTGTGATTGGCTAAGGCACCGGTTTACTCGCGCAATCGGCGCGCTATACGTGAAGTCATCTTTTTGCGGCGGAAAGCTATCGGCAATGGATATTTAAACGGCATGCTAGGTAGGAATCATTTCTCTTTATCTTGATGGGCAGCCTCAGGGAAGCCCAATGCTGCTCGCGGTCCCAACTTTGGCTTATATATGACGTCTGACTGACTATATGAAGGAGTTGTAGCTATGCCTTTACTAAATTACACTAATATGATTCTATGTACCTCATGATAAACTCCTATACTGACTTTTGTTTAGTCATAATATTGGCTGAATAGTGTAATTTTAAATGTTTTTAGATATAGAACCCTGTGAATTTAATAAAGGTTTTTTAACTTAATATGAGTGTGCACAGTAGTTCTTTCTCTCTTGGCTCTCTGCATTTGGTATCTTACAGTTTTCTCTCATATTTAGGATATTGTTTTCTTTTAACTGCTTGAAAGGGGCTAGCTCTATAGAATTATTCCCTTCAGAAAGTAGTAATTCCCTAAAAATCGTGGAAACAGGAAAGTTCTATTAAAGGGCATGTCCACCCCAAAAAACTATATCCCCCAACTACTGGCCCCACCATGTAGTGTAGTTTAATCTTACCTCAAATCCCAGCTCCATAGGGTTCTCCTGTAGTCCCCTCCCAAAGTCCCAAAAACTGACCCACAGGAGGCTAGCAGGTCCATATAGGACACTGCCTGCTACTGGCCTCCCGGAGATCATTGCCATGCGTACTGCAGCCCTTCCCCCCTCCCTCCCCCTCCTCTCCCTCCCGTTCTGCATCCTCCCCTAGCATAAATCCCCTTTAGAGTTAGTAATCCCATGTCCCCCAGCCCCAACCGCATAATTTTTATTTTTAAAGCTCCCCAAACTTTTACTTACCTTCTCGCTTCCTACGCTGAAGTGAGCTGCCGGCAGCCGCGGTCCGTGATTGGCTGCCGCTCAGCCAATCAAAGATGCGGCTGCCGGTCCCGCCCTCTGCTTGCATTTCCTCGCAAGCAGAGGGCCGGGAGCGCGTCGGAGGAAGGAGGGGAGGGGTAAGAGAGTTTGGGGGGCCTTAAAAAAAAAAAATAATGCGGGTTGGGGCGGGAGCCCATGGGGAATGGCATACCAAAAAGTGAAATTTAGGGTGGAATGCTCTTTAAACTAAAAACTGCCATTTCGCAGTAGTATATATGTATCTTTACATTTTGGCATAGCCTTTTAGTTCTCCTTCATACTAATAAAGCTTCTGGACCTGATCAAAAAATGCAGTCCTTGGAGGACTACCGTATGTTTTAGTTTCAACTTTTATAGAGATGTGCCTCTGGATTGGAAAAAAAACTGACTATACCAATGCTAAGACCTGTACCATCATTTACATACTGGAAAGTTTGATGTTGTTTCATTGTCTTTTATAAACTGTAATCAGAATGAGCATCTTGTCAAACAAAACTTGCTTCTTTTAATGAGGAAGTAAAAAATTAATTCGTTGTAGCACTAATTGTACATTGATTACCTAGGGTTTTTGATACTCTGTCGCAATTAGTTACTATTATGTAAAGAAAAAAAAAAAAAAAATGTCAATGGGCTAGGAAAAAGTTAAAAAAGCAAAAAACATTGAAAAGCATCACTCTTGACAATTTACCGTGAGATGAGGCATACAACAGGTACACTGTCTACATCCTTAGTATCAATATGCGCCCTGGATATATAAATATATTTCTGGTCACAGGTCCAAAGTTTATTGTTCTGAACTCTGAGCCACTTCTTATCACTTTTTCTTGTGACATCATGCAAGACCCATATTAGGGAGATCAATAGAATAGAATCCCGAATAGAAAACCGAACTATGGGACTCGCAGATATTCCCTCTATAGGGCCAGCGTTTGGGTGGGGTCTTTAAACAATAAGCTTACCAACCCTTCCCTGCAGACTATAGTTTGCACTGGTCCAGAATCCCCTTTCTGCTTGCACACGCAATCTGCTGTTCCACTCCTCCTGGTGCCCATAGACTGTTACATAGATTTAGTTGATCTATGCGTGAGAAGCAGCATTTTTTCCCCAAAAATGTATCCAGTCTGCCCTGTGATTGACAGTATAGAGCAGGGATTCTCAAACAGTGTGCCTCCAGATGTTTTAAATCTACAAATCCCAGCATTCTCTAGCTTCCCTAGTAGCTGAGGAATGCTGGGAGTTGTGTTTTAATACATCTGAAGGCATAACATTTAAAAATCCTAGCATAGTGAACTGTATCAACATTAACCCTGCAGCGCCTAGGTGATTGCTGAGACTGGGTTTAGATACAGTACTTACTGTTCCTACTCGACTGTGATGGAGCAGGAAGAGGGACATTGAGAGATCCTGGTTGCAGTTGTATAGCTAATTGGCCAAATTGCATTATACAACTGTGAGGGCAGTGTGTGTATGTATCAATATATATAAAGTCTACATATGTGTGTATGTTCCACAAAAACTTCTGAACGGCTGGGCCAATTTTGATGAGACTTACACATGTCCTTTAGGACCTGTGAAAAAAACATAGGCAACTTTACAACTTTACAAAAACCACTTTATCCCTTTTTACAACCCCTTCATTCTTGTATTGAGAGGAACTCTAAGGCTTTCTCACCTGCACAGTGCTGAACTTCAGATATGCAAATAAGGAACAAACAGGGTTATTCAATAAAAATTCTTATAGTTTAAATGGTGCTAATTTTGCCCAACCAATCAGATATTAGCTTTCAATGTTAAATAAGATCGGATTGGTTGGGGCAAAAGTAGCCACCATTTTAAACGATAAGAACTTTATGAATCTCCCTGAAAGACTTCTGGGAATTTACCATGTTCCATGGAGGTTTTAGGAAACTATATCTCTAAAAAGACTTTTTTACAGCATTCCACAAGCTAAATGCAAAAACCAGAGCGCCAACTACAGACCGGTGTTTGGCTTTATTGAGCCATCATCAGTTTAGTGCAGGCCTCTGGTTTTTGCAGTGTGAAGCGCCTATAGACCGACGTCACCAATAAATATTAATAGGATGGGAGACAAAAAGGCTTTGAAACTCCCCTTTCAGCAATATGCAAATAACTTCAGAATAGACAGACAAGATAAGAACCATTTCAGTTAATCAGGCAAGAGTCAAGATCAGGGGAGGGACTGGGACCTTTTGGTTGGGGGACAATAAAACTAAGTGGCCCTTTCACCACATTCCACATTCCACCCTTTTGACCAAATCCAATTTGACCAAGGCCACACTGACTTTGTTTAATTTATGCCCATTTTTAAGACCACATTCCCATTTACATTGTTGTATATGTGTGGTTAAGATAACAGTAACCAGACTAAATAAACTTGAGAGCTTACAATACTAGGTAGTGAACTGGAGGGCTGACTAACACAGGTTTATGAACTGGAGGGCTGACTAACACTGTGTAATAAACAGCATGGTGACTAACACTGGCTAATGGACTGGGGACTTACAAACACTGTCTAATAAGCTGAGGGTTACCTATGAAATGGAGGGTTGACATGCACTGCTAATAAACTGGGGGGCTGACTAAACATACTAATAAACTGGAAGGCTGACTAACACTGCTAATGAACTGGAGGCCTGACTAACACTACTAATGAACTGAGGCCTGCTGACTAACACTGCTAATGAACTGGAGGGCTGACCACACTGGCTAATGAACGGATGACTGACAATACTGGGTAACGGAACTGGAGGGCTGACAATACTGGGTAATAAACATATGGGGTGACAATATTGGGTAATGCATGAAGGCTGGCAATCTCGGGTAATGAATTGGAGGGCTGACAATACTGGCTAATGAACTGTAGGGCTAACTAACAATGGCTAATCATATGGAGGCTGACCACTATTGGGTAATAAACTGGAGTGCTGACTATCTTCTAAAGAACTGGAGGGCTGATAACACTGGCTAATGATCTGAAGGGCCAGCCTTCAGATCAATACTGAAGATCAATAATGGTAAATGAACTAGAGGGCTGACATGATAATGAACTGGTGGGTGACAACAGTGGCTATTGATCTGGCGGGCTGACACTACTGGGTAATGAACTGGGGCTGACACTAATGGGTGATGAACTGGAGGGCAGACAACACTGGCTAATGAGCTGAAGGACTGACAAACACTGGCAAATTATCTGAAGTGCTGACAATACTGCGTAATGAAACTGGAGTGCTGACAAGGCTAATGAACGAGAGGGCAAACAATAATAGGTAATTATTTGAAGGGCTGACAACACAGGCTAATGATCTGGAGGACTGACAACACTGGCAAATGATCTGGAGGGTTGAAAATACTGGGTAATTTGTGGAGGGGCGACAACACATTCCAAACAATAATCGTAATAAACTTAAGGGCTGGCAAGGCTAATGAATGGAGGGCTGACAACACAAGCAAATGATCTGTGGGGTGACAACACAGGTAAACAATACTGCGTAATGAAATTTTAAGGGCTGACAAGGCTAATGAACTGGAGGGCTGACAACACTGGCTTAATATCTGGTTGGCCCAGCAAATTAAAAGAAATGTTTCATGCCCAGCAGCACACAGACCATAAATATAAAATGCCCCCATTGCCCAGAAGCCCAATGAGTGATAAATATAAAATGCCAACCAGCACACAAACTTGTAAATACTGTATAAAAAGTCCCCATAGACCATAAAAGTAAAGCCACTTACTTTACTGACGATGAGTATCTGAAACCCGGACCTCATAAGTAAAGGACTCCACTCAGCAAGTTGCAACCATTCATTGCTCTCTTGTTCACACGTGCACACGAGTGGGAGCACCCAGAGCGGAGATAGAGTGGAGCTTGTCAAGACGAGGGCTACAGGAAGCATTGCAGGGGCGAGCTGCGAGCAACTCCTGTAGGCTGCACGCCGACGGCCAGGCAGTGTTAGGAACATCTGTTTTTTTTTTTTTTTTAAACTTTATTTATGGGGGGGCGGAGCCTGACCGAGCAGCATGGCAGACGTATACTAGGAGAGCTCTGCACTACAGAGGCCCTAAAAGCTATATTTTAAAGCCAAAAGTGAATCTATGAGAAGGGGAAAGAGGTCTTAACCTTACAGAAATGGCTCCACCAAAAAAACAAGCTGAAAACAAGTGAGAACTGACACAATTACTTCCCTAAATCGGACACTCCCCGGACGACACACAGGCCGCACAGCCCAAGAAGCATGGCACCAGCGTGCTTCCCAACAGGCCCTGTAACAAGGGAGGACATCGCCAAATGATAAAGACCTAGAAGCGGTGTGATCACAACTGGCACACAAATAAGTTTTAGAGATGAGACGAGAAGTGGCGGCACTGGAGGAGAACGGGTGTCGGAACTAGAGCACTCACAGGGCCACGTGGCGAGATACTGCAGCCAGACAGGAGGCCGATATCAATGAGCTCCGGACGCAGCTACAGTCACTACAGGACGCACAAGAGGATTCCAAAAATCGATCTTGCAGGCGCAATATTCGTATTAGAGGCATCCCAGAGGATGTTAAAAAATCTCACCTTGTACCTGGAGGCTTTGTTCCACATGTTGGCGCCGCAATTTCATACAACGACACCTAAAGATGGACCGTGCACACAGGGCCCTACACCCCCCGTCTGGTCCGGACCAACCACTAGGGACATCATAACGTGTCTCCATTATTACACCACAAAGGAAAACATACTGAAGGCCGTCCGCAATAAACCCTCAGTGGAATATGAGGGCCACACTTTGCATTTTTTTCAGGACCTTGCTCCCAGAAATCTGGCGCAAAGAAGGAATATGCGGCCCCTGACGGAAATACTCCAGAGCAGAAAAATCCGATATAGATGGTGTTTCCCTTTCGGCTGCAGGTTCAACATAATGGAAAAACCCTGTATGCTACCACCATGGAGACGCACCCGAAATGGTGAGATCGCTTGGCATAGAAGGAGAAGCCATAAACCCTCCTATAGCAAAAACCACGAGATCTCCCCACCAAAGGACATTTGGACTCATGTACCTTCCCCCCATGATGCGCCTAAATATGGTAAGAACATCCTATAAACTTTATACAATAACCTATTATTAAACAGATGACATGGACTCTAGGTGGGAGGTTTTGTTGTCCTGTAATAGACAGAAACAGGCATGGGAGTGAAAGAAACGAGGGATCAGGTATCACTAGCACCAAACCCCCAATTTTAGGAGGGAACCCAGCCCTGCATGACCTGTGCCTCTAGAAGACTGCAGAGAGGCATTGTGGTCTGGGACGGAGGGATCGGATCCAGATAGGGCAGGACTGAGGTATATCGGCTGCACCAGCAAATGTAAGACCCTAAATGACTAAAACTCACTGGATGGCATCCGTGACTAAATTGATCCTGACGAGATGATCCACCATCTTCTGTCGGAGATAGATGAGAGACACAGTATGAGGGCCCCACCGAATCCGGTTAACCGTCCTCACCACACATGGAACAGAAGGGGGAAGATAGCTGGAGTGGGTTGTGAACAATCTATAATTGGACATGGGCACGGTGGGATCCAACACACGGTATCTGAACCTGCACCTATTTTAAACGAGGGAGACACAGAGTAAGGAAAAGCGCTGAACTTGTGACCCACCACATAGCCTACAAAAAGGACCTATAAAGAGCCTACATAAACATCTTAAAACTATCGATTTCTGATTCTAAGAGGCTCCGAAGAAGAACTCAGATTTCTACAATAGCTAAGTCTACTACTGAGCTATATTGATATTTAAAAAGTATTGAAATAATTAATGTGCCTTTTATGTTTAAATGTTTGTGTAGAGAAAATATTTGTGTACAAAGTTTTGAAACGCTATATCAATAGCAATATTATAATAGCATGTCAGGCCTGCATATACAACGGTGATAGAAACCGTAAGCCTGATATGCTATGGTACAATCAAATACCAAAGATATATTTGTCGCTATCCCACCTTTAACCACCCGAACACATTTCATAATATCCCATATATATCTCCCCTTATATAGCGACAGGTCTATCCATGTTTATAATTTCTGTAGGGTTTACTTAAAAACTGTTTAATTACTGTGAATTTACCCTTTAAAATTATAGATAACAGAGGCAAGAATAGTTGGACTAGAACAGATAGCATACTCTAATTTTAGACTTAAATAACTATATAGATATTAGAATAACTGTAATTTTACATAGTCAGCTGATCAATATGTCTTAAACCTTTAACAAATCAGATATGTTGAATTGTGAGTGAAATATGACTTATGAATAATCTATAATATATGTCTCTGTTAAGTTAGCAGCCCTGTAAAGTACAGCACCAAACAATAAGACTTGATAGATAACTGAAGAAAGGGAATGGATAATGTGCGATAATGTGTCTTTGCTAACCTCTTTCGACCCCTGCAGTCTTGGGTCTCCTCTCTGTTTTGCCTATATCTCCCCACAATTCCTCAAGACAAAGAAAACTTGTAAATATTATTAAAAGCCTCTGTAGGCTCCCTAGTGGTTAAACCACTTAAACACGTAGCCTCACCTCACTTGCCACAGACTCACCCCCCAGATTTGTGGCTAACTTTGCTACGTATAATTACCTATTGAGACACACTTGATGTGTACCCCCAGTTACTGTTTTTTTAATTTATTAGTTATTACCGCAGCTTTAGAAAAAACTCAATGTCCTGACTCTGTAATTGGGAAAACATCCCACAACGACTTGTCTAGTAACTCTAAAAACAATAAATACACATCTACAAACTGGTACCAAATATCTGACAACCCTAGATATCAAAATAGTATGGTAACCACCATGAAAAATGACAATTCTGACAAAAAACTCATAGAACTGAATATTGTGACGCACAACATGAAAGGAATCAACAGCCCTACTAAGAGAAAAATGGCCCTGCAGCAGTACTAACGGGAGAGAGCCCATATAATAGGTATTCAGGAAACCCATTTTATTAGAGGCAATTAACCAAGGTATTGGGGAAAACAATACTCCTCACATTTTTTTGCCTCGGACGTCACAAAAAGAGGAGGGGTAGCGATCTTAATCCACAAATCTATCCCCTTTTTATTAAACCGCAGTATCAGAGGACCCAGAGGTGACTACTTAATCTTGAAAGGCCAAATTCACACAACAAAATTCACCTAGTGAACATCTACGCACCGACAACTAACGGAAAGCATTTACAAAAAAATAGAAAACCACCTACTAAACAAGGACCTAGGTAAACTGATTGTATAGGAGACTTAACACTAGCATAAACACTCAAATAGATAGATCAAAACCCTCCTCAACCACGTCCCCTACTTCATCCTCTAAAACCGTTGACCTCTTTTCTGAAATTGTTTAATTTGTGGGATTCTTGGCGTATTAGACACCCATCAGAGCGAAAATACACATTTTATTCGTTATCCACACGTGGTATACACCAGGATCGATTACATATTCTACCAGCCCAGTTGATCCCCTTACTTAAAGACTCAGAAATATCACCAATTACGTGGTCAGACCAGCACAGGTAACTACTTCATTACTGAGCATGCTTACACCAAAAACCACCTATACTTGGCGTCTAATTGAAGCCATACTCTCAGATGAAGCAACTACAAAGAAACTAACAAACACACATTAAAGAATATTTTGAATTCAACACCAAAGAAGATTTGGATTTCTCAAACTATATGGGCCGCCCTAAGGGGACAACTAATCAGCATAGCAACACATTGTAAACGACAGAATCAAAAACACAACAGACAAACTAGACAAACTATCTCCCTAGAAAACCAACACAGCCAACAACACAACAGAACACTAGAAAGAGAAATAACGAATCTCAGGGGCGATATTAACCTACAACTTTCAGCCAAAGCCGAAAAAGCAATTCGCCTCACTAAACAATGCTACTTTATACGGAAAAATAAAGCCAACACAATGCTCGCACGCAAGTTGAACAACCGTTTAACAGCATGCACAACCGTTTACTACCGCTCACCAACCCCCAAGGTACAACCATATATAACCCAATCGATTCTTAGCAACATTTTCCACATTTACAAACACTCTATAGGGAGACACAGTACAAAGACAAAAAGGGAAGAAACATATACACCAATCTTGACAGAGGCTCAACTGCCACAACTAACTTCGCAGAACAAACACACCCGAACTCTCCCATCTCCCCACAGGAATGAAAATGGCTATCAAACTTATGAAAGCCAACAAAGCCCCAGGCCCAGATGGGCTTACGATGGCATACTACAAGAAACTACACACAAACCCTTACAGACTCCACTACTGACCTTCTTCAACAGCATGTTAACAGGACAAAAACCCATTCAAAGATCTACCAAATGCACATATAGTAGTTATACCAAAAGAAGAAAAAGAACAACAAATTGCGGCAACTATAGACCGATATCATTAAAACTTAGACATGAAACTATTTCCAAAATACTAGCCATGAGACTAGCAACAATACTCCCCTCCCTGGTACATTTTGACCAGACCGGATTTGTCCCCGGTAGAACCGACCACAGACAATGAAGATGGACACTACAAGTACTTAATTACCCAGAATTAACAACATTCCCTCATTGGCACTTTCTATTGACGCAGAGAAAGCCTTTGATAGGGTGGACTGGAGATTCTTAGAATTGACGCTACAACACTTTGGTTTCAACAATGCTTTTATGAACGCTATCAAATGCCTTTATTCCTTTCCCTCAGCAAGGGTATCAAATATGGGTTTCCTGCTGCTTCCTTCCCTATTCATAATGGCACTAGGCAGGGATGTGCCATTGAGACAAGTTAGGGTTAAAGAAAGCCTGCAGTATTTCCTTTAAAATGAGCTGAAAATCAAATATCTGTCTGGAGCCTGTGAGAAATTACATTGAGGTGATGTTCAAACTTCCTACTTCCAGTAGGTTGAGAGAAATCACATACCTGACCTCTGCCACACCTGTCCACCCAGGGAGAAGCCTGCTCAGTTAAGACCTATTGTGGGGAAATCAGGAAGTACCTGGGGGGAATATTGAGCAGTTGAGAAGGAGAGCCATTAATGCAGCCAAAAGTTGGACACATGTCTGAAAACAGGAAGTGTTCAAGCACGGAAGTAATATTGCTGAACCTTTCCAGCAAAACATCCCTCAAAATTTATCTAGAGATGTGATTTCAGTCTTTTTTGAAGGTTGTGGAAAGCTTTTTTTTTTAATAATTCTTACTGGTTTGGAAAAGTTTGGACTACAGTTACCCTTTAAGTTCACAAACACCCAGTGTGATAGTCATCCCCCATCACAAATCACCCACTGACAGTCACCCTCCAGTTCACAAATCCCCAGTGTGACAGTCAGCCCTCCAGCTGACAAATCCCCAGTGTGACAATCAGCCCTCAGTTGACAATCATCCACGTAACAGTCAGCCCTCCAGTTCACAATTCCCTGATGTGGCAGTCAGCCCCAGTTCACAAAACACCCTGTGACAGTCAACCTCCCAGTTCACAAATCACCCACTGTGACAGTCAGCCTCCAGTTCACAAATCCCCAGGGTGACAGTCAACCCTCCAGTTCACAAATCCCCCAGTGTGGCAATCATCCTCCAGTTGACAAATCACCCACTGTAACAGTCAGCCCTCCAGTTCACAAATTCCCGGTGTGGCAGTCTGCCCTCCAGATGACAAATCCCCTAGTGTGACAGTAGCCCTCCAGGTCCAAAACACCCAGTGTGGACAGTCAACCTTCCAGTTCACAAATCACCCAGTGTGACAGTCAACCTTCCAGTTCACAAATCACCCACTGTGACAGTCAACCTCCAGTTCACAAATCACCACTGTGACAGTCAGCCCCAGTTCACAAAACACCAGTGTGACAATCAGCCTCCATTTCACAAATCACCTACTGTGACAGTCAGCCCTCAGTTCACAAATCCCCAGTGTGACAGTCAGCAGTCCAGTTCACAGTCAGACCCCCAGTGGGGTCTGTTATATTTTTGGTGCAGGACTACTTGCGTGTCGGTTTTATTTTGGGTGTGCAGTTGGTTTGCAGGTCTAACTACTTGCAGGACGGGTTGGGTGCAGTTATGCCACCAGGTGGTGTGGGTTGGGTAACTGTTTTGGGGATGCAGGTTGGGTTGCGGGTCTGTTGGAGGTGTGGTCATGTTTTTTTCGGTTGCTGGTCTGAAAAATTTACCCATGTAGTACTTTAATCTGTCCATTGTGCTGCATTTCTTGGTGAATCAAGTGACCGTCCAGTGAGAAACGAAGGGAAGGTGACTTATAATAAGTGCATAATAAGTTATTATGCACTGAAAGTCAGTGGATATTCTAGATGTAAAGCCTCTCACCAGGAAACTATTGAGGAGTGGGATCTTACTTCATTTATCTAAACGATTTCTCTCCAGACAGTTAAATGAACTACAAAAAGTGACTCCTGAAAATACCTACCATCAAAAAATACAGACATTGCCTCGTCACACCAGTCTTCTATTATGAATGTCATAGAACAAATATATCTTCCTTAAGTGAACATGGATTTATTCTATGTAGCTACAAACCCAGGTTTCTTGAAATCATTTGCAAAAAGCTATTGGAGCTGCTAATAAAAAGTCAAGTCCTGGATATGATGCCTTTAATCTGTTTTTTGAGACACATTTGTTAGAAGATACTTTACAGACTTGAGGCAGTGGACGAGTACTGCTCAATCTATTGATGCCCTATCTTTATCTCTCTTTTTGGGTGCTAGGTGAGAAACCTGATCTCCAATACAGATTGACTTTACCTGGATATACTTACCCTTTACTTTTTATTCATTTTAGCAGTTTTCTCAGTTTTTGGATGAATGGGCTGTGGGCCCACCAGGGAATCCCCCTGAACCATAAGGGCCAGTCCGACACGGTTGTATTATATATATATATATATATATATATATATATATATATATATGTGTGTGTGTTTTCTATTCAGAGCTTTGTGATTTACCATCCGGGGAGCTGCATAGTGTGGCTGTCATGTAAGTCTATCTTGCCAGTATTCTTCATTTGGCCTTTATTTCGTGTTTTACGGTAATAACAAATGGGGAATACAGGTTTTGAGTCAACTCGCGGATCTCGCAGGACTTCAGGAACACACGCAAACTACAAATGACGACTCCAAGGTGGATTTAATCACACTGCCGAGAAAGCCTCATAGGCAAAAAATGCATTCCAGCTGCTCTGTATCCCTTTCCTACCATCCCTTCTTTGAGTTGTCCTATATGTAACATATGTACTACGTGTATATGCTGACCAAATACATGACTATGGACGGATAAGTATAGCCCCTTTCAGTTTTATATTATGCACTGATCTGTAAGTGTGGGCGACTTTATGGTAGGTTTTTCTATATTCTCTATAATCACTTAGCTAATAGCAGCCATTTGTTCTCTGACCATTTTGTTTTATATTATTGTCGTGTTATTGCAGATGTTTTGTTTCTAAATGTTCTGAGCTCAAGGTTTTTGTCTCCCACATTGTGTGTCAGCCTGACTCTATCTTCATATTCCAAGGTTTTAGTAAGTCATCTGCAGACACTGTGTTTGGCCACGCCCCCTTTTTCTCTTGTGAAAACCCAACGTAATAACTAAATAAACCGAGTTAGATTTTTACTACAAAAATGTGTGGTTCAACTCTATCTCCGGCGCTGTAAAAGGTCTCTTAGTGGGTCTGACAGGCATCAGAGTCCGGCGAGGCTAGAATAGGATATTATTCTTTCAACTAGTGTCAGAAGGAGTGTTAAATTCTGAAAGAGTTTTATTCCCTGAGTGGAATGTAAAAACTTGGTGCTGGGTGTTCTAAAGAGTTATTGAGTAAGGTAGACTCCCGCAGGTGGCGATCTGCATTTTTAGTTTCTCTTTGGAAGAGTTAACTGGGAGCCGTACAAGAGATATATTTCCCCTGATTGATAGGATCCCTATGCGGGTGGGACCCGCAACTTGTGGTTGGACTACAAGATAATACTCCCGCAGGCGGCGACCTGCACATATAGTTAATGTTTTCTCCATGCACCTGAGGAAAGACCACACTGGTCTGAAACATGTCGTGCTGGTATCTCCAATAAAGCACGGTTGGCACATGCTATTTATGGCTCTTGTGTGACAATTTGTTGCTATTTGGAAGTTTATAAGGGAAGTGGTGAACCCTTCACACAATCTGAGCCTGCTGAAAAGACTTAAGGACCTGCTGCCTGGGTACATTTGTTTGTTTTCTCCATCTCCCCAAATGAACTGGACCACACTGTCCGTTCTATAAATGGTTTTAGCTTAACTCTTACCGTCCCCAATCCTAGGAGTTAGGGATTGGGGACGGTAAGAGTTAAGCTAGGTACACACAGTACAGATTTTGCATACACACAGTCCGAGCGTTCTACCTATAGGGAGAACGCTGGGACTGTGTGTTTCCATCGGCCGGCGCTAGACTCCTATAGGGAGTCTAGCGGGCCGATGGAAATTTTCGGCCTTCCCGAACGAGCGTACGGCCGACCCGATCGTTCGGGGTCGCGCGCTCGTTCAGGAAACGAACGTACACACAGTAACGTAAAGCCCCGATACCGTCGGATCCGACGGTATCGGGGCTTATCGTTACTGTGTGTACCCAGCTTAAAGCTTACCCATTTATAGAACGGACAGTGTGGTCCGGTTCATTTGAGTTCGAACTTCTGAGATGTGTTTTTGCTAGCTAGCATTATACGGAACATTAAGAGCTTACCTTTGTATGTCTTGTGGGTTTTATGTGTAACAGTTTTGTCTGTCAAATTTGGTAATTAGCTGAGCTTGTTTGCGCTTATGGTTAACCTTCTTGCTTACAGGATGGAAAGTTTCACAGTAAGGCATCTGACCCAAACATTATAAGTCATTTAAAGTATTAAAGTGTTTTAATTCTAAGTTTACAGGTTTCCAATGTGTGGGAAAATACTGATAACAAGACTGGTACAGAGATCCGAAGAATTTTCCTGGAGGATTAGGTGATCCGTATTGGTGGTACAATTTATGGCAATCATGGTTTGATAATATATTGGGTTGGATAAAAGATGTATATTTCTCTGAGAGCTCTTTTAGTGAATTTTATTATAAATTAGTTATATTAATAAGTGAGGTTAAATTTGGTTAATGCTGGTTTCACTTAGAATGTTTGGACTCTGTTTTCTATTATAAATGTATTTTCCTTCTTGGATTTTTAAGGTAAAATTCTGTGTCATCATATTTTCTGCAGTGTCTGACACCCACTTCCCCCTCCTTCTCAGTGGCAACTCGCTTCCCCTCCTTTTTCCTTTGGCTCGTGGGAAACGAAAGTAGATTTCATGTCTAACTAGTTTTAATGGGAATTACATAATTGCAAATAGAGGTAGAAATGTCTATGGAAGTTTTTTATATTATAGAGGTTTTGAGAGAGTGAGATTTAGGATGTGGCAGAGTTTCTGGTGGTTTTCAAAGAGGAGTTATCAGAATGATCAGCTTAATAATAATAGAGAGGTTATTTGTAATAAATTAGATCATTAGTGCGACCCGTTATGTTATACTATATAGCTAAGTAGGATGTGAAAATACAGTCACAAATAGATATCCCCTATGATGGCAGTTGTAATGGATTTTCCACAAGTGATTCCCTGCTGTGGTACAGCTCATGGACAGAATGTGTAATCCTATTTGTGTTCTCATATAAGGTAATCTGTTTAAGTTTTTTTAATGATACAGGGACTGGTGCTTCTCTATCAAAGCTTCCTTATATTAATGGTCCTCAGCTGATTGCAGCCTTTTGTAGAGATTATTGGGGTACCTACAGAGACTAAGAATACAAAATATTTGTCACTAATAGGGATGATGGCCTATTGTTATTGTCTTATTTTTCCTTTAAATTATTACCAGATTACCCCATTTAACTTGATAATATTGGAATTAGTAAGTAAATTGTGTATCTTAATTTTTTAGTGGCATAACTTGTTGGAAGTACGGATTATTTTTTTAATGCCCAACCCCTTTTACAGGATATAATTAATAGTATTCTGCCAATGGTTTGTACCTTTGTAAAGCAATGAGTAATTACAAAGACTATCTTCCTAGTTTATACCCCTATTATAACCCGCTCATAATACAGATAGTTCCATAGTTTTGGATATAAGCCCTTATTAGCATTTCTGCCAATACCCAATGTAATACAGTTGTTTGATTTTGAGATATGCCTTGTTTCTGCATGTCAGCTGGTGCTACGGCTCAGTCTTTTGTGATTCATTTTTTGAAAAGTCCCAATTTATGTGTCACTGTTTGACATAAAGACTTGGTGGACTTGCCAGTGACAGACTCTATGGCTCTCTGTGAAGTGTTAAAATAATAAGGGTTCAGCCACATGGTTCTAGGATTAATGAAATTGTTGAAATATGTTAATTGTCAATATGTTAATGTGGTTATTGTGTATCCAGAGCATGGAGGTATGTAAAAGTTCTCTCTCTCCTCAGTTGTGTTGCATCAAAGCTTAAGAAAATGCAATATTGCAAAGACTCAGTTCAATATCTTGGTTGTATAATATCTAAGGGTGAACATCTGGTCAGCCCCGCCAGAGATAAAGATATTTGCGTCTCAAACACCCTGTAATAAAGCTGAATTGGTCAGCTTCATGAACTTTTAGCAACAATGAATCCAGCCAGCCCCCTCTGGGACCAAATGCACCATTAAAGACTGTCCAAACATCATTCTATGGACACCGAAAATGACAAAGAATGTTTAAATAATTGTAACCCCTGCTCTGAGCTTTTTTAATTATGATAAATCTTTTCATTTATATTATAAGAGAAACATTGTAAAATCATGGTGGCAGTTTTATACAATATCACAGAGACACCTTGAAACTAGTCACTTATTTTTCTTAAATTATTGGCAGTCACTGTTCAGAGGATGCCTTAATGTTTGTGCACCTCTGCAGCTTGTGCAATGGCCGTTGAGGCCTCCAACTCTATTATATTGGGCACGGAGAATGTTTAATTAACATCCAATCATGTTTTATAAATGCTAAAGAATAGATATGAACTATCCGATACCTCACAGAGTATGAGGTTATTTTAAATCCATATCTAAAAGTTAGATATTTCCGGTCTTACCATGGTATATTCCTTTTATTTACTGTATTAAGATTACAGGCTAAATTAATACCCAAGCAATTAAATTTAAAATATAGGTGTAAATCTCTCCCCAGTCCGATTTGATTCTCTACCAATTAGAGCTGGTATGGTTGTAAGTGTTTGTGTATAGTGTATATGATCTTCAATTCCCAGATTTGTTTAGAATTTAGTCCGTTCCCATGTTTTGTCATTTAGCTTAATCTTTTCTTTAACCCGTACTTTTTGTTGTGTACGTTTGTTGTGAAGGTTTAAGCGTAATTCATTGTTTCCAGGTATGATTTTAATGTTGTTGGTTTTTGGTAGAATTTGGCAGTAGATAGTTTATAAATGAGATGGTGGATGAGATGATTTATATTGATTAATTGTGGATTATTATCTTCCTTATGTTTAGTTGTTTAAATAAAATGATTGTGAATTCTTTTCATGTTGTTTAAGGGAATGTTATCTCATATATGTGTTAAGTTGCTATTCTTTTCTCCATTTCTTTTGTTTCTTTCCTGCATTCATACTTTTCCCTGAGAATGTTATTATTTCAATTTAAGTTTTTTGTTTTCTCCCAGTTCATTTTTTTTAAAGATTTTTTTTTTTCAAGCATTGTTTTTAGACCTTTTGGGTCTTTATTAAAGAGGGGATAGTTATAGTAATAATATGGCTCATAAAAGTCTTAGCCACAATGTTTATTGCCCAAATGTATATACTTACTGGTGATTGTGGACAGATTTAGTAAAAAGAAGATGTGAAAACTAAAATTTTGTGTAAGGAAATTATTCCTAAATGAGGTTGTCCTGTTAGGATAGATTCAGATAAAGGGCCAGCTTTTATTTCTAAAGTATTACAAGAGATTGTGTAATTGATGTTGATTGAATAGAAGTTTCATATCCCCAGAGTTCAGATGTTGTTGAACGAATGAACCGCACAATAAAAGAGAAATTTAGGAAGGCTACTGCAGGTTCATTCAGTAAATGGGATATTTATTTACCAGCTGTATTAGCTGAGATTCGTATGGCCCCCAATTCTATATCCAAGTTGTCCCCTTTCGAAATTTTAATGGGTAAACCATTTCCTACGCCTTGGGCAGTTAAGACAGGAAGCTTACGTGGCAAAACGGATTGAAAAATAGAATAGCATCTATGGTGATGTTTCTTTCTTTTTCTTTACTTTCTAGTGCTTCGACGCACCCGTTTAAATCAGGTGATGTAGTCTTGGTAAAGGCGTTATATCAACATAAATCTTTTAGAGCTCCCTCTGTGACTCGCACAGCCATCTTGGTCGAAGGCAATCCATCGTGGATACATGCTTCCAGAGTAAAGGCGCACTGAATCTGTTGATTGGAGAACCAGATGACTTCAGTGACCACCCAGATGACTTCAGAGTGACAACACACCCACCCTCGAGAAGGAAGATTAGATGAGCCCAGATTCCAAACCAGTGATAAATTGTAAACTCCAGATGAAATACATTTCCCTGACCTGTTCATTTTCATCTTATTCTGTGGTTTTTCCCATTTTGAGGTTATTAGAATGCCAGAGCTTCCCGCTCTATTGCTCCCCGTGTTCCATTGCCCCCAGGTAACATTTGGGAGTATATTTCAAAGAAACTCCTAAATACAACTGACTTTTGTTAGGAAATGTAAAAATTTGGGACATTATAAGTACTTGTTTAATCGCTATTCCAGTTTTAGTTCCAACATGTCTCCAATACTATCTGACTGATCAGCACTATAAGATATTGGATCCCAATTATCAGATAAGGTGGTGTAACCCGCTTAAATTTTCCAGAATACCTCAACAGACCTCACGTGAACGAACTATAGATATAGTTATGATTCAGTCTCAAAATGTAAATGGTTTCTGTAAACAATGACATGAAGTGTAATCTCTTGTCTATAAGATATTGGATCCCAATTATCAGAGAAGGTGGTGTAACCCGCTTAAATTTTCCAGAATACCTCAACAGACTCACGTGAACGAACTATAGATATGTTATGATTCAGTCCCAAAATGTAAATGTGTTTCTGTGAACAATGACATGAAGTGTAATCTCACCTACCAAACAATATCAAATTATGTACACAATTGTTTTTTTTTTAAAAGGGATGAGTTATAGCCTGTGGGAATGTTAGCTACACGTATTTACCTGCTGACATTTCTGGAGGTCCTTGTGCTATAAGTAGATTAAGTATGGTGATAGTGCTAAGCACACATTTGCAATCTTCTTCTTTTCTCTCTGCAGGTAAACGTAAGCTTTTTTGGTTGCTTCCCTCCTGGGGTCAGCTTCGCAATATTTTTGGTACAATTATAATCATTATATGTGTTCTGATTCTCTGTTGCTGCTGTCTTCAATGTGCCCTAGGATGTTTTTCTATATTCTCTTCATTTTGTAAGCTTCCTACTAATCGTAAAACTGTTTCTCATGCTGCTATGTATAATGATGTAATTGCTCTGAATACTATTTCCACTGATAATTTTGCTATATATAATACATATAATTTCTGTTTAGTTATCCCTTCGGGATAAAAGGGTGGATAAGTTAGGTTTTTATATATCTCTATATACACTTAGCCTAATAGCAGCCATTTTTTTTCTCTGACTCCATTTTGTTTTATATTATTGTCGTGTTATTGCAGATGTTTTGTTTCTAAATGTTCTGAGCTCAAGGTCTTTTGTCTCCCACATTGTGTGTCAGCCTGACTCTATCTTCATATTCCAAGGTTTTAGTACGTCATCTGCAGACACTGTGTCTGGCCACGCCCCCTTTTTCTTTTTGTAAAAAACCCAATGTAATAACTAAATAAACCGAGTTAGATTTTTACTACAAAAATGTGTGGCTCAACTCTATCTCCCGGCGCTGTAAAAGGTCTCTTAGTGGGTCTGACAGGCATCAGAGTATGGCGAGGCTAGAATAGGATATTTACTTTTCAGTAGGATTAAAGGGATTTAAGCTATTTATATGTTTTAATTGCTGTTATTGTGTATATACGCTTTCACCTTGTATTATCCCATGTATTGATATTTAAGGGATTTTTATCTTGTTCATATATACATTAGTTTGCTTGAGTCCTTTTTTACTCTTTCGTGTTTATATATATTTATGTACTCTGCTACTGTGTAATGAGTGTAATGGTTTTGCAGTTGCAGGACTATAATCTGACCTTTGTGCTGGCTTCTGTGAATCGAGTGATTGCCCCTCTGGAAAATGACAACTAATGACAACTAATGCCCAACTAAATTTTGATTGGAAGAAACCGGGCAAACGGGGTACTCCATTTCTGTGCACTTTATATGTTCTAATCGTAGAATCTAGTGTTGGCCCTACACTACAGATTTTTTTTTAGGAGCCAGCCACAGTTGAAGAAAATGTTGCAGCCCCGAATGGTCTCCCTATACTTTTTATAGGAAGAACACATGGGACTGTGTATAGCCTGATCTTAAAGATTCTCTGTCATCTTTTAAGGATCTTTAAAGTGTGTACAGGAATGATGCACATGATCAAGGTTTAGGATAAAGAAATGAGTTCTTAATTAGGCATAGGATCAAGGTTCAGGATCATGCCAGGAACCAGCAATAGAGCATGGCGAAAGAAGAGAAACTCAAAGAATAGTACCCTAGTCCTCACTAGAAAAAAGTGTAATTGTCTTCTAGTAGATGTGGTACTGACAGGTTCATTCAATAGTTTCAAGTGGAAGAATAACTAGTTTTTAACATGAACCTTTCTGTAAAGAGCAAGTCATTATTCCAGTTCCCTCACAACCCGCAAAAATACAAGTCTAACATGGAGATTAAATCCCTGGAACATGTATAAGGCCAAACAATAATAAATACTTGTTACATACACATAGCAATTAGCTGAAGAGAGTAAAGAGTACAAACGCAATAAAAAAAAGCAGGCTGGACAGCCTAAGATATGTAAAAAATATTATAAAAAAATCACCAAAAGGATTTACAGCTCATAGTACTAGCAGGAAAAACACCTTTTATACTGCTCTAACTTTGGATAGACTGCAGACAGAAGCGTGACCCTCGAGTCATTTTAAAGGTAGGGGTGTTTCCTTTTTAAAAAAGGCCACTTGTATGGAGACCACAATTCCCCTTAAAGATATATGGCACACAGTGGTGCAGTTCCAACAGATGTACCTCTATTGGCTGCACCATCAGGCATTGCATAAATTGTCAACGCAAAAATGCATGTGCGTTTCCCCCCTTGTTGTGCATTATGTGGTGTTAATACAGCCTAACACAAACCACCATGAAAGAAAAAAACCTACAACAGTACCAACCACAATAGTCAAATTACATATAAATAAACTGAAGCAGCATATGGTAATTGATAGATACTTTTGTCTAATAACACACTATCTTAAGTGTTTTATATAAATATTAATGGAATGGTGCAATTCGATATGCAAATCTGCAGCAGCCAATTAGATTTTATCTACTGTGTATACTCAAGTACAAACCAAGGTTTTCAGGCTGAAAAATCAGCCTAAAAATCCGACCTCGGTTTATATTCAAGTCAGTCACTTAGTTTGGAAATCCAGCTGCCGTTCACTCGCTCCCTTGCTGCCTGTTCTGATGCGCCGGCTGACGTCACTGCCTGGTGCCAAGTAGTGACGCCAGCCGGCTCATCAGTACAGGCAGCGAGGGAGCGAGTGGCGGATGGATTTCCAAAGTAAGTGACTGATTTTACACAGATGGTTAACGAACTTGCAGAGAAGGATGCCTACAAAAGGTACCCACTTACCAGTAAGTCCACTGAACTGGGGGGGAGGGTGAGGGTGCAGATGTTTGGAAACAATTCCCAGCTACTAAAGCATGCTAGGAGTTGTAATTTCCAAACATCTGGAGTGCCAAGGAATGAGACTTTAGTTGTTTTTTAAATGTACAGCAGAATTCTCATACAGTAATAGCCAAATCCAGTAAGGCTATTACTGTATGGGACTACTGTATGGGAAATCTTCTGTATATGAGGGCAACTAAAGCCTCAAAACAATACAGAATCAGAAGGAGAATAGTATCTATTGTTGTCTTCTGATTCTGTATTATTTTGAGGCTTTAGTTTCCCTTTAAATGGACAGCAGAATTCCCATACAGTAATAGCCATACTGGATTTGGCTATTAGTGTATGGGAATTCTGCTGTCAACTTAAAGTGCAACTAAAGCCTCAAAACAATACAGAATCAGAAGGCAGTAGTGGTTACAATTTTACTTTTACTAGTTTTTTTCTGGTAAAAATAGGTACCTCAGTTTATACTCTGGTCGGTTTATAATCAAGTATATGCGGTATCTGCAGTAACCAAGCAAAAAACTGGTTGCTTCAGATTAAACTGCCTTTTGAGTTAAAAAATTGTAGACACAACAATGTTAATAAAAGTATCAATTACAACAGGCACAGCAAAGTATACAAATAATAGAAGCCTAGTACACATCCAATTAAATTTCCTACATTTTATGTTACCATTGTATTGCAACGTAAAAAAACCTGCCCTTCTCTCTGTATAAATTAAACCAATTAGTTCAATAACTTGGCCAAATTATTTTAAGCACAGTAATTACTTCAAGGTTTGCTGCTGGGTCCTAACTTTTAACCTTAGTAACTTTTTACCTTCTTAGGAGACATATTTCTCAAACTTTTTCTTTAAATCAGTACCTGCTTTTTATGAGATGAAAGTCCCTGCTGCTCTTTCACTTGATTTCTTGGGACTACCTCTCCAGCTCTAAGTACTTGAACACATGACCCACTTTGGGTGAAGTACACATTTCCAAGAGGCTTGGTCACACCCAGGGACGGATTTATACTTTTTTCTCCCCTAGACCAGCTTACTTATATTGCCCCCCTACCCCAGTACCATCAGTACCCCTACCGCTAGCGAATCAGCAATCCCTCACTTAAAACTGGACATGCGAGTAAGGCTCTGTACATTGCTGCTTTGCTATGTGTAAGGGTGAAAGTGATGCCATTTTATGCTGCCCCCTTTTAGTGTGCCGCCCTAGGTCACGGCCTATGTGGCCTAGTGGGAAATCCGGCCCTGATCACACCCCCAATGCAACAAACAAAATATATTGTACCAGATCACTGTTTTATGGAATGATTTATAGGTATATAAATAAGGAAGTATACATCCACACAGAGTGCGGTGACCCAATTTATTCAATACATCCAAAAATAGAAGCCTAGTGCACATCCAATGAAATTGCTTACATTTTATGTTACCATTGTATTGTCTGCTCTCTGGATAAATTAAAACAATTACAGGGTTATCGTTAAAAATGCTAGTGCTAATTTTGCCCCAACCAATCAGATGTGAGGTTTCAAATGTTAAATAAAATCTGATTGATTGGGGAAAAATTAGCACTATTTTTAACGATAAGAACTTTTATTGAACAACCCTGTTAGTTCAATAACTTGGCCAAATTATTTTAAGCCAAGCAACCACTTTAATGTTTGCTTTATTCTGCTTTTTAACAGACACCGCAAATCTCTGGATTGATCAATACAATGAAGCAAAAACAAATACATACAACTTTTAACAAATTAATAAACCATAGATAAAAATTACTTCTAGACAATTCTTTTTGCTACATTGCTCATAATACTAAGCGTATGCTGTACATTTCACAAGAAGCTGCAGCCTTACCCTCTAGAACCTGACAGCAAATCATGTTACAGTTTAAAGGGCATGTCCACCCCTTTTTATAATTTTTGTTGTAGTGTAGGGCTCCCTCCCCCAGCCCTAACCGCCATATTACTTTTTGCAGAAACTCCCACCATCATTACTTACCTTACCTCTCTTGAAACTGCAAGCAGAGGGCCGGACCGGCAGCCGCGTCCGTGATTGGCTGAGACGCAGCCAATCACGGACACGGCTTCCAGTTATCCAGAACGCTAGGGGAGAGAGAGGTAAGGTAGGTACAGTTCGGGGGAGTTTCTGCAAAAAGTAATATAGCAGTTGGGGCTGGGGGAGGGAGCCTTACACTACAGAAAATAAGTTACACACTAGGGGGAGGGAGAGGAAAACGTGAGGGAGGGCTGCAGTGCGCATGGCAAAATTGTCCCGGATGAGAGACAGGAGACAGAGTCCTATATGGACTCTGCCAGGCTCCTGCTGGGCAGTTTTTGGGACTTTGGAGGGACATTACAGGAGAACCATTTGGAGCAGGGATGTAAAGTAAGGATTTTATTACACTACACAGTGGGGCCAGTGGTGGGTTAAATTATAATTTTGGGGGTGGACATGTCCTTTAAAGATCATTCCTCTCCCTGATACAGGAATTTCATTGTAGTTTTTTTTTTTGTAAACATATTTAAATGCTCATGTCTGTCTGGCCAACAGAGCGTACCGGCAGAGAATTGCACACGGTTGGCAGAGACTGCTCGGTTGGCAGACGGATTAATGAACGACTGCCGACAGAGCGCCCGTAAATCTGAGCACCTAAGGAAGAAGTGTGTATGGGCCTTAAGAATGATATATTCCTTTTATTTTCATACAAAAAACAAAAGCAACCTTTGCAGATTATTTCTTAGCTTGTACGGATGTAAGAAACAGAATTTTAACATTTCAGTAAAAAATAAAAGTCTGATGATTTGAACCAGTAACCTCATGTGCTGCTTTTTAAAAAATGTAGTATGCTGAGCTACCAGAGATAATACAAAGAATTATGGTACTCACAATGCCTATTGCTACATGGGCAGTAAGTTGTACTAGCAAAAACATGGAAGTCTTCTTAGTTACAGAATATAGTTCTTTTATGTATATAAATGCAACTAACTAGAGAAGTATCTTACAATGTATAGGTGTTCTGGAGAGAAAAGCTTTTACGTTACGATTTTTAAAAATTAGGTTTAGTTCTCTTTTAACTACAATGCCATGCATATATTGATAACGAAAGAAAGAAAAAGCAACCAGGTTATTCTTGGGGCTCAAAACCCACAAGGCACTCCAACTGGATATATAGTCTTTACATAGTTACAGGGAGAGGAAAACTACAAATAGATCACAGAGAGGAGGGTAGACACCCAACATAAAGTATAGATAAAAACCACAATATTTATTAAATTATTTCCTCGGCTCCATTTATAATTGAAAGGGGAAAAAATTTAGTTAGAGGCTTTTGTCATAGCGTCCAATAGCCTTGACCAAAATCTGCCCTCTTGGAGCTAAATTTTTTAGTCTAATTTTTGACAAAAGTATTGGTATTTGCCCAATTGGCTGCTCTACAGATTTCTTCACCTCTTGCCCCTTCTTCTGCTGCCCAGGACACTGCTATGCTTTTCGTAGAATGAGCACAGATTTTTAACGGAGGTGCCAATTCACCTTTATTACATCATACTGGAATAATAAATAGCCTTTCAGATTTCCTTAATCCCTCTGAGATTTCCTCTGCTTTCTAGTGCACACACACGGCGGAAGCGAGATGACGCGCACACACGTCCGTGCACCCACTGACGTCACATTGCGTGCTGCGATGTTATGCGCGCGCACGGAACCCACATGTATTAGCGTTTGAGTCTCAAGCAGGAGGAAGCAGAGGAAATCTGAGGGACGGAGCTTAACATTCAGCAAACCAGGAACAAGATGTCAGCAACTTTCAAGGCACAAAGGTAGGTTCTGGAGGGGTATAGGTGAAAAAAAATATGGCAACAGTATTTTTAAAGCTGCAGCTTTCAAAAAAAAAAAAAGATGGGGGAAATGATTTACAGGTGCAGGTTGAGGTTCAGTAACTTTAGCAATCAGAAGAAAAGATGATATTCACAGAAGGACTTAAAGGGCAATTATAGTGAGAAAATTGTTTTTTTTAAATTTCTTCTAATGTATCCTATAAGTCATCCCATCCACCAGGGTACCTTTAGTTTCTTTAAATTCTACATAGTCCCCGAGATATAAGCTTTTGAATATGCTGTGATTTGTAGGAGCTGCTACACCTCATCTGTCACTCAAAGGCACACACCCACACAATCCAAAGCTCCCCTGCAGTACTGTCACACACTCTCTCACCCACACTATATGTACCATGTGCAACATATAGTCAAATGCTGTAGTGCTAAACACAATCAATAAACCATTAACCCAGCAATATGAGCATAACACACTATAAAACAGCCCCTCCCCCCCAAAAAAATCTTATATACATACAAAACCAGTGACTCAAATGGAACACTAATACAGTATATATAATACAGTAATACAGACTATATACCAAACAAGACACACAGTGCAATATATGAAATATATAGACTAAAGCAACTGAAATGTAACAGGACAACAAGCAGTGTCACTGTGTTTGTGAAGGTCTCACTACAAGCTGCTGTTACACTGACTCTCTCTTCAGTGATTATGATCTCAGCTAAGCAGGGGGAGAGATATGAACTTTAGGTAAAAAGTAAATAACAATTAGCAAAGTTAGAGAACAGGCAGAGTTCAGTAACTTACTTGTAAAGAATCTCAGCACCACTTGTCCTCCTCTCTCCCCCTCTGCCCCTCCCTTCAGCATATTGCTACTTTATCCCACACTTTGATTGCTTGCAGTCTAGCTCTGGAAGGGAGGGGTCAACAGGATGTCAGCACTTCATTTAAAGTCCTTTCAACTGACAATGCTCGGACTCTGTACCCAGCCCGTCACTGCTTGAGGGGGAGTAGACAAAGAGGGGGGGGAGGGGGACTACACAGCTTGGTACAAACTTCTGCCAGTGTGAAGAAACGAAGCCACACAGAAACATGAAAGTAAGGCAGCTTATACTAAGTGATCTATACATTGTATACAGACAAAGTTTTTTTTTCACTATAGTTGCCCTTTAATAGAGCCCAAACATGGTATTGTTTGATCAAGGTACCAAAACTTGCCACAATAGTTTTATTTATATTCAGTAACTGTAACCAATGCGGTAGATGGCTGTCTCTCCTTAAAACATTGTGCCACAGCCTGAGTAATCTATCCCAGAATATTCACTGTTTGTATAGATTGAAGTGGTTGCTGGTCAACTTCCGCTTTTAAAAAATCTTTAATACATTCAGAGCAAAGTCTTGTCTTTAAATGCAGGATTTCTGCAAGCCTCACTAATGGGAACTTCTTGCCCTCCTCTCAACACCATCGCTAAAAACAATGACACAAAAGGTTCATACACACGTGTGATCGCGACGCACGATGTGTACGAACGTTTGTTACGGCCGATAATTGGCCCATGTGTACGACCGTCCGTTTCGGCCGATAAAGGCCTTACACACAGGGCGATTATCGGCCGAAACGAACGTTCATACACATCGTGCGTCGCGATCGCACGTGTGTATGAACCTTTAGTGTCTTTGTTTGTTTTTAGCCATACTTTCCAGCGGGGCTGCTCTGACAGTTGCCGACTGCTTCCTGCTTCTGTTACGCTATAACGCGCATGCCTGATAATTTCAAAGCGGCCCCGCTGGATCGTGTGAAAGGTAAGATCTTCTTAAGTTCGTTCCTGGCTATCTAAACATTGATTCAATGTAGAAAAGGGATAGTTTACTATTGCAGTGAACTATTCCTTTAAAAGCAATCTTGTGGAGCTTGTGACACATGGACCTTAAACACAGACATGTAGACACATGCAGCATGGCTAAATTAATGCAAACGTTGTAATCAGTTTACAGTCTACTAATTACATTTATTGTGTCTCTAATAGAACAAATAATCTGGCAACCCAGTTGTCACCCTTAGGCTGGGTACACACTGAGGGGCTATTTGTCCCGACCGAGCTACGAACGAGCGCTCGGCCTGGACAAATGTCCGTTGGTCGCAGCAAATTGGGCTGCGTCCGAAAATGCGAACGATCATAGGGAACCGCACAATCGATCGTAATTTTCCGGCACGTCCAATCATTCGTTTGTCCGATCTGGACGAACGAACAATTGAGGTCAGTCCCGGATGGCCGCCCACAGATATTTTCGGCTGACAATATTGGCTGGTGTGTAGCCTTACCATTTAAAGAATAAGTACACTCAAAAAACAAATTAAGTGTTAATGGAAGCTGTATCTTTAGGCATCTTCAGAGCCTACCTGTGCCCCAGTAAAGTTAAGGACATCTTGGATCATGTATGTAGTCAGCTAATCTCCACCCCCCGAGACTTCCTGGATCTCCTTGCAGACTGTGTCCAAAAATCCACGGTCAATTGGCTCCGCGTGCACGCGTCGTGATGACATCACAACTTCATGTGCAACTGACCGTCGATTTTTGGACACAGTAGGTGTGCCTTAATGATACGCCGCTATAGGTTAAATAGACCAAAGCGATCATGTGACTGCCAGCCGCATTCAGAAGCCAGTAGAGGTGAGCACGTACGGCGTCCCATGTGGTAATTGGACTCCAGTGTTCTTCGTCATGGCGATGTACATTCCTTTCCAGCACTTACTCTAGTCAGCCACAGTTAGTGTGATACCTACCTGTCCTTGACTTGTTGAACCGTGACTTGAGTGATTCCTGTGTGTGGTAAGAGGGCTAGCCCTTCATACAATATAAGGCTGCATAGTAATACCGCCTTATGTTTTGCACTATATAGCAGTTTACTTTCTGACTTAGACGCTAGGCAGTTACCATGTGTCTGTATATATTCTCTTTTTAAATGTTTTTAATCCATGATTTGGTATATTTATCCCTATGCACAATAAAGGATTTTTTACTTATAATTAGAGTGTGCAGAAGTTTCGAGGGATACTGTTCTCTTTCTAATTTGACAATGTTAGGTGGAAGGGCAGCCAGGGAGGGATCTGGAGGGTGGGAGGAGGGGAAAGGGCTCCCATGTGCATGTCACACTACCTCTTGGAGGCTAAATTAGAGGCAGAAACCTTTTGGACAGGCAGATAGCTTCTACTCTTAAGTTTCCTGGACTTTTGACACGCACTGCAGGAGATCCATAAGGAGCATGTATGTAAGGTAAGGATTTTTGGGGCCAGTAGTGGATTAAATTTTAGTTGGGGTGTGTGTGTGGACATGCCCTTTAATAAAGGATTAGTCCAGGAATTAACCTAGCAAATGAAAACGGTTGGGCTAAGGCCACACTACAACGCACCAAATTGTGCGATTTCTGTGCATTAGCCCATTTCACATTTGCGCATACATTTTTGCTATTTTCAATGAAAAAACGCAAAAAAAAATTGCGTAAAAAATACTTTAACGCAAAACGGACACGCAATTGCATGTGCATCGGAAATAGCAGGAATTTTTGCATACTGCAGTCTCCATGTTAATGCAAACGTGCTAAAAACGCACTAGTGTGGCCTAGCCCTAAGTGCTGTAGCTCCTTAACGAAATGATATTGTGAGGTAGGAATAATCAATTCGACCTCCCTGCCCCAGGTACTTTACAGTTTTAATAAGTTTATATTAAGAGTTATCCTTTAATTAAAGTAAGGACAGTGCAGTGATTTCAGAGCTTATTCAATTTTTGCAAAAGAGGATGAATTCCCATAGGAGTAGCATCACCCACCATGACGAGGATAGAAACTGTTTCCCTGTAGGACACCATTTTTCACAGCCTGGACACACTATGAAAAACTTCCAGTGACATTTTAGCAACACTCAGGAAAGAAAAGCATTTGAAGCTAAAATGATCTTATTATTTGACTCTAAAAACAATGGTTTGAACCAGGACATGGGATTTCTTTAACATTATGAATAATTGACTTTTCACATCCTAGCTCCATCCCAGTTTTTTTTATATATTTATTTTTTCTGTTTTGCCCCTTTTTTTCTTCTCTTCCCCCTTCTCTCCTCTCTTTCTCTTCCTCCCCCGTCCTATTCTCATTACCACTTCACTATCCTATCATCTCTCCTATTTTATTACCTCTACATTTTCCTTGTCTCATTTTACTACTTACTGTTAGTTTTTTTTTTATTTTGGTCTTCCCTGCCTTCTCTTCCCCCCTTGCATTTCTTGACCACTTCACTATTCTGTTATCTCTTCTCTCATTTTATTGCCCTCTACACTTTCCTGGGCATCTTTTGCTCTCTACTTTTTTTTTGTCTCCCCCCTTGTTGTTTTGCTTATCTTATCTTTTGGAACTGGCGTTTTACTTTGTTAAACCTTTGTTAAAATCAGTACTGCTCTGATGCACGATGTGTATGACCGTTCGTTTCAGCCGATAATCGGCCCGTGTGTAGGGCCTTTATCGACCCAAACGGCTGGACGTTCGGGGAGCCGCCAAGTCGGTCGTTCTGCGATCCCCGACCTAACAACCGTTTCGGCCGAAATGTACACATCGTGCGTCGCGGGTTGGGACCCGCGATCGCACGTGTGTATGAACCTTAAGTCCATAGAAAAAGTATAAAAAAGTATAAAAAAGTATCACAGCATCCTTATTTTTTACATCTATTAGAGGAGAAGCACTTAATGGTTACTTGACTTACATAAACATGTCTGTCTCTATGCATGCATTAATGTTTGTGTGCATTTATGTGTCTGTAGCTAGACATGTTAATTATTCATCATTCATGGGGGTGGGGCTATAGGGGGCACCCTACATGAAATGACTTTTGGCAGTTTGGCATGCCTGCACTGAGCCCTCAATGCCCAAGGACTTTCACTTGCCAAAGGTTACAACCTGTTGTCTCCCGAGGCAATAGGAACCAGAACGTGCTCCTGTTATGAAAGTTCTAATTAACAGTGTCACGAGGTTTGGATTAAGAGGGTAGCACTGCACTTCCGGTGGTAACCTTTCATCTAGTGTTAGCACTACATTTCCCATAAGGCTTTGCGGGTGTCCCTTGTCAAGATTCGGCTTGAAGCCAAGATACTCCAGGTAGGACTTCCGGTGATGTCAGAGGGGGCAGAGAGAAAGCTCCGGGACACAGAGACTGGAAGAGAGTTAGAATAAGGGAGGGGAAAAGAAGCGCTGATTAAAAGACGTGGAAAAGTACGGAGAAGTCAAGGTGAGAGTTCGGTACTAGCTCCGCATGTAGCCTGGCACTGTCACACACTTTCACTGGCCTTTTCCACCATACTGTGTATTTCTTCCCTCCATTTCTATCCTCTCTACCCTAGTCTACCCGCTCATTCACCTCCCCAGTCCCCCACCTCTTATCTTTATGTTCTTCATGTCTCTGCTTGCTTCTCACTGCCTTACCTAATACATAACCACCAGTTCCTCCCCCTCCCAGCAATTGAAAAATGTCATGTATACTACAAACAATGGTTTCTGTGGTCCCATTGCTAGAAACCTGCATGGAAAAATATTACTAATGTGATGGGAGAAATGACTGATAGCGATCAGTCTGGTGTCATTTCCTCCTCACTGTTTATATAGCTAGGTTTGGTGTGGAAATACATTCACGTTAGGTTAGTGGTGTGTCTCTGTACTGTAACTATAGGGCAGGAGATGTTTGCCAGTTTTTCTTATATGCATACATATCTGTGGGCCATTTATTTATGAAGGCAGTAATGGGGAGTTATGACAACACAGTGTTTGTCAATCGGGTTGGGGATTCCCCAAGGGATAGTGACAGGAACTGTATGGATCTACCCTTGAATTTGAATGCAATCAGGGTATTGATTTGTCTATCATATATGTATGTATTTTGATGACTGAGAAAGAAATATCCATTTTTATGTAGGGGTTTCCTGAGATATAAAAGTTGTTTCAATGGCCTTGCTGATTTACCAAGGAGTTAGGGCTAGGCCTTGGGTTGCCACCTGTCCGGTTTTCACCTGGACAGTCCGGGAATTCCCCCCCCCCCCCCCCTGGTTTTCGGGGCTTCTTCCCTGCTGTCCGGGTTTGCACTGACAAATAAAGTAAAACAATTTTAAAAAGCCCATGTATTCCTTTGTTTCCAGCAGGGGGGGGTAATGGAGTCTGATCACTGAGAGCCTGTGCAGCAATCCCTCCTCCAACCACAGCTTCAGGACATACCAGCCAATCAGAGCATAGAGCTCCACCCCCTCCCAACCCAGGCAGTTCCCCTGAACTTCAGACCAACATACGACATACTTAAGTTGTGGAAACCTACAGGTAGTTATATTAATACATGTAGTGAGGCTGCACTGATGGCATTTAAAATGCATTGTGGCCTTATCAGCCTGGCTGCATGTATTTTCAATAGGGGGGCCCTGATTTTACATTGATCTGGCAATCCCAAGTGTATTTAATTGTAAAAGGGAAGTTGGTACCTGTTCCTTTATACAGATAGAAAATACAATGGCAGGAACCCATAGTCCTTTGCTGTCAGAACCATTGTTTCCCATAATGCCTTGCTGTCAGAACCATTGTTTCCCCATAATCCCTTGCTGTCAGGACCCTTGTTTCCCCATAATGCCTTGCTGTCAGAAACATTATTTCCCCATAATCCCTTGCTGTAAGAACAATTGTTTCCCCACCAATGAATTTGTGAAGAGACATGTTGTCTCAATGCAAGTGCAGCTGTGAAATTACCAACATTTCCCTGAGCTGTGCCTGTTTTGCCTATAGGACCAATTCAGGGGGGTAGTTATTTTTGTGTGTGTGCCCAGCGGTTTGACCCATGTCTTTGTGCTCAGCAGTTTGACCCATGTTTTATTCATATATATGTGCCAAGCAGTTAACCCATATCTGTGTACCAAGCAGTTTTATCCATATATGTGTGCCTAGCAGTTTACCCATGCCTAGCAGTTTACCCATGCCTGTGTGCCTAGCAGTTTACCCATGCCTGTGTGCCCAGCTGTTTACCCATGCCTGTGTGCCCAGCTGTTTACCCATGCCTGTGTGCCCAGCAGTTTACCCATGCCTGTGTGCCCAGCAGTTTACCCATGCCTGTGTGCCCAGCAGTTTACCCATGCCTGTGTGCCCAGCAGTTTTACCCATGCCAGTTTTTCAGTTTTTTTACTATTTTACCAGTGTCAATGTGTGCAACTATTACATCAGTGCTAGTTTTCCTAAGCATTTTACCAATATCACTGTGCCACCATTTTACCAGTGTCAGTTTGCAATTTGTCTGTGTGCAAAGCATTTTACCAGTGCCCTTATATGTACTTATGTACTGACAATCCCCATTGTCAGTGCCACGCATCCCCCATTCCCATTGTCAGTGCCACGCATCCCCCATTCCCATTGTCAGTGCCACGCATCCCCCATTCCCATTGTCAGTGCCACGCATCCCCCATTGGTGTCCACATGCCCCCCCATACCCACTGTCGGCACTATGCTTCCATCTCCATTGTGAGCACCATGCTTCCATCCTTATTGTGGGCACCATGCCCATTGTCAGCCTTTATATAAATTTAAACTTTTCAGAAGTATCCTCATGATAAGCTTCTTTTTGAGCCACACCCACTTAAGCCACGCCCTCCGAGTTTTGCGTAACGCTAAGCAGCCCACCCACTTCTGTTCAGGTTTTGCAATAACCAAAAGGTGACAACCTAGCTAGCCACATCAGGCCATTTTAACACCTGATCCGATCGCATGTTAAAAAGTGTTAGGTGCGCCAGATCTGTTTACGCTGCGATCCATTGATTTCGTGTGCCTCCTGCCTTTGTGTAAATTTTAGAAGGGGTTTGCGGCAGCTGTGCTTATTTTCTTTTATTTATTTTTGTTTCTGTCGAAAGCAATTTAATATTGCACTATGCGATATGTCACAAAAGTGAGTATATCTTCACATTTTTGTAAATATTTTATGTTTTTATGGGACAAACTGAAGATCTGACATTTTGATACAATGTAAAGAAGTCTGTGTACAACTTGTATAACTGTAAATTTGCTTTCCCCTTCAAACAACTCAACACACAGCCATTAATCCTTTCACTGCCAGAAGAATTTCATTTTTTTTTGCGTTAACTGCCAGAAGAATTTTCAAGATTTTGCCCTTAATCGTTTTAGACTAATTTTACAGTAGGAAACCTTGCAGTAAATCAGGAATATTATACATTGTTTTTTTCAGCACAAAGTGTACTTTAACATGGTAACAGAATTTTGTAACTTTTCTGGAAATTTTACTGTGGAATTATGGGTAAAATATGTAAAAAAAAAAATGAAAAATTTGCAAATTTTCATGGATTTTTCCCATTTTTATTTATAGTTATCTTAAGGTTACGCACAAAAATCTTACTGTTTCTAAAAGCTCAGATACTCCCGAGTACAACGATACCAGATATATGTAGGTAGCCCACTTTTCCTGTACAGGAGATCCCCCAAACTAAAACTGCACCTTCAAGAATATTACACCAAATTAAAATGTATAACTACTACTGACAGTTAACATAGAATATCTTCCAAATTAACTAAAACATCCCCACAATTGAGATATTTTTAGAAACTACACACCCGCAGGATTTTATGAGTGAGGTAAGTTTTGATCAAAATGTAGATACCAGGGCGCAGCTCTTCATCCAATTGTAAGTTATTTTCTCACATTTTCCTTTTTTTCTCAACTGTAAAATCAGAGACAAAATCAAATGTGAATTTCAGCTAAAAACTGTGGAGGAAAGTTCAAACACATCTCAAATATGAAAGACTAACCCCTCCCGAATAAAACGGTATGCCACATTCATGGGTATACCCAGAGACATGGCTACCAACTAACCCAGAGCCAACTAAAAAAATTAGCCAGTTTTGTATTTGAACAGTCTGCAGTTTTTCCACAAACCCCCCCCCACTCAGAAATACCCCCCACAAACTATATATTCCTGAAATCTACGCACCTTCAGCTATGTAGCACTATAGTTCGTTCATTCATATCATCAATGGTGTGGGCACAGGTCTTCGTAGAATTTTGCACTTTTACCAGATTTTCAAAAAAAATAAACATCAAACATTCAAAAAGGTAGAAATCATACCAAAACCCCATGGAATGTAAAAAAAACTTTCCAAATATCAATCTCCCAAATGTCCTGAATCAAACGGTATGCAATATGTGTGGTTACACACAAAGCTACAAAGTGAGACAATGCACGATGGCTCAGAAATGGCGAAAATATTTAGCCAACTCCAAATTTGGACAGTCTGCAGTTATTTCCACAAAACACCCCCGTAACTTAGAAATAACCCCCACAAACTATATATTCCTGAAATCTTGACACCTTGAGCTATGTAACGCTGTAGTTTGTTCATTCATACCATCAATGGTGTGGGCGCAGTTTTTCGTAGAATTTCGCATTTGTCTGAAAAAATTAACAAAAAACAACTTCAAAAGGTAAAAATCATGCCAAAACCTCATGGAATCTAAAAAAAAGTTACTAAATATCAATCTCATAAATGTCCTGAATCAAACCGTATGCTATATGTGGGGTTACACACTCGGACGTGGAAGCAAAAAGCCACGTAGTGAGACAATGCATGATGGCTCAGAAACAGCAACAATTTTCAACCAACTCTGAATTTGAATTTTCTGCAGTTTTTACCACAACACCCCCAACTCAGAAATACCCCCACAAACTATATATTTCTGAAATCTACAAACCTTCAGATACATAACACTGTACTTTGTTCATTCATACCATCAATGATGTGGGTGCAGTTCTTCGTAGAATTTTGCATTTCTACACAATTTTCTGGAAAAATAGAGAAAAATACATTTCAAAGTTACAAAATCAGACCAAAACCCCATGTAATGTAAAAAAAACTTACCAAATATCAATCTCCTAAATGTCCTGAATCAAACGGTATGCCATATGTGTGGTTACACACACGGACGTGGGAGCGACTAGTCAAAAAGTAAAACAATGCGCAGTGAGCCAATAACCGCATTTTTCAAGATTTTTCAAACTAAACGCCCCTCTAACTTGGAAATACTCCCGCAAAAATATATATTCTCAGAATCTACATACCTTCAGCTACGTAACACTGTAGTTCGTTCATTCATACCATCAATGGTGTGGGCGCAGTTCTTCGTAGAATTTCGCATTTCTACACAATTTTCTGGAAAAATAGAGAAAAATACATTTCAAAGTTACAAAATCACACCAAAACCCCATGTAATGTAAAACTTAACAAATATCAATCTCCTAAATGTCCTGAATCAAACGGTATGCCATATGTGTGGTTACACACACGGATGTGGCTCAATTACAGCATTGTTCCAGAATTTTCACGGTAAACCCCCTCCAACTCAGAAATACCCCACACAAACCTACCTTTAGCTATACAGGCTAACAGTGCCATTTCTTTGTTCATACATGCAATCTTGTAGCCGCATTTCATAGTAGTATTTCGAACTTTTAGCAGACAGAACTCGCACTTGATCCGGTGCCTGGAAAACCTGGAAAATATTTTTCAAATCTTCCTACCTTGCTGGATATCTTTTCCTCTGTGTTGTTGCCTATTTGCATTACTGAGAAAATACTGATAGCTTTAGTGAGTGCTATCTGATGGAAAAAGTTTTGTAGCATCAGATCGAAAGATGAATAATAAAATTCACTTTCTATTTCATCATTTGCCACAAGCGCCCTTGAACCTTCAAGCTCTGTCCCAGCAGAAGACTAGGTGCTTTCAGTTTGGAGTTTAGTTGTTACGTCTCCAGTTTTTTTCCGGCACATCTTGAAAGATAAAAAATGCAATACATATAACCATTCATACATTTACTGTAAATACACCATAACGCATCACCCAGTTACTGGTGTATTTTACAGGAACCTCAAAAATCCTTGGGAAAAATAAACCAGCTGTTAGCACAACATTACTGAACAACAAAACACATTCAGGGCGATGCACCGAGCGCCGCTATCGGCAACCGGTGCAAACAGCCTGGCGATGTTATATGCCGATAGCGGCGCTCGGAACATCGCTACTTGCCGCTGTTCTATTCCGGCACTTTCAACGCCCGCTATTAGCATCGGTATAACATCGGTTAGTACAACTTTAACTCCAAATCAGGAGCGATGCGCCCGTTGGTGCATCGCCCTTATTGTACCTTATGCCCCCTTTACAGTAAATAACTATTTTAACTAGAAGGAGACCTTACCTGTCCCAACTCCAAAGCTATTTCAGAAAAAGGCAAATGAACCCCAGAGCATGCCAAATAAGGGCCTAGGACACCCACAAATCCAGAGAGCCTCCTAATGATATCTAACTTACAAAGTGCACCAAAGTATGGTAGCGCTCAAAACAGGGCTTCAGACATAAAGCAGGCTTGCTAGGGCAAAAATACCTTGTATCTCACCTAGTCCCATTTTTACGGCAAACCTTGCAGGCTCTCTGGGGATGCTGCTTATTAGGCGTGGGTGGAATGGTATCTAAAAAATGTTTTCCTACTAATCTAGCTACATTATCATTACTAGGCATCTCCGGGACCTCCTCTACACTACCAAACAACATAGCTGGAAGAAGCTTCAGCTGGAACTTCTAATAGGACAGTACAGGCTCTGGTACCGCTGTCCTGTAAACAATATACTAATTATGTAGGGCCGTTTGAAAAAGATAAATGGCTAATTTATTGTACCAGGCCTTTGTTTTTCTGGTGGCGTTGTAGTAGTGTTGGATCTGATCATTTTTGTCAACGCCACCCATGTACTTGTTGTATTCTTTGCTACAGAGTGGTCTAATTTTGGGGGGCCTACCACCACTTCTGTGCTCTACTCTTACCGACTCATCGTGGATTGTGGTCAGCATGAATACAGTCTTCGTATCACCAAACTTGATAGCCAGGAGCTCATCGCTTCTTAGAGCAAAATTCTCTCCACGCTTTAGTGTCTTATCCAGTAAAGCCTTGGGCACCCTTTTCGCATACGATTTATGGTGCCACAGGCTGGGGTGTCAAAAGAATAAAGATATCTAAACAAGGGAATATTTGTATAAAAGTTATCCACATATAAGTGGTAAACTTGTCCCAGCAATGGAGAAATGAGCTCCCATACTATCTTGCCACTGACCGTTAAATCCATTGGACAACCAGGGGGGTCTAACTGTGAGTCCTTGCCCTCATATATCATAAACTTGCTAGTGTACCCAGTACTACTTTCGCAGAGCTTATATAATTTGATGCCATAGCAAGAACGCTTACTTGGCATGTATTGACGGAATATTAAGCGCCCTTTGTAGAGCATAAGGGACTCATCAATACAGATTTTCTGGGAAGGGATGTAAACCTCTGCAAAGCGTTTAGACGTTAGGCGTTTAGGCGTTTATCATAAGATTTGGTAGCGGTTTCTAGGCATTACAGCTGAAAAAGGGGGAGGGAAATTACAGTGGTGGTATCCCAATAGCCCTCCAATGTATTGTTCTTTAGGAGACCCATTGAAAGAGTGAGGGCAAAAAATATTTTCATTTCTACTATTGTGGTGGGATACCATGCATGAGCACGTGAATGTTCACCTAATTGGCAAATAGTTCTGTCCACATCCTGTAGGATTGCGTCTGTCAGATATAGCTGAAAGAAGTCTAGCACTTCAAAATTACTGGTGTCCACCTTCACGCCAGGGACTGCTAGAAAATCAGGAATTTGGGGGGTAAAATTAGCGGGAGGCCTCCACGTAGGCTCTCCTCCAACTGCAGCACCAGCAACACTCCCATCATCTACCTCCATAGGACCAACATCACTAGTGACAATGCTAGGACCAGCCTCATCACCAGTGGAACCACTACTCTCTAAGGCTGTGACAGTGTCACTACTGCCATGCTCGTCAGAATCTGATGATTCTGATCCACTGGGTATATACTCAGGGTCAGCATCAGAAACACCACTTTCCTCTGAGCTGGTCAGCATACAGTATCTAGCAGCCTCCTCTACAGAAAACCTCCTCCTAGCCATTGTATCAAAAGTCACTAACAATTTTTTTTAAAACAAAAGACCTGAAGTTAACCCCTTCAGCAAAAAAGACCTGAAGTTAACCCCTTCAGCAAAAAAGACCTGAAGTTAACCCCTTCAGCAAAAAAGACCTGAAGTTAACCCCTTCAGCAAAAAAGACCTGAAGTTAACCCCTTCAGCAAAAAAGACCTGAAGTTACCCCTTCAGCAAAAAAGACCTGAAGTTACCCCTTCAGCAAAAAGACCTGAAGTTAACCCCTTCAGCAAAAAAGACCTGAAGTTACCCCTTCAGCAAAAAGACCTGAAGTTACCCCTTCAGCAAAAAAGACCTGAAGTTACCCCTTCAGCAAAAAAAGACCTGAAGTTACCCCTTCAGCAAAAAAGACCTGAGTTACCCCTTCAGCAAAAAAGACCTGAAGTATACCCTTCAGCAAAAAAAAAGACCTTGAAGTTACCCCTTCAGCAAAAAAGACCTGAAGTTACCCTTCAGCAAAAAAGACCTGAGTTACCCCTTCAGCAAAAAAAGACCTGAGTTACCCCTTCAGCAAAAAAGACCTGAAGTTACCCCTTCAGCAAAAAAAAGACCTGAGGTTACCCCTTCAGCAAAAAGACCTGAGGTTACCCCTTCAGCAAAAAAGACCTGAGGTTACCCCTTCAGCAAAAAAAGACCTGAGGTTACCCTTCCAGCAAAAAAGACCTGAGGTTACCCCTTCAGCAAAAAAGACCTGAGGTTACCCCTTCGCAAAAAAAGACCTGAGGTTACCCCTTCAGCAAAAAGACCTGAGGTTACCCCTTCAGCAAAAAAGACCTGAGGTTACCCCTTCAGCAAAAAAGACCTGAGGTTACCCCTCAGCAAAAAAGAACTGAGGTTACCCCTTCAGCAAAAAAGACTGAGGTTACCCCTTCAGCAAAAAGACTGAGGTTACCCCTTCAGCAAAAAAGACCTGAGGTTACCCCTTCAGCAAAAAAGACCTGAGGTACCCCTTCAGCAAAAAAGACTGAGGGTTACCCCTTCAGCAAAAAAGACCTGAGGTTACCCCTTCAGCAAAAAGACCTGAAGTTAACCCCTTCAGCAAAAAGACCTGAAGTTAACCCCTTCAGCAAAAAGACCTGAAGTTAACCCCTTCAGCAAAAAAGACTGAATTTACCCCCTCAGCAAAAAAGACCTGAAGTTACCCCTTCAACAAAAAGACTGAAGTTACCCCTTCAGCAAAAAAGACCTGAAGTTACCCCTTCAGCAAAAAGACCTGAAGTTACCCCTTCAGCAAAAAGACCTGAAGTTACCCCTTCAGCAAAAAAAGACCTGAAGTTACCCCTTCAGCAAAAAGACCTGAAGTTTCACCCTTCAGCAAAAAAGACCTGAAGTTACCCCTTCAGCAAAAAAGACCTGAAGTTAACCCTTCAGCAAAAAGACCTGAAGTTACCCCTTCAGCAAAAAAGACCTGAAGTTACCCCTCAGCAAAAAAGACCTGAGGTTACCCCTTCAGCAAAAAAGACCTGAGGTTACCCCTTCAGCAAAAAAGACCTGAGGTTACCCCCAGCAAAAAAGACCTGAGGTTACCCCTTCAGCAAAAAAGACCTGAGGTTACCCTTCAGCAAAAAAGACCTGAGTGACCCCCTTCAGCAAAAAAGACCTGAGGTTACCCCTTCAGCAAAAAAGACCTGAGGTTACCCCTTCAGCAAAAAAGACCTGAGGTTACCCCTTCAGCAAAAAAGACCTGAGGTTACCCCTTCAGCAAAAAAGACCTGAGGTTACCCTTCAGCAAAAAAGACCTGAGGTTACCCCTCAGCCAAAAAGACTGAGGTACCCTCAGCAAAAAAGACCTGAGGTTACCCCTTCAGCAAAAAAGACCTGAGGTTAACCCTTCAGCAAAAAGACCTGAGGTTACCCCTTCAGCAAAAAAGACCTGAGTGTACCCCTTCAGCAAAAAAGAACTGAGGGACCCTTCAGCAAAAAAGACTGAGGTTACCCCTTCAGCAAAAAAGACCTGAGGTTACCCCTTCAGCAAAAAAAGACCTGAGGTTACCCCTTCAGCAAAAAAGACCTGAGGTTACCCCTTCAAGCAAAAAAGACCTGAGGTTACCCCTTCAAGCAAACAAGACCTGAGGTTACCCCTTCAAGCAAACAAGACCTGAGGTTACCCCTTCAAGCAAACTAAGTAACAATTTTTCAACTTTCAACACTTTCTAGAAAGCACCAGAAAACTGAAATACTATAAAACTAAACCTAATGAACAGTATACAAAATTTAACACCGTACAATTCCAAAATACAAAAAAATAACTTTTATATATTTTAGATACCCTTGATTTCTGTTTTATAAAGTTAACTGAAGCAAAAAAAAATATATAAAAAAGACACAATATATTTAGCACAGAAAAACAAAAAATGCAAAAAAGTACTTCACTACACAGCAGGACTGGGGGTCAAAATCACAGATCCACTAGTCTTGTTGTGTAATAAAGAAATCAAGGGTAACTGAACCAAGAAAAGTATATAAAACTGAGATTGCAGAAAATTACAACACAAAAACAAAAATGGCTAAATAACTTTACCGCACAGCAAGACTTGGGGTCAAAATGACAGACCCTCTAGTCTTGATGGGTAATAAAGATGTTTACAGTAAATTCAATACCACAACAGTTATCAGTAAGAGGGTCTGGGGGAGGGGTAGAGGGGTATATAGGGATATACGAGGGGTATATAGGGATATAAGAGGGTTAAAACACAAAATATACACAAAAAAATACAATTTTAAAAATAATATAAACACCAAAATAAAAGAAACAGCAAAAAAATCCAGCAAAACTGTCAAAATCAAAATGAATGAAAAATACTAAATAAAAAAATATGCTGAGTTTGTGTGTACCGGTATTTTTGTGTGTGTATGTGTGGGTGTGTGTATTATAGTGTAAATATGTGTTTGTAAGTGTGTATTAGTGTGTACTAAAGTGTGTAGATGTATGTAATGCAAAAAAAAAAGTTATAAACTATGTATGTAGTGTGTGTAAATACTGTAGTCCTGTAGACAGGTGATCAAAAGCAGGCAGCAAGGTAAATCCCAGCAGGAAACACAGCGGACCACAGCAGGAGGGCTCCAGCAAAGTAATCCACCAGGTAAAAAGTGAGAGAAATCCAGCAGGGGACGGTTTCTATACACTGATCATCAGCAGTGTCACTGCCCATGTGACTGCTGATGTCAGTGCCTTCCCATTGGCTCCTGGACGATCGTGGACCTGCCGCTCAGCCAATCACAGACGCGACTGCCGGTCCCGCCCCTCTGCTTGCATTTTCTCGCAAGCAGAGGGCCGGCAAAGCGGCGGAGGCAAGAGGGAAGGCAAGTACAGTTGGGGTCATTTTCTGAGATTACTAACATAGCGGTTGGGGTTGGGGGGACGGGAAATGTCAGGTAAAAAATTTTTAAGGACATACCCTTTAAGTTATTTTAGGGGGGACAGCAAGCTGTACACTAACTACTTTACGTTGTATTAAAGTGTCATATTTTATAAACTTGTCCTTTGAAAAGATATAATAAAATATTTACAAATATTTGAGGGCTTACTCACTTTTGTGGCATACTGAAGCTGGTGTCAAAATCAAAATTTACTTTAATACAACTCGCATTTACCAAGAGCCATAATTATATAATAAACTATATTAAATTCTCTCTGAAGCTGCATGGGGAATGACAGCAGATCTCAGTAACTCTCCCAATTCTTCTTGGTTTTAAAGGACATCTGTATCTAAAAATATATACATTTTTAAAATGATATGCTGTATTAAATAATATAATTTGAATGCATCTTAAGAAATGTACCGTCTGCTCTTTGTGCCTATGTTCTCACATTATTTTGTAACCTTGGTAACTTCACTGGTTCTCTGATCATATAGGGATCCTCCAGCTCTATCATCCCACATTGGGCATTCACAGTACAGCTGCATATAATCAGGGTCTGAAGGTTCATACACGCGTCCAATATGATGGATGACGAATGACCCCTTGGAGTGCAAGGCACATGCGCGAAAAACTTCGGTAGTTGCACATGTGTATGCGTTCCTGCGTTGCTCGTTGATCCGCCATGGATTGACGTACAACGCTCAACCAAATGCATACACACGTGTGATTATCGGCCGGGTGTACAAAGCTTAAGTCAAAGAGGTAAGCTTGTGACTGCTGCCCCATTATATTGTTGGCTGGTTCTCAAAGGAGAGTTGGGAGAACAGTAAGTGATTCGGCATTGACAACTATGTAGAGACCCGAACTCCATTGTAAAATTACGAAAAGGAATACTAAAGAACAAGGTGCAAGCAAGTTAAGTGGAGTTTTATTTGTTTTTTTTTTAAAGAAAATTTATTATTCAATACAGATCTTTAAAATAAAATAAATACAATTTTTAAGTCCCCTTTCCATCTCTACTATTGGTGCGTGTGCACCGATGGTAGAAATGGGAAGTACTGTTGGCAGGGACAAAGATGAGATGGTAGGTAGGAACTCTCTTAAAAAAAAAAAATAAAAAAAAATTTAACCACTTTAGTGTTCCTTTAAAAGGAATCTGTGGCCAAAACACAACAAAACATTTGCCAAAGGGTGTTAGGAAATCTTCTGTTTCTGCTGTTATCATAGTACATTCTAGTATTGTGCAATTAATATATACAGAGCAAACAGCATGTTTATAATTGTTGCATTTTTTTTGTTTGGTAATAGTGAATATCTATGCAGCAATTTTTCAACCCTCATTGTTGATGTATTTTATGTTGGCTATTGAACATTCCAAGCTGTAAATAATTACAAGTTTGCTTCTGGTTGAGAATGTTAGAAACTGACCCCCAGCAGTTATAGTTTTATTTTAAGTTGCCAATTGAATTGCACATTCATATTCAGAATATATAAAAATAAATCTGTTTAAATTGTTCAAAATATTGAGTGGCAGTATTTGAAGAACATTATATTGCTCTATATAGTATACAGAATGCATTAAGTTGATATATAAGTTGAAAAAGCTGTTATTACTACATTTCCTCCACAAAAATGCAGGTTTTTATACACCTTAACATTTTCACTTAAAGCTAGGTACACACATTACCGATAAAGCCCTGATACTGTCGGATCCGACGGAATTGGGGCTTTATCGGTACTGTGTATCTTGCTCTACTGAATGAGTGCACAGCCACAGAACGTTCGGGTTGGCCTAGCGCTCGTTTGTGTAAGGGGGATATTTCCCTCAGCTGTGCATAGGGAGAACATTAGAGACTGTGTATTGTACTTTTTGAAAAATGACAGACAGGTTTTTGCAGAGTTGTGTGTACCCAGCTTTAAGCAGACAGTTTAGTCACTTTCTTACTGCCCCACCTTTAAAGGATTAATTCACTGCAAAAGTGGTTGGGGCATGCTCCCCCAGCCCCAACCACATTAATATAATTGTTAGAAAGTCCCCCAATCTTTACTTACCTTCCCTCTCTCCTCCGCTGTTCAGAACTCCCGGCAGCCACGACCGTGATTGGCTGCCTCTCAGCCAATCACGGATGCTGCTGCCGGTCCCGCCCCCTGCTTGCAATTCCATGCAAGCAGAGGGCCGGAACACTGCGGCGGAGGAGAGAGGGCAGGTAAGAAAGAATCGGGGGACTTTCGAACAATTATATTAATGCGGTTGGGGCTGGGGTAGCATGCCCTACCGCATATCAAAAGTTGAATTTCGGGGTGGACATGCCCTTTAAAAAATGTAAGTTTAGTTCTCCTTTAAAAACGCTTATTAGAACTGCAAGCATGTGCTGTGCTATGACATTGTATATCTAGTAATCTGCACATATACAGATCTATAAACAGTAGACTATCATCGGTTATTACAAAAGTAAAATTCAAGCATCTTCGTTTGGTTTCAAAATTGCTGTCAGATATGTACGTTTAAAAAGGGTTTAAACTCTCTGTAGCATAAACGTCTTGATTGTCAAAGGGTTTTTTTGTATTCTAAATAAATTATTAAATTTAATATGCTCAAACACGATTACTTCTTTGACTGGTAGAAGATTCTTATCTGTTTTTGTACTATGCTCTGTGCTTCATCATTCCTGTCAAGACATGATATTAACAGGGAGATTCAATAAAAGTTCTTATTGTTAAAAATGGTGCTAACTTTGCCCCAACCAATCAGATCTTATTTAACATTTGAAAGCTAACATCTGATTGGTTGGGACAAAATTAGCACCATTTTTAACGATAAGAACTTTTATTGAATAACCCTGCAAGATCCTTAGATTATTTTGTATTATTTAACCACTGATATCATCCACTCTAGTTTTTTACTTTCTTAGTCCGAAGCCACACTACAACGAACCAAATCGCACACGCGATTATGTGCGCGATTCTTGTGCGTTTGCGCGTGCAATTTTGCTGTTTTCCGTTATGGAAACGCATGCGTTAATGCACCAAAAATGGTGCATTAACGCATGCGTTACCAAAATGCAAGCCGACACGCAATCGCATGCGCACCGGAAATTGCAGAAATTTTCGCCTTCCCGCGGTTTCCATTTTATCGGAAATCGTGTGCGTAAACTAGCGAAAAACGCGCTAGTGTTGCCTAGCCCTTACGGCTGGTACACACAGCCAGATAATTTGGCTCAGCCGTATTAGTGTATAACACCAGATATTTCGGGAAAACTGACCAAAATATGGAAATATTGGTCGGTTGGCCCAAATTTCTGCTTGTGTGTACCTAGCCTTACATTAACAGGAAATCAAGGGTACTGCTGCTCATACTTTAGATGAAATTACACAATTTTGACTTTTTTTTTTTAAATTTTATTTATGTACTGTATGTTTTTTTTTTTTTTTTTTCTACGGTGTTGAACATTTTCTGCATTGCTTTTTCTATGAGTCATTATAGAATGATTACAATAGATAATCACTAGAGATGGCTGAACTTTCAAAAGTTCGGTCCGTTTTCGAACTTTCGAACTTTCGAACTTTCGAACTATATGGAAAGTTCGAAAGTTTGAAAATGGACCCATTAAAATCAATGGGAGTCAAATCGTTTGAAAAGTTCTAATGAAATACTAATAAAATATTAATGGTAACTTAATGTAAATGGCTGTGGGACCTGGGAAATGGTCTGGGGAACATGTTCGAATATCCAGGACATTCGAAAAATCAATTTTACTCTCACTCGCGTTATTTTCGAGCTCTCGCATTCAAACGTTTGATGTTCGCGCCTAGGTATCATGTACATTTTACTCGCGGATTCAATGCTCGCGTATAGGTTTTAATGGACACTTTACTCGCGGATTAGATGCTCACGCCTAGATACCATGGACATTTTACTTGCGGATTCGATGCTCGCGTATAGGTTTTAATGGACACTTTACTCGTGGATTCGATGCTCGCGTATAGGTATAATAGGCATTTTACTTGCATATTCGAACGGTCGAACATTTGATAGAAATATAGACAATCCGGGTCCAGGATAGTTCGAGAAGTCCGAATTCGTTCGAAATTGGAATAGTTTGGTTCAAACTTGGGTTCAAGTTCTAGTTAATCTCTAATAATCACATGAAACTCAATGTTTAATGTGGCTGTGGCATTTACAGTATGAGCAATTTTTATGAACTACGATTAGATTTTTAAAAGAAACTTTTTTTTATAATGTTATTTAAAAATTATAATTGTGAGAAGATTGATTTTATAATTGTAGTTCTATAAAGCTATATATTTGAATCAAAATATGACTCCTAATGTTGTGGGTTGGATATAACCACTACACCTTAAATAGGTTTATCCAACTAAACTTATAAGTATAACAGTACAAAACCTTCAGGAATGACTTCTGAAAATGGTCAACTGCTTTTAGGTTTAGATTTGACATGATGAAAGATGTCTCCTCAGAAATGGTATTTGGCCCAACCCAATCCATCTCAGGGCCTTATATTGATTATGATTTTTTGATTACTGACTTAATGTTTATTTTATTATTTAACAAGTTTTTGTTACACTATTTATTTTTTAATCAACCATATATATTGGAATAATTATTGGATGCCATTCAAATTCTCTTTTTCAGCTGTCAGTTGGGAAATTGATAGATTCACATTGGCACAACAGAATTTACCTAGTTGAAAACCTACTCCTCCCCCTCCCAGGAAACACTCCTACCTGGTTACACAAATAATGTCTTTATAAGCTGCTACAAAATTTGCAAACCACTGTCCCAGCAGTAGGATACAAGCTATTGTCTTTGCATATCAATATAAAGGCAATAGCTTGTATCCTACTGCTGGGGCAGTGCTTTACAATCCCCACCCCACCAACATCTTTATAATTTTTAATGCTAGCCACAAGCTTCTCTTCCTAAGATGTCCACAGGCAAAGGAAAGCATGTATATTGATTGCAAGCCGGTAACTAGCTTAAACATAGATTTTTTGGGGGTGGGGTTTATGACAGCTGGAAATGGACACAAATCTACCTTGTCTTAATGGCTCATAGGTAAACCAAACAATGAAATCAAGGCAGTTTCAGGAATTGAAGACTGTCAATGATCTCTTAAACTTAGCCATGGTCCATTATCAAATATAACTTTATCACCGACCAATACGTGGTAATATCAGTTGAACGACTAGAAAAATCTACTTGTGTGTACCCAGACTAATTTGTAAAACACTATCAGGGTTATTCAATAAAAGTTCTTCAGGGTTATTCAATAAAAGTTATTATAGTTTAAAATAGTACTAATTTTGCCCCAACCAATCAGATCTTATTTAACATTTGAAAGCTAATATCGGATTGGTAAGGGCAAAATTAGCACCATTTTTAATAAGAACTTTTATTGTATAACTCTGCTTATCGTTAAACATGGTGCTAATTTTGCCCCAACCAATCAGATGTTAGCTTTCAAATGTTTAAAGGGTATGTCCACCTTTCAAAAAATGTTTTCACCAAACATTCCCCCTGTCCCCCCAGCCCCAACCGATATGTTCGTAATATCAGAAAATGCCCAAAACTTTACTTACCTTCCCTTTTTCCTTAGAAATCATGCCCAAACCCACATGACCAGTAAAAACCCCCACTGAATCTGTGGCCACACGTTAATGTACGTGAAATGCGCAACCACAATGCAATTCAATTCTGATGATATTCTGTTATCCGAGTGCATGCAGTTTGCAAAAATATTATATTACTTGTGTTCCTAAAGTGGATTACCCACATTGTGTTATCCTGGCATGTGTTTCACACATGCAAGAGGATCGAAAAACACAATCTTACGTGCATGAGAAACGTGCACCCTAATTATCAGTCTCCCAGATGTCTCAAATCAAGCAATAGACCAAATACATGGGTGTGCTCAGAGACAAAAATTAACTAGCTCTTCTATTTTGAAGAGCTTCCAGTTTTTCAAACTGAACACAACTCAAACTCTGAAATACCACCACAAACTTACAAACCTTGACTCTAGCAGTCCACAAACAGGTCAAAGGTAGGTGCATGCGCCTGTATCCACCATATATGTTCAAATACACATATAAGCAGCATTCTTAAAATTCATAAATTCACATATTTTAAAGCTTTTTAAAGGCTCTCATTCATCCAGGTCATGGTATATCTGTTGTATTCAGTTAGATCAACTGGACTTTAAGTCCAGTTGACCTAACTTAATACAACAGATACATATTTAAAAGATTTTTTTTCTGCCACAACTGATGGCACATTTCATTTTGCAGACTGCAACCGTTTTGCAAAGTTTTGGATCCTCGTGATCCTTTATCAATCCAACATGAACAAAATCACATACTTCCACTTACAATCTGAAATGCAATGCCATCTAGTGGCCAAGGTTTCATCATTGTAACATTATACAAAATACATGTTACTCCAAACTTGGTTACAAAACAACATGGTTACAAAATTAAGAACAAGCATACTATCCAAACCAGAGTCCTTATATTGTATTTTTTATTTAGGCCTTTGTGTTGAAGGCTTTTAAGTGTAGATAAACATTGTTATTGTGGAAGGTGAGGTGGATACGTAGACTTGAAAGCCTTTAACCCCATTTGTATGGCTTTGCATGTATTTATAATTTTATTTATATATCTCCACTTGGATACGCAGCACTATACATCATAAAATACAGAGTATACAAACGGGGATAAGTGCAAGCCATTATACATATAAATTCAATTTACATAAATAAAGTTTAAACCGTTAAGAAAATGCTCAGACAGCAAACAATCATTAATAGTTCTGGTTTTCAGAAATGTAGGATAACAGTTTAGATTTAAAAGAGCTAAAGTATGTCACCTGGCGAAGTGAGAGAGGGAGAGCGCTCATAAGGTAGGGAAGAAGCAGTGTTCATGGGGGCTTCAGGAATTTAAACAAATAATTAAAACAAAACATTTTATATAGTATATAGAATCTATACATAATCGTGTAAAAATATGGGACTGTTTTCCAACATATGCAGGGTTATTCAATAAAAGTTCTTATTGTTTAAAATGGTGCTAATTTAGCCCCAACCAATCAAATGTTAGCTTTCAAATGTTAAATAAGATCTGATTGGTTGGGGGAAAATTAGCACCATTTTAAACAATAAGAATTTTATTGAATCTCCCTGATAGTTCATTAACCTCATTTTTTCTATTCAGTTTTATTAAAGAATGTGGGAGGTAGAGGAACTGTGTCTTACCTCACATTCTTTAAGAAAACCTTCAGGAGCTGGAAACGAATGGAAGGAACTTACCGGTCTCTCTGTTCTTCACCGCTAAATCTGACAGGTCCCAACAGACTTCGTATTCTATGCATGTGTGCAAATGCGATTCGCATAGAGTACAGAGTCTGTCGGGCCCTGTCAGATGAAGTGGTGGAGGAGCGAGAGACTGGTAAGTTCCTTCCGTTCATTTTTTACACTTGCAAGATTATTCTAGCACATGTTAACTAGCCTTTGCAAGATCCCCAAGGCCGCAAAAGGGTTGCACAGCAAAACTGCAACGCAATATGTACGCGGTTCACATATGCCTGTGCTGCCATGTTACATTTGGGTTACCTTCAGATGTTTTAAAACTACAACTCCCTGCATTCTGCAACCAAGTAATGCTGAGTGTCATAGTTTTTGAACATCTAGTGGGCTGAAAGTTAGACATCCCTGACCTAAATAATGAGAATGATGCAAAGCTGTATTCCCATTAGAATATGGAGAAACTGGGCTGTATTTGTCTCAGTGAAGTTATTATGTATGAGTTTAAAGGGCACGTGAAACCTTAAGTAATTGAAAATAATAATTATTATCTAGTAAAAAGAGTGCATATTTAATTTTCCACACCACCAAATTTCCTCGTCCTGCCCCACCTGGCTACTTTTTCATACCACCCGGCTGGAAAAATATTATGGGGAGAACACTGGCTCCTCTTACCTTGTTGCTATTAAACCCAGTTTTACAGTAATTTCTAATGATTGGCTGTGGGTTGGGTCATGCATTTTGAAGGTGGGTACATGCCTTCCAATCCTTTGTCCCGACTGTTTGGCCAGACAAACGTAGCTGTGGCTGAGGGTGTGTTCCATAGAAGACTTAACGATTGGTCGTGTTTTTTGTCGTGGTTAGTCACGTTTGGCCAAAAAATCCCTCCAATACTTTGGCCCAACTGGCCGATACCAATTCAGTCAGGCCAAATTATTAGATGGGTTGTACCCAGCTTAAGATCTCCTCTACTGAGCAACTGAATCAACCCAGGGACTGAGAGCATTTATTTATGCACATGCCCCATATTCCCTGCAAAAATTACAGGATTATTAAGTGTAGTACTCTGTTAAAACAATAAACAAAATACAGAATTATGTTGCATATAGCTCACTTGTCTTATCTTTGCAGGTATTGAAAAGAACTGTTCCTCAGTGACCCCCCTCCCCTCAGTGCCTCTGCCATGGAGGACAGGAGTGGTGAGTTGTAGAATTATGCTCCTCACTGTTGTAGAAGTGTTAAAAGTCTTTAATCACCACATCTTGGGAAAGTTTCCTGGGATTAGGTAATTACTGTTAAGATTTTTGCTTTTTAGACAGTTTGTTCTTTTATTATGGCGAAACACAGATTTTATCTGTTAGGCAGGTACTTGACTGTGCTATGCGTGACAAATAAGATTTGCCATGTCACCTCTGGTAAAAAAAAATTAAATAAACCAAATGCTTATGGAGATCTTCTAGAGTATGTTAATTTGAATGTTAGACACTAACATGATGGTTTCACACAATACTCTAAAGGTGGCCATACACATGCGATTTCCACAGCATTTGTACCGATAGATCACCTTGGTATCTGTCGACACACATGCTGCGGGGCCGCACACACCAACCCGACCGATCCCCATACGCAGTATAGGGATCGGTCGCCCATTCGGCCATACACTGTACAATCGTATCGTCTCACTATTTTAAAAATGAGCAGATAATGACCCGGAAAATGTCTGTTGACGGTTCCCCGATTGTATATACCCATTAGCGTTTGTGTGTATAGCTGCCTTTAGCCTCAGACCCAATGTTTATTACTTAAATATTGTGGGAATTGTATTAGTTAATGGTGATCTTAAGCGGTCGGGGTCAGCATGCCCATGAATCCATACTAAGCACAATGTATTCTTCTCCAAGAATATAGTTGACCAAAGTGGTGCACTTGATGTTTGTGTGTGAAGTTACTATAATAGACAGCAGTATAATTCTTCAGGGGTATTTAAAATATGAATGGATTTACATTGATTTGGCAGATAATTTTTTAAAGTGACATTTGGATAATAATTAGACCTAGACCTCTTAATGAAGCAGATATGTACATTGCCTAGTCAAAATAAAAGAGAAGTAGTGGTGATGTAGGTCTAAACTTCTTTCAAAGCTGATCACTTTATTTTACATTTATACATAAAATGCTCTGCAGGTGAGTTTTTTTATTTTTATTTTACCATAAGTTAGTTTCATGTTTTTCTGTTAAAGCTTCATATGCATAATTACCTTTTAGGAATTTTGCACAAACTGAAAGGAGTGGACTTGAAAAGGAGTTTTGGTGTGTTGAAGCATGGATTAAATATTCAGTTCCATGGGCAAATGTCTTTTAGTTGATTGATATCTAAAAAAGTACACGTTGCAAAAAATCCTTTCTATGATGCTGAAAATAATAAAACCATGATAACATCACATTTAAACATATCGGGGCTGATGCATTAAGTGGAGCAAAAGTTTGTCTGTGCTATCTAACTGTAGTTAAAGGGCATGTCCACCCCTTTTCCTTACTTTTGATATATATTAGGGCTTCCTCCCCTGGTCCCAACCGCTATAATACCTTTGTCAGAAACTCCCCCGATCATTACTTACCTTCCCTCTTCCCTCCGACGCACTGTCCCGGCCCTCTGCTTGCATGAATCTGCAAGCAGGGATCCGGACCGGCAGCGTCTTGGCTGAGAGACAGCCATTCACGGACCCGGCTGCTGGCAGTGGAGAACGCCAGGGGAGTTAAGGTAAGGTAAGTAGAGTTCGGGGGAGTTTCTGACAAAAGTATTATAGCAGTTGGGGCTGGGGGAGGAAGCCCTACTATACAACAAAGGGGCTATATGCTAGGGGGAGGGAGAGCAAAACAGGTGGGAGGGGGGGAGGGCTGCACTGAGCATGTGCAAATTCTCCCGGAGTAGAGACAGGAGGCAGAGTCCTATATGGACTCTGCTAGGCTCCTGGTGGACAGTTTTTGGGACTATGGTGGGGCATAGCAGGGCAGCCATTTGGAGGTGGGATGTAAGGTAAGGATTTTAGTACACTACAGAGTGGGGACAGTAGTGGGTAAAATTATAGTTTTTCTGTGGTGGACATGCCCTTTAAGCTAACCATACTGTACATGGGCAGATGTACTGATCCGATTTCCAATTGGAAGAACTGCTTGAAGTTCCCCCACCTTGAGCCTCTGATATTTTGCCTTGAAGTCTGCAAAGAGAGGGTGACTAAAGGTGGGGTAGACAAAAAAAAATTTCACCTGGCCCGATCTTTGTTTTTCCAATAAACTGAAAACGGTTTGATATTTTGAGTGATTAGTTCAAAATAATCCGATCTCTCAAAATCGCTTAACCATGCAAAAAGCAAATATTTTATTGGTCATTGAATTTAATTTATTTCAGTGAAATCATTTTTTTAAACATCCTACAGGGGGCAAAGTAACGTTACAAACGCACTCTTGTTATGACTTCTGATATAAAAATGTCTTCATTTTAGAAATTACTTTGGCACATATTCTAAGGCTGTGTGCACAGGCCAACCTATGACTAGTTTCGGAATTTTGGTCTGATGGGTCAAAATTTCTGCGGTAATATGTGACCAACTTTTGGAAGAAAAATTATGGTGAAAAATTATGCTCAATCATGCAGTCTCGCTGAATGAACGGAAGAGGTGAATGTCTCCGCAACCGATGACATTTCAGAACAGCCAGACAGTTGGACGCATCAAATGTCTGGCCAGGCTAAAACATCTGCCTGTATATACCTTAAAGGGTATCTCCATCCTAATTTTTTTAAATCTATATTGTAGGTCACCCCTAACCCGGGAAGTTTCTAAAAAAAAAAAAGCAGCATACACAAACTTACAGTCCCTTGCAGCTGTCTCCCCCCGGCCCTCTGTTTGGGCGGAAGTTGCAAACTGGCTGGGAGAGTGAGCCAATCACAGACGTGACTGCTGGCTATGAAGACAGCCATGAGAACGAAGGCGCATAAGTATGTTTCTGCTGCTTTTTTTTTTTTACTGATCTAACTTGGTCGGATGTGGGTGGGCACTACAGAAAAGTACATTAGAAAGGTAGGGGGTCAGGCAGCAATTTAAAGGGTATCATTACTCTAAAAATTGGAATTTTCAAAAATAGTACCTTTAGATACAGAAAGATTCCACTCCTCCAAAACAGATTTTAAATCTAAGGCAGTAGATTCTGAGAAATCATTATTTTAATCACAGCATTTACAGGGAAAGACCTGTCACTCCAGAAGCAGAAATTGTAATATGCAGCCCATACTTGACCTCTTTGCCTGCCTGGCAGCACACTTTCTGTAACATTTAAGAGAATCAGTAGAGAAGAGACAGCAAGAGGAGGGAGGAGGAGATGTGTAAGCAGACAAGTGTCCATGGTGGGCTGTGCAGAACACATAAGTGTCGCAGACACTAAAAGAAGGCAGTGAGTAAGGGAGGGAGGGAATTAGGAGTACTCACTAAACATTAATAATTTAATGACAAAGCATGTGAGAACCATCCTTTTACTTGTCTCAAATTGTAGTTTCAGAAAATGTAAAGTTGTTTCAGTGAGAATAGTGACCCTTTAAGGATCCGGATGGTGGAAGGGGGGGGGGGCAGGGCTCCACTGCGCATGTCCCAGTCCTCGCTGAGGACAAGGAGATAACAGGGAGCGGATGACAGTCACCTCCTACGCTTCAGTTTCCTGGACTTTGGAAAGGCACTGCAGGAGAACCATAAGGAGCTGGGGAGTAAGGCTGGGTACATACCAGCAGATATTTTCCGACTGACCGATATATCTGATGGTATGGGGGCGGCCACCCACGACCGAGCTCAGTCGCCCGTATTGGGTGATAGAGTCCATTGGTAATTTACAGCCAATTGTGCGGCTCCCTATGGGACCCCACGATCGGTCTTGCGCACTGTTGGCCGCGGCATAACAGCTTTGTGTGCACCCAGCCTTGGTTAAGGATTTTTTTAAACTACACAGTGGGGCCAGTAGTGGGTTACATTTTAGTTTTAGGGTGGGCATGCCCTTTAACTTAAATCTGTCAGGTTTTACTTAATTTGGCAAATTGCATAGTCACATACCAATGTAATACATACACCAGTGATGCCCAACCCAAGTCCTGTCCTAAAATTTTTCCGGCCTTGGGAGGGACTTGGATGTTCCTGGGCAGATTGGTTGGGGCTACACTTGCGACCTGGTGTCTAGTGGCCACCAGTGAGGCTCAGGTTTGGCACCCCTAATTATTCTGAATGGGGACCAGACTATTGGAAACTCCTACACTGCTGCAATGGCCATTGACCTCTATTCAAATGCCAGGAAGCATAATGTCAAACAACAGAAATTTACTTTAAAAGAGCCGTCCCATGAACAAAGGAAGACTAGAAACACACCGGCTGATATTTCAACCTGACAATTTGATATTTAGGTATTTTGGTCAATCGGGTACAAATTTTGGTGGCCAATAAACATTGACGTTTAAACCTTCATCCAAATTTGCTGAAAGTTTGATCATACTTGTCTGTAAATTTGGTTGATCGTGTGGGCTTCTATGGACTGTACCTAGCCTTAGAAGGTGTCCTAAATTCATTCACAATCTGTTTGTATTCTTGTACCACTTTATCCTTTTAGTAGTTATGAATTGTATCACACAGTATTTACTTTCAGCTAGGCCAGGAGTTTGATGTTTTATGACTAAACAATGGTCATGTAACTGAGTACTCCCATGGTGCTTGACAATTATTTTAAGCACCATTTAAGTAAAGCACAGACTTTTTGACTGACCGTTTCATTTTAAAAAAAGGAAGAACGATTTAAAACACAGAGAACATAGACTTTTGTGACAAAAAGGGAGGGACGGGGACTGAATCACCTGGGATGAAGTCTCTTTTAACCAGTTCTGTGCTTTAGAAAAATTTGTTAAGAAAGAAGCATAATTTAGTCACATGAACTGACAACTGTTTTTGTAATCGTAGGGAGCAACTATTTAATTGAAGTTATTCTAAAAGTTCAGACAAAAGGGTGCAATATTACCATAGGCAATATTAACATAGAAGTTGCTATACAGAAATATGGTAAGCTTTTTTTGTTTTTTTAATATAAAGTTCCCCCCTCTTCGTTTTATAATCAAAAAGTTAAGGGGACACCTCCCTTAGCTTAAGGAACCTCTGTTCTTGCTACATTTCTCTGACAGCAGAAGTAATTATTATGTCCAGGATCCTGTTAATCCTGTTTGAGGCAGACAGGGTGTGTGGAAAGGGTTAAGAGGGCGGCAGTAGTATTAAATTCCCATTGTGTGTGTGTTGCTTGAGTGTTTTTACTCTTTGTAAATACACTACCATCCTCTCTCTAAACTTGCCTCTCCCCAGGGGAGTTGGTGGTCCTTACTTTGAGAGAATCTATAAGTTGTACATCCGGTAGGTGTCAATGGGGCGGGCAGTTTTTTCTCGGCCTGTAATCCCAGCCCTTCGAGGTGAGTATTCTTGGGGGAGGGGAAGGTTGGTTAATGTCGGCCTCGAATTATCGTAACAAAATAATTTTGTGTGTGTTTACTTTTTGAGGCTGTTTTATATGCTTGTGTATATGTGGTATATATTTCTGTGTCCAATGTCTGCAAAGTATATTTTGTTATGAGTTTACTATGTATATATGTACTTTATTTCTATTTGTTACTTATAATTTTGAGACTTAATTTCTGTTGTACACACAATCAGCAATGAATAATGAATTTTCATTGTTTGTGCTCAATGCAGTATAATCTTTCTTTTACCAGGTCTTTTAAATATAGGTGCCTTATACCATTTTACTCGTAAAATGGAATTTGGCATGTTTGCCAACCACCACCCTAACGTCCCTCTTTTCACTATCTCCTTATCCATCACAGACTTGGCAGACACCCACTAGTAAAAATATATCTGATGACCTTACACAGGGAGTTTCTATTGGGCCATGGGTCCATCTATTTCCTTTATTGAACATTTCTTTAAAAAACACAGGCCAATGCAGTGCCATCGAAAATATTCCAACTATCCAATTATTAAAAAGACTTTCTGCAGAAAGAATAATTTCCATGATTTTTTTGCAATGCCTTCTGTCGTGAACACGTGGGGTAATAAGTTTGCCCCACTAACTGTGATCACTATTTTGTTCATTGATCATCTGTAACTTACAAATTACACAGTTCATTTCTTCAAGTTCAATCACTCCATAAAAAAACAACCCCCCCCCCTCACAAAAGAGGATACAACAAAACGCTCCTGCCCACACAAGATGCAGTTACCAACTATAACCCTATATATTCTGTATGTCCAAGAAGACATTCTTGAATGTGTTCAGAGATTCAGCCGACACAGCATTTTCAGGCAGAGCATTCCACAACCTTACTGCCCTCATAGTAAAGAACCACACACATTTTTCATCCCTTTTATCAGGTTAGTTTCCAATCCCTGTACTCTTTCTAATTAGTTTGTCCTTTCTTTGGACTGGTGGTCAAAACTGCATTGCATACTCAAAATTAGGTCTTCTGTTCAGAGGCAGAATTATGCCCTGATCCTTTTATAAAGGAAAGCATTTTATTTACTGTATATACTCCAAGTATAAAGCGAGGTTTTCAGGCTTTAAAAAGAGCCTGAAAACCGAACCTCCGTTTATACTCTAGTCAACCACTTACCTTGTAAGTAATCCAACGTCTGCTCGCTCCGCATCCTCTGCGCTTCCGGATGACGGCACTAAGCGCCGAGTAGTGACGTCATTCAGAAGCACAGAGGATGCAAAGTGAGCAGCCACTGGCTTAAGGTAGGAGAAGGCAACTAAAATATAAAGAGGGGCTGTCCAATCCCCAATACGGTTGGTTTGTTATATGCACGAATAAAGGAGCTACTAAAGTATGCTGGGAGTTGTAGTTTCCAAACATCTGGAGTGGCAAGGAATTGGGGGTTGCTAACTCAAAACAATACAGAATCAGGAGGATGGCATCTATTAAAGATTGCCTTCTGATTCTGTATTGTTTTAAGGCTTTAGTTGCCCTTTAAATGGACAGCAGAATTTCCATATTGTAGTCCCATACTGGATTTGGCCATTACTGTATGGGACTACTGTATGGGAATTGTGCTGTCTATTTAAATGGCAACTAAAGCCTTAAAACAATACAGAATCAGAAGGCAGTAGTGGTCATATCTTCTACCCTCGGTTTATACCTGTGTCAATCATTTTTACTCCTTTTCCAGCTAAAATTAAGTACCTTGGTTTATACTCGAGTATATGCGGTACTTGAGCAGATACTGAATGACACTTCTTAGAGCAAGGATTCTCAAACTGTGTGCCTCTAGATGTTTGAAAACTACAACTCTTGGCATTCTATGGCTTTCCTCTGTAGCTGAGGAATGCTGGGTGTTGTAGTTTTAAAACATTTGGAGGCGTTTGAGAATCCCTGGCTTAGAGCTGTTGTCCACTATAACTCCCAAGTCCTTCTCTATTGCGTCAACTCCTAACTCCAATTCCATTTGGGATATAACAAGCATTTATGTTGTTGTTTCCCAAATGCATTTCTTAACTTTAATATAGTATTTGAGTTTGAATAAAGACATACATACATCTAGTCCATCCTACACAGGGTTCCAAAACTAAACCGCATATTCCAAATGAGGCCTACCAGTGTTTTGTAAAGAAGGAGAATAATATTTTTCTCCCTTGAATCCATACCTCTCTTTATTCAAGACAATACCTTGCTGGCTGTTGCTGTCTGACTGCTTGCTACATTTCAGGTTTTTTATCCACCAAAACTCCAAGATGCTTTTCCAACAAAGATTAACTTAACACAAAGCTAGTATAAGCAGCAACATTAAACTTATTTGCCACTTTGCAGACCAAAATCTGTAATTAGAATCGTGCACTAAGTCTATAATCATGTGCAATATAGTATCATTAGCAAACAGAGAGATCATATAATGCCCAACACTCATTTTTAAAAGGGTTAAAAACTACCAGACCCCTGATATACACCACTAACACCACCGGTTCAACTAGAAAATGTTCCATTAATAAACACTCTTTGTAATATATCCTTAAGCCGGTTCACAAATAGAAAGGTCGAGACCACTGTTTTTCTTGCATAACAAAATGCGATCCGTATCGTGCTAGTGTGGCCTAGCCCTAAAAAGTGGACAGCAGCTTTAATTTACCTGTTTAGAACTGATCTTCTCTGTTTTAGCTGAAATTTTACCCCCTCTTCCCCTTCAGTAATTCAGCTGCTCCAGTTTGCAACATTGTAGAGAGTAGAGAATACTGAACTCAGCTCACTCTACTCACTACAGCATTGAGAGCATTTCTAAACTGTTAAATTTTAAGCTGCTGCCCGATTTTAAACATAACTAGCAGCCTCTGTGTCAGGCACCCCTGAAATTCCTATCCCTGCCACTTTCTCATACTGGCACTGGGAAAGTTAATGGTAATACTCTTTGAAAGTCTGCTGGCCCTAAAAGAGTTAAAGGAACTATGCTTGTGAAGGTTCTCATTCATCCAGGTCATGGTATATCTGTTGTATTCAATTAGATCAGCTGGACTTGAAATGTAGTTCTTGAAGACGTTTCGCTAGTCATCCGACTGGCTTTCTCAATTCAGAATGACTTGTACAAGAATCTGTGGCAATTATGGTTTTCTTTAATAGAGGTGGGGGGGTTCGACACCAACTGTCTGCCATGTACAATGCTGTTTTAACACCTTACTCTGGGCGTTCCTATAACACCTCTTAGCCACTATCCATCATGCCCTTAACACTTGGCTGTGATATACTAATTGGGATTTTCCAGGGTACATAATTGCCACAGATTCTTGTACAAGTCATTCTGAATTGAGAAAGCCAGTCGGATGACTAGCGAAACGTCTTCAAGAACTACATTTCAAGTCCAGCTGATCTAATTGAATACAACAGATAGTTAAGGAACTGTAAACGATTTTAAGTCTTTGCCCTCCGTTTGTATTATTCACAGGGAGTGAGAACGCTTATTCTCACCTCCCTGTGAATAATATTTTGCTCAGGGACCGGGAACTTATCTCCGCTCGCAGCCTCTTATGCACAGAACAGCTGTTCTGTCCCATCGCGCGCCATCTCTTGTATTGGCGCGCATGCACCTAAGAGAGTGCGCATGGTTGGGACAGTGCTTGTTAGAGCAGGAGCGGCTGCAAGCGGAGCGGAGCAAGTTAAGTTCCAGTGTCCCCTGAGCAAAATAAGCGTTCTCACCTCCCTGTGAATAATACAAACGGAGGGCAAAGACTCAAAATCTTTTGTTATGTGGGTTTACAGTTCCTTTAATAGTAAAGCTGGCCATACACTACTAAGATATATTGGTTCTAATATATCTACCTTCTGATGTTCCTGCGACGGTCTTGTCTGGCCCATTATTTTTGCTTGAATGTTGCGAGAATGACGGAAGGTAAGTTCTTATAAGGAAGCAATCTCAAACTCCCCCAAATGTCTCAATCTGTATGTCTATCTGTCCTTTTCTATATCTTTTTCATCTGTTTGTGCCTGTCCCTGTCTATCCATCTACCTCTTCTTCTATCTATCCCTACAGGGGCGTGTTTAGTGGGGGATTTCTGGTGCCTGGAATCCCCCCTTTCTGCCTGCTTAGTGCTGTCTGCTGTTCTACCATTCCTGGTGTCCATAGACTGTTACATAGACAGTTACATTGATAATTGAGCTGTGAGTGAGAAGCAGCATTTGTATGTTTCAAAAATGTATCCAGTCTGCCCTGTGATTGACAGCAGGATAACTAATCATAATTGATACAAAACTGTATCAATGTTAACCCTACAGCTGCTTAAGGTGATTGCTGAGACTGGGTTTATATACAGTATTTACTGTACCTACTACACTGTGATGGAGTGGTGGTTGCACACCCACAATTTCAGTTGTTTGTCGCTGCAAAGTGAAATGGAGTGATACTGTCTTGCTCCTCCCTCATATAGACCTGCAGAGACTCCAGCACACAAAAAAATTGTGCTTATGCTTCTTTATTCAATAATCGCCATCTATATGCGACATTTCGGAACGCCTTGGTTCCTTTTTCAAGCTCAAAATGGCATACACATGTGTTACAAGTTGTATCTATTTATACCATTCAAGAGGAAGTGACCTCACACATTTGACATCATGTTCAACCCCATAAAATGGATAAAGCAGATTACAGGTAAGAATACTTCACAATTACATATTATATTTATATTTATTCTCGACACTATTTGTTATTCTATCCACTCTTTTGAACTGACTATATGGTATGGATTTTTTAATATATGAAGGATGGAAACTCTGGTACATCAACAGTAATGGAAACCACTTATTATGTACAAGAAATCATGAAACAACTGTCTGTGACTGAGGTATATCAGAAATTATGGCAGGAAGAGGAATACATCTATCTGTTGCCGTCATTTGCTAGACATTGTCTGGCGTGGTGGCGGTATATAGATGATGTGTTCCTCATATGGCGGGGAGGCATTGGTACACTCATGGAATTCCACCAAACTATAAATGGATTGCATGAAAACATTGAATATACTATGCATTTTGATTCCACAACAATACATTTTTTAGATGTAGAGGTCTTGTATGAAGGAGGGTTTAGCACAAAAGTTTATCACAAACCAACTGATTGCAATCAACTGTTGATGTACCAGAGTTTCCATCCTTCACATATTAAAAAATCCATAACATATAGTCGGTTCAAAAGAGTGGATAGAGTAACAAATAGTGTCGAGAATAAAGAAATAGCCTATAGAGAATGTAAGGAGAGATTTAAAGAAAGGGGATACCCAATAGATATTATAGATACAGCGTTGGAAAAATGTAATAATCCAAGGCTGCTAGATAATAGAAAAAAGTCTAAACAGAGAATCCCTTTCATTACAGATTACACATTGGGGAGTGACCGTATAAACAAGGTGATAAAGAAACATAGGCACATCATACAAAATGCATATCCAGGTCTAGAAGAGTTTGAACAACTACCGGTGACTTCGTATAGAAGAGGACGGACCATCGGGTCTCATTTGACCTCTTCCATGTACAGAACGAAAAAAGATAAACCTGTTGCCAGAATGGGCTTGGGAGCGAAGGGCATGTTTCCTTGTTTGGGATGTGCCCAGTGCTCCTATGTCCATAAGGCTAACAGATTTATACATCCCCTAACGTCACGTCAGTATGACTTAAGGGGGCATTTCACGTGTGATTCGAAGTATGTAGTTTACGCCTTGTGGTGTCCCTGCGGACTTGTATACGTGGGGGAGACCACGCAAGCGATAAAAGCAAGAATATCCCAACATCGTTCAAGTATACGATTAAAGGATACGAAACTTCCAGTACCACAGCATTATGCTTAAAAAGGACACACTGACACTCAAATAAAATTTATGGTGTTAGAATCTATAATCACATCACCTAGAGGAGGTGATAAACAGTTAAAATTGAAACAACGTGAAGTATGGTGGGTTCACAGACTGGGAACCCTTTCACTGGGTGGACTAAACAAAGATTATGACTTATACCTGTATATATAATATGTAATTGTGAAGTATTTTTACCTGTAATCCGCTTTATCCATTGTATGGGGTTGAACATGATGTCAAATGTGTGAGGTCACTTCCTCTTGAATGGTATAAATAGATACAACTTGTAACACATGTGTATGCCATTTTGAGCTTGAAAAAGGAACCAAGACGTTCCGAAACGTTGCGTATAGATGGCGATTATTGAATACGGTAAGTACAATTTTTTTGTGTGCTGGAGTCTCTGCATATATCTATCTATCTATATATATATATATATATCTATATCTATCTATCTATATATATCTCTCTCACATACACAGGAATGATTGTTCCATAAGGAGGATTGTTCAATGTGCCCATACATATCTGTCTGTCTGTCGCTCTCTAGGCAATAATAGGCCATTGAGGACAGACCCTGGAAGTATGTGTATGGTCAAGAGGGGTCAAGCTTTGAATATGGGCCCTACCTCTGAGGGATTTTAATACATGAGGGTTGGGGACACCCAACCTTATTGTAAGAAATTTTTATTATCTGCACTGCACTCTATATGTTCATGGGTTTTGTTAGGGGTAACTATGTATTCAATGTTGGCTTGTACTCGTGGTACATGGATACAATTAAATATTATTGACTTTGATTTGCTATACATGTGGTTGTGCCTTTGTTTAGGAGGATTGGGTTTTTTTTTGGTGTTCACTTGTGACCCCAGGCTTGTATCTTAATTTCAATTTTAGTTTGGGGGGGTAGACACTGTCCTTTAGCACAGAAAATAAATGGGGTGTGTTTAAGTCTGCTAAGTAAATATTTATCACAATGTTTTCCTTTTATGGGCAAAACTAAACCGAATAAGTCAATAGTTAGAACAATCCAACACATTGGTAAATTATCACCGATTTTTTTATTAGGCATTTAAATTGCTGACCAACAGACCCACAATCTGTAAATCTATTAAATCTGAAGTTGGCCAATATGTAACCGGCCCAAGCTACCAACACCCAGAGGTAAAGGATAGTTAAAGCCAATTGTTAGCTGATAGGTCCAACACAGGGTTGTAATATTGGACGCAAATGTTGGCAACCTAGAATCAGCAAAATGTACCTACTGAATCCTGTAAACTTAAATTGTAATTCAAAAATATAATATGGTAAAATGTTCTATTTCACAGATGGCTATATTTAAAAAAGTGTTAAGCTGGGATGGCCAATTAGGTAATGCATCAGCTTCTTAGCAACAAATTAATTCTTCACCATCTTCAAATAGCTGAGGTTTGGCAATAAAAAAAATGCCTTGTATGTTGGATCTGAGGCACTACAAACTGAGGAGTCTGTTTAAAGGGCATATCCACCCCCAAAACTAAAATTTAACCCACTACTGGCCCAACTCTGTAGTGTTTAAAAATCCGTACCTTACATCCCAGCTCCAAATGGTTCTCCTGTAATGTCCCCCCAAAGTTAAAAAAACTGACCACCAAGAGCCTGGCCACCAGGGAAATTGTTTCCGCCTGAGCTGTCCTCTCAGAGATTTTTGGCTTGCTCAGAGCAGCCCTTCACTCACTCCCTCCCCCTAGTGTTAATCCCCTTTCCCACATAGCAGGGATAGTTCCCCCAGACCCAACCGCTATAATATTTGTCAGAAAGTACCCCAATCTTTACTTGCCTGACCCTCTTCCCTGCTCAAGTGCCTCCCTCCTCCGTGCTCTATAATAAACATAAAGATAACAGCATATGCAGGGGGAGAGAGGTAGCTTTGATGGCAGAGACAAGGCTTCACTTGACCCCCCCTTCTTGATAGCTTTCACTGATTGATGATGGGTCACAAAGGGACAGATCTTATTTAAGCAGTACACTGAGAGATCCGTGTCTCCAGGACAGCTTGAACAAACAAGAAAAGAGATGATAAATGCACATTCCTGCGCCCCATATTTCATAATATCTATGCTAGTGCAAACAGTAAAAACATGGGGGGGTTTAATTACAATTTTATGCATAAAAGTGAAAAGCCTTCCAACCACGTCAAGGCAAACCCCAGTATGGAAGGTCCTAACCGTTTACCTTGGGTCATTTATCTGGGCTGACACTCCCTGCTTGGTTGCATTTTCTTGGGAAGGTTGTCTCCCTGACCTTGCATTGGATTAGTATTACAGGCTATCACTTCCCTCTGCCTACTGGCTTTTAACTAGGAGGGAAAAGGCCTCTCATCCAATGCTTAGTATTCAAGGCATAAGACTGCCAATTGTTCTAATGTTTTGGTCAGATCAGTAGCACTTCCACTATTTGTTATAAAGTAATTTTGCCACAGGAGTGCTCCCACAGCCCCCCTTTTGTGTCTCCAGGACAGCTTGCTTCCTATTGGCCCTTGTGCGTGGGTGTGTTTTTCAGGATGTTGAACTTTTAGTATAGTATTTTAAGGTTGAATAAAGACATACGTCCATTTAGTCCAACCCATCTAGCAATATCCTCATTTCCTGCTTAACTGTTGATCCAGAGGAAGGCAAAAAAAAACCCACCAAATTTATGAAGGGGGGGAAAAATTCCTTCCTGACTCCAAGTGGCAATCGGAAATTTCCCTGGATCAACTCTACTTTATGAATCAATACCAGTAACTTGCAACATTCCTTGTTTGCAGAAACTCATCCAGCTTTTTTTTAAACTGACCAATGAACCTGCCATAACAACGTCCACTGGAAGACCGTTCCATAGCTTTACCGTTCTCACAGTGAAAAACCCTTTCCGAACATGAAGCCTAAACCTTTTTTCTTCATGTCTTAAAGGATGTCCTCGTGTCCTCTGACATGTTATATTGGTGAACAATGCCCCAGATAATTTATTGTATGACCCGTTAATGTATTTATACACAGTAACCATGCAAGCGCCTTTTCTCCAGCATACATAATTGTAACTTTTCCAGTCTCTCTTCATATTCAAGCTCCCCCAATCCCCTTATTCATTTAGTTGCCCTTCTCTGAACCCTTTCCATTTCAAAGATGTCCTTTTTGTACACAGGATTCCAAAATTGCACTGCATATTCCAAATGAGGCCTTACCAATGCTTTGTAAAGAGGGAGAATAACATTTTCCTCCCTTGAATCCATACCTCTCTTTATACAAGACAATACCATGCTGGCTCTGGCTGTTGCCGCCTGGTACTGATTGCTTCCTTTAAGTTTGTTATCCACCAAAACTCCCAAGATCCCTTTCCAACAGGGATTCACTTAACACAGAGCCATTTATTGTATAAGTAGCGCAAGGATTTGTAAGTTCAAAATGCATCACCTTACATTTCTCAACATTGAATCTCATCTGCCACTTAGCAGCCCAATGTTACAATCTATCTAGATCCCCCTGCAACGATTGCACATCCTTTGACGTTTTTAATGGTCGACAAAGTTTTGTGTTGTCAGCAAACACAGAAACCTTGCTGACAATACCCAGTTCCAAATCTTTAATAGATTAAATAGAAGCGGCCCCAACACAGAACCCTGTGGCACCCCACTTAGCACTTTTGTCCATAATGATGAAGCCCAATTAACAACTACTCTCTGCATTCTGTTTATTAACCAATTTTCTATCCATGTACAAATGTGACTCCTCAGACTCACAGACCTTAGCTTATACATTAGTTGCCTATGGGGGACTGTATCAAAAGCCTTAGCAAAATCCAAGTGGAGAAACACCTTATAACAGAAGGCATCTTGCAGTCTCATGCTATATGAATAGCATTGCCCACAAAACCTAAAAAACAAGAAGTAATTTCTTACTCCCATGTTCCCCAGAGTACGGGGCAGAGATATGCAAAATACTCCTTTATGTCCCTTAGCTTATGCATGTGTCCAGAACCGCTGGCTAATAACATGCAGTGAAGGGCTTTTGGCCCCTCTCTCCCTAAGCTTTCTAGCTGTCTTTTCCAAAATCCAAGTAAACTACATCTACTGCTATGCTAGAGTCTAAATTTCTACTTACTTCCTCATAAAAGCCAAGCAAGTAAGTTTGACAAGATCTATTCCTCCTAAATCCATGCTGGTTACTACTTATAATGTCAGTCCTTGATACATACTCTAGAACGTATTCCCTTATCAAACTTTCCAGTATCTTCCCACCACTTGAAGTTAAACTTACAGACCTGTAATTACCCAGCTCTGAACGATGGTACCCTTTTTGAATATTGGAATAACATCAGCCTTTTTCCAATCCAGAGGCACACCTCCGGACATGAGGGAATCTGCAAAAATAAGAAACAATGGCCTAGATAAAACTGTACTTAGCTCCCTAAGTACCCGAGGATCTATTTTATCCGGTCCAGGAGATTTATTAATATTAACCTTATTTAGTTCTTTCTGTACCATATCCTCGGTTAACCAAAGTGCACTTGAATCTTTTATACCATTATTGCTACTATACGCTGTCTGTACTTGGATCTTCTATAGTGTATACAGAGGGGGAAAAAATATTCAAGACATTTGCTTTATTGCCATCCTCTGTAACGAACTTATCCCCACTATTCCTTAAGCCTCCAGTTACCTTTATATCTATAATCTATATATTCATACACTTTAATACACATACCTCCCCATCCCCTATGCTAGCCCCACCCCCCTTTCCACCAACCACTGGCCTATCTACACCCTGCTTTCCTCCTGGGCTATCTATCCCAGTGAGAATGCTAGTACCCTCCCCCCCAAACCTAGTTTAAAATCTCCTCCAACCCTCTAGCCATCTTCTCCCCTAAAACAGCTGCACCGCCATCATTGAGGTGCAACCCATCCCTACTAAAGAGCCTGTAGCCGACAGCAAAGTCTGCCCAGTTCTCTATAAACCCAAACCCTTCTTCCTTACACCACTCTCTTAGCCATGCATTAATGCTCCTAACCCCCCGCTGTCTCCCTGGCTTAGCACATGGCTGCCTCACCCCCTCCTCTAACTTTGTCACATGTTGAGATGGGGTTGAGATGTGTGGTGCTTGCATGTGGAAGATTTTTTTTGTGAACAGACAACATGTGGTCAAAGGAGCTTTTCATGCAGGTGAAAGAAGCCATCCTTAAGCTGCAGAAACAGAAAAAACCCATCCGAGAAATTGCTACAATATTACGAGTGGCAAACTGTACAGTTTGGTACATCCTGAGAAAGAAAGCAAGCACTGGGGAACTCAGCAACGCAAAAAGACCTGGACGTCCACGGAACAAAACAGTGGTAAATGATGGCAGAATCAATTCAATGGTGAAGAGAAACAGCCAACCAAGTGAACAACACCCTCCAAGGGGGTAGGCGTATCGATACAAGTCTACCATAAGGAGAAGACTGCATGAAAGTAAATACAGAGGATACACTGCAAGGTGCAAGTCACTCATTATCCACAAAAATAGAAAGACTAGATTGGAACATCTAAAAAAATCCAGCACTGTTCTGGAAAAACATTATTTGAACCAAGATCAACCTCTACCAGAATGATGGCAAGAAAAAAGTTTGGATAAGGAGTAGGTACAGCTCATGATGGTTGTACATGCATGGCTACCAGTGGTACTGGGACACTAGTGTTAATTGATAGTATGACACAGGACAGAAGAAACCAAATCCTGTTGTTCAGAGACATACCGTACTGTCTGCTCAAATCCAGCTAAATTCAGTTGTATTTTTTGGATTTCATGATTCAGATGGACAATGACCCAAAACACACAGCCAAAGCAACCCAGGAGTTTATTAAAGCAAAGAAGTGGAAAATTCTTGAATTGCTAAGTCGGTCACCTGATCTTAACCCAATTAAGCATGCATTTCACATGTTGAAGACTAAACTTCAGACAGAAGGGACCTCTAACAAACATTAACTGAAAGCCGCTGCAGTAAAGGCCCCGCAGTGCATAAAAAAGAAAACAGCATCTTGTCATTGCCAGAAATGTGCCTTACAGTGGGAACTGATGAGTTGGGCTGTTAGATATATACACCTTTAATTGATTTTAAAACAATACATTTTAATTCATATTTGTGCCACATTGTTATAATAAAGTTTTGTAATTTTTCATACAGTGTGCTTAGGGGTCTTTGTTTTCTTTAAACTATCCATTCTATTTGTTAGTCCAATCAAAACCCTATTTTGTTAAATTTACCTTTCTATAAGATGCTCCTAATGAAACTTACAGAACCTGATCCCTTGCCGGCACTACTACTTCAGACCTGCAGCCAGTTTTTTGGGCTTCATTCAAAGGTGATGTCACAGCTGGCAGACGTTACTGAAGCAGCCTCTTATGCTGCTGTACAAGCTCGTAAACGTTTCATAACCGAGGAGGCTGAACTTGCCGGCAAGGGATGGGGCCTGTAAGTCGCTTTAGGAGCGTCATAGGAATAGGTGAGTGTTAAAAAATGGGGTCCTGAACATAAATATAAAGTAAGGAATTTGATGTAGACATGCCCTTTAAAAACCTGGGAATGTGCTGAAGTCTCCAAAATGCTATTACCAAAAGAGGAGGAAAAACACAGAATTAAGATTAGACATTGCTCACCTATTTAAAACCAATAGACAGAAACGATTTGTGGCAGCTGTGCTAATATCACAAAGGCACCCGCCACAGGCTATTAAACAGCAGCTTTATGGCTCTTGCTCACATAGGGTTAAATTTACTCAGAGCTGCACATTATCTGGTGAATCTTTTAGAGAATTGCATAATTCTATGCAATTAAAGGTACAAACGTTTATAGGTACCAATCATATATTTGACTGCAGTAACCCATTTAAAAGTAAACCTGCACAGACAAACATTTGCATCTGTTATTTCATCAGTATAGCCCGCAAACTTTGATTTAAAACAATGTACTATTCCATAAATGCTGATACCTGATATATGAAGACTACAGTTTTCAATAAAAAAATTTTTTTGTGTGTGTGTATAATACTTTTTTCTGTGGAGTAACAAGATGTGCAGTTGTGGGTGTCAATGTGACATGCCCTAAAGAATTGCAAACATGGTCACTTACTTGCAGATGTTACCAACTGTAAATGATATGGGTCTTTGTAGTGTGAGTTTACTTATTATTACTAGGGATGGCATAGAACTCGAACCCGAGTTCGAGCCGAACTGTTCGAGTTCGAACGGACCCGGACTTCTCGAACTATCTCGGACGCGGACTTTCGATATTTCCCGGACTTTCGATGATTTATCGAATGTTCGAAACATTCGAGTATCGAATCCGCGAGTAAAATGTACATGGTATCTAGGCGCGAACATCGAATCTGCGAGTAAAGTCTCCATTACAGCCTATACGCGAGTATCGAATCTGCGAGTAAAATGTCCATGTTACCTCGAACGTTCGAACGCGAAAGCTCGAAAGTAGCGCACGTGAGAGTAAAATCGATTTTACTTAAGTCCTGGATATTGGAACATGCTCCCCAGACCATTTCCCAGGTCCCACAGCCATTTACATTAAGTTACCATTAATATTTTAGTTGTATTTGACTCGAACTTTTCAAACTATTTGCCTCCCATAGACTTTAATGGGTCCGTTTTCGAACTTTCGAACTTTTACAATAGTTCGAAAGTTCGAAAACGGACCGAACTTTCAATAGTTCGACCATCTCTAATTATTACCAGTTTGTCCCTCCCCTGCTAAAATACATTTCATAGTCTCTTTTTGACCTGTGTTAAGGTCCGCTCTGAGTATTGGAATTGGCAGTGCTCTAAAAGAGGATAAGATTGTGTTTTTTCTTTCACTTTTCTACCACATAGAGATATCTTATATATATTTAAAATAATTGTGATGATAAAGCTGTTGATAATCAGAGGCCACTGGTACCTAGGTATTTAAGGTATTTATTTTCTCATGAATCATTTTTTTAAAAACTTTTTTATTTAAAGACATATCGGCTGTCTTACATAGCCTTTACTGTTTAACATGTCAGTTTGTTTTAAACTGGTGACATATAAATTTTAACAAGGAGGGGGGGGGGGTGGGGGGAAGTGGGTATGTGGAAGGGATTTGCTGGAGTTGCCCAAGGAAGGAGGTCCCTGCTCACACACAACATTTCAAAAAAATGTTATATTTGTGTCTAGTCACTTATGTAGGATGCCTAGGCTTGATGGATTAGAGCTGGGCAGTTGGGGATACTAGGGAGTGGGATTCAGCCAGATCTTCTCAGACCTCTTCTGATATAGAGGAGGTAAATTGTGACCATTTGACAATTATTTTGGAGGTGTCTGATTGTATTGTATATTGTAATAACCTGGCATAGATTATGGATGTTTGGTTTCTTCCTCCTGGGGGTTTGAGGTTTTGTATTATGGGGTGTGTGGAGAGTGGGATGTTGGAGCCCTTGAATTCAGTGGTAAGACAGTACTTTAATTGTAGGTATCTAAAGTGAAATGTGTTGGGGACTTGAAAATTCTGCTTGAGATTTTCAGAAGTAATTGGGCGTTTGTTTTCAACAATTTGTTGAAAATAATCTGGGTTATTCAATAAAAGTTCATATCGTTAAAAATTGTGCTAATTTTGCCCCAACCAATCGGATGTTAGCTTTCATATGTTAAATAATATGTGATTGATTGGGGCAAAATTAGCACCATTTTAAACTATAAGAACTTTTATTGAATCTCCCTGAATGTATGCCTAATTTTTCCCATATCGGGCAGGCTTCTAAGGAAGCTAAATGGGGATATTTATTATTGTGCCATAAGGCTGTTTCACCTGGAATATCTGAAAATGTTGATATTGAGTTGACTTTTTTCATATTTTATATTGTTGCAGATGTAGGGGGGGTTCCCCTTGCCTGTCATCTGGAATGTGTTGGCCTCTAGAAATGTTAATGGCGAGGAAGGGAGATATGTGTGTAACATTCTTTCTAATTCATACAGCTATGGTAGGGAGTTTGTTGCTATTAGCTCTGGAGGATTGACCAAAGGACCGAAATATCTAAGTTGTCCTGCGAGGTAATAGAGGAAGAAATTGGGAAGGGCCAAGCCTGCTGATAACTCGGGTCTGTTAAGTGTCTTTAGTCTTACTCTGTTTTGTCCAGAGCCCTGTAGAAAAGGTAGAAGAATACTCTGTAATGAGGTGAAGAAGGATTGTGGGAAAAATGATTGTTTATGTTATAGGGCATAAAGTAATTTGGGCAGTAGTATTATTTTGATTAAGTTAAGTTTATTTGCATGCTTTCACCTTAGTAGTGGTCAGGGTCAGTAATGGTTGTATTTTTTTATTTTTTTTTGTAAAAGTTGGGATATGGTAATGTTGAATCCCAGGTTTTTAAATTCAGATACTCCCGGAACAATGGAACGTACTGATAATGGGATATTCACGTTTTGGTCAATGGGCAGCAGATATGATTTGTCCCAGTTTATAGATAGACTGGAAAAGGAGCTAAATTTGGTTATTATGCCAAAGGCTTTTGTGAACGAGTTATATGGGTCTGCTAAATAGATAAGTATGTAATCTGCATAGAGGCTCAGTAGGGATGTATGTGCTTCCAGGGACAGGCCTTTAATATGTTATGTGAGAATGAGAGTTAGGGGTTCAATTGCAAGAGCGAATAGATATGGGGATTGGGGACACCCCTGTCTTGTGTCTCTACTCAGTGGGAATGGAGAGTATGTCAATCCATTAACGGGTATTGATGCCTTAGGGTTGGCATAGAATAATTGTATCCACTTGATGAAATTAGTTCCGAAACCATATTTATGTAGACATGCCCATTCAATAAGTCCACTCCACCAAGTTGAATGCTTTACGTGCATCTAAGGATAGCATGACTCGTGTCCCTGTATTGTCGTGGTCTACTTGTGAGTTAATAAAGGCTTTGTGTATATTGGTTGATGTTAGAACTTTGGACAGTATTTTATAGTCTCTGTTTAGCAGGAATATTGGTCTATAAAAATTGCAATATTTCCTCAGGACCTGGTGTTTTCCCTTTGGTTATATTGCTTATGGCAGTGATTATTTCGGGAAGAGTAATCGGTCCTTCCAGTGAGGCAGAGTCCGATTCCGGATAGCTTAGGGGATATACTGATACATTTGTCAATGAGGCTGTGAATTGAGTTGTATATATGTTTTATAGAATGGAGTTCTGTGCAGGGGTATGATATATAATTGGATTCTGCTTCTTATAGTCATTTTATAGTCAATTCTGTCATTAGTTAAGTTTCCATAGGGGTAGTTGTTACCGTATATACTCGAGTATAAACCGCGTTTTTCAGGCTGTAAAATCAGCCTGAAAACTTGGACTCGGTTTATACTCGAATCACTGCTTACATTAGCACTCCGGCAGCCGCACGATCATTCCCTGTACTGGCGCGCCGGCCGACGTTACTGCCCGGCGCCAATTAGTGACGTCAGCCGGCGCGCCAGTACAGGGAATGAGCGCGCGGATGCCGGAATGGAGAGGACGCCTTACCTTCAATGCTGGCACACAGTCCCAACAGGAAGCCCCTTGATGGAGAAGAGCTGACAGTTCCTGGATGGAGGAGAGCCCACAGGTACAAACTGAACTGGGTGGGAGTGTGAGGGTGGCATTCAAGATGTTTGGAAACTACAACTCCCAGCATGCTTTATTAGCTGGGAGTTGTAGTTTCCAAACATCTTGAATGCCAAGTTTCTACCCTCGGTTTATACTCGAGTCAACAACTTTTATTAGATATTTTAGGTGAAATTGGGTACCTCGGTTTATACTCGAGTATATACGGTATATGTTGTTTGCTGTTTTGAAGTTTGTCCATTATTGGGTCCATTGTAAGATTGAAATCACCCATACAAACATATGCCAGGGGGTAAGGGAAGGATAGATTTTATAGGTTGAATAGATGCTGGGGGGGGGTGTTTATATATTCTGCATAGGGCATATGGGACATTTTCTAATGTTACTGCGACACATGCGTATTTGCCTCTCCTATCTGTTTGAACCTCTTGAATTTCATATCTGATTCTTTTTGCAATCATAGTAGATACACCACTGAGAAGGTGCTGTGTGTTGCCCAGGCCACCCAGGATTTTTGTGCATAGTGAGTAGTGGTTGAAAGGAATTGAGTTTCCTGGAGGCAAATTATATCTACAGATTGTGACTGAATGAATGAGAAAACGGCAAGACGTTTTTTGGGGTCGTTGAGACCTTGTACATTCCAGGATAGAATTTTAATCATCTTGTTAAGGTGATTGGAGGAATGTGTTGACATGCTGGTCAAATAATCCGGTCATCTCAGTTGTAGTAAAATAGATGGTTATAGCCCTCCACCCAGGGCAATAGGTAGAGAAAAGGGAGGGGAGGAGGGGAAGGGGGAAGGGCTCCAATAGAACCCTGGAACAAACATTAAACATTTAAAACCTTTTAAACCAGGACTGGACATCCAGTCGAACTTCCACTATATAGTGGTGGAATTAGGGCTTGTGAGTAATGCGCTGTTTCTGCAAGGGGTTGAACGTGCGGGGGGAGCAGATAAGTCCCAGCTCTTGTGGAACTGTTAAACCAATTTGTGCTCCCACTGTCCCAGTGCTTCTAGTATGGTTTTAGATTTTAGATTTTGACTCTTTCACATGTAATGTTTCAATCATTATATGGGATATGAACGCTATGTCCAGTGTAATATAAGGAGTTTACGCCACGAGGAGTTCCCTGACCATATAAAAGCACGAGGCCGAGTTAGGCAGAGTGTTTTTATAGAGGTCAGGGAACTCCGAGGTGAAGTAATATCTGTATATTATTCCGTAGGTTACATATTTTTCCATATAATACATAAGGTTTAAAAAAAAAAAGAAGAAAAATCCAGCACAGACACTGTCTCCCCCCTCCCTCTCTCTCACTCTCTGTATTAGTAATGTAGATAATAAGCCAGTATTTGTAAAGACAAATAGTTAACTGCTGCGGTTTTCTGCACGTTTTCCCCAAATCATTGGAATCGCGGCAACGCACCGAAAACGCGCGTTTTTGGGTGCGATGCGATTTGCATTCCGCGTTTTAAATACTTAATGGAAAAAACGCATGCGCAAACACAACAAAATCGCACATGAAATCACATGCGATTCCGTTTGCGTTGCAGTGTGCCCGTGCCCTAAAAGAAGACAATAAACATGTCTCTCACCCTGTGCTGTTCACTGACTCAATGAATTATTGTGCTGATAAGGTGGTGTGAGCACATTCCTGTGAGTCATAATTGACTCAGCCACTCCTCCTTATCAGCACAGTTATTCAGTCAGGGCTAGGCCACACTAGTGCGTTGTTCGCACACGCGTTTTGCGCCCGCGATTTTCGCTAACATAGAAATCGTCGGAACGGAAAATTCCTGCAATTTCCGATGCTCATGCAATTGTGCGTCCGTTCGCTTTTTGGTAACGCATGCATTTACCATTTTTGTGCGATAACGAAAAAACGCCAAAATCGCATGCGCAAAACGCACGTGCAAACACAAGAATTGAGCACACAATCGCGTGTGATAACTCTTGCGATTGTGTGCGCGATTCCTGTGCGTTGCAGTGTGGCCTCCGCTTTAGTCAGTCAGTCAGTGTACAAAAACAGGCTTGTTATCCACATTACTAATACAGGCAGGGGGAGAGAAATGAGTTTTTAGAGGGAAAAGATAGGAAGAAATAAGGGGGGGAAAGGGGGGGGGGATTAGTAATGTTTTTCCAGTAGTCTGTGGGAGACATCAATTATCTTGTAACATTTCAGATTTAAACAGGTGAAATTAATGATGAAACCATAGTATTTCATGTTGATTCCCACGTGGAGGGAGAAGGGGGAAGAAAGGCAGGGGATACTATATTTCAAATTAATCAGAGCATAGCCTCTACATTTCACTCAAGGGTATTCTTATTTTAATTAATTAAAAATTAGTAGTAGTTCATGGCAATCGCCAGGAGAGGTTTCCCCCTATCTTGCAATGTTGTAAAAGACCATATAGACTCATGTTGATTCACATGTGGAGGGGGGGTGGGGGGTAGAAAGGGTAGGGAGGGTGATGGGTTTAAGCATCGATAAATGAAGAGCATGTCATTTACATCTCACATACGAGGATTCTTATTCAGTATGAATAGCGGTAGCATTTCGTATTGGTAATGTTTAATTAGTGATCTATAAAAACATCCCTTGTACTGTAGTATTACTAATTTTTTTTTTGAAAACTTTGTTTTTTTATTTTCTTGAAAGATCATGGTACATAAAACATCCAATAACTAGTGACATTGAGCCATAAGAGAAAAAATAAACAGGAAAAGAACAAATACAATATTCGTAATTAACAGTGGCAGCATTATTCAGTATTTTCTTGGTTTAGAGTCTGTGGTTGTTGTTCCGTGGACTGTAGGATATCATTACTGTCCCATAGTGCACTAGTGTCATTACTGTTAGTGTCTCCTTTCGTGGTTACTTATCCCCTGTGTGGGTATATCAGTCATTTGTGATTCTGTCCTACCCATCTCTTTTATGGTTCCAACATAAATATATTTAAACTTCAAGAGGGGGGAGGGACAGGAAGGACCATAAGACCTCTTGTTATTAAAGCTGCAGGTTGAGTATTGTAATACATTGTCTATGATTTGACCGTGAATCGATAATATAAACTTTACTGCTTAACTTTTATATATGGAAAGTAAAGAAAGCAGAGAAGAGGGGAGGGGGATATGAGGATGGGAAGGCAGAAGAAGGGGACCCAGTCCATGATTTTCTCGCAAGCCAATCCGAGTCTCACTCTCCTTGTCTACTGTACTTTATTGTAGATGGGTTGAGTGGTCCACCGCTCCGCTTTTACACCTCTCAGTATGTCTACCACCGGGAAGTCGTCACCCTCTGGGTGTTCACGGTAGGAGAAGAAGGGGGGGGGGCGAGCGAGATCCGTCCACTCCATCACAGTGTCCCATGGGGCCCAAACTTTTGTAAACTTTTCAATTTGGTCTAATACTAAGGCTGTTAGGTATTCCATGGATCTTACTTCTAATATTGCTTGTAATAGGTCTGATTCGAGGGTGGTTGTGGCTGTTTCCAAATCTAGGAATTAGACGTCTTGTAGCCACCTGTATATAGGTACACAGCTTGTAGCGTTCTTAGAGAGCCTTCTAAATGGGAGACCAAGCAGCCAGTGAATCGGGTCCATGGGGGGGTTGTATGCAAGCCACTTTTCGGATCAGCTTGAGGCCTGGTTCCATATATTTATTATAAATGGCAGGTCCAGAATATGTGAATCAGGGACCCCTTCTCCCCACACCCCCTCCAACATCTGTCAGTTGTATCTGGCCATATCCTATGCAGTTTTTCTGGTGTATAATACCATTCTAAGATCAACTTATAGGCATTTTCTTTATGTATCACGCATATGGACGACCTAGATGCTTGTTCCCATATTGCCCTCCACTCCTCATAGTTATTTGTCTGTTTAGGTTCTGTTCCCAATGGGTCATATTTTATGTATAGGTTTTTGGATTGTGGCAGGAGAAGTTCAAGATTTGTAGATTTGGGATATTAAAGGCTATGTCCACCCTGGAAAAAAAAATTTAATATATGGTCCCCCCTGGGCTCCCAGCCCCAACCGCTCTAATTTTTTTTTTTAGAAAGCCCCCCAAACTCTACTTACCCTCCCTCGATCCTCCCGCGCTCCCGGCCCTCTGCTTGCAAGGAAATGCAAGCAGAGGGGCGGGACCGGCAGCCGCGTCTGTGATTGGCTGAGCGGCAGCCAATCACAGACGCGGCTGCCGGCAGCTCAATCTCGGAGGAAAGAGGAAGGTAAGTAAAGTTTGGGGAGCTTTCTAAAAAAAAAATATGCGGATGGGGCTGGGAGACATGGGGGAGCACAATATTAAGGGGATTTGAGCTAGGGGGAGGGATAGTGAACGGGAGGGAGAGGAGGGGAGAGGGAGGGGGAGGGAGGGGGGAGAAGGGCTCAGTACGCATGGCAAAAATCTACCTGAGGCCAGCTAGCAGGCAGTGTCCTATATGGACTCTGCTAGCCTCCTGGTAGTCATTTTTTGGGACTTTGGGGGGGGACTACAGGAGAACCCTATGGACTGGGATGTGAGGTAAGGATTAAACTACACTACATGGTGGGGCCAGTAGTTGGGGGGATTATAGTTTTGGGGGTGGACATGCCCTTTAATTTTTGCTGGATAGGGCCTCTTCTAACTATTTGTTCAAAGGCAGTTTTTGGTGGAAGGTTGGGTCCCTTTACATATGAGTTGATATAGTGACGTGTTTGTAGGTATGTGTAAAACATTTTATTGGATAATTTCTTTTTTGATACTAGTGTGGCAAAGTCATATATTGTATGAGTAGTGGGGTCTGCTAGGTCTGCTATTGTTGTAAGTTTGGCATTTGTCCATATTGTTATATGATGGGTGTGTAGACTTGGGGGAAACTCAGGGTTTCCGATTACCGGGGTTAAAGTTGAAATGTCTGCAGTGAGCATTTGTGATTTCCATAGTCGTTTCCAGGTTGATTTGGTTGTGCACATTGGTCCTAGCATTTCTGTTTGTTTAGAGTGGTGTTTGAAGTCTGTGTTTTGTAAGAGGAGTGTTGCTAGATGTATAGGGAGCATCCAGTCCTGTTCTAGCTGTGTCCATAGAGCTCCGGGGTGGCTGTTGAACCAGTAAACTGTATGTCGTAGTTGTGCTGCTTGGTAATATTTAGTCATGTTGGGGACAGCCAGGCCTCCTCCCAGTCTCCCAGTCATAATTACCTGTTTTGATAATCTGTGTGTCTTGTTCCCCCAGATGAAATCTAACATTTCCTTATGGAGGGTATGAAAAAATTTGTTTGGGAGTGGGATAGGTATAGTCTCAAATAAGTATAACCATTTTGGCAGTATTGACATCTTTATGGTGGTAATTTTCCCAAACCATGAGAGAGTGTGTGTTTTCCATGAGTTGAGCAAACGTCTGGTTTCTGTTAAAAGTGGTGTGAAGTTGGCTGTAAACAGGGAAGAGAAGTTAGGGGTGATATTTGTTCCCAGATACTTAATAGAGTCCTTTTTCCATATGTATCTATATGTACGTTGAAGTATTTGCGTGTTTGATGGTGATGTATTTATGAGTAGTGCTTCGGTTTTATTGTCATTAATTTTATATCCTGAGACTTCGCTATATTTAGTTATTTCTTCGTGTAGATATGGTAAGGAGGTGGCTGGGTTGGTCAAGGAGAGCAACACATCGTCTGCGAATAATGCAGTAGTGTAAGTGGTTTGCCCTATTTTTATTCCTGAAATATTTGGGTTTGATCTAATACGATTTGCCAATGGCTCTATGGAGAGAACATACAACAGCGGTGAGAGGGGGCAGCCTTGCCTCGTACCGTTAGATATTGTAAATGAGTGAGAGGTGACCATGGGAAATTTAACTGAGGCTGTGGCTTTGGAATATAAATTAGTTATAGCTGTTAAAAATTCTCCTCTCATGCCAATATGTTCCAGTATAGAAAACAGAAAGGGCCAGCCCAGCCTATCGAAGGCTTTCTCCGCGTCTAAGCTAAGCTTCTCATATGCACATAAATTCTTTGTTTTTTATGACTATTATGTTACAGTTTTATTTCTTTCCTAACAGAGGAGGGGAACCCCACAACAATGCCTACTGCACCCCCCACACCTCCCAGTAAGAGAAAAAGCAAGTTCTCTGGGTTTGGAAAATTTTTTAAGCCATGGAAATGGAGGAAGCGGAAAAGTAGTGATTCTTTCCAAGCAGCTTCAGAGGGTAAGACTGTTGGGGGGGGGGTAAATAACTTCAACTTTTTTTTTTTTTTTTTTTTACAAATAATAAAATGCTAAAGACCATGGCACACTTGAAGAAAGAGAGCATCAGTGATTTGATTGCTTAATTGTATTTTTTAGCTTTTAAACTATAAAATGTAGCAGATAACCTCATTACAAGAGGAATTATCTGAAATTAATTTATTGTTGGGCTTTCTTTAAAAGGTGAACCTGGGGAAGGGGTCCATTCCTGTAATGCAATGTGTATGTTTAGTAGACACAATTCACTGGTTTAACCCAGTTATGTTGCTGTGTGCTGGTCCAGTTCTTTTTATGTGATATTTGTTGAATGGTTGACAGCCGTGGAACACAGTGCGCAAAGAATTAACTGTAAAGTCTTTGACTTCAAAAAATGATCTATTTTCAGTATGTGGTGCATTATTCATTATGTTAAAGGCACAATTTCAATAAGAATTAAGGGACCTAAATGTCACCCCTTGAAGTAATTCTTGTAAAATTAAATTAAGGGAGATATGACTTCCATGAAAAACTTAGTTCCATCTTATTTCTAAAGGGGGCCCATACACTAACAAATCTCAGTCGTATGATCGAGCAATAATATTTTTTCCATTGGGCGATAATAAACATTTTCTTACGGCAATTGTACGATCGGCCACACACGAAACATCGATCCTACGATATCCGGATATCCCAATATTGTATGAAAGGGAATGGTGCGTGTATGGGCACATTAGTTGTTGGAACCAAGCAAATAACTGTGTAATCAGCTGTGCCTGTCTTGTACAACTGGGCAGAAATGTGTGTTTGTTTTTTTTAATGACTGATAGGAAACTGCTCATTCAAACTTTTCTTCATGCCTTGGATTTTATCACTTTTGAACCTTCTCTATTTTTTGCTTTTTATTTTTGTCTCCTGACCTTCTCTTGAAATGTATTTTATCCAGCCATATTTTTTCCTATGCTTCTTTGTACTTGTAATTCACTGGGGTTTTTTGCTAACCTTTTTTGCCACCACCCTTATGGCTTCTTCCCTATATAAAATTATTTTCATTTTTCTAAAGGTTCTATACGGTATCTCATTAAGAACCTCCCAACAAGTTATTTGCATTCTGAAATTCTCAGTCACCAGACCTCAAGCTAGATGAAAAGCCAATGAATGCATAGAAGCTTTTCATTATGCAGATAATATGTAATAAATTGGTCATGTTCCAATTAATGGCAATTTTAATATGTGCATTTAACAAATAATATCTTAATATATGTCGTTTTTTATATGAAGTAAGTGGTATCCTTTGAAATAATCTGTATTCAAAATAATACTGATTTGATACAACATTGCATCCAAAAAGTATTACTGCCCTTTATAAATCGATTTGACTGCCAAGTTATCGCCAAACTGTTGTTCGTAAAAAGTATATAACAGTATTTCTGAACCAGTTGTCCAGGAACCTCTGTTTCCCAAGATGTTGCTAGGGGTTCCTCAATAAAAACGTATGGATCCATTTTGTGATTATTTGAGTGCATTTTTAAAAAAAATATTTATTGATCTGTTTTATTTGGAGGAATTACTCCAATTATGTTGAGTTGATGACTGGGGGGAAAAGAAAAATAAATGTGATAATTATCTAATGTAGGTATTCCCAAAGACATGAAAATTGTTTTAGGTATAAAAAAAGCTGAGAAACACTAATCTATAACAATACACCAGTTCTTTTTCCAGATCTTAGGTACAAAGTTTCATCCCTTTCCTCTCCAATATAAATGAAACACATTTTTAAAGGGTATCTCCACTCGTTTTAGAAGTTTTGGCAATCCCGTTCTATTGAAGAACGGGAGGTAAAGGAGCTGTGCCTTACCTTCCGTTCTTCAATAGAACACACAGGAGCCAGGAGAGAAGGTAAGAAACTTACCCGCTCGCTCGCTCCCCCGGCGCTTGGTCTGACAGGTCCCGACGGACCTTGTCTTCTATGCGCATAGATGCGCATAGAAGACAAGGTCTGTCGGAACCTGTCAGACTACGCGCCGTGGGAAAAGAGGGGAGGTAAGTAGAGTTTGGGGGGGCTTTCTGAAATTAAAAATTACGCGGTTGGGGCTGGGGGACCAGGGGGAACAACATATTAAATATTACATTTTAGGGTGGACATAGCCTTTAAATAGCAAAAATACAGTTACGGTATCTGTGTTTCACTATTATGGATCAGTTTGTGTATGTTACATCTTGCATACCTGGAACCATGTGGCATTGATATATACGTACTATCCACATTAATATACATATTCTCTCATTCCCTTGCATTTTAATCTACTTTTCTAAATGTTTATCTTTCTGTTTTTTAGTACTAGAGAGGAAAATCTCCATGAGAAAGCCTCGTGAGGAACTTGTGAAACGAGGAGTACTTGTGGAGGTCCCGGAGGAAGGTAAATTATAAGCCTAACTACATATCTGACTTTACCAAATGTGCTCTGCATCTCATAATTGATATTACTTCACTTTTTCTAACAGACGTTAATGCAACATCAGTGTCACCACCTTTAAGGAATGGTCATATGAGTTTAAATGTAGAAGCTGCTTGTGACCCAGGAGAAAACAATGGACTAAAGAGGAAAACCAGAGCAGGTTTGTGACTTAGGGTGAATGGGGAAACTGGGGAGTAGTCAATTAAATCTGCATATGCTACTTTATGTTCATAAACACACCTAGCCATCATGGATGCTGCTGGGAAATTGGCAGTTAGTAACTCTGTTTATAACATATTCAAAGTTTGCTCTTTTATGTAATGTTTGTCGTTTAAAGACCATAAAATAAGTAACTACATTACTACATCACATTAAGGCTAAATTAATGTTAAGTCAGCTTTGTAAAATGTAAATAAATAATTCTTATCAAAAACACCCTTAAGCTAGGTACACACAGTACCGATCCAACGGTATCAGGGCTTTATCGGTACTGTGTGTACCTTGCTTTTCTAAACAAGAGCGCGCCTGCTGAACGTTAGGGTTGGCTGAGCGCTCGTTCGGAAAAGAAGGAAAATTTCCCTCGGAGTTCCCCTGGCCGACGGGAACACACAGCTATAGGAGAACGCTCGAGACTGTGTGTAGCTCTTTGCAAAATTACAGACAGGATCTGCAAGAAAATCATCCTTTAAAAATCGTTTAAGTGTGGGTAAACCACTTAATTTAGGCAAAAATTGCTTGTGCAACTGCACTTAAATAATCCATTTTCTTTTGTCTTCCATCAAATTGAAATTCAACAGGATCCAATTCTAAGTCAGATGTGGCCCCATCTATGCCTCGTGCTACTGTGGAAGTGATCCCATCTCAACCTCATGCTACTGTGGAAGTGGCTCCTGCTCAGCCCCGAGTTTCAGTTACAGTCGCTCCAACTCGGCCATGTGCTGAAATTATCCCAGTTCAACCCCATGCTACTGCCGAATTGACCCCTTCAAAGCCCCATGCTGCTGCAGAAGTGGCTCCAGCTAAGAGCAATGTTATTGCTCCAACTCAGCCAAACTTTGTTTATCCACGCCCTATTTCTACTCCTGTATCTGAAGTTGCTCTTTTGCCACCTTCTCCAGTATCTGAAGTGGTCCCTGTGCATGATGCCCCCCGTGAACTGGTAAAACAACCTTTGCTTCCCCCAAAGAGACAACTCTCCTCCTCAGCTTCCCCAGAGTTTTTATTGGTACAGAAAACAGATCCCACAACCGACCATCAAGGCTCTGTCCCATCCCCTACACCTAGAACAAGTCACCCCTCTGCCCCAGCAAAAATACCACCTGTTCCACCTCCCAAACCTCAGAGTCGTAATAGCAATCCTCTTATGGGTAAGTAAGGTTACTGTGCACTCATTTTAGATAAACTGCTATAAACTGTTATACAGATATATATCTTGGTGAGTTTAAAGAACTGCAAACCTTGTCATTCTAAAAATAAGTTTTTCTTTCAGCTGAGTTGTGCAGCGCACTTGGTGGAAGCACCTTATCACCTGCTGGCTCTCGGCCGTCCCCTCCTCTACCGGCAAAGCGCGGGATTCCTACCTCGACTAATGCTTTGAGCAATAAAGAAAAGGCTCTCCGTCCTGCATCCCTCCCTCCTCCACTTGCAAGTGAAGTTCAAACACATTCTCCATCATCCCCACCATTTTCCACTCACATCAGCATGTCTGCTACCTCTGATCCTAGCCTTACCATTTCACATCCCAGCATAGAAATTGATAAGGCGGATCCTCCATCCAGTCTTCCCCTACATATTCGCATTCAGCAGGCTTTGAACAGCCCCCAGCCCGTGAGTCTCCTGGATAGTAGCCAGCGAGCACATTCTCTTTTGTTTATTCAGAATGAAACCGGACCTGCTGAAAAACAGACAAGAGTAACATCCCTTCCTATCACTATTGAGTTGCTCAAAGTGTAAGTATTATTTGGCTGTCCTTTCCTTTTATTATTTTCCCATTTTCTCATTGTTTACAACCACAAAGTATCACTCATTGTAATAGGTTTAACCAATTCATTTATTTATTTGCCTGCTCAGGCCTGATGATGACGATGAGGAGGACGTCAGCTTGGAGGATGAAAGTTTGTCTCCAGAGTCCTCTGAATTTCACCCTTCAAGGGTATACATTGGGGATGTGCCTTCAGTGACCGTTATTCCAAGTTATTTGCCTACATCTGTGCAGGAGGAGGATGAGGATGGGACCAGTGACAGTGACACTGAGGGTCCTGTTCTCTATAGAGAGGAGGAGGAAGAAGAGGATGAGGAAGAGGAAACAAGTGAGCAAAATTTTTGATTGGAGCCAAATCTTAAATCCAAATACAGTATAAAAAGTAAATCATATTTTACAATAGAAATATATATATATATATATATATATATATATATATCCCTAATATAATATAAATAAACTTAAAATTTAATGGGGAATACATTGGGTTTTTCTTCGAAGGTACTATGTTGGTGGGAGTGGGTAAAAGTAATATACATAGGGACAGTTTATATGTTCAGCACTAAATAAATGGTTATATGAATATTAACAAATATGTAGTAAACGAAGTATATAGAAATGTAAATAAGGCAAAATATATAAATAAATAAAAGTACTTGCATAGTCCCTACTGCTGTTTTGTAATGGGATCTTCAAAATGGAGTGTTAAGCCACACCCCAGGAAGTTTTACATGGAGGCATTGTAAGCTTAAAATGGAACATATTTATCACTTCCCTTTTAGCGTTGTATCCAATGGTGTGCTTAATAGTAGATTGACAGCAGTGTTAGCCAATCAAAACATTTTCTGAGTGTTAGAACTTAGTAGGGAAATAGGAAGTTGCAAGTCTTATGTCACTTCCTTTGTAAAACATGCGACAGTCTTAGTAAAACCATTCTTCTCACTCTCACATAACTCCACCCCTCCCTTCTCAATAGACAAAAAGGAGAGCTGCTGTTTGCTGGACAGGAAGGGATATTTATATATCGGGGATAGGCAACCAGTAGATCTCCTGATGTTTGGAAACTACAACTCCCAGAATTAACTAACTACAGAGTGCTTGTAGAGGAATGCTGGGAGTTGTAGTTTTCTCTGAGACAATGAAGTGAGTTTGTTAATCGTGTACTACATTATTGAAGCAATAGAAGCCATGAACCGGTGTCCTGAACTGATAAAATGTAATAAGACTGAAACATGACAGGATAGTCTGGGTTCTTTATAGGACCTCACATTTACCAATAGTGATCCCTCTCTAACATATTCCCTGGTGATAGCTGTGAGGTAATGGGGAGGGTGAGTATTTAAAGACAGACTGATAACTTTAATTATCCAATGGATCTCCTATTCATCTATTATTGGTTGGAAATTTAACAGGGAAGATTGATTCAAGCTCTGCAAAACAGTTGTATTTCTCTGTGGTGTTTCTACTGAACTATAACACTCTATACAATGTTACAATAAATAGATCAAGAATAGAGATGGACTGGATCGCTGATCTGAACCCAGTTCTGCAACGGATTTCCGTGATTCACGGATTTTGCGGGAATTCTGATTTGCTGATTTTTTTCAAGGCGCATTCGTAAATTCAAAGAAAATTTCAAGGAATTTTTAAAAATTTTGTAAAAATTATACAGTAACTTACTATTCTGATTAGAAAATAATCTGATTGGTAACTATACCAATCAGATTATTTCTAAAAGAATATGATTGTAACTAATTCTGATTGGTTACAATTAGATTCTTCCAGAAAGCATACCAATCAAATTCTTTATGAAAGAATCTGACTGTAACCAATTCTGATTGGTTTACAATCATATTTTTTTTTTATTATTTATTTTATTGGTATACCAATCAGATTATTTTCCAGTCTGAATTGGTTACAATCAGATTCTTCCAAAAAGCATACCAATAAGATTATTTCTAAAAGTATTTGATTGTAACCAATTCTGATAAGATACAATCAGATTCTTTCAGGAAGTATCTGATTGCTATACCAACCAATCAGATTCTTTTCCAATCAGAATTGGTTTCAATCGGCTTATTTCAGAAAGAGTCTAATTGGTTAGTATGCCAATCTAATTATTTCTAAAAGAATCTAATTGTAACTAATTCTGATTAGTTACAATCCGATTCTTCCAGAAAGCGTACCAATAAGATTCTTTCTGAAAGTATCTGATTGTAACCAATTCTGATTGGATACAATCAGATTCTTTCAGAAAGATTCTGTTTGGTTAGTATACCAATCGGATTCTTTTCCAATTAGAATTGGTTACAATTAGATTCTTTCAGAAAGAATCTGATTGGTTAGTATACCAATCAGTTTTCTTTCTGAAAAAATCCGATTGGAGCCAATTCTTATTTGAAATTGTTCCCCAGACCATTTCCCAGGTCCCAGAGCCATTTACAGTAAGTTACTGTATCATTTTTACAAAATTTTTGAAAATTCCTTTAAAATTCAAATTTTCTTAAATTTCGGTGACCCTCAAAAATAAAATGCGTAATCTCGAAAAACAGATTGTGAGGAAAGTCATTTTTTTTTACACTTCTGGATGTATGTACGTTTTTCCCAGACCATTTTCCAGGTCCACAGGCGGAACTGATTTTAGCAGTTTCGCCCATCTCTCAAAACCCTGTATTTAAATACCTTCCTGTATAGATTTATCAAAACAAATCGATAAACAAAACAGTGTTATACAACAAATATAAGATTGATATTGTCTGTCTTATCTAGATGTTAGGCTGCACTTTATGTATATTTAACATGTATTTCTAAAGCACTGACACTTCCAGTACAATCCAAAAGATGTGTGTATACATGTCCCCTCTAATACCTATTGGGGTTCACCCAATAGGTTCCCTTCTGCCTCTGTATATTGTGTGAAATATTAATTTAGGGGATGTGACACTAATAGAACGAGGATTTCATATGATTTCTTTTATTTTTAACATCTTGCCTTTATTTTTTTTGTACAAATCCCTACATTTTTTAGTACCATATATACTCGAGTATAAGTCGACCCGAGTATAGGCCGAGGTACCTATTTTGACCCGGAAAATGAGTAAAACATGATTGACTCGAGTATAAGTCGAGGGTAGAAAATAGGACCACAACTGCCTCCTCATTCTAATAATACTAGCTCTGATTTTAATTTTACTATGTAAAAGGTAAGATTCCTACAAATACTACAGTATATATCACTTGCTCGCTTAGGACACTGTGACGCTTGAGAATTAAAATACAATCCTTTTTATGAATAAATCCTTGTCATATGCCTGTACTGGTAGTTATTTGTCCTAGTGAAAAGCAGATGTAGTAGTATTTCTTTTTTGTAGACTTATGCTCTATTGTGAAATCTTTATTTTCCTGATCAGGATTTTATGACTGCAATATTTAAAGGGTATGTCCTTTAGCCCTAGCCCTGACATCAGCCTCTCAAGTGCCACTAGGAAAGAGGCAGCAAATCTAGCACCACCTCGTGAATTACAAGCAGAACAGACCCGTGGAATTTCACTTGGTTTAAGTTAATTTATGCCAGATTGCTGCTTTCTTTCTCAAAACACTAAGCTGAAATCCTGCAGCCGCACGCTTCCTCTCGCATCCACAGTTCAGGCGCCTGACGTCACTACTCGGTGCCGGGTATGACCGGCGCCGAGTACTGACGTCAGACACTGCACCGTGGGATGCGGAAGAGAGAGGAAGCGAGAGGCTGAAGGATTTCAGGTTAGTGACTCGAGTATAAGTCGAGTTTTTTCAAAGCCTAAAAACCTCGACTTATACTCGTGTATATATGGTAGTGTGTATAAAAATTTTATAGCATCTGTATCCACATATAGTTAAACATACACCCACATATTTCCCACTGTGCACCAATGACAACATATATATATATATATATATATAATATATATAATATATATATATATATATATATAATATATATATATATAATATATATAATATATATAATATATGACAAATTAGAGCCGCACACCAATTTTTTTAAAGGAATGAAATTTTTATCAATAAATGCTCACATAATAGCAACGTTTTGAGATCAGATTGTCTCTTTATCAAATTTGATCTCGAAACGTTGCTATTATGTGAGCATTTATTGATAAAAATTTCATATCCTTTATAAAAATTGGTATGCGGCTCTAATTTGTCTTTTGTCTAGATGTTGGGAGATTTGACATCCCTTTGAGAGCTGGCCTGTTTCTGTCTTCTCCCTTCACTAAAAAAGTAAAATAAATAATAATCCCTCAGTCAAGGTACTGCAATAAATAATGTTAATGAATACACTCCAGATTGTAAACTTGATCTGCATAGTTTCCTCTCTGCCGGCTGTCCGGAGGATTTCAGTTGTGGAGGCTACATTCCAGTGTGTATTCATTAACATTATTTATTGTACAATTTGATGGATTACCTTTTACTTATTTAGGGAGAAGGAATAATGGCTAGTGTAAGGGGAGCAACAGTGAGATATATTTGGATAAAAAACACTAATCTACATAGAAGGATATATTACACTGTTGCACCCATTATAATCCAGGCCATTTTTATATTCAGTAAAAAGTGGTGTATGCGCATTGAGTGACAGGTCGCGAGGCAGCCAAGGGGAAGATGCGCTCTGCAAGGAGGCGTGTCTTCCCATTGGCTGCCTCCCGGGACTGTCACTGACCGTGCCAGTGGGGAGGATCCGACCGGAGCGATGAGGGAGATTACAAGTAAGTACTTCAGGACTTTTGTAAAGTACCCAGGGTGAGGAACTAAAACACTAAGTCCTCACCTCTGGGTACTGGGTACCTCTGGGTACTTTGCAGGCGTGGATTAGGGAAATGGTAAGTATAATTGTCCTTTAACTCTGCATTTGAGCATTGATTTAAACAAGAACATTTATTTTCCAAAAATAATCTGCTTGTTTTGAAGTAAATTCATTCTTAATTTTTCTTCTTTTATAATCGGTTTAGCTTATTTAGAGAAAAAGGTTGGTGTAGGTTATATACCTATCTTGCTAATCTTAATCTTACTACATTTAAAGGGTGTCTCCACTAATGAAAAGTAGATTTGGGGTTTTCAGTTTTTTTGAAAAACTGGATGTAAAGGAGCCGTGTCTTACCACCCATTCTTAAATAAAACATGCAGGAGCTGGGATCAGTGGTAAAGAACTTACCTTACAGTGTCATGCTCCTCCGTTGTTCTTCTTTGAGGTCCTGATGGAGTTTGTACTGAATGTGCATACACCACTTTTTACTGAATGTAACCACTTTTTAATGATTTTTTTTTTCTAATTCAGTTATCTATCCTCTTCCAGGCTCCTTAGCAAATAAGGTGAAAAGAAAAGACACCTTAGCCATGAAGCTAAATGGGCGTATGGGTCCCAAGGAAACCAGCACCGAGTTACCTCATCGTAGTAGGGAAGAATGGAACCAGATAAAACAGCAGATAGGATCCCAGCTGAACAGGCGACTAAGCCAGAGACCTACAGCAGAGGAGCTGGAGCAAAGAAACATTCTACAACGTAAGGAAGTTACAGTTGCTTCAAAAACAATGTGTTTTTAGAGGTTTTATTGGGCACTTTAAGGAAGATCTAAATTGACCAGACGGTGGAATATCAGTCATTACTGCAAAGTATGGTATTCGTTTTTTGCGGTGGATTTCCCGCAGTTCCCATAGTCTCTTCTGCCCACTAAATCGAATACCCACTGAGTTAAAGGCTGTAGTAATGTATTCATTGCAAATGTGTAGGTTAATATAACAGTGTATATCATATATTGTACAGAGCATCCGGCAGCTCTGTTCAGCTGTTAATAAAACCGCTGCCAGTTGTAGTTAATACGAGCGCAAAAGTCTACAGGAATAGGAAAGAGTCGGAGCTCCCCAGGAATTCTACAGAAAGTGCATACTAGGAGACAAGTATAAAGGTAATTATGATATAAATAACTTAATGGTATAAAGAGATTACATAATAACCAAAGCTAAGTCCGGACTAGAAAGTAAAGTAGAAAAGGTGAAACCGACTAGTTTTTTTCACCTTTTCTACTTTACTTTCTGGTCCGGACTTAGCTATGGTTATTATGTAATCTCTTTATACCATTAAGTTATTTATAACCTGCTCAGATCTATACTGAGCAACTGAATCAATCCAGGCTCTGAATCAAGGAAAAGAGAATGGTCTCTATTAGCAGTCCTTCAAACTTATGGAAGCATATATTTATGCACAGACAAAATGCTGAACGGGCAGGTTAAGGTTATTGGGGTTAACATATGCTTTTTTACCCTTTAAAAGCATATGTATTTGCACTAAACTTCCCCTATAAAGAGCCTAGTTATCCTCAATGACCAAATTAAACAATGTCCATGTTGTTTCTTCAGAAAAGAATGAAGCAGATCGTTTGGCAGAGAAAAGGGAAATAAAGAGGCGTCTGACACGCAAGGTATCTTTGAAATGGCATTTTTGACATTTTTATTGTTTGTAAACAAAATGTAGAGAAAAAATGCTGCTTTTAGCATATTTATCATTGAAAAAATAATGAAAAATCATCATGTTGCCAGGATTAACGGGAAATTCTGCAATATTAACAACAAAAATTCATTCATCCATTGAGTCTAGGAAAAGAGTCAAGAAAGCTGTTACACAGCACAGTTAGTAAATGTGCCCCCTCCCACCACGTAGGTGGGAGGGCGCCTAGGGAACTAAAATGGCTAGAAACGGCCCTGAGTCAAATCACATGGTAACCACCCACCAACACACACATTTCACCTGCCCTTAGCAAAAAGTGATACAAAGCAGAGAGTATCTCTTTTTCTCTGTGTGGGCAAAGCATACTGTCCCTTTTTTTCGTAGATACGTAACCTTTTGTAACCTTCAGTTAAAGTGAAGAAAGGGTTTATATTTCCTTTTCTATAGTGGTTTTTTTTTTTTTTTGCCATTTTATTTTTTACACAAATAAATAACTTGTCTTAAAGTCCTCTGGTCTCTCGTTGCTCTCTTCTTCCGTGTTGCATCCGTCAGTCTCTAGGCTGTGGCAGGGAAGTCAATGATTAACAATGGATGAGTGTACTGCTTTTCGGCAAGCTCAAATAGAGCTCACAAAGCCATAAAGGAGGTGGCATAGAGCAGTGAGGGGCCAGAGGACTTTAAGGTAAGATATGTGGACTTAAGTGTTTTTGTGGTACTTCCCCTTTTACACAAATGGAATAATAAGTTATTTATTTGTAATTGGCTAGGATAGATCTTTTTCTCTTGTCATTTGATCATGTGTGAACCTGATCTTGTTTTATATACTAGTATCTTGAAACGATCTTAAATTATAAAACAGGATGCATTTGGCTAATTGTGAATTTTAAAACAGCCAGTATAAATGTAAACTTTTGTTTGTAAAATTTTTTCTATTGTCAGTATTTGTTGAAAAATTACTACTTTATTGGCAAAAGTAAAGTATTTAAATGCAAATTACAATGCATTAATTGGTCTTAGTAAAGAGGTCTTAGTATGTAGTGTAAACACATAGTATAAAGGCATAAATAAGTATAAGTATAAATAAGTAATAAAGCTTGAAATTAATTTAAACTGACAAATTCTTTTTTTCTATAGCTCAGTCAGAGACCAACTGTAGCTGAATTGCTGGAGAGGAAAATTCTTCGATTCAATGAGTATGTAGAGGTGACAGATGCTCATGATTATGATCGAAGAGCAGACAAACCTTGGACCAAACTTACACCTGCTGATAAGGTGATTTAACTATTTTTAAACCATTTAATATATCTTAATGTTAGTTCTTCTTTTGACACTTTAACTGTTACTAAAAATGTACTTATTATGATGGGAATACACTGACTCGATATTTCCTGGACGGATCATGGTTGGTTATCAACATTACACCCATAGTGTCAGTTGCAGGAAAGTAGGAATTTAATACTATTACTTGTACTATACTACCCATAGCCTTATTGCTGGGTTTAATTGACTAATAGTGCAAATGAAAGAATTAAGAGCCCTGCAGATACAAGAGACTTTTGGCAAATGTATTTTGCACATTCTATGTATTTAAATAGATATGCAGTAGATATGTATAGTAAATGTAAATCTATCATTTCTCTGTTGCAAACCCTTAGATCTAACTTTGAAACTCTGTTACACCTGACCATAATGGACACTATTAGGGGTCCTGCAAACAGGAAGTCAGTATTTTGGAAGCATTTATTTATACACAGACAAAATGCTGGATTGGAAAATTAAGGTCATTGGAATGTGAAAATTCTGGGCTTTTTTTTAATTAAAAGCATATGTAATTTGCACTGAACTTGTCCATTTAGGGGATTTTTTCTTTTTTCAATGGCCATAATCTGCACACCTATCAATTACTATGTGATTTAATAAATGTTGAGAAAGTGCTGACTTCCTTTTTGCACGACTCTTAATAGTGCCCGTTATATTCAGTCCTTGAGTCAATTAAGTTGCTAAATGGAATTGTGTGCTTGATTGACCCATCCAGTAACTACTGCCAGTAGGTTTGTAATGGAGAATAGTGTACTAGAATAATTCAGTGATTTAGATTGCCACCTGATTCCTTTAAAACTGAAAAAATTAAATCAGCTAGAAGGTAAGTGGCGGCTCTGATCACCACCTGTCTCAGTGGTCATGTGGGTATCCTCCGTGTGCAGGTTCAGTTGGGGAGCACACTCGCTCCCTTTTTTTGGAATGCATGCATTCAAGGAAACAGACCATTCTGGTCCCTTTTTCATTCCTTGTTGGATTAAGCTGTAATTAAAAAGAGAGTGGGGGACCAGACGAACAGTGGCACGAACTGTTGGCCGCGACAGTCATTTGTTCTGACTGATTGCTCGTTGGAAGCTACCTCCGTGTGTACCCAGCCTAAGTAATCCCCCAGACCCCACATAAACAACAAGTGATTGAGGGCTGTGGGATCAATTAGATTCTCAAATTGGTTGAATTAAATTGGCGTATTGCAGGTTCACATTAACTAGCCATTTATATTATTTGGATCCATGCACTTCTTTCAGGCTGCAATTCGAAAGGAATTAAATGAATTCAAGAGCTCTGAAATGGCAGTTCATGAGGAGAGCAGACACTACACACGGTGAGCACCAGTGTAAATTGATATGCTTGCATATGTCTACTTTTTCTTATCTGGGAACAAATTCATTATTTTTTTTCCTTTTATTTCTAGGTTTCATAGGCCTTAGCCTCCTTCAATAGGAGGGAAAAAGAGGAGTAGTAGAGCAAAAAGCACTTACTTATGAACCCCTTAAGCAGTGCCAATGACAAGTCTGCCTTCCTTCAACTTACCCCCACTCTGCATTTTTTTTTTTCTTTCAAATCTGGGGTAGTGTTTGATGTAAACTTGCTCAGGAATGCACCACTTACCATCCTTCTATTTCCTCTCTGTATATTGGACTGTAGATATGCTGCATAACTGATTATCAGTTAACTATTTCCATTCTTCCTTGTGTATGGTTTGTTTAGGTGCCTTATTGCACATTCCTAGAGGGTTAGGGCTGGCCCTCCCTCAAACTCTCTCCTCTTATCACTTGCTTTTGAAATGAAACATTCCTTTCAATTTCTTTCCTAAACTGGTTAGGTTTCTGTTTCCTCCTGAATGATTTTCCTGGTATTAGGATATTTCTCAGGTAAAAAAGATTATCAGGTGTACCATGCTATGTTAATTCTCCTATTTTCCTGCTGGACAGACGTATACCCCTACATTTCAATTTTTAGGTTACTGCGGTATCACACACTGTTAAAGAGAGCCTTCCTTTAGTGTACATAGCATAGAAATGCCATTGCTTGCACTGTTTATTGGTATCTCAGTAAAGCAAGACCTAGGGTATTATACATATGTCTGATCCGTTGATAGGTGGTTTTACCTGGCTATACCCTTTATGCTCAGTGCAATGTAAGAAGAAAAACAAATATGCAAAAATCCATCATTATAGAACACAAATTGTGTAACCAACCAAAAAAATGCAATTATCTTTTTAATTAACAATTCAAGGTAAAAATAGGGTGTAGCAGTCCTGTAACCAGGGGATTTTTTAAAGACCAACACCCACTAATCAAAATAAAATTCAGCTGTATTTCTATAGAATTTTATCCATACACCAGAAAGGTCCATTATTAAAGAGGAGAAGAAGGCACTGACAGTTGTTTCCTGGTAAATCTTGATCAGATTTTTGGGAAGACCAGTTAGCTTCTAGAAAAAGACAGAAACACAAATGTTAAAAATAAAGATAAAACACTAACAGGGCTATGTACCGAGAGATGTTTTCGGCTATTTGTGTCCAAGTCACGTTAACCAATGTACCAAGCGTTAACATGACTTTAAGACACAAATAACGGCAGTTGCAACGTTACGTAGATTTTGTGTCACCCAACTGCCGCAACCATTGTATTAAGCCGTTAACAGGTTTTTAAGACGTAATCTCCAGCAGAAAGCTGGCGTTAAAAGATTCGCAAAAGGAAAACTGTATTTGCAATGCACTAAGAGCCACTATCAGCTCAGTGCATTGCCTAAAGGTGGCAATAGAGAGCGATAGCGACTCTCGGTACATAGCCCCATAAAACCTTAATGTAAATGTTAATGAACTTTATTAAAATGTTCTCTGCAGTGGAATTAATGAAATATATTTACATAATCTCATATAGGTCTTGTCCTTTTACCAAGGAACACAAAACTGGAATAATTTGCCTAAATTTGTACATATATTTCGATTTGAGCTGCATCTGTATATGTTTGCTTAGATCTGACTTTTAACAAGAATATTAAAAAAAAAAAAAGTATTTTACAGATAGTGTTTATTTTTTTGCACTCCTATAATTAATATAATAAGTGAAACTTAGTTTTTGTTTTTTTGGTGGTTTCTTGTCTTGGGTCTGCAATATATAGATTACCTTTGTTGCCTGTGTGCAAGCAAAGTAAATCTTGAGGTCATATTAAGAAAAGAAAATATGTGTTGGACATTTAAGTTGTACTGGTTTAGCAAAGGAGAACTATGCCAACTTTTAACCTTCCCAAAGCCACCCTACCTCCCCTAATAGTACCATCACCTCTGTGTTTGCTTAAGGTTCTTCAAACTAAACCCTCATACATGCCTGAAAACACGGAGGCCGATCCGCGATGCACGTTGTGTATGAATATCAGTTTAGTTCGATGATCTTGTCTTGAAAGGGCGCTTCTTCGGGAGAAACTGATGTTCAATCGGGCCTTTTTGACATATCTGCCTGGCGGACATTAACGTTAAGCCATGAAAGTCTGGCTTGTGCTGCTTTAGATCTGCATTTTATTAATGGGAAGAAGTGAGTGTGTTGGACAGTCTGGTAGGAGTCCAACACTCAAAGAGGGCAGACTAACACTAAGAGGTGGGATTTCGTGGCTTGCTCTGGGAAAACTAGAGTTATCAGATGGGTGAGGATCTAGCAGTTTAGGTCGTTACACTGGGAACTATTTTGGGTGGGAGGGTGTTTAGAATATAGTTGCCCTTTAATATTGCATTCCATTAACAAATACACTATGTGAATGCCAAATGGATAAAAACACGTCAGCCTAGGTCTTTCTTACTGATTGACTAACCATCAGTAAACCCATTGGAAATCTGCCAGTCAGAAATGAAAGTGGTATCGCCATTATTTAATATTCAAAATGCCAAATGAAATTTAATAACATGTCTGATCTTTTCCAACTGACAGACGGTGTAGTAACTTAAATCAAAATATTGGCTGATATTGGCCCCCAATAAATTGTGTATTGATAAATACCCTATTTGATTCATTGCTTTCTCTGCTCACCTGATCCGTACCCTGAAACTTGCTACCCGCAACCCAACTCATACCATGAAAAAATGCATTTCCAGGTCTTTCAAGCCCACCCTGATAAAGGTCTGACACAGACTAGCCAGATGATACTAGTTTGTTTCCCATTACGCCATGCTATGGTTCATCACTGGGGAAAGTCCATGTTCAGAAATCTGCCTGGAGTTACTAGGCCTAAGACCTCATCAAGTAACCGTTATTTGGGCCTGTTATCCTGACCAACATAAAAACTAATCATATTGCGATTAGTTGTATGTCCATAGGATTTAAAGTTGTACTACCAAGATTTTTGCCAGATCGAACAAACATAAGTATTGAAATACAAACAGGCATACGAATGTTTAATACAGTCAAGTAGACCGTTGTTTTTTAACCAGGGGTCTGGGGACTCCTAGGGACACAAATGCACCAAAATTCGTGCACTCATTTGAAAGTATCAAAATGCAACGCCCATAGTGGGAACTGGTTCCTGCGATTTCCATTAAAAGTAAAATGTCAGTGTAAATCAAAAAATGTAAGAGGACAGAAAAGTGGATAGAAACATGCCTAGTGGCACCTAGCCCTCAAGCTGGGTACACACTTGTCAGATTTTTGAAAGATGACAGACGGAATCTGTCATTTTTGCAAAAATCACAATGCACACAGTCCCGAGCGTTCCCTCTACAGTGGCCAAGGGAAATCTTCCCTCCTTCCTGAACGAGTGCTCGGCCGATCCAAACGTTTGGTAAAGCTAGGTACACACAGTACCGATAAAGTCACAATAACATTGGATCCGACGGTATCCGGGTTTTATCGGTACTGTGTGTACCTAGCTTTACAGATTAGCGAAAACCTCTGGAATCCATGCAGTGTTGCATGTTAATTTTGTAGAATGCTTATAAGACTTGGTGGGATGTACACAAAGCACATACCTTGGTCTCAAGTTTACATTGAATAAACATTTTAAAGACTATGATATGGGGAATACCATGGACTTTTTAAATATGTATACTCTTTGTGAACTATCTACTGATTTTACAAATGTGAATCCTGTACCTACCTCCCACTTTAAATGTGTCTTAAATTTCTACCCTGTACGGTTCAGGGTCAGATTACCCATAGAGCCACCTAGGCCATGGCCTAAGGTGTCAGGATCTATAGGGGCAGTATATGTGAACTAATTTTAAAATAAAACATGAATTGCTCACTGCATTAGTCGCAGAGAATGTATCTTATAAAACGCACGTGCACGGAACTCACAGGCATTACTGTTTAAGGCTCAAGCAGGAGAAAGCAGAGGAAATCCCAGAGGGGCGGAGCTTAACATTCAGCAAACCAGTAACAAGATGTCAGCATCTTTCAAGGCACAAAGCTAGGCTCTGGAGGGGCATAGGTAAAAAAAAATATGACAACAGTATTTTTAAGGGCTCGTTCCCACTAGAAACTGACAGAAAGCACACCATGTGTTTCTGTCAATTTGTATCCATTTTTTAACAATGTGTATTCCATAGATTTCTATAGAAAATTCAAGAAAAAACAGTCAGAAATGCTGCATGCAGTGCGTTTTTTAAACGGACTGGAAAGTATTTATAACGCAGTAGGTGTGAACGATATTATGAAATCCTATGGGGTTTTACTGTCTGTCCATTTTTTTAAAAACGCGTTTGAAAAACGGATACAAACTGATGTAGTGTGAACGAGCCCTAAAGCTGCAGCTTTGAAATGAACATAACTTGATTTTACAGTGCACTTGTCCTTTAACACAGAGCCATTTATAGTATAAGCAGCACAAGTTTAAGTCCAAAATGCATCACCTTACATTTATCAACATTGAATCTCATCTGCCACTTAGCAGCCCAATGTGACAATCTATCTAGTTCCCCCTGCAATAATTGCGACCAAGTTTTTAATGGTCGACAAAGTTTTGTGTCGTCAGCAAACACAGAAACCTTGCTGACAATACCCACTTCCAAATCATTAATAAATAGATTAAATAGAGCGGCCCCAACACAGAACCCTGTGGCACCCCACTTAGCACTTTAGTCCATAATGATGAAGCCCCATTAACAACTACTCTCTGCATCCTATTCATTAACCAAATTTCTATCCATGTACAAATGTGCCTCCCCAGACCAACAAACCTTAGCTTATACATTAGTCACCTATGGGGGACTGTATCAAAAGCCTTTGCAAAATCCAAGTAAACTACATCTAGTGCTATGCCAGAGTCTAAATTTCTACTTACTTCCTCATAAAAGCCAAGCAAGTTAGTTTGACAAGATCTATTCCTCCTAAATCCATGCTGGTTACTACTTATAATGTCAGTCCTTGAAACATACTCTAGAACATGTTCCTTTATTAAACTTTACAGTATCTTCCCCACCACTTCAAGTTAAACTTACAGGCCTGTAATTACCCGGCTGTGAACGACTACCCTTTTTGAATATTGGAATAACATCAGCCTTTTTCCAATCCAGAGGCACACCTCCCGACATGAAGGAATCTGCAAAAATAAGAAACAATGGCCTAGATAAAACTGAACTTAGCTCCCTTAGCTACCCAAGGATGTATTTTATCTGGTCCAAGTGATTTATTAATATTAAACTTATTTAGTTCTTTCATGTCTGTGTATGATAAAGGACAGAAAGAAAAATCTTTACTGCCCATTTCTCTGAGAATGCGTTTTTTCCTCCTTCAGTATATTAATAATTTAATAACATGAGGTTGTGAAGTACCTTCTGTTCTAAGAAGGCATTGTTTTGTTTAATGCTCTGTGGAGGGTTTTTTCCTCCATTCAGCCCACCTCTCCTTAAGCTGTATTGCTGACTGATGCTCCCAAGACCTATCCCATAGAAGCACTGTACTGCACTGAATTTAAGAAGATTGAAACATGGCAGGATAATCTGGGTTCTATATAGGAACTTCCATTTTACAATAGTATTCCATTTCTAACAGACTCCATGGTACCAGATGTGAGATAATGGGAAGGGTGTGTTTGAAGAACCTTATGGAACTTACCACTTAATCTTTGAGAGGAAAGATAGATTTGAGCTGTGCAAAGCAGCTGTACTTCACTGGGATGTTATGACTGAACTGCAATTAAAAACAAACATCTCTATATATACACAATAGTGCCATCCTTTGAATTGTACTGGAAGTGTCAGTCTTTGTCTCTAATAGCCCTGTGTAGACCCAAATACATGATAAAGTTAAAGTGATAAGCCTTTTTATGTGCTAAACATCCGGTAACTAAATAAGAATAAATATATTTTTAAGTTTATATGCCTATTTAGAGATAAATAAAGGATTTTTAATAGCAGTATAGAGTGTTTTAGTTCAGTCATTTAATTTCTAGCACCTCCTCAACTAAGAGTATTGCCATATCTCTAGTGCCCTGTCTTACCTAGAATATTGCTTTCCTGTGGTGTTTTGGCAAAAAAACACTAGCCCTGGCTTTTTAATTGAAAAAAAAATAAAAAAATTAAAAGAAGTCAGATGGAATGGCTCTATACCACTAGGCTGTATTGCATGCTATTATGCCAGTGATTCTGGACACATGCATTAGTCACAGGACACGCAGGAGAAACTTTGCATGTCTCCACCCATTTCTTTAGGAAATTATTTAGCAATGCTGTTTTTATAGCATGAGGCTATTAAAAAGTTTTTTCTAAAGAACTTTTTTTTTTCATTTTATGCTCTGTGAAAGTTTTTTTTGCTCCTTTAAGCCCACCTCACCAAACTATATAGCTGACTGGTATCTTGTGCTCCCAAATTTAATCCCACAAAAGCCATTGAACTGTTTCTTGCCCTGATACTATCAAACATGATTGGAAAACGTCATATTGTGTAGGGACAGTCTGGGTCCTTTTTTAGATCTCAGAATTCTAATTGTGAGAATTTCCATACAAAATCTCTATTGGGCTCTCCATAGCCTTCCATTAATAGGATGTCTAATGGTTTTTCTACTGATTTGTTTGACATTTGCCTGAAAAGTGAAAGGGAGGATGGTCTTGACCACCTTATGGTACTTGTGCTTCACTCTGGTGTTGAGCATAAAACCACTGATATATCTTTACCTAAACTAGCTCCAGGACATTTAGGGCATGGCCACACTGCAAATGCGATTTTGTTGCGTTTGCGCATGCGCTTTTTCATTAACTATTGAAAACCGCATGCAATTGCGATTTAAAATGCGGAACACAAATCGCAACGCACCCGTTGGTGCATTGCCACGTTTTAAATGATTTGAAAAAACCGCAAGCGCAAACGCAAAAAAAGCGCAGCAGTGTGGCCTAGCTCTTATAGTGTCCATTTATAGTGATACTTCTATGAATAGTAGGAAAAACATTCAAAGTCCAGATATACCAAGCTAATAGACTCTTATCCAAAACAACTAATACAATCCTGGTTCTATATGTAACACATATAGAACCAGGATTTGATAGGATTTCTTTATTAATTGTTTCTAATGGAACTTCTCTACTTTGTTTCTTTTTTTTTCATTAAATTTTTATTGAAATTGAATTTTTTTATCAAAACCAAAAAAATTTATAAAATAACATACAAAATTAACATCGATAATAAAAAAAACTTTCTTACAAATAGTCAATGTGGATACATACACATATAAGCAAAGTAGACATTCTTATATATTTAATACCGTTGTTTCGTGTTCCTAATCCTCGTCGCTCCCCCCCCTGGGTATTCCCTGGATGAAGTGATGGTCTGGAGTCTTGAATTGTTTCTGGTTCCATTTCCAAAATCCAGCTGTCCCATGTTTTTGACCATGTATTAGTGGTATGTTGTAGTATATGGCCATATACTACAGGGGGGTCTAAATAGATTGTCACATTGGGCTGCTAAGTGGCAGATGAGATTCAATGTTGATAAAGGTGATACATTTGGACTTAAAAATCCTTGTGCTACTTATACTATAAATGGCTCTGTGTTAAGTGAATCCCTGTTGGAAATCTGGGGCATTGTTCACCAATAGAACATGTCAGAGGACACGAGGACATTCCTTAAGACATGAAGAAAAAAGGTTTAGGCTTCAAGTTTGCAAAGGGTTTTTTACTGTGAGAACGGTAAATGGCAGGTTCATTGGTCAGTTTCAAAAAAAAGCTGGATGAGTTTCTGAAAACAAGGAATGTTGCAAGTTACTGGTATTGATTCATAAAGTAGAGTTGATCCAGGGAAATTTCCGATTGCCACTTGGAGTCAGGAAGGAATTTTTTCCCCCTTCATAAATTTGGTGGGTTTTTTTTGCCTTCCTCTGGATCAACAGTTAGGCAGGAAATGAGGATATTGCTAGATGGGTTGGACTGGATGGACATATGTCTTTATTCAACCTCCAACACTATACTATACTATACACATCTTTTGTGATTCAGGGCAAGACCACCAAGAGTGGAGTTGGTCTGCCGGGCAGACGCAACCTCTGAAGCAGGTTGCTGGGAATTGAGGATTTATTTTATTTAAATAGTATGGTGTTGTATACCAGTCATAAAGAATTTTATACGATTTTTCTTTACTGATTATATTAGCAGAGCATTAAGAGGAGTAGGAGAAGATCTGTAGCCATTGGGACTCAGATAAGCATGATTGTATTCTTGTTTCCCATTTTATAAGTGGAATCTTAGTCACTTGCTTAGAGTGCCAGACTATTGAATACATATCTGTGATCAGACCCTTGGTGTTTCCCCTATTTAAACATATTCTTTCGATGTGGATTGATTAGGTTGTGGGTTATCTTTTAATATTTTGATGAAAAAGTGAGATATTTGTAGGAATTGGTACCACTTCGTATTGTCTAACTCTTAGTTTTCTTTTTTTTAATTGTACAAAACCCTGCAATTTTAAAGGGTGTGAAAAGATTTTATGTACACCATATCCACACATAGATACACATTATATATAATACCCAGCATTCTTAGAGAAATGGGCAGTATTTACCCCAATATTAATATATTAAACATGAGGCCGTCAGGTACCTTCAGTTATAAGAAGGCTCTACTTAATTTTATACCCTGTGGGGAGCTTTTATTCAAACCTCTCCATAATTTGTCAAGCTAATCAGAATCCTGTGTTTCCTAACCCCATAGTGACTGTAAAACTGGAACTTGTGTGAGAGCCCTGCCAGGACAGATGACTGTTGGTCACAGTAATAGTGGCTGCAGCCAGCAGCGCATGTGACAGACTGATCATGTGGTCCCATAGGGAACTGCATGATTGGCCGTGATTTACTAACTGACCCATTTGTCTGATATGGACGACCGAACTCGGTTGCGGCTGGCCACCCCACACCATCACATATTTCCAGCCGACTAATCCGTGGCACTATCGGTTTATTACTGGTGTTTACCCAGCCTCAAGATTCGTACACACATGCGATCGCGGGTGCCAACCCATGACGCACGATGTGTACGAACGGCCGATAATCGTGCCATGTATGGGCACTTGATCGGCTAAAATGTCTGTTCTGTCGATACACGGCACGAATATAATCCGAAACGGCCATTCGCACATGTCATGCATCAGCACCGGCGATCGCGTGTGTGCACGAACCTTTAGACTTTATAGATTATAACTGCCAGGTAGGTGGTATTTGGAAGTGAGTGCAAATATGGTAAAGTTTATGACTAACAGGGAGATTTACCCAGAGGCACAAGCTCTCTAGGCAAATCTCCCGTACGGGATTTACCAGAGGCTGTGCGATTAGATGGTGTTTAATACTTACGTGTAAAGAGGCACACAACCTCTGGGATGTATGAAAACTAAGTTTTCCAGAATTCTTTGCAGTTAGGGAATGCTGGGAGTTGTAGTTTTAAATATGTGAAAAGTTCATTAAGAAGATACACTGAAAAAAAGAGAATGCTGGGATTTGTAGTTTTCAAACATGTGAAAGGTCCCAAGCTTAGGCTGTATTAGATCTAGACAGATGCCTTAGCTACAGGATATTAAGAAAAAACTTACTGCAAACAGAGAATGCTGGGAATTGGGGTTTTCAAAAACGTAAAAGGTCACAAGTTAAATACGCCTGCTCTATATATTAGGCTGTATTATATCTAGACACATGCCTTTGCCACAGGCAATAAATAAGATACTTTGCATGTCCCCACCCATTTCTTTACGTGAGAAATATGTGTTTATATGTTAGATTAATAAGGCAATGCTATTATAATAACATGATTCTATGAGGTACTGTCTGTTATAAGAAGGCTCTATTTCATTTTATACTCTGTGTGGAGCTTTTAGCTCCTCTATCCACACCTCTCCCTAACATGTATATTCAATCAGTATCCTGTGCTCCCAAGTCCTAACACTATAGGTTAGTTAAACTTGTTGTGGTAAATACTAATAAATATGAACCTTGCATGTTAATCAGGATACTGTATTTAAGGTGGCCATACATATATCCGATTTTACTTATCCAACCAAGCGTTCATGCAATATTAGTTTGATCTTGCCAGAACCACCTTTCATATTCTTCTATGCCACAGACAGGCGGTTCTTGCAGGATCGGTCTAATGTCGCGAGAGCACTCGGTCGGGAAAGTAAAATCGGATATATGTATGGGCTGCTTTTGATTGCCCAAAGGTGCTGTTTAGATTGCCTGGGTCAGTTCTCAGACCTGCAGGTTTATTCCACATAGACCCTCTATATTCTAGCTGGCAGGTAGTATAGGTAAGGGAGGATATAAGTGTGTGTTTGTTCATTTAATATCATGCGATTATTTGTTTGTTTTTTTTAGGACCTTCAGACTGATTTTATTATTGCCCCCCTGGATGTTTCCTGATGGTTCCTGTGAGCACTGCAACTACACATAGCAAAACATACACACATAATTTCCACTGTGCACCAACGGGCACACTTTTGCTAGTATATATATATATATATATATAATCAGTCCAATTGATACCGCACACCTTTAAATTCCCAGAGTGTAGCTCCTTTACTCTTTAATCAATACAAGAGGTTGGGTACTGCACAAAGGCTTGATTTTCAAATAGTTTTTTTTGCTTAATCTTCTTATGCACACCTGCTTATACACTACGTTTTGAGGAAATCATGTCCTCGTCATCAGGCATACAAATGGCAAATACACATGATGTCCCACTCCATATATACAAAAGACAATCTATACCTATTTTTTGCAACACCTTTTCTTCACAACCAGTAGCTGCCTTAGTGGTTCCCTCTGTGCTCTGCCTCCAAGCACCGAAACTTGTAGAACAACCAAACCAAGATGAGGTACCAAGTAAGGATGCAACTCAAATACGTGAAATTGCTTATTTATTAAATACACACAACATGTTTCGGACAGCGGCATCCTTTTATTAAGTGTAACATCACCAGTGCTCTACCACCTTCTTATAGGGGAAGGAAATGACATCGGCCAAAGAGCCCCACCTTCCCAGCTGATCATATTGTAAAAGTTTGTTATCTGAAGAAGGGAGGAGCTCCCGAAAGCTAATTTATTAAGAATATCAATCTGATACTGGAGCTATGTTGAGAGATGCATGATCTAATAGGTTGGGTTGTTTCCCCGCCCTACATACTCTAAATTATAAGGACACCATAGTGCATATACCACAAATTTGGTGTCACATAAAAAATATCGCCGTTAAAGATCTATAGAAGATTGCATGATCAGCCAAAATTTACCCCCATGTCCACCTCAACATTTATGGTAAAATGTCTTCCAAAATATCTAAGATAAAAATAACCACAGAAATGTTTGCATATTGTAAAATAGAATTACAGGAGTTTTACAGTGCTTTTTAATGCATTGAACAGAGATTTACAGTTTTAATATCTTTTTTTTTTTTTTTCTCAATAAATTTTTATTATAATTTTCGATTGTTATATGCAATGAACAAGGGCATAAAGAAAATATAAATATATCTTCAGTTTCGGGTACAATGACATTGTAGGTGCCACTTAGTTTCATATTATATTGCTTCATATAATTTGTATACTATAAATTGTTCATTACATCATCATTCAATAAAATACGGTAACATTTAAAACAAAATTGTCTCTTACACTTTTTTAAACTTCAAACCTGTCTGTTGAGTTTCCCTGTAGAATTGGGCTGGTGTTTCCCTCCGCGACTCTGGGCTTATTGTGGTGAGATTCATGGTTTGAATATTGTTGAGGATGTTTTGCCGGTTAGGTCTCCTCCTCCATCCTTAGACACCAGATATCCCAAATCATCATACATTTATCTATAGTTCCTTTTGCGGTGTGTAGCAAATATTCAGTTTGATAGACCCATGTGATTTTGTGTATTAACTGTTGGTAAGTTGGGGCTGGAGATTTCCAGGTTGCTGCTATTGTGCATCTGGTGCATGTGCATATATAATGCAGTAGTTTGTTACCTTTGTTATTAAGGGAGGGCTCATTTTTATCGAAGAGTGCTAACCAGGGATTTTTCGGAACCTCTTTTGCAAATACTCTGTTAATTATTGAGTAGCAGGTATCCCATGTTTTGGATACTTCGGGGCAATCCCACCAGCAGTGGATAGTGTCTGCTTGATTCCCACAGTTACGGAAGCAAAGTGGGGTGGTGGTTGGGAATATTCTGTGAAGCTGCTTGGGTGTCACATACCATTTGTGTAGGATTTAAAAAAAAAATTCTTGTATTAATGTGTTAACAGAGCATTTGCACATATTTGTAAATATCTGGTTCCAATCCTCTGTTGAAAGAGTTGAGCCCAACCCGGTTTCCCATTGATATTGGACCTTGAGTTTCTTTGTTGTCTTAGTCGTTGTGAGGATATCGTCTTGGTCAGCGGTCAGGCTCCGCCCCCCAGTTTTAATATCTTTTTAATTCTCCGACGCCTTTAATTTGTCTGTCAGTGCTCACAAATCTTGCAGTTTACCTATGTGTATACTATCTCAGTAAATTTTTGCCCATTAAGCCACATTATGTTGCACCATGCTACATTGTGGAAACAAAAAGACTAAGGGCGGTTTTCATAAATTATCAATATTGTTAAATTCTAATATTGACCTTTTATAGGGGCATTGATTTAAGGCTCAATGATAAAATAAAGACTGTAGTGTAAATTGTAAATACCGTGTGTCCATTGACTGATGACGTGATTATAAAATAATGATGTAATTATAAATTACAAATAATGATCTGTAATTCACAATCATGGCAGTATTTCTTAAAGCCTACATGAAATAACGACCATGGTGTGAAAAATTGATCAATATATGTATTAACCATTAAAGGACAACTCCACCCTCATAAGAACATCTTTTAGAAAGAATGGCTTCTTTTAAATATGTTGATATATCATAGTTTGTCCTATGAATGCATTACTGTATGCCTGCAATGCTTCTGGATGCCTCATGGAAACTGAGCAATTTAGAAACCTGTACTGAGCCTGTACTGAGCCTGGGCATGCTCAGTAGTGAAGGTCCTGGGGTTAACATTCAGTCATTGGCTGTGATGTCAACTGTCAAATCCATAAATGACAGTTGCTAACTAGAAGAACCAGGAAGCAGAAACAGAGGAAACAGGACAGGATTTCAGGTTAGACTTATATATTTCAGATTTCAATCTATTACCGTTTTGGGGGGGTGATTTACCTGTATGTAAGTTTTGGGGCTGGACTTGCCCTTTAACAGCCCTTTATAAATTGTGTCAAATTTTCAATACTTGGGCAGGGATCCAGGAAACTTAACTAAACCACTTAAACTAGGATTTTCTTGTTGAAAATCAGTCAGGTTACAAACAAGATGGGACATATTTGAAGGGCAACTAAACCCTGAAAACAACTTTTCCAACATCTATAACTTGGGAGAGACTGATAGAGGCAAGTATTTCAACCTCCAATGTTGCTTAAAAAAACCTAGTTCCCAAAACAACCACCCTCCCCAACCCAAAAGTACCCTGGATAAGTGTCTAGACCATTAGGTAGATCCGTAGATCTCTGACACCAGGGCACCAAAGTGTTATAGTGCCTACCTGCACCCTCTCAACATCTGGGGCTACTCCAGTTCTGGCTATTGAATAGATGCACTTTTTGCAGAGCACATCCTCCCCTTACCATGGGTACATTTAGGGAAGAGTGAGATGGAGAGTATAGAGTATAGTTCTTAACTAAAGTTGGCTTTAGAATTATGCTGCTGCGTGTTTGCATCTTTCACTGCCCCTGGCTTGTTGCAAATAAAGTTTAAAGTTAGGAAAGTCATTTCTTTGTCTACTTCCAACCTGTGACTATTAGTAACCATGAAAAAGTTAGAATTATTTTTAAGTTCAATTTTCTCAACTCCGGGACTGCCTATATGGCCACAAGATGTCGCTGTTCCACAATAATAAGATAATACCACAAAAGGGCACTTGAAAAAATGAAGAAGGGTAAATGATTGTGTGGAAAAGTGGATTGATGTTATATTAGCTAAATGTAGGCTCTCTTAGGCTACATACGGATGGATTTTTTTTTATCCCAACTGACCGTTCGCCACTAGTGAGCGGTCAGCTGGACTGCAAAACCAGTGCCTGATCGCTAGTTTGCCTGATCCGAATCACCAACATCGGTTGACGTCGCATGCAAGATCAACTCACATTTTTCTGCTTTTGCGTACCCAGTCCTAGTGTCATGGTACAGATCTTTGTACAGATTGGGATCCTATTGATGCATTTTAATAATTTACCTTTACTATGTAAACTCTTATGAAACAAGAAAAAAAAAAAGTGAATGCATTTTAATGTGGAAATGTGCTGCAGACTTTTAACAGCAAGAGGCCATGCGTTCTCTGATATTCTTAGTATAAATATTTTTTAATCTATTTTTAAAAATCGCCTAGGACACATACAGGATTATTCAATAAATGTTCTTATCGTTAAAGGGCATGTCCACCCCCAAAACTATAATCCCCCCCACTGCTGGCCCCATCATGTAGTGTAGTTTAATCCTTACCTCACATCCCAGCTCCATAAGGTTCTCCTGTAGTCCCCCCCCCAAAGTCCCAAAAACTGCCCACCAGGAGCATAGCAGAGTCCATATAGGCATGCGTACTGCAGCCCTTCTCCCCCTCCCTCTCCCTCCCGATTAGGATTCCCTCCCCCTAGTGTAAAACCCTTTTCACGAAAGATTCCCCCTGTCCCCCCAGCCCCAACCGCTCTGTTAGTATTATTAGAAAATGCCCGAAACATTACTTACCTTCCCTCTTGCCTCCGCCGCACTGAACTCCCGGCCACCCCGTCCGTGATTAGCTGCCGCTCAGCCAATCACAGACGCGACTGCCGGTCCCACCCCTCTGCTTGCATTTACTCGCAAGCAGAGGGCCTGGCAGCGCGGCGGAGGCAAGAGGGAAGGTAAGTAAAGTTTGGGGCATTTTCTAATAATACTAACATAGCGGTTGGGGCTGGGGGGACAGGGGGAGTCTTTGGTGAAAGGGTGGACATACCCTTTAAAAATTGTGCTATTTTTGCCCCAGCCTATCAGATGTTAGCTTTCAAATGTTAAATAAGATCTGATTGGTTAGGGCAAAATTAGCACCATTTTAAAACGATAAGAACTTTTATTGAATAACCCTGACAATCTTCTATTATTCTCATTTATTAAAATTATTATTATTCCTGACTAAAAATCAGTTACTATTGGCTTCCATAAGTTTATTGTATATCATCCCATTAAAGGGTATACTGGCACAACGCCTTCATGAAATGATGCGATTATAGTGCAAACCCCTGGGCTCAGAGGAATGGATGTTGACTAAAGGAACTTCCTGCTAACTTGTAGGAATAGGTGAATTCCACATAGATCTTTCCCACTATTGGCCAAAGGGTGAGAAGTTGAATAAGGGTCAAAAAGAATCCCACACTCCCCTCTTTAACCAGACCCTCTGTCACAGCAACTTTTGTTATGGTTGCCTAGGGAGCTTTACTGGCTGGCATCTTATGCACGTTCCCACAAATCAGTTGAAAGCTTGTTTTTCCTTTATTTGAAGCTGGAACCAGCTAATTCTATTGGTTGATGTGAAGGATAAACCTGCATAGGGGAATATTTGGCTAAGCTGTTGGGAAGCAATAAAAAGCCTTGTTTTGTCTCATCCCACTGCATGAGAGTCATTTTATATAAAAGCCGAAAGCTGAATACCTTCTGAAAGAAAAGTGGTGGGAAAATACTAATTGTAAGGAGTTTTTTTTTCTCCCAGATGGTTTAGTAGGGGCAGCATCCCGATACTGAGAATTCTTTTCATAGTATTGTATGCTGTAGAAACAGCAACGATCAAGGCAGCAGAAGTTACTGCTGATCTTTTAGGGCTGGGACCCACTGCTGCATTTGATAGGTGATTACATTGGTAATTTCTGCTCCACAAGTGCCTTAGGGTGGCCATACATATATCCGATTTTACTTACCTGACCAAGCACTCCTGCCGGAACTGCCTTTCCTATTCTTCTATGTGACCGACATGTGATTGCAAAATTAATGGGATTTGCGTGTCGCTCGCAACGGGAAAGGCGGTTCCAGCAGGATTGGTCTAATGTCGCGGGAGCGCTTGGTCAGGTAAGTACAATCGGATATATGTATGGCCACATTTACTATTCTGACCTCTTTTGAAATGTATGCACTCACCATATTTGGTCCATTGCATTGTGATGTATGTTTATAGAAATGCAAAAAAAAGAAGATAAAAACGCATACAAGCACACTGTATCTGCATTTAGTGTGTATTTATACACAGCAAAACACGGGGGGGAAATCATTTCAAACTGTAACACAGTGTTGGATCAGAAATAGTGAACAAGTGCAGGCACATACAGGTTCACCATCAGAATTTTCTGGGTCCCATACTAGATAAATTATTGGCCCCTATACTTTACACAGATGTTACTGCCCATTATACAGTGATTACTGGCCCCTTATACTTTATACTGTAATTACTTGCCCCTGTATTAATACAGATGTTACTTCCCCCTTCATAAAATGATTACAGCCCCCTATATTTTATACAGCAGTTACTGCCCCCTATACTTTATACAGAACTTATTACCCCTTATACTTTATATAGCAGTTACTGTTCCCTATACTTTAAAAAGCAGTTACTGCCCCCTATACTTTATACAGCAGTTACTGGCCCCTATACTTTACACAGCAGTTACTGCCTCCCTGTACTTTATACAGCAGTTACTGCACCCTATACTTTATACAGAACTTATTACCCCTTATAATTTATATAGCAGTTACTGTTCCCTATACTTTATACAGCAGTTATTGCCCCCATTACTTTATTCAGCAGTTACTGGCCCCTATACTTTACACAGCAGTTACTGACTCCCTATACTTTATACAGCAGTTATTACCCCCTATACTTTATATAGCAGTTACTGGCCCCTATACTTCATACAGCAGTTATTGCCCCTTATTCTTTATACAGCAGTTATTGCCCCCTTTACTTTATACAGCAGTTACTAGCCCCCTATACTTTATTCAGCATTTAGTGACCCCCTATACTTTATACAGCAGTTACTGACCCTCTATACATTATAGAGCAGTTTCTGACCCCCTATACTTTATACAGAAGTTACTGGCTCATTATACTATATATAGCAATTACTGGTCTCCTATACTTGATACAGTGATTACTGCCCCCCTGTACTTGGTACAGCAATTACTGACCCCCTATAATTGATACAACAGTTACTGACCCCCTTTACTTTATACAACAGTTACTGGTCCCTATACTTTGTACAGCAATTACTGACCCCCTATAAGTGATACAGCAGTTACTGACCCCCTTTACTTGATACAGCAGTTACTTTCCCCTATACTTTATACAGCAGTTAATGGCCCCTATACTTTACACAGCAGTTACTGACCCCCTATACATTATACAAAAGTTACTGGCTCATTATACTATATACAGCAATTACTGGTCTCCTATACTTGATACAGTGATTACTGACCCCCTATACTTTATTCAGAAGTTACTGGCTCATCATACTATATACAGCAATTACTGGTCTCCGATACTTGATACAGTGATTTCTGGCCCCCTATACTTTATACAGCAATTACAGACCCCCTATACTTTATAAAGAAGTTACTGTCCCATTATACTTGATACAGCAGTTACTGCCCCCCTATACTTTATACAGCTGTTACTGGCCCCCTATAATTTATACAACAGTAACTGGCTGCCAATACTTTATACAGCAACTACTGCCCATACAATAACATTGCAGTAGTTAACTTGCATATATTTACATCCGTGGTTGTACTTTTATGATAACTATAGGCCATATTCAATAACCCACCTCCTATACCACACGTTATTGAATATGGCCCATTGTATTGTCTCCTTCAGAAGTTGACCTTACTAATCAGGTCCTGGAGCAGAGCAATTACCAGCAGGTCTGGGTATGGAGGAATGTCAATGTTTAGTACTGCTTTACTTCAGCAGAATTTCAAGCTTGAATAAAAGATTGTGGCAGGCAGTTGAGAGCACTTGAAGGGTATACCTGCTCTTCGGGCCCCTAGGATGCTCTGGATGCCGTACCCCCCTAATGGCAGCCATGGGTGCACTAATGGAAGTTAAGCCCATCAGATCTATTATGAATTGTAAATTATCAGTCTAGAGTATGCTGTAAAAAAACAGTTGTCCATTGTCCACATGATCAATCTTTGATGAACAAAAATAGCCATTGGATAATATAGGCCATTCACTAGATAAATGGATAAATGGAGCCAAGAGCAAACATGATAATGTATATTCACTCAATCAATCAATCCCAATATGGGGAGGTTGATTGGATGAATGTATATGTTGAAGGAATTTGCAGTGTAATATGTGTCAAATTTTGCATTTGTGCACACAGCTTTATGTTGTGTTGGAATGCTGGGAATATTAGTTTAGTAGCTCACAAACAAAAAGGAAAAGTATAAGTGATGTAGGATTGACCCATCAACCCCAATGTTTTGACGGGCCTTTATCTGTATCAGTCACAAAGGGGCATATTCACTAACCCGTGGTATTGTAAACTTCCAATAACGGGTTATCTTTAATGTATGGCCATGGTAGGAAATGACTGCAATGGGATTGTACAATTACCATTGTCGTCAAATTGCCCGATCGTTAAAGGCATGGTATCCCTACCAGATACATGGTCCTGCCCCTTCCATGGGCTAAAAGTCCAAACAATACCACCGCAGTACAAAAATACTTTATACTGTATCAATTTCTGTTGAAATCTAATAAAAAATTTAGGCTTATGTGATAGATGATCATCCAAACTAGAAAGGGAAAGTTTAACTATGAACTTTAAATTTGGCAAAAGAGGCTTCACAAAGCTCTATTAATATGGGTGCCTGTGTGTACTGTAGGTTTGACTGTGCCAGTCCAACCTACTCAGCAATGCCCACATTTCCTGCCTAATAGTTGATCCAGAGGTAGGCACACGCACACATAAAAAAAACCCAGTATGAATGGAAAAAAAATCCCTGGATGAACTCCAACTCTATGTATCAATACCAGTAACCTGCAATATTCTTTAATTTTCGAAATATATCTTTTTTTTTTTTTTTAAACTATCTAATGAACCTGCCATCACCACATCCAATGGAAGACAGTTCCATAGATTTACAGTTCCCACAGTGAAAAAGCCGCCATACACAGTGTAAATCAAGCCCTGATACCATTAGATCCGACGGTATTGGGGCTTTATCAGTACTGTGTGTTCCTAGCTTAAGTGACATACAAGATTATGGAAAAATTTGTGTCCATAATATCCATTCCATGAACTGCGAAATGGAAGAACCTCCCAGATCCATTAAAGAAATTCTAAAAATCCAACGTTATTCCATTACTAACACTTTAGTAATGATATGTAGTAAAAATTTCATAAATATACAAAATCTAGTTAAGATAGATCTTAATAACCAAAATAGATTGATACCATATTAGCTGGCATACAAATTCATAGTTTACATGAAAAGTAAGAACAGATATTTATATATATATTATGAAAAGGTTCTTACCATAAATTATTCAGTGTGGATGAGTTTAGTATCTGTAACAAAGTTCCAATATAAAAGATAAAATTGAACTGACTGTTTAGATAAAACATTTCAGATTCCACTGTTCATTAAGCCATTTGGTATTATTGAGCCTAATAAGAAAAAAAAAAAATTAGGCTTAATGATACCAAATGGCTTAATGAACAGTGAAATCTGAAACATTTACCTAACTTGTCAGTTTACGGAAACAAGGAAAAATGTATTCAAATATCTGATCAATTTGATTGAATTCTTCGAATTGTTCGGAATATTGATGCCGTGGATGGGGGCATCAGCTGGGAGTCACCCAGCTAAGGTGGATTCATGGGAGCTGACCTCTAGTACCCATAGGTTAATTTCATAAATAACCCTGCAGCCACAGCAAATGAAAAAGTAAGAGACACTTCCAATAGTGAACAGAAGCAGAGAGCATGTAATGGGGCCACTTCAATAGGCTACCACAAGCATACACTCAAAGTAGCACAGTCGGAATGCAAAATTGCAATCCAAAACGTGCTAGTGGGGCCTAGCCCCTAATATATTATGGCAGTGGTATTGGTATTCACAGAAGTTGCTAGAGGAATAGAGGAATCAATACCTGATAAATTCACAAACTACTAAAAATGTAAGAAAAGCTGCAATAATACCAAAAGATTTGGGGACAAATGGATAAAATGGTAAAGATTAGAATGAATATGTTACAAACATAAATCATTTATGGTCCATGAAAGATTGAGGGATTGTGTGATTAGGCTGATGTTACTATTAAAAATAAAATTATGGCTGTGATCAAACATTACTATTAATGTGCATAATGCTGGCCATGTGATTGTTGAATTTATTTAATTTCTAGAGATATAGACATAGCATTTTATTTTACCTTCTGGCGCTTCTGACATTGAAAGTTGGAGTTCGTTCTTGCTATACATGGCTCAATATGTGTTGATCATTTTACATTTCAATTTTTCACTGGGTTTTTCACTGTGAGAATGGTAAACTAATGGAACTGCCTTCTATTGGATATGGTGATGGCAGGTTCACTGGATAGTTAAAAAAAAAAAAGCTGGATGAGTTTCTGAAAACAAGAAATGTTGTAGGTTACTGGTAGTAACATTCATTCTAATCTTTACCATCTTTTACCCTTGATAATTCTGGTGGGTTGTTTTTTTTTCCTTCCTCTGGATCAACAGTTAGCCAGGAAATTATTATTATTGTGGATTTATAAAGCACCAACATCTTCGGTAGCGCTTTACAATTACCTGCATACACAGAACCCCACACGGGAATCGATTTTCAGTTCTAAATTCAACTTTAATAATGGGATTCCTTTAATGCTGTATAAATGCATTGCATTTATAAATGGGATTTTTTTTTCTAAATATGATTCTTTGCTAATGGCATTATGTGGTATTGCAAGTAATTCTCAAAAACCTCTCAGAATCAACTGAATTTTTTAAATCTGACAGATTAAAAATGGATTGATTCTAGATACAGTAATGATCACTTTAATAAAAATGTTAATAAAAGGAATCGATTTTAAAAGAAATTGCTTTAAAGAAACAAAAACAATCATTCATGAAAAAGGAAATACGGTACCCATGTATGGCTAGCTTTGAGCTGCTTTCTGCATCTATTATCTTTCAAATGGCCACTAGGGGTCAGAATATAACACCTTAGCCACTAGGAATGAATATTTGCAAGAAGTGAACTTTAATGTTGTTTCAGTGAATATAGTATAAGGCTGATTACACACCAGGTGAGTTTTTGTACCGACCGAGTGCTTGGTCAGTACAAACGTCTGTTGGTCGTGGCAATAGTGATTTACCAATGGGCCCGATCACCCATTTGTCCAATCTGGATGACTGAGCTTGGTTGTTGCCGCCGCACGCACGCACACCAACAGATATTTCCAGCCGACCCAACCAATACACATCATTATCAGTGTCAGTTGGCCGGAAATATCTGATGGTATGTACCCAGCCTTGGAGCTGTGAGAGACTATAACATAGCAGGACTGATCTATTTAACCCTGCTATTTAATAAAATAATTTAAAATAATTTAATAAAATAGCAGGGTTTATTCATATTTTCTAATTTCTAAATATAGCCAATTTGATCTTTAATGCACTGATAAGTACACCTTTACCTTTCTTTCATGCTTTTTTTCTATCAACTACTGTAGTTTTGTCACCATACACACATTCAGAATCATAAATAAACTTTTTCTTTCCTATTATTAAGTTTATTTATTTATTCTTTTTTTATGACAGGTACAAAGTTTTGTTAATTATAATGATTTTCCCCGCACTCCCTTCTTATTATAGGTGCTGCTCCTCTTTACTGCCTACCACCTGCAGTTCTTTATCTTGTAAATTGTACTTGGTTGAAGAACGCACACTATTGACCTTCTTGCTTTTTAATATTTATTCAGTGACATGCTTGCACAACGTTTCGGGGAGTGTCCCCTTCCCCCCCCCCCCCCCCCCCCCCCCCCCCCTCGGGGATGCACCTGAGGAAGGGGACACTCCCCGAAACGTTGTGCAAGCATGTCACTGAATAAATATTAAAAAGCAAGAAGGTCAATAGTGTGCGTTCTTCAACCAAGTACAATTTACAATACAAAGTTTTGTTAGTTTGGGAATTTGACAGCAATATTTATGTGTATGGCCAATTAGGTGATAATCATACAAAGGCTCGCAACACAATATTTTGCTGCTGGATTCTCCTGTAATGATTATGTCTGCTAATACACACTCACCAACGTGCATATATATTTTTTTCTGAATACATCTAAAATTACATTTTGTTAGCTATTTTATTGTGTGCACACTACTTTAACCTGTGTGCACAAGCCTGCAGTTATGTACACAAGCTTACAGCTTAGAGGGAACACCGCTGCCCACTAAAGAGAGCGTGTGCTTATCAGTGCCAGTTTAAAGTCTGAGGGGCCCATTATCCTCAACCATTCTAAGTCTATTATTTGGGCCCTTCCATGGCAAAACTTATCCTAGTGTCTATAAATACCTCTTATGACAGGGTTTGCCATCTGAGAAAAGTGTCAGGGTAACGTGCTTCATATTTTAGGTGCCCCTTGGTACCCAGAACTGCACCAGCATTCACAGTAGAAGTCAGTGTGTTGAGTTGTGGTGAGAGGTTAGTTTCTGCAGAGGAAGCACTGGTGACTTGTCACAAGTGATGGGCACTGCACCAAAAACCACCAGGCAAAGAGTGTTCCTAAATTGCTGGCACATGTGGTCCTAAGCATTTTCATTGTCAATAGCGAGTTAACGTCTCATTGTAAAGCTAACCATGCACTACATACTTACCTTTTGATGTTCCTTAGATGTTCTAACAAATGCCTGGCACAAACATTTTGAGACCGATATTATGATCATAATATTGATAATAATAAGAATCACAAACATTCTAAACTTTGTGGGAACTTTGGCAGGTAAAACTGCTGCTCCATTATAAGTAGTGGCCAGCTTAAAAGGCAAAATAAACTTATAACATATGGTAGAGGACCCTAGCCTACCCCCAACCACTAGGTTTGCTTGTTAAAAAAGTGTGCAGAACTCTACTTACAATCCTTCGATCCCCCAGTGCTCTGATCTCTGCCCTCTGCTTGCCAGAACTGCAAGCAGGGTGCCGGACCGGCAGCTGCGTCTCTGATTGGCTGAGTGGCAGCCAATCAGAGATGCTGCTTCCGCAATACAGAATGCCGGGGGAACGAAGGATTGTAAGTAGAGTTCTGCAGCTTTTTCTGACAAACTGATTTAGTGGTTTGGGGTGGGCTAGGGTGCCTTACAATATGTTAAGAGCTTTTAGAGGTAGGGCACCTGGCAGCAAAAAGGGTCCCAAAGGGATGGAGGGAGAGGGTGAAAGGGTTCCAGTGCACATGCCACTGTCCCCTCAGAGGACAAGGAGGAGGCAGAAACTTTTCACATAAGAAGACAACTCCTACTCCTCAGTTTCCTGGACTTCAGACAGACATTGCAGGAGAACCATTTGGAGCAGGGGAGAAAGGTAAGGATTTTTCAACACTACACAGTGGAGCCAGTATGGGGTTACATTTTAGTTTTGGGGGTGGACATGCCCTTTAAGTTACTGCATTGGCAGCCAACCAAATCCACCTTACCCAGCTCAGAAAGACAACACTAAAGCTGGCCATACACTACCTATCTGATATGAATGTTGAATGATTGTAATGTGTTGATTCCGTGTCATTTCCCTGTCAGATTATCTCCCAGATCATAAATAATTACAATTGTTATATTGATCATAAAATGATTGGGCCAGACAGTTGTCGGAATGTCGCAAGAACGTTAGGAGGTAAGTTTGTATGTATTAGTGTATGGCTAGCTTAACATGGGGAAGGCCCCCATGTGACCACAGATGAAAAGGGTACAAAGGTAGAAACCTGCATCTTGGATCTACAATAACCCATTAGCAGCTGGTCTGTACAGTGCAGGAGAGGACATTATAAGTGCTGTTTTTTCATAGTGATCATGCTTTGGGAATTTATGATTTTCTAAATTGATCATTCATTACCTATTTTCTCTATAGAAACCTGTTTTTCTTATGCATTTTATTTACATGCAAAATGTAAAAAAAAAAACAGTTTGGCTATTTGTTTATTCCATACTCTCTATTTTAACAGGTTTTGTTATAAAATGCAATAAATAAATATGACACCCTTTAATTGCCATTAGTGCATAGGTTCAAAAAGAACCAATTATGAATGACCATGGATATTTTCTGGTTGTCGGATCCCAATAGATGTACACACTGGGATTAATAAAAAGGTTTTACACATCAGCCCAGGTTGTTTAGCAAATAAATGGAGGGAAGCAGGTGTGTGGACAAAGTTTATTTTTAAATGCAAATGCACAGTAATTGATTTTCTGCTGAGAACAAAAGGCATAGACACCTGAGGTAAAACAAGCCCTAAACTGTCCAATTCGCCAGTGTATGGAAAACAGTCTCCTTAAGAAAAATAATGTTTTATTGGCCCATGTGCCCTTCCTACCATCTTCCTTCCTGGTAACAATGATAATTGTGCCTTGGACATCCCTTTTAAGCTGGGTACACACAGTAACGATAAAGCCCCGATACCGTCGGATCCGACGGTATCGGGGCTTTATCGTTATGTGCGTACGATCGTTTCCCGAACAAGCGAGCGGCCGCCAAATGATCGGGTCAGCCGAACGCTCGTTCGGGAAAGGCCGAAAATTTCCATCGGCCGCGCTAGACTACCTATAGAGGAGTCTAGCACGGCCGATGGAAACACACAGTCCCGAGCGTTCTCCTTATGAAGTTCATAGGGAGAATGCTCGGGACTGTGTGTATGCAGATCTTTGAAAGATGGCAGACAGGATCTTGCCTGTGTGTACCTAGCTTAAGAGACGAATGAACCAGCCAGGGTTACTTCCACCAGTGGGTCCATGGATCAGGACATAGTTTTGACTTGGAACTACAGCTGTCAAATCTTGGAAGTTTTAATTAAAATTTGGTAGTTTGACATCAAAATTCCATCAGTAATTACAACCGCCAGAATTGGGAGTTCGTATCTGAAAATAGGTTGGAATGAGTAGGAGTTTCAAAACTCTGGCACTTCCCCTGCTCTGCAGATAAAGGCTGAGGCCACACTAAGACGGATGGTAACACATGAAAAGTGTGCAAGCGGTTTTCCACACATTACTGTCCACTTGTGCTGTAATTCATGCAATGTTGCATCGGAACATTAGACAAAAAAACGATGATCACATGTGCTCTGAAAAGCGCCACATTGCCACAGGCGAAGAATGTCCCTAACGCACGATAATCATACGTGTTTGGCCACTTAGTTAAGCATTGTTTGTGGATCCGTTGGATTGGAATGGCCATATATGTACAATTATCGCTTGTTCGCCGTCATGTGCAGAATTAGCACTTCTGTACTTAGCTTAAGTTTCACAGCTAAGTTGGATTTATGGCAAAACTTAAGGCTGGTACACACGTTTCAATTCTTCCCCCTGACCAACCATTTGAAACTTTCGACCGGTCAGCCAGGAGGAAGGACTGTCTGCCGAAGCAGCCGTGTCCGACAGTTACCGCGACCAATCATGTGGTCCATAGAGGACTGCATGATTGGTCGTGCTTTTCCGACCTGTCTGATCGTGCTTTCGTCTGGTTCAAACAAAGGAACTCTCGGCGATTGGTCAGAGCCGCCATACAGTAATTCGGCCTGACCGACCAAAACACTGAAATGTCAGTCCGTCGGGCTGAATTATTGTATGGTGTACAGAGCTTTATGGTTCAACAATCTCACAAAACCACATCTTACCATTACCATAACTTCCATCATGGCAATCACCAGGACTGAGACAGCAAATCACAGCTATAAAAAAAAAGTCCAACAGCCATTTATCAGTTTGTTGGAGTGTGGGGAGAGCTGACAGTTGGAGTAGTTGGGAAACAAAAGGTCCTAAGTTGGGTACACACATTAGCGACAAAGGGACAATCCCGTCGGTAGCAATGGGATAGGCCCTATATTGCTCATGTGTGTACCGCAGTTCTAATCGATCCTGAGGCCGATGGTGAACGCAAGTATAGGGAGATCATTCAGGACTGCCACACACCCTTACCATCACAGATGGCTTTGTATACTACAGTTCAGGGAGCCGACCAAGGGAAATTTTAAGTCCAAAACAACCATTTCTGATGCGGACACAGAACATTCATTAGCACCAGAAACCGTTGTTTTGCCAGTACACACATCAGTGAAAAGGGATTGATGCCCAGCACCGACTTGGCCCCTTATGTGTAAGACTGAATATAGTGGTTATGGCTCTACGAATCCGTATCGTAATATTATATATATAAATGTTTTTCACATACTCTGTACTTCTTTGTATGGAAATGTTAAGTGATTCCTCCTGTCAGGTCATTATTATAGAATCCCCTTTGTGTGCTGTATATAGTTCTATATGTATAGAGACAGCTACAGTGCACTAATTCCATGTGTGACACGGAGGAACATTAAAGTCCATTCATTATTATCATTAGATAGGATGTAGTTTGAGTACAAGGGAAACATCTGTGCCTTGTACTGTTTATTTCCAGCCCAGCCATGGAGCCATGGATTCCCTACACTGGAGCCAGGTCAGTGTGTAATAGACACAGATGAAATTGTTCAGTAAATGAAATGCACCCAGATGGGGTCCTGATGTTCAGTTGATCATGTTGTGTTGGGGTGGGTGTAGCGATGTGATGCCCTGCAGAGCTCAGCACACGGGTGGGGGGGTTGGATTTTAGGAAATGAGGGAGTGGAAGAGCCACTGAATAGATGCAAATGGAGACAGATGAGGGGGAGAGAGGGGAGGGCAGTCAGACTGCCTGGCGCCAGGAGACACCTGCGGATTGTGAAACAATGACAGGGCCAGGTGAAGAATTCCTAACATCCCCCCTGCTCTCCCCCTGCTAATCACAGCTGATTCCAGCTGCACGGACCCCCCTTCCCTTTCTGCTTTCTCCCCTCCACAAAGGGCCAGGGAATCCTATTATCTTCTAAACCCTGCAACAGTTCTAGGCCAAGTAATGGGATCACAAGTCCCTTTAACCCTAACGGGCAATTAACCCTGTCGGCGCTGCTGCAATCATGTGGGTCCCATGTTATTGCATTAGATGGTGATTAGATAACAAGTGTTCCTTTAAACAAACCCATTGATACATACAGCAATCGCCATTTATCAGACACCCTAGGCAGGTTGACTGAAATAAACCTATATATCCTATGGGAAGTAGAAGGGACTGTGCTTGGCACCGCACTATAGAAATGATGGGAATCTCTGGGTTATTCTAAACTCCCAGCACATTCCAGACATGGCTCAGGGATTAATCCAACAACTCTGGATGGGGTTCACATGGCTCAGATCACTGCACTTATGGAAAAACTACATTCAATGACATGTGGGACTTTTAAGGTCATATATGTGTATTTATATTTATGGTCTTTCAGCAACTCTAGAATTCCTGTGGAAGGAAGATCAATGTCTGCCACATACAAACCCATACTGATACGCTGTGTGTGTGTGATAGGGTACTTAGCAGCTCTCTTGGCTACGGCCATACTACATGTGGTAACGCACATGAAATGCGCACGTTATAATGTGTTTGTGCAGCAATTCCGCCAATATTCCGTTATTGGTGCACATGTGACTTGCAAAGAAATGGTGATTGCATGTGCGAAAAAACTGATCACAACCCACACATTGTGCGCCATGCATTTTTCATGCACTAATGGATCGCAAAACATAAAGGCTGAGGCCCCACTACAACACACTATATTGCGCATGCAATTGCGAATGTTATCGCACGTGATTGCATGTGCGATTTCTGTGTGTTGCTGTGCGTTGTGCCACGTTTGTGCATGCATTTTTGTAGTGTAACATTAGAAAAATGCATGCATTTGCTTAAAAAATTCCTGCACACAAAACGTGTGCGCATCTGAAATTGCTGGAATTTTTGCATTAGCGAAAACCACAGGCGCAATGGCGAGCAAAAAAGTGCGCATGCAAACATGCAAAAAACTTGCTAGTGTGGCCTAGCCCTAATTGCATGAGAAACACGGAAACAAGCTAGTGTGGCCTAGCCCTTATTCTGATCCTGATGTAAATGGTTAAATTAATTGGCCTGTGGAATATGTTCACTGCTATATAGCATATAAACAATATAATCCACATTCACTTAGGCAGAAGCCAGACTAGCAATGCATAAAAATTAATGTGAAAACCAGTCGCAATGCAGCGGGTTTCTGTGTGTTTGCATTGCAGTTTGGCAAATGTTCTGTTATCACTGTTAGTGCTCCAATAACTTGAAGGGCAGTACAAATAGAGGGGCCAATCATATTTGAGTGCATTGGAATGCCATTCTTACACGTTATTTAATAGCAAAACTCACTATCAAGCAAGTGTTAGAGTGACCTTGCCCTAAAAATCCAGAGGATAGAACAAGCTAACCAATTAGATTTGTAAATAATATAAGCCAAATATGCACAAATTCCAATAGTAGAAAAAATAATGTAATGATTATTCCATCCAACATGGACTTTGTTCCAGCAGGCCTCATTGCATTGCCAAATCTGATCCATCAGCCTCCTGTTAATACTTATCTCAAAATGATGTCAAAGCAACTCAGTAACTGTTTAGAAATCTGTATTTAGAACTATGTGGATTTATTGGCAGAGCAAATAGAAAGACTATAAGGTTATGTGGGTAAGATAGCATGCTTAGACTGTAAACCCTTTTGGGGCAAGGCCAAATGTGATAAATGTGAATAATAAACAGTGCTGCAAAAAAACAACAAAATTAAGGATTACATTTTCAATTTATGATCTTGTATGAATAATAAGGCAACCTGTACTACGATATTGTATTGATAGACTAGCAATTTAAACTGTTACTGTACTAACCCTATATTAACATGACATGTTGGCAGCAGGTCCACAAAACACCCAGTTTTCCCCCCAAATAATATCTGTAAATTTGGGAAACAGTATCCAATCTAATGTTTTATGAGCTGTGTGTAAATTAAATGGGCTACATAAAGAAGTCACATTACCTGTGTACTATGTTGACCTGTGTGCACACACAAGTGCATAGTTTAGATGGATAGTGTTTAGGATCCCATGATATATGGAACAATTTATAGGTGTGTATGCCATACTTACCCAAATAACTAGTAATTACTATAATACATGATAAATGCCACTAAATAATGTCCCTGTAGCGACAAATAACAGGAACCTGATTGCATGTTATGTACAATAAATTATTTTGTTCAGCTTTCTCAGTTAAAGTATAAAGTGCTACAAAGTGTGTAGTTACAAACATTGTACAACTGGGTACTAACTTCCATGAAGTGCAAGCTTTGCAGGTCAGGTACCTGAACAGAAGCCAATGACCTATAAAGATTGCACCACTTACCATGAAATAATATTAACCCCACCCCAAAACATTAACCTATTTTACATCTTTGCCACCCATCTGACCTGCATGTCACTCATGACCATCTGTAAAATTCACACATTAATCAGTCCAGGTGTTTTGTAAAAATTATTTCTTTTATTTACACAATAACAAAAATAACAACTTTTATAAAAAGTCTTTTTTATCTTTACATAAGAAACTGTGCAGTTCCAACATAATGTTCTCTAGTTTAGAGAGTGGGGATACTCTGAGGTCATAGCCACAGATTTAAGGCTTTCAGGTTCCTACATCAACGAGATCCATGAAAGTCAATAAGCATTTTGCCTATACAAAAATATATACAGCTCTTAATTAATAAAGAGTTAAGAAAATAGGTTAAAGTATTGCAGCAATAGAAACTCAGAAAGAAAACAATTGAAATTTTGTAGAACAACCTATTTTGGTATTATGGGTGATTTGGTCCCAGATTGTACATAGCTGAAATGTCTCTATATTTATCAGTGACAAGAATGGACGAAGTTATAGTTATTCAGTTTCTCAATACGTTGGCTTGAAAAAAAATTTTTAACATGGAAATAAAGATAATATTTGATAAGAAAAATAAATCAAAATCAAGTAAGAAAAGTCCACGAATCGTAAACTTAAAATGTTTGTCCTGAAAAAAGTTGAAAAATAATAGATGGCAATGTGTGGAGTGGGATATCACATCTTAGGCAGTAATAATAGGAATCTGGAAGTTTATGACTTGGTGGGTTAAATATTCTTCTTGCTGTTTGAATTCTTCTGCTTCATGGAAAAAAAGAGGGAGGCGTTTTCATTTCACTCTCAAAGTTTCCCACACCTGCAGAGAAAGAAAAGTGCATGTATATTAATGTGAGTCACATAAGGGAGGGGGGAGCAGACTGCCTGGCGCCTGGGAGGAAATCAACCCTGCCTGCAGGCCTGATAACATCTTTCAACTGCTAATTGAGAGAGTGAGAGAAACCAAACACTGACTATCTGAGCCCCCACACATGATGTCAAGAGAGAAGTTTTAACAGTAGTTGTGAACTACAACTCCCATGATTTTCTATTCTGCTTGGTGTAATAGTTTAAGTAAATATTCACCATGTATCATTTAGTTAAAGTTAACAGATAGTTGGTATAGCATCATGTATTTTAATTAAATGGGGGCCATGCTTAAAAAAGGACTATAATCATGCAAAAAAAAAAGCATTTTAATTAGCTATGACTGCATGGAAACTACACAATAAACAACATATTAAAAAGTGACTGCACAGCAAATTGATACTCACCATGTTATTGTCTGGGAAGGGTCAGTGGCACACGCTGGCGTCACCTTGTGTTGCCAATTCTGAGAAGTCAGTTTTCTGTAAAATACAACAAAGATTGTAAGAGGCTTTGCTATAACCTGGCTAGTAGGACAGGGACAGATATAAGATACGTCTGAATGGGATTGTTAAATACCATATATTCTCATGGTGGGTTTAGAAATAGAACAGGGAATGTTGACAGATGTATTTTATAATTAGAAATTATACACCAAGGTTTTTTAAGTTAACACGTGTCTATTATATAAAACTTAAGAGTTGATACTGGAAAGAGGGTTCAATGCTACTGGTTGGATACAGGGCCCATGGGGACTTGGGATGGGAGAGGAACAGGTGCAAAGCACCACTGAGTAGGAGGCACATACCTGCAGTCCTAGAATGCTGCTGCCCACACTTGGTTGATCTTCAAGAACGATTTGTAAATCGAAGATGTAGTCAATGACATGCTGCAGGATCTCTACTTGGCTTAGCTTGCTACCTTGTGGTATCCCTGGCACCAGCTCCTTGAGTTTGGAGTAACAGCCATTCATATCATAGAGAAGCCCCATGGGCTCATCCACCCCAGGACCTTTGTGCCCGCTGCCCCTGGCGATGCTGAGACTTTGCTCGGACAAGCAGCACACAGCCTGATAGCAGTTTGCCATGGATCTCACAGGACTGATGGCTTTCATAATGAAGACTTTCTGGTTCTCTCTTTCTGTCGGATCTTGGTTACTGGATCTTACAAGATTCTTTCCCGATCTCTCACCGAATCCGTCTTAATGGTTTGCGCTTAGTAACTACTCCTGCCAAGTCTAATGCGTGTGTAAATGTCAAACTGTAGCCTACCGCTCTTATATCCAGCTACAGGACCCCCCTCCCTTCCCATGCAAATGAGACCTCCCTCTGCCTCCCCCTCCCGCCCCCACCGCTTCATAATATTGTCAGAACAGCTGGTTGGACACTTTCAAACAGCTTATCCTAAGGACTGAGACCGTACCATTAATGTCACACAGAGGGAGAGAAAGGGGGGGCTGGTGCCTTACAAGGCTCTCTATGGACAATGCCATCAATTACAGATCGCATGCACAAATACATTGCAACAGATGGCAACATTATGTGTGGCTTGGTTAAATAACAGCAATGGATTCCAATATTGAAATAATTCGCAATCAAACGTAACAACCAGTATAACAGTCAAATACATGTTACCATATTGTGTGTCATTTTATTAATAAACAAATGGCAAACTGGAAAGTATTGGGGAAAGTTGGTTTAAGCAGCAATTCATTTCCCTTCTATACAAAGGTACATTGGACCCAAACAGCTTTATAATCTGCCCGGAGAGCGAGAACCTTTTCTTCTTTACCTTCTTTGTATGGGCTTGATTTCTTGTGTTTTCTTAAGTGTAAAAGCCATTATTCTGGATCCCTTCTCCCCCTACCCCTACCCCCTCCGCTATGACCTCCAGACTTTCTGGCGTCAGGATTATTATCCTGTGACCAGAAAAGGAACAGGCTGGGAACTCAATGAGCAAAACAGACAGACTCAACTGCATAGAGATCTCTGTTCAAGGACTTATTATTAGGGACATTTATTGATACTATATAGATAAAATGTATGCACTTTTTTTTTTACTCACATCAAAACAGAAAACTTGCTATGAGAATACTTTGTCACAAAATTACCTTCCATTTTTGTTTTTCCTATGTACAATATAAAACAACAAAAGCCACAACCCTGGATCTGCCAGATCTGTTACAGTCCCAATACACCATCAGATCACATGATTATTGATTGAAGGGTGCTCTTACTATATCCTTGTAATAGGGATGATTGCATTTTAATTCAGCCTTGGTTCTGTCTGTGTTTTTGATAGGTGCCCTGATTTCTCAGGATCAAGCAACCCCAAGCCAGTGATATGTAAAAACCTTAGAACATTTAAAGTAACATACTGGACACCTCTGCTGGCTTTCCCATGAACCACTTGAGTGACCAGCACAGTTTAGTGTATCCACAGTCCCCTGTATTCTCTTATATTTTAGGTTTATTTTAATTTCTCACTGAATAATTCAGTTGCTTTCATATTCTCCAGTCAATATATATATATAATAACAAAATTTCACTCTAAAATTAGATACAGACGTGCAATTGCGGCCTCGACCTGCAACTCATGACTGCCCAAATAAAGACCAGTACGGCAAAAACCGCTTTGAGTATGGGTGTTCAGTCAGCGTTGATGATGATCTGGATGGTTGGTTGGTGGACCACGACCGAACGCCCAATTTCGCCTGCAATGACTGTTTAACGGACAGATGAGACTGCGATTGCACGTCTGTATCTATCTTAAGCCCCCCAACAGTCCTCATTCATTCACTTCATAGTCTTGAAATGGATCATTTTTTGCAACAGTAAGGTATTTTTCCTTAAGTCGTCTCACAAACATAAAAACGTCCCTAGCACAAGCAATGAATGTTCCTTTATTGGCTGTGTGTGCTGATACACATTTTTCGTGCGGACACAAAATAACATTTTTATACAGTATTACCTGTATTCACACAGAGACATGGCCTTTCTGGTAACAAGAGAGATCAAAACAAGTATCGATTCACTCTAGCACACCAAGGCTGGCAATTGCCAATAATCAGTAGGTGCAATCCTCCAAACACCCCCTACCCTGGGGTTGATCCAACCTCAAATCCAAGTGAGAGGAGCACACTACATCAGTGTATAAAAATGTATTGTGCAAACAACATTCAATATTAATCTATAATTGATTTGATCTACTGTAACTGTCTGTATCTAATGTCTGAGTTGTTTTTTGTAACATAAAACCTCAGCATGTTGGCACTATGCAATATACAGTATAAGTGGGTTGTGGGTTGCAGTTTGGGCACTCTGTCTCTAAAAGGTTCGCCATCACTGGCTTAAGGTGTCCATATACCTTGCAGATATGAAAATGACCGACAATGTTGCCAAAGAGCTTCTGTCATCGGCATCAGTGACGGAAATTTTTTATCAGTGTTATCTCCCGCTAATATAGTATATGAGTCGCGGTGTGTGTGGGCACACGGCCATATGATTGCCATACCACTTACCAACAAATACTAATGGAATCTGCCAGTACACATGCAATCGTAATCGTTAGATACAATCTATTGTGGGAGAGTTTCATGGTGACACCTATGCAAGCTCATGAAGGGTATGCACATTTATTGCAGATTTAGCTTACTTTTACATGACTTTCGGTGAAAGCTTTTTCAGTGGTTCCGTCGGCTGCTGCTAGCGAAATGCTAAATGTAGTGAAATGCGTGTTTCGTTAGTGGCAAAAAATCAGGAACTGCTCAGAAAATGGACATAAAACTTAAAAGTAGGCATAAGGAGTTGATGGCATATTTGAACCTATGACTCTGCTACATGGGATTGGTGCTGACCCCATATCCCACTGTGCTGCACGAGGAACAAACCAGCCTTGTAATAGTTTAATAGTTATTACTGACCTGGCAACCCTAGTGATCCTACCAGGTTATAAAAAGGATTTTATTTCTTCATAGTAAAACAAAGGCTGGTAAATAGCTGGATATGGAATAAATGATAAAATTAACTTTGTATACATTTCAATAGGGTATGTATGTATATACATCTCCTACTTATTATATAAAACAATGTATACCTTTGTAGGACTTGGGGCTATATATATATATATATATATATATATATATATATATATATATATATAAACATAGAAAGGATAATTTTGACCAGATCAGTAGCACTTCCGCTAAATGTAGTTGTAAATTAGCCTAATTGGAGTGCTTCCACAATTCTTGTATTGTATATATATATATATATATATATACATACATACATACATACATACATACATATATATATATATATATATATATATATATATATATATATATACACACACACACACATCAACACAGTCTCCCCTACTATGTAAATATATTTTCGTTTATGTGTTTCTTTTCCATTGCCAAACCAGTTCAGATTCCCTATCTATGTTTGTGTATACCCAGGTGTCCTCGATTGTAACTGTATCCTTGTTGTTAGTCACATTCCACCACTCTTTCTTCTATCAGACAGCCTGGCGCCAGCCCGTGACGTCACACCATCTCCCCCTCCTTCTCGGGGACGCGTCTCCCCTGGCAACGGCTATTTCGCCCCACAGCCAGCAAAAAAATAGTACTGGGAAGGGGCGGAGCTTCTGTCAAACTTCTGCAGCTGTTCGTCTATTCTTAAAGGAGCTACACACCCCATCATTCCTAAGATCCAGGACATTTTTAAAGGGGCAACACAAGAAGGCCGACACGTTCTGTATACCCAGCTGTGTATGTACATACAGGGAAAGGTGTTTATACAGAATAAGGAAGATTATTCTGAGTCAATACAGCTGGTTATAATGGCTATGTCTCCTAGTAAAAAAGCCATATTTCATCAGAAAACACTGCGTTATTATGTATTAATAAAACCTGTAGTGAACTACATTTACCACCATGCCCTATAACCCCCCTTGTAAAGAAGGATTGTTCCCTTTACCATGTTACCTACAGTGAAAGGACATTTTAATAAAGTCTCAAGGTTTGTATACACGTGCGATCGCTGGTCTCAACCCGCAACGCATGATGTGTACGAACAAACGTTTCGGAACGTAATCGGCCCATGTGTAGGCACTTTATCGTCAAAACGGCCTTTCATCAGGGATCGTTGCCCGACCGCCCTGGTGGATCTCCAAATGAAAGACCGTTTTGGGCGATAAAGTGCCTATGCACGGGCCGGTTATCGGCAAAATCGTTTGTTTGCACACATTGTACGTCGCGGGTCGGGACCCCTGATCGCACATGTGTAGAAACCTTTACCTAGACTCAGGGATGAGATGATGTTGCATCCTGATTTTCATTCATATAAACCGGGGACTTTAAACTTACATCCCTCCAGATGTTTGAAAAGTACAAATCCTAGCATCCCCTGGCTGCATGCTGGGAGTTGTAGTTTTCAAACATCTGGATGGATGTCAGTTTGATGTCCCTGGTATAAGCTAAGGCTGGATACACACTGTTCAATTTTTTGACAGTTCGCTGCTACTAATTGTGCAGTTACAACATGTCTGATCACCCGGTCATCTGACCAACATTGGTCGCCTGGCAACAACAAAAACTCAGCCTTAAGACCCGGATCATCGATGATGGCCAACCGAGCACCCAAACACAGTTGGACGAATCGGTCGTTTGTACACATTGTGCGTCGCGGGTCAAGTCAAAGCTTTAGACATTAGACTGATTAGATGTTTGTATATGTAGCGAAATGCCCAATTTATCTGAAGCTGGGTACACACCTTTCAATTCTTCGTCCGCCATACCAATCAGCACGCAGGACTGTCGGTCGTGGCAGAAGTAGGAGCAGCTGACAATTCGCCATGACTGACCATGCAGTCTATTGAGAGTGGTTTTCAGACGTGTCAGGTCATCCTATTTGGACAAACATACGGTCGCGGTTCATCACGCCTAGCCCGTTCTTCTATGCAATCAATTTGAGATCATAAAATGAATGGGCTAGATGGGATTATCTCAAGATAAGAACTGCTGCTTGTAAAATGCAGTCTTTAGACATTATTGTGTATAGTGTATGGCCAGCTTTACAGAACAGATTAGACCCATTTGTCTTGTACATTTCATAATCTGGCTAAATAAACATTGTCTTACACTGATCCATTTAGGTAAATCTTGTTTTGTGGATTTATATTGATATCTATATAGATTATGCTCCGTTTATTTGCAAATTGCAACTTGCTAAATTTCTAATTAAGAAGACACCTGTGAAAACATATATACATATATACATATACAGTGCTGTTTCTATTTTAGAAGGGCCCCCAAACCATGAGTTGATGTAGTATAGTGATGTCGAACTCTAATTTTTTAACATGTTATTGCGTGCGTGTTTCCACTGCGATAGTGAGCATTTTAGTGTGGCCTCACCCTTAGGGCTAGGCCATACTAGCTCGTTTCTGACGTGTTTACGATCCCTTAGCTCGTGAGAAATGCATGCCAGGCTAACACAATGTGAGTGGCCACACTGTGTGCGCAGCGCTGCGTTCTGTTTTCAGAGAGCAAGTGGTCACCGTCTTTTTGTGAATTGCATGAATAACAGAATATTAGTGGAATTGCAGTGCAAACGCATGGTCGTGTGAAAAGTGCAATGTTTCATTTGGGCATTTCATGCGTGTTACTGTGCATCGTAGTGTGTCCGCAGCCTTAGCCCATGTGTACCTAGCAAATGGCAAGTCTTTAGTCTCCTAAACATGCACGGTGTGTCCCAAGCCACGAACCCCGACACCGAGGGCTACACACGACAAACACCCGTTTTGGCCGAGAATCGTCCGTGTGTATGTGTTCGAACGCATACACATGACCCCCGTCCGGTGGTGGCTCAGGATGTACATTGTGCGTGTGTAGGAACCTCTTCTCTGATTTTCCTCAAAACTTTTCTTGCTTAGCTTACTTGGAGAAAATACATCTAATTGAAAGCTGAATGGTTTGTCACTTATGTGTGCTCAAAGGATTCTCCGTTTGGCAAACAATTGACCAATTACATCTTATCTAAAATAATCAAATAATCACTAAACAAATTGCTTTCTATGTATATTGTGTCAGGATAGAAACTCTGAACCCATGCTGTAGGGTCAGTTAGAGTGACCCCTGATCATCTACTGAACGAAGGACACTGTTGATCATGTAATTAGCAGGATTGCACTGATTACAATCCGATTGCATTTAAACTGCATTTTAAACTTCTCACTGCTGCTTATGTTTATATTTTGTGTCTTCTGATTTTTTTTTTACTGATGCGTCAACATGACACTATAACTGCACTTAATGAGCAGGCTTTGGATTCATGCTTTATTTTTCTTTTTTATATGACAATAAAGGTGGCCATACACTCTAATGATAAAGGGTAAATCCTGTTGGGACACAATAGGATTTTCCCATTATCGTCAGTGTATAGGGGCTCTTCCCTACTGACTGTAGTGCCGCCTAACGACCGTAATTGGCATTACAGTCGGTCGGGAACAACGGAAAATTAAGTAAAAAAGACCCCATATGCGGTATAGAGATCGTTGGGCCTTGTGGTCATACACAGTACAATCGGATTGGCTCCCTTTTGTACTGTGTATGACCACAAGGCCCAACGATCTCTATACCGCATATGGGGATCAGTTGGGTCCGTGTCCCCACTGCATGTGTGCCAACAGATACCAATGTGATCTGTCTGCATGCTTGCTGTGGAAATCGCATGTGTGTGGCCACCTTAACACCACAAGAGTAAACTACCTGGTACATTTCCGTGCTCAATGAATGATGGAATGTACAGAAGGGAAATATCTTATTAAAAACTCATACAGCAAGGGTGAGAGGCATATTTCCAAAGGGCAAATGTGCAACACCGCACCTATACCAACATTGTAGGTAAGATCCCGGTATCGTACTGTTGATTTTGGGCTTTTAAATTGTTTTCAACTAGCAAATAAAGTATGCAGGGCACTAGCCTTTATAACCCATATAGGCAGGTGCAATCTAGAAAAAATGTAAATTCCAAAAAAGAAAAAAAGCACCAGATGCACTCAGGTAGTAAGTATAAATATAAATTCCTTATTAAGGAATATAGCAATAAAAATAATTAAAAACAGGGGCTAAGTAGCCAAGCATGCTAACTGTGTCATGCTCTATCTAATTTATAAATGACATGCTGTTAGCATCAAAAGGGCAATGTACACATAAACATAAGTATATATCAGGTAAGTATTACTATAAGATATATTCAGCACATTACACAAAACAGCATAGAGAAAAGTAAAACAAAGTACCACGCAGCACCAAATGGTGTAGTGTACCAATGGTATGCTCAGACTACAGCAATACAGAGAGTAGTGTACCAATGGTATGCTCAGACTACAGCAATACAGAGAGTAGTGTACCAATGGTATGCTCAGACTACAGCAATACAGAGAGTAGTGTACCATGGTATGCTCAGACTACAAGCAATCAGAGAGTAGTGTACCAATGGTATGCTCAGACTACAGCAATACAGAGAGTAGTGTACCAATGGTATTCTCAGACTACAGCAATACAGAGAGTAGTGTACCAATGGTATGCTCAGACTACAGCAATACAGAGATAGTGTACCAATGGTATGCTCAGACTACAGCAATACAGAGAGTAGTGTACCAATGGTATGCTCAGACTACAGCAATACAGAGAGTAGTGTACCAATGGTATGCTCAGACTACAGCAATACAGAGAGTAGTGTACCAATGGTATGCTCAGACTACAGCAATACAGAGAGTAGTGTACCAATGGTATGCTCAGACTACAGCAATACAGAGAGTAGTGTACCAATGGTATGCTCAGACCATCGCAATACAGACAACCGCCAGATGCATTTTGTCTGCTGGTCTATAATGATGGCTCTTTGTTAAATTCCAATGGATGAAACAATTGTTTCCCATTGTTTTATAGGTGGAAAGATCGGATGAACATCATAAGATCATTGTAAGATCTTTCATACATGATCCAACGATCGTACGATATTGTAATATCTTGATTTCTTACAATCATCATCCTTAATGCTGGCCATACACTATGATATCTTTTCCGAAATATTTGCAGAAATCAATGTTAACCACCTTGCACAATATTTTTGTGATCAATAAAATGTTGAAATATTTATTAAATATAAACAATCTATGCTGTAAAATTGGTTAGAAAGGAGCAGACTTTAAACTGATTTTTGTCTAATCGACTGCCAATATCTCATACTGTATGACCAGCATTAGTGCTGTGTATTAAACTTGTGTGAGTTTCAGTATGGTGGGCTAGCAGTCCTTGTTAACCCCTCTGTACATACCCTCAGCATTGCTAACAAGGTAATATACATACAATGGGCAGCCTTCTATGGCCATACTGCCAAACATCAACACTTTACCATGTGTTGATCTGTGCAATGTGATTTTTTAACACTCCTAATTGTGTGTTATTCTCCAGCCATGTAGTGACAGCAGGGGGACACTTACTACACTACAGCTGTCTCCTCATTCCATCACTGATTGGTACCACTGCCAGTTCGCTGCCCCATACACACAGGGCAATCTATACTTAGATCTACAGTTTAGAGATATGACTTTACCTGTCTATGTATACATGTATGTAATGTATGTATGTATGTATGTGATTGTTTATATATAGATTGTATTTAATCCACAAGCAATAAACGAATGAATCATTTGAGTAAATATTTTGATTAAATTGATTAAAAGTCAAACCTATTATATTAGACTAGATAAGTTGGGTCCGATTCTGCCAAGGATGATCTGTAAATATATTCTATTCTTTTTCCTTGGAAACTTTAAAAGCGCAAAAAAAAAAAAAGCTTCAAAGCTGAAGTGCCCTGCACAAAGGGTTAATAGAATGAGGATTTCTGGCTCCCAGCGCTCCCCTCCCTGCTGGGCCCAGGTGCTGGGAGGGACAGTGAACAATGCAGAGGACGGCGTCAGTCTGTCTACTGCCCGGCCACCCCCCTCTCCCTCCTCGGCTGCAGCTGCGCCGAGGCCACGCCCCTTTCCAGCCTGCTCCAGACCCCACAAAGAGATCTTTATATGGGACAGCGTGTGCTGTGTATGGGCATGGAGTATCCAGTGCGCTACATCAGGATGACGAACACATGAGGGGGGGGGGGGGGGGTATATCAGCCACAAGGATTTGGGGTTTAATTTTAACCATATTGCTCTGTCTGCTAGGGGACAATTTGTGTGCTAGGGATGTCCAGCCTGTTCTATTAGTAAGAGGAAGGTGTTGTTTGAGAAGGGAGAACTGATGGATAAGAAATGTAACAGAAATATATATATATTGAAGGTTCAATCTGAAGACTTTTAGATGTCAAAGTACATCCCCCAAAGTTTTTAAGGTCCATACACATGCGTGATGTATGTAGGCCACGAGCAGCAAACAATCAATTTGGCCGATCAATGCACATGAGCGTTACATCAGTGTCATTCATTGATAGGTCAGAAGGAACCCTCCAAACACTGCACTGTGGCCTGTTGAGTCCGGTGATCCGGTGCAATCGGAGTAAGCGGGTAGTGCAAGCGGGCACCAACATGCACAAAGCACACACTTAGTGTGGCCTCGGCCTTACATGGGTTTTTATTTGCATGTCCCCAAGGAATTTATGGGTAAAAAGGCACCCTGAAAATGGCCAATGCCAGTACATTTCTGCCTGCTTGAATACACTTGTGTATGCTTTTCTTAGGCGCTTGTATTGAGTGCAATCCAGACAGAGACAGAACAAAAAAAATGGTGATGGCATATGTCCAAAAAGATCAGAACACACGTAGTGGGACCTAATTCCCGCTTTTTACTTTATAACTTAAATTTTAAAGTGGATCTCAAAACACAATTGGAATGTAAAACAGAGCAAAATGCAGCAACAGGGCCTAAGCCTTATGACTGGTACAGACACAGTTTTTTTTTCAATTTGGCTCCCAATGCCAACTGAAGGTAAAGTTGAAATAATGTTTAGGAATCTGTCTGTAAAGCTGGGTACATACTGCACAGATGTTTGAAAGATGGCATACAGGATCTGCAAGATTACAACACAACACGATTATCATCCAAAATGGCCATGCATACACATCGGCACCTGTGTGTGAACCCTAAGTAGGGTATTATAACTAACATTATTTATGTTGCGCCACTCCTATATACACGGATAATATTTAGTGCATCATATTGGTACTGAGTTCCTATAGACTAAAGAATGTACACATCACATTGTACAAAGCTGCAGAGTATTTTAAACCCTGACATCTGTTCATTCTTCATTTAGGATGATGCTGAGTATCTGCACACTGATAATGAACACAGAACAATGTACAGAAATTCAGAACATCTCGGGGGGAGTTGGATTCCCAGGCTGTTGGGTGACAGCTGTTTCCTGATATCTGATGTTACCTAAAGGGACACAGAACATTAAGCTTCCTGAAGAAACTTGGTGGGTTTAGTGATCTTTCTCACGCCCCATGAAGAGCAGCTGGACATTATCTTGTGTAAGAGAGTGGACAGTACCAATGCCATGTGTGCCAGTGTCCTGATATGTCCCAAGAATTCACTTCTGTGTTACTTTATCATCATGTAAAGGAATCACAATGCTTTGCATGAAAGCTATCTTAACATCTGTCCTACACTGTACTATATGGACCATTCATTATAATCCAAAGCATCTGTATCTTCCTTTACTAGGAGGGTCCTTTTCTATATCCCACAGCACTAGGAAAGTCATGCCAACACTATCTATCTATCTATCTATCTATCTCTAATACACTATCTTGTTCTAAGAATGTCACCATTATACATCCTTTATCGATGGCAACCTATTTAAAATTGGTCATAGTGGGCATGTAATGTTTTGCCAGTTCTATTTCATTGAATGTTCACTAGACATCTGTAAAGGTAATAGTAAGTAAAGATAGGTAAGTTACCCATTTTATTCAATTGCACTATTTTCTTTGGCACCATGTAGCACCTGTAGTAGGTATGCCAGGCATTACCCAATATAGTTCTACTGCAGGGCTATGCTTTATAACACAACTCCAAGTTGTAGGAGGAGTTGACGATTTATCTCATGGCTCCTCTCCGTACCATGAGCTTATGTCCCATGCCTTATCTGTGTGTGTGTGAAGATGGAAATCATGCATTGTGTAAGTGGGAGAGTGATAGGACTAATTGTCCGTAAACGAGGTGATAATGGATCAATTTCCATAACAATCGCACCAGTTCACACTGCATTTCCAGGCTGGGTCAAGGGGATCACAGCTGCTGCTGGTTAGTTGCACTACGTTACATTATTTGTATTTATATGGCTTACCTCTGAATGGGGATGCTGAGATGACTAGGCCCAGTTGACTGTGGATTTTGACTGCAAAATGTTATTGTTTTTTTAAATTGTAATATCTCCTGTTTCTGTTCATTGAAATACATGATTTTAAGATTTAAAAACAACAAAACAAATAATTAGGATTTAATGATTCTATTGCAAGTGTTAATATTAGTAGTTCTTTCTTCACAGAGAATGTAACGAACACCCTACATGAGATTAATAAGATAAAGTTATGTGCACTAGTGGATAATCAGTTTATTACAGCCAAGGATTCAGTACAGGGATGTCTGGCCTGTCTCAACTTCAGTGCATCAGCCTGTTGAGTGTTTTCCTCTTTAACATACATTACATTTAAAGGGCATGTTGAGCCTCCAGATACAAATTTCCCATATAACCAGGACCCCTCAACTCTAGGATCCTAATTACCTGTCTCCCTGGGAGGAAGATAAACAATACAAAGTCTGCTGGTCCATCTCTGCTGGTCCATCTTCCATCTTCTGGTCATTTCTGCCTCCACTGAGGGTTTTTTGATTTAATGTTTTTTGGAAGTGTTTTTTTTTTTTTATAAAAATGGTGTTTTGTGGAAATGAAATGATTACCAGAGATCTGATACTACCCATACACATTTATTTAATAGCAGGTTCCAAATGAATCTGTCATTATGTTCTGTAATTTGGGGTAGGATTATTGTAGCCCTATACTTTTTATGGGGGATCTGGGATACAAGATCATCTGCTCTGAGAGGGACTTTCTTAATATGTGTAATTATATAGAGAATATTATATTGATGAATGAGTGTCTGGAAAACAGGCGTACAATAATCGTACGTGTATGGCCATTAAAATTGGTTTGGTCTGTGTTTTGCCATACTGTTTGTTTTCGAAACTGTTCATTTAAATACCCACTAACAATTCTGATTTTCCAGCAGAACAGTTTATTCAAACCTCTGGTTGGCTGCTGGTCTCATCACTGGTACCTGGACTATCCAATTAAAATATCGATCAGGGTCACAATATCTTCCTTTTGCCTTGTCTTACATCCCAAAGGTTTATCAGGTTCTTATATTTTAAAGCAGAACTGATACAACATTTTTTTATATTAGAGCCCACTTAAAATAGCTTTTAACTTACATTTTTGGATAAAAGCTATGGTAAGTTATCTGAGGCCCAGGTACAAACCAATTTATAGCAAATTTAAAACCATTCATTCTTTTGTTCCTGATATAAAACTCTCCTCCCTTTATCTACATATATACATTATGCAGTGCTAACTGCTGCTTTTCGTCTCTGTGTGTCTCACCACAAAGCATTACTTTCTCACCACTCCACAATAGGAAGAGAGTAAAACTCTAAATTAAGGATGTAAAAACTTTATAGCTAAATTCACACATAGAGATTTTAGGAAATTGGTACCTTGCGTGGTTGTTAACCAGACCAGTGAAGCTATGAAGTACAGATTGATGTTGATGGTTCCAAATATAGTAAATGCAAGGTGTGGTACACACAGGTTGACTAGGCCCAGTATTTTGATTGGTATACTTTTGGCCAAGAATTAAATCGGTAGCACCCACTGAAGACTCTATGATTGCCCATGATTTACGGACATAATTGCATCGGTTGGAAGATTCTCAGTTGGAAACTTCTCAGTCGTGTCTGCAAGTCATAGTTCATAACTGCCCAATTTGATGCCCTGCCATGTAATTTATTGCTAATGGCTCAAAAAGTTAATTAACTGTCTTATCAATTTTCTAAAAAATAAGAATTGAAAACCTTCCAAATGCACATTAAAGCAACGTTTCGGTCGGTCGGGCTGAAACATTGGATGGGTTTGTGGGGTCTGACCGCTCCTTCATCCAAATCGTACGAATGAATGATGGGACGCATCGGAAAACCATGACCAATCGTGTGGTCCACTATGGGCCACAAGCTAGGTTGTGGCAAACTGTTGAACGCGGCTACTTTTGCCCTGACAGTCCTTCCTCCTGGCTGATTGGTTGGAAATGCCAAATGGTTGGTCAGGAGGAAGATTTACTCGCGTCCAATTTGGAACAAAGTAACAAAATATCGGTCTGTGTTTACCTAGCCTTAAATGTCAGTTCCAACCCTCATTTAAAAAAATGTATATAGGTACGGTAAATCACCCCCCACCCAACTGCAAAAGTTAGAAAGACGGGTAACAGGACATTATGCAGCATTTCAGGCTTGCCCAAAGGATGCCATACACGTCGTATGATATATTGATATTGATTTTCAGTTGTGGTATTAAATCGGCCTAATTACAAGCCTTGTATGTTAGCCTTATGTCTAATAAAATCAATAGTTTGATTTTGCCCAACTTGATGTTTTTTGAACCTATAAGGAAACAATATAGGATTTGTACAGGTGTGTCTGGTGCATGTTTTCTTAATTCCATCTTCCCTCTTTATGAGTATCCAAGTCTTATAGTTTATATAAACATGGGCATAAATCAGGGCTGGATTTACATTGAAGGAGCTTTAAGGGCACAACAAGCCTAGCACCCTTAACTATTATGTAGAGGGTGTCAATACTTTTTTAAAACTTGAAAAGTAGTGGGTGGATCGATAAAGGGTGAAGATAGTGGCAGACGCTTTTTCAACCACAGGTGCCCCTTGGCATGTGCCTACTGTGTCTAATGGTAATGTGGATTTGCCATAAATCCCAACAGGATTATTGGCCATTTTTGCTGCATTTTGTATACATCCTAATATAAAGGCTAGAGATCGAAACGCAAAGCATATGCAAATAAAGTCCCGCACAGAAATGCATTAAGAAAAATGTAATGTGTTTCTATGGGCCATATTTAATAACCCTCGGTATAGGAAAGTTCGGATATTACGGGTTATCGTAGAAGCGTACTAAAGTACCGCATTGTTACTGTATAAGTGACTGCACAATTACAATCGCAATTGTAAGTGTACCATCAGTATTCTAATTTTACGATCACAATCTGAAATGCATGATCATGGTCGTAAAACTTACGATCATTAAAGTAAAACTTTTGTATCGCTAAATATGGCCCTGTGTGTGGCCTTGGCCACAGAGTATGTGGATAAATGAATGCTTTGCTCTACCACTTCCCCTGATTCTGATGTGCTGTAGCCTGTAGATGCTTGAAAATCCAATGCTAAACAGCATACAGTACACTATTTCTCTTCTTACGTCTACTAGCTAAAATGGTAGACTGTTCTAGCAGCACAAACCTTTCCTCTCCCATGTTGTTCAATGTATACATGTGCACTGTTACCCCTTATCATCCGCTTCCTCTTCCACCCACATCATCCTTACTAAACCACAAACAGTTATTTTAAGCATTTTACGTGCTGCTATTTTTATCTACTTTCATATATTTTTAGATTCTAGTTTTGGGGCAACCACACGATTATCTTGGATTTTGATTTTTCCATCTGCAGAAAGAGTCCTTTGAGTTGGCATATTGTGTGTGCATGAGGGTGAAGATTGACAAGTCACTTGTTATAAAATGACCCAATCCAATCTTTCCTTCAACTAAACCATTTAGTTCGACTGACGTTCAACTAAATTCCCCACAAACGCCCCAGTAATTTCTCATATCCTTATAATTTACAGTATTGGGTTCATCACTATACTACTAATTTGGCTGACACAATTCACAGACGTTATGTAAGAAAAAAAAGATAACCAACACTCTGTAGTTTGTATTGCTCTTTGCAGTTCTCCTGGTTATATTTACAAGGGGGCATATTGATAAAGCTGCAGTATTACTGTGCCTTAAAATGCCGATCTCATTAAATACCAATTGTACATAATACTGACACGTGTGTTGCAGTATTTTAAACTGTAAAATACCAATAGTGATCAGTATTTTACTATTGCAGCAGTACTAGCTTAATAAATAGTCTGTTCGATTTGTGTAATTCAGAAACCTTAGCAGAGTACCGTATATACTCGAGTATAAGTCGATCCGAGTATAAGTCGAGGTACCTATTTTTACCTAAAAAACTTGTAAAAACTGATTGACTCGAGTATAAGTCGAGGGTAGAAATTATCACCACTACTGCCTTCTGATTCTGTGTTGTTTTTAGGCTTTAGCTGCCCTTTAAATGGACAGCTGAATTCCCATACATGAATCCCATACAGTAATAGCCAAATCCAGTACCAGTAACCTCCAATTCTTTGGCACGCCACATGTTTGGAAACTACAACTCCCAGCATGCTTTGTTGTTGCGAGTTTCAGTTTCTAAACATGTGGAGTGGCAAGGTTTAGTAAACTTTCAATTAAGCTTACCATCATCTACAATTCTCCTGAACCCCATATAGTAAAGGGCCCTCTGACCCCCATATAGTAAAGGGAACTCTGACCCCCATATAGTAAAGGGAACTCTGACCCCCATATAGTAAAGGACTCTCTAACCCAAATAGTTAAAAATGTCACCTGAGAGTTGTACTTTCAAGCTGTTCTGTTCTAGCAGCTGTTTTTTGCCCCAAACTGAGGAGACCCTTCAGATTTACAGATTCCTGTGACAGTGCTGAGTGAGTCCAGCAGCCAGAATACAGGAAGCAGGAAGTGTAAAGGCAGATCAGCTCCTGTAACTTTCTATGCAGGTTAACACAGCGCCACCTACTGGTTACTATCTGTAATTGCAGAATTTGCATCTAAATTAGGACTTGACTCGAGTATAAGTCGAGGTTAGGTTTTCAGGCTAATTTTAAAGCCTGAAAAATTCGACTTATACTCGAGTATATACGGTATATGGCAGCTCCCATTCTTATAAAAAGTAAGAATATTGCGTACAAACATCCTTGGCTACATTTACACCCAAAATGCCCTTTTAACTCTGTGCAGGAAGAGAGAACACCACACTTAGTACATGTTAGCATGGCTTCCATTTCTGCCTACATACTAGGTAAACGAAGGCCTATTCAGGGGCCCCTATTCAAATAGCTATTTTGGCTCCAGGTAATGCTGTTCCCAAATTAGATCCAGATGACTTACATTACCTGCCAATGTTCTTGTGATGTTCCTTGGCCTGGATCATTCATTTTGCAATTGAATATTGGTTGGAAAACAAATGGCCCAGGTAGATGTCCCAAATATTTGTACTGTAAAGTATGGTCATTTCTGCAAACTTCAAAATCTATAATACCTAAATCCCAAATCACCTTCCAGTACTATAATTTAGAAATCTAACTGATCAGCTTATGTTTCATATGGCTTATAAACATTTCTACAAAATAGCCCCTTGGCCATTGCTGAATAAAATATATATAAATTGCTTTGTTCTGTATAAGATGGGGGTCTTCTCCTCCCCAGATGTTACATGGCTCAATGCCTCTACATTCTGGGAAATCCTTTAAAGGGGCGTTAGTGGAAATGAAACTCTGAGACGCCATAGAGTCTAAGCCGGACACGACAGACGCCAGTGAGAGAGAGAGAGGTCTGTGTCCTGATCTCTCCCAAAGCTTCCTGGAAGGAGGGAGACAAACTGAGGAAAGAGCAGAGCCTGTGTGTGTTAGATTGGAGTCATGTAAAAGAATTTCACAGGGTAGTTCAGTGAGCTTACACAGTATTTATCACAGTATATCAACCACATATAACTTTTCACATTTTTTTGTTCATTTCTTCTAGTTATGCAAAGAATTCATGAATATATAAAAAAAAATAAAATAATAATAATAATAATAATAATAATAATAATAATAATAATAATAATAATATCATTTTTATTCTATATTGGCTAGTGGTGCCATGTAAATAAATAAACACCCACAGTGCTGGAAAAATCTGACAGAAATCACAGTCACTAATGCACTCAGCGTTAAGAACTGGAAATGTCAGAAATGGTATTTTAGTTTAGTTTTTTGGTCCCTAAAACTTCCAGTCTGTGTGATGAATAGACATGTCCATCTATTATTTGATTTTACCTCTTGCACACACAAGAAGAGCAGGGATTTAATTTGTAGAACTCCAATCTCTCTTGTCCCAAGCCCCCCTCTCAAACACCCATCCCACTCCTGGCTCCAGTCTGTCTCTATGCATCATATGGTATACAGATTCCCATAGACATGTGGGGACAGAATGTCTTTCTGTGAGGGTGCTTTGTATTTTGTTTTGTTTTTGACCCCTGTGTGTTTCCATATGCTTTGGTTATGTTGGTATCTTACTGTGTGCCAGTTGGTATGTGTGCATCTGTGTGTAACTTTCACTGTGTATCTCTGCTGTGTGTGCTGTTTGTCTTTCATCTTTGCTATGTTCATGCCAGAGTAAGTATTAACGTGTATAAGGCATTTCCCAGGAGTGTGTGTATCTAGGTGCACCTTTGCATATCTGTATGAAATGTGAGGGTGGGTCTCTAGTGTGTACTTGTGAAATGCAAGAAACTATCCACACCTGTCACCTGCTGTGTGTATTTAGGACACACCCAAAATGTGACAGATAGCAGGAAATGGCAGTTCGGATCAGATATAAAAATACACAATGGCCTAAGCAATTTACTTAAGTATTGTCTTTTCTTAATACTTCTTGAATTTGCCTGAAATTATCTTTACTATAATAACAAAAATATTTTTAGGTAGTAGTAAAATAAGGAAAAATGCATATTATGTTAAATTATCTTCTATACAATCATTAGATCAACTTATGGTACTGCAACTTTAGGCACTGAAACAATTATGATGAATAAACAAGTACATTTTGGAAAAGGACATATTCCACACACTAAACACTTGTGTGTTTCTCACGTGCTTCCGATCGCGATTTGCAATCCATTTGCGAGTGAGAAACCCAGTACAGTGCATGTCATTATGACTGGCCACATTGACATGCGCTGCCACCTGTTTTCGGATAGCGAAGCATTGCTCGGATCGCAGCGCATGCAGACGGCAACACATGGGAAAACACAGGAGGCCTTACTCAGGAATCAGGTTGTTTATTATTACAGTCAATGGGTGGGAGTAAGTTTGTATAGAAGGTGAGAGATTCTCTTCATTATGAAAAGTACTGACATGCTAAAGTACTTTTATTTTACAATATGGAGTGCATTTGTACCAACCAGTGGCATAACTAGGAATCACCGGACTAGTTTGCTTCAAATAAAGGCCTCATAGTGAATTTTGCAGTCCACCCTTTAAACAAACAAACAAAAAGTCAATTGTCAGTTACCTGCTCCCAACCCCAACTGCCATATTTTGCACTTCTATTACCTGCATTACTATCCAGATATTTACAGATTATTGTTATTGTATGCAGTCATTCTAGGCAGTGACGACTGACATCACAGCCAATGGTTGACTGCTGTTTCACCTGCTGATACCTCTGCCAAAAAGAAATAAAAATAATAATTTAATATCTGGTTACAAATACATGTAATAAACTGGTAAACATAACAGTTAGGGCTAGGCCACACTGCTGCGCTTTTTTTGCATTTGCGCCTGAGTTTTTTCCATATCATTAAAAACGTGTGCAACGCGTTTTCGTTTGCGTTGCGAATGCGATTTGCGTTCCGTATTTTAAATCGCAATCGTATGCATTTTTCAATAGTTAATAAGGTTGCCGGCAGATAACAGGTTAGTCACCAGCTTTTGTGGGTAGACATGCTCTTTATTTGCCAAATGATGACAAAACCAATTACCTAACATTTAATAACAAACACTTTTGCTTCTAGTTAACTTTATTTTTATCCTGCAAGGCTGGTGCCAAAATAAAAATAGACTAACAACACCAACACCAGAACACCTTTCTTCTTGGAGTGGATCATAAAACAAGAAAAAAAGGTAAGTACCCTACCATGTCCAGGGCATGTTATGGTTTTAATCCAGGAGAGAATGTGTGGCGGTATCTAAAACGTACAGTTCTCACCTGCTTACAGCAAGCCTGTATCGAAGAGTGGGCTAAAATTACTTTTGAACTAAACTGTGGTAGAAAGAGACAGGAATTCAGTAAGCGAAAGGCTTTTATTAAAGTTGGCTCTGCAAAGTATTAGAGTAGTGAGTAGTGGTCAAAGGAGATATATCTAGTGGTTTTTGGCATACTGTTAGCCTCAGCTACTTTTGCTGCTACTAACAGTGATTCATCCTGGGATGGTCACTTTCTGGTGGTGAACGTGTGGGCAGGACAAATATCTTACCTTGTGTACTCGACCTTAAAAGTGACTTAGAAGTGAGCAAGGTCTTTGCTGATGACACTAAACTATGCAGAGCTTTGGAAACTTAAAATGATGTACAAATGATGCAAGCTGACCTAGATAGATTATCAAAATGGGCAGCAGAATGGCAGATGAGATTCAATGTTGATAAATGTAAGGTGATGCATTTGGGATTTAATAATCCCTGTGCCACCTACACCAAAAATAACTCTGTGTTAATTGAATCTGTAATGGATAAAGATTTGGGGGTTCTGGTAGATAACAGACTTAGCCATAGCAAACAATGCCAGGTAGCAACGGCTAGAGCTAGCAAGATATTGTCTTGTACAAAGAGGGGAATAAATTCAAGAGAGAAAGATATTATTCTCCCTCTTTATAAGGCACTGGTAAGGCCTAATTTGGAATATGCAGTGCAATTTTGGAATCTCATATACAAAAGAGACATCTTGGAAATGAAGGTTCAAAGAAAGACAACTACAATAATAAAGGGCTTGACTATGCAGGGGGCTTGACTATGCAGATTAGACAAGATAAGGTGCCCATACATTAAAACTTATCTTCCGACCAATCAAGTGACATTCAGTCAATTCTTCCAGAGCCAACTTTTCTGTTCTTCTTTAGGACAGACATACAATCGCGAGGTTGCGTCTGTCCTATTCATTTTGCAAATGTATGCTGGTTGCGAATAAGAAACGAAAAGGGGGATCTGGGAAGGGGGGGGGGTGTCAGGGGGCCGGCCAACAATGTTGCAGGGGGGTCTGGGCCCCTGCAGTTTCATTGCCTGCTGTGGCCCATATACATGCTGTCAGAATATTTGGCAAATATAATTTAAGCTAGGTACACACATTACCCATAAAGGGCCAATTCCGAAGGTATCGATGGGATCGGTCCTTTTTCAGTAACAGGTGTAAGTCTGAAATGACTGCTTTTGATGCTGACGAATGTTCAGCCTCGGCATTGGAAGTGGTTGTTACAAGTGTAAAATTTCCCTTGAACGCGGTTGGCCCCCTGTACTTAAGTATTGGTAGTTGGCTGCGATCGTTAGGTTAACTCTATAAAGGGAGATTCTGTCTGTCATCTTTGAAACATTAGTACTGTGTGTAGTACTACAGCTTTAATGCGAAGTTTACAGGAGGATGTTTATGAACAAACTGCTGAGAAAAGATAAACCACCTGGACAAAAAAAATGGTATCACCTACTAGATAGGGCAACTGTAAAGGGTGTTTTGCTTTTGCAGGTGTTTGTGTACATAGTCACCCAGGCCAGCAAATAACCCTGCACTTTTCACAGTGTCTAAATACGTGGGCTTTATTCACAGACTTCATGCAGTGTGTGGGAATAACTTGCATGCAGCTGTACTGTAATCATTTCTATGTCTACAAACACTGCTAATGATAAGAAGCAAACATCTGCACAGCTTGGCCATTAAAGAAAACATTGTAGTGATCTCAGCACAACAAAGAATGCCCACTGTATAACAGGAAAGCCTGGTAAAAAGGAGAAGCCATTATATTCTGATTATTGTTTTTGTTTAAAACAAACTGTATTCTTGCTGTTTTCATAATATTAAGGTGGGCACACACCATACAATCCTTCCTCCTGACAGAGCGTTTGACACTTCCGACTGGTCGGCCAGGAGGAAGAACTGTCAATCGTGGCAAAAGTAGCTGCGTCCGACAGCTAACCTCGACCGATCATGTGGTCCATATAGGACCACACAATCGGTTGTGATTTTACGGCGCGTTCAATCATCCGTTCGTCCGATTGCGACTAGCAAATAGTCGGACATCGGTGGGGTCTGGCCACAAAACACATCCAATAATTCGGCCCGACCAACCGAAACACTGAAATGTTGGTCGGTTGGGACGAATTATTGTGAATGTGAAGTGAATGTCACTTGATGTCAATTTTGACTTATGTCAAAATTAATTTGATGTCAAGTTAATACAAGGATGTTTATAACCAGAGAAGAAAGAAACAATGTAAATAAAAATAAGAATGATATCCCATTGAAAATAGGGCACTTTCCAGGAGTCGGACTTCTACATGTTGATTGGACAACCTCGAGCTCCACCCACTTAATCTGGATTTATTTTTTTATAGCCAAGGGGGCAACCCTGCCCATGCAAAGTCAAGAATCCCTCTCTGTAGGAGCAGAAGAAAACTGCTTCAGCACGGCAATATTAAACATGGACTTAGAACTGAACCTGAATCCGATTTCGGCGATAACCCTCAAATGTATCGTTCTAATTCGATAACCCTCAAATGTATCGTTCAGTAACCCTCAAATATAGTATTAATTTTCAGTAACACTCAAATGTAATGTTCGTTGTCGGTAACCCTCAAATTAAGCATTCGTTAACCCTCGAATATAGTGTTTGACTTTCGTTAACCCTCAAACATAGCATTCGAATTCGGTAACCTTCGAATGTAGCATTCGGTTTTGGTAGTCCTCAAATGTATAGTGAGATTTTCAGTAACCCTCAAATGTATAGTTTGGTAACCCTCGAACTGAATGTAGCATGTGGAAACCACACAATTGCCCGATCGTGGGGAAAGAAGTGTTTAAATGAGTTTTGGTGATATGTACATGTTCTCTAGACCATTTCCCAGGTGTCACAGCCATTTACAGTAAGTTACAATTGTTATTTTTACTGTAATTTATCTGAACTTTTCAAACTATTTTCTTTTATAGTCTTTAATTGGTTAGTTTCCGAACTTCCGAACTTAAAAGCTAGGTACACACAGTAACGATTTCTGAAAGATGACAGACAGGATCTGCAAGATCCGCGCGCTCGTTCGGGAAACGAACGTACACACAGTAACGATAAAGCCCAGATACCGTCGGATCTGACGGTATCGGGGCTTTATCGTTACTGTGTGTACCCAGCTTAAAACTGAAGTTTGGAATCTTTAAAATATGTACAATGACATTTAAAAAAAATAAAATCTAGCCTAAAATAGTATAATTTATGCACAGACACAGAAGTGTCTTCCAGGGAGTGCTTTTATGTGATTTGTATCAATAGGAAAACTGGTCAATATATGGAAGATTGTGGGTAAATACAAATACTGTTTTATGTTAATGTTTCATCCTGTGCAAGGTGCAAAGAAGAATAGACTCCTACACGTAGCACCACAGATTGTTAGCACCTGCAAAGCCCCGTTCAGGTGTAGATCACCAGGAAGTGTGTGGGTGTCACAATTCAGTACATGTATTTCCTGGAACACAACACAAACATTAGCACTGGCAGTGTTTAGGAGATGAACTTGCATTCATGCAAGATACTCTGAGTTTCTGCATAGAAGGTAGTTAAAACATAGGCACATAACTAACAATGGCCATAGAAATATGGAAATATGACCATTATGCCAAAAAAAATTATTTTCTGAATCAGCATTTAGAGACTCCTTCTGGTAGTTGGCTGGCAAAGCTGACAGTTTATTACATAAATACAAAAAAAGTTAATAAACACAAAAAGAGAAAGAACAGTAGGGTAGATAATGTATCACTGATGAATTCTGATGAATGCTCGCTTATCATTGGCTGGCTAAGGATCCTGCAGTTCACACAAATGGAGGGCTGCAAACTTGAAATTCCTGGGCAGTAGACTGTGCTATCCGAATTCAGTGGCAGGTTGCACCAGTTCTTTTCAGACCACAGAAGCCCTCAGGGTTTTTATGCAGATATTGTTGGTGATAATCTTCAGCATAATAGAATGTAGGAGACGAATTGATCTCTGTGGTGATAATTCCCAAGCCACAAGTGGTCAGTTCCTGCATGTATTTAAAATAGATTAACACAGTGCAGAATGAGTGCTACTGGTGATGAGGTGGACAAAGCAATACACATAAAACACTGGGACAGCCAATCATATAATAGAAACCAGGCATTCGGGCACATAAGCTGAAATTCTCAGGTTCCTACTTTTATACAATTACTGAATGGACCATAGTGCAGTGGTTTTAAAATTATTCTTGGTCCTAACACTACTAATCTGAGCCTTTCTGCATCACTGTTGGGCACAGTGCTTTCTCCCCATATTGTGGCACAATGCATGATGGGATGAGAAGCTTAAAGGATGGCTTATGTTGTAAACAATATCTTTAGCCTGTCAGCAGGAATTTTGTAGGTAAAACAGTAGATGTGGAAAAAGCCACAAACCCCTTCACATGGATGTATTTGAGGGATATTTAGGGCTAGGCCACACTGCTGCGATTTTTCTGCGTGTGCGCTTGCATTTTTTTCAAATTATTGGAATCGCAGCAATGCACCGAAAACGTGCATTTCCGTCCAATACTTAATGAAGAAAACGCATGCGCAAACGCAACAAAATCGCACGTGAAATCGCATGCGTTTGCGTTGCAGTGTGGCCGTGCCCTTACTAAGTTATAGGCCATGTTAACATGAAGTGTTCCTATTCAAGTTATTTAAACATCTAAATATGTAATAAACCAGAGCTCATTTTGCAGATGAAGGTAATGGAAGCTTGGGGTAAAGTGGTCTTGATATATTGTCATTAAATATAGGTTGCAAAAAACAAAACTTTTGGAAAGCAAATTTTATGCTGTTAAAGGTCAGCATAGACTGGGGTGTTATGTTCTTAGGTAAGGATACTGAACAGAAACGGACTGCTTTTTAAGGGGTTTAAATTATTACATTTCTATATTTATACCTTTAGGGAACAAGTGTAAAAAAATTAGGTCTACTCCTGTGTGGCATAAATGCTGTAATAAGGAGTGCAAGAAAGCACATAAAATAGCTAAAATAGAAAGTGAAATATGGATAGCAGAACAAGTCCAGCCTCAAAATGTTTTTAAAGTATATCAACAGTAAAAAGATGAGGACTGAAAATGTGGGACCATTTAATAATGCAGTTAAGATGGTTATAGGGAATACTGTAAAACCCCAGGATTGGATGAAATACTTCCTTGGATCTTAAGAGAGCTGAAGGTGCATACAGACGTGTAATTGTGGGGGACGATCATCAGCAAGCCTTGACCGAATGGCCATTTCGCCCATACACAGCACAATTGTCAGCCATGCATACACATTGTGCGTTATAGGTTGGACCCTGCGATCGCACTCGTGTATGAGCCTTAAGCCCACTTTTATCTAGACCACAGTTTATCTTTTCAGATTCACTTTTGTCAGGTGATATGCATTTGGAATGGAAAAAAACAATGTAATACAAATACACAAAACAGGTAGCTGTCCATAGCCTGGTAACTATAGACCCGTAAGTCCAGGGGAGGTGCTGGAAACTTTCTTAGGGCATCATATCCTGGACTTTGTCTTCAGAACTGACCTTATAAGTAGAAATCAGCATGGATTTATGAGATATAGATTGTGTCAGCCAAATTTACTTAGATTCTGGATTAGCAATAGATGTAGTATACTTGGATTTTGCAAAAGCTTTTAATACTGTGCCACATAGGCGACTAATGTATAAAATGAGGACTGTTGGCCTAAAAATAAACATTTGTACATGGATAGAGAATTGGTTGTTGTACAGAGAGTAGTGGTCAATGGAGTTACGTCTATGTGGGCTAAAGTACCCTGGAATGCCTCTGGGTTCTGTAGTGGGCCCACTTCTTTTTAATCTGTTTATAAATGACCTAAGGTAAATACACTAATAATAAAGGACTGATACTGTCAGCCCTTTATCGTTAGTGTGTGTAGGCCTTGTGATTGTTCAGAAATGCACGAAAATTTCCCTCGTCCGTTATCTCCCTGTACTTAAAGTATAGGGTGTCAGCTGTGGATGGGGGAAAAGTGCAGCCCAGAGCATTTTCCCTATGCTTTACACATTGAGAATGCTCTGGACCATGTGTAGGGAAATCTTGCACATTCTGTCATCTTTAAAAGATCTTTGATGTGTGTACCCAGCTTCAGTAGGGGGCATTGAGAGGAAGGTCTTTTTGTTTGCTGATGACGATAAAGGGGATTTTGTCTGTTATTTAAAAAAGTCCTTAATGTGTATACCTAGCTTTAGCTGTAGCAATGACTAGAGCTGGCAATACATTGTCTTGAATAAAGAAGGGAATAGATTGAAGGGATAAAAATATTATTCTCCCTTTTTACAAGGCACTGGTAAGGCCTTATTTGGATGTATACAAAAGGTACATCTTGGAAATCGAAGCAGTTCAGAGAAGGGCAACTAAATTAATAAGGGGAATGGAGGGGCTTGAATATGCAGGCAGATTAGACAAGTTAAGGCTGTTTACATTGAAGAAGCCGGGATATGATTACTTTATACAAATATATAAATATTAGTTATTATAATAAACGCTGATAGTTCACTAATCGATCATATCAGAGGACACGTGGACATTTAAGATTGGAAGAAAAGAAGTTTCATCTTCAGGTTAGGAAAGGTTTCTTTACAGTGAGAACGGTGAAACTGTGGAACTGTCTTCCAGCAGATATGGTAATAGCAAGTTCATTAAATAGCTTTAAAAGTGGCCTAGATATGTTTCTAAAACTAAAAAATATTAGGAATTACTGGTATTAATACATATACAGTAGTTTTGTTTGATCAGGGATACTTTTTTACATTTGCCATTTGAGTCACCACCCCCCCCTTTTTTTTTTTTTTAGCTATTATTTATTTTTTTCTGCCTTCCTCTGGATCAACTCTTAAGGTGCCCATGCTTTAAAACACACCTACCGACCAATCACACAACATTCAATTAATTATTCAGGACCTGCCAGTTCCTGGAAGGTCTGCCTGACCATTTATTTTGCAATCGTATGGCGGTCGAGAAAGTTGGTTACTGAAGAATTGATTTAATGTTGTGTGAGTTCTAATGAATGGACACCTTTAGTTAGGGTTAAAGAGGAAGGTAAATAATTTGTACTAGATGGATGTATGTCTATATTCAACCTCATTTATTTTGGTTACTATGTAACCACTATAAAATATTAAAATGCACACAAATGGCATTACATAGTGCGCGAAACTGTGACAATTGCCTTCATTCATCTATATATGCGCGCATGTATATGTCGATTAATAGAGCGCCATATTAATATAATGCAGATGACTCATCATGCATTAGAAATTGGTGAACAGTAATCATGCATTAGAAATTGGTGAACGGTAATGATGCATTAGATATAGGTGAATGGTAATCATGCATTAGAAGTGGGTGAACGGTAATCATGCACTAGAAATTGGTGAACGGTAATCATGCACTAGAAATTGGTGAACAGTGTTCATGCATTAGAAAGAGGTAAACGGTAATCATACATTAGAAATTGGTGAACGGTATTCATGCATTAGAAATTGGTGAATGGTAATCATGCATTAGAAATTGGTAAACGGTAATCATGCATTAGAAGTAGGTGAACGGTAATCATACATTAGAAATTGGTGAACGGTAATCATGCATTAGAAATAGGTGAATGGTTATCATGTATTAGAAATTGGTGAATGGTTATCATGTATTAGAAATTGGTGAATGGTAATCATGCATTAGAAATAGGTAAACAGTGTTCATGCATTAGAAAGAGGTAAACGGTAATCATACATTAGAAATTGGTGAACGGTATTCATGCATTAGAAATTGGTGAATGGTAATCATGTATTAGAAATTGGTGACCGGTAATCATGCATTAGAAATTGGTGAACAGTAATCATACATTAGAAATGGGTGAACGGTAATCATGCATTAGAAATAGGTGAATGGTAATCATGCATTAGAAATAGGTAAATCATGCATTAGAAATTGGTGAACGGTAATCATGCATTAGAAATTGGTGAACGGTAATCATGTATTAGAATTTGGTAAATGGTAATCATACACTAAAGATTATTAGAAATTGGTGAACGGTAATCATGCATTAGAAATTGGTGAACGGTAATCATGAATTAGAAATTGGTGAATGGTTATCATGCATTAGAAGTGGGTAAACGGTAATCATGCACTAGAAATTGGTGACGGGTAATAATACACTAAAGATTGTTAGAAATTGGTGAATGGTAATTGGTGAACGGTAATCATGCACTAGAAATTGTTAGAAATTGGTGAACGGTAATCATGCATTAGACATTGGTGAACGGTAATCATGCATTAGAAATTGGTGAATGGTAATCATGCATTAGAAATTGGTGAACAGTAATCATGCATTAGAAATTGTTAGAAATTGGTGAATGGTAATCATGCATTAGAAATTGGTTAACGGTAATCTTGCATTAGAAATTGGTGAACGGTAATCATGCATTAGAATTGGTTAATGGTAATCATGCATTAGAAATTGGTGAACGGTAATCATGCACTAGAGATTGTTAGAAATTGGTGAACGATAATCATGCATTAGAAAGAGGTGAGCGGTAATCATGCACTAGAGATTGTGAACAGTAATTATGCATTAGAAATTGGTGAACAGTAATTATGCATTAGAAATTGGTGAATGGCAATCATAACACTAGAAATTGTTAGAAATTGGTGAACGGTAATTATGCATTAGAAATTGGTGAACGATAATCACGCATTACAAAGAGGTGAATGGTAATTATGCATTTGAAATTGGTGAACAGTAATCATGCATTAGAAATTGGTGAACGGTAATTATGCATTAGAAATTGGTGAACGGTAATTATGCATTAAAATTGGTGAACAGTAATTATGCATTAGAAATTGGTGAACGGTAATTATGCATTAGAAATTGATGAACGGTAATTATGCATTAGAAATTGATGAACGGTAATCATGCACTAGAAATTGTTAGAAATTGGTGAACAGTAATTTTGCATTAGAAATTGGTGAACGGTAATCATGCACTAGAGATTGTTAGAAATTGATGAACGATAATTACGCATTAGAAAGAGGTGAGCGGTAATCATGTTTTTACCAGATGGAAAATGTTCCTGTGTACATGATTGTTGAGAAAACGAGATGTCAGTGAATTGACTGGAACTTTGACAATCTGTACGTCACACGGATTTATTGGAAGGAACTTTTTGGACATTTTACTAGTTTATCTTTTCTCAAATACTGCCTGTGCTCTCCAGGAAAAGAATCTAATTTTCATTTAAGAGGTTAACCTTATTTATTATCAGTTCTTAACAGTAAGTAAATGTAGTGTGTCATCATGGTCTATACTATTTCTAACAATAATTTGTACTAGAATCCACAGGTTAGTATCCCCACATCAACATTATTTGCGTTAATCTTTAGCGCCTCTACTGGATCACTGTACGGTAAATAATAGGTCATTATTGATGGTCAATATCTCCCTCTGCTGGAAGAAAAGAAGCATTACTGTTCATACCTTTTGAAAAGAGTCTCTGGATTGCAGGGCAGCTTTTCTCTGTTGCTCTCCATAGGTAAATATTACAGAACGGTATTGTGTACCTATATCCACTCCCTGCTTCATTCCTGCAATGGATTTGGTTACATTTTGAATTTAGGGGTTTACATTTACAATTATATTCAGTTGAACAGTTCTATGATTACCTTTTACATTGTTACATTGGAGCACTTCTAACACTTTAATGAAATGAGAGGAAATCCCTTGGAATTTATGGGTACTTTTCTAAATACATGTTTTCACATTCTGCAAGTGCATTTTCCCTTCATCAGGAAATCCCTTTTATAGTTCCCACTAATGCACTGCAATCAGTGATGGATTGTCCCACAGGGGAATCCTCAGGTTTTATTTATTTATTTATCCTTGGGTATTATTCACCCAAGAAAATAGAGAAAACTGCTACTAGGAGTCAGTAAGATAGATATGTAAATGAGTGATAATATCAAATGTTTAAAGGGCCCCTAAACTCCACCTGGTGGGCTCAGATTTCCTGGTGGGCCCCTAGTCTCAGATGTCCTGGTGGGCCCCAACAGTCCAGTCCAACACTGACTGCAATGTGTTTTCAAGCAATGCATGCGTATCTGTATGTTAATTTCTGGATGTTTTTATTCAAATGATTACAATTCACTGGAAAATGCAGGGGCGTAGCTACCAGGGGCCAAGAAGAAGCCCCATTTTGTGCTAAGGTTCCAAAACTAATAGTCTGTGTGCCAACTATTTTACCAGTGGTTATATACAAAGCATTTTACCAATGATTATTTGGTTTGCAGTGCCGATTTGTGTTTGTTGCATCAGGGCCCATAAGTCTGTAGCTATGCCACTGGGAAAACTCAAACAAATGATTAATAAAAGGATTATATGTATTTGGTTCGAAACCTGTGAATTTCGTTCTGTTTTCAGATTTTTGAAAAAGTTGAAAATTCTAAAATCTAAAAATGGACCTATAGGAGTCAATGGGAGATAAAAACCAAACATCCAGATTAAATTTAAGGCAAAATAACAGTAGTATGTCAATGTAAATGGCCTGGGAAATGGTCAGGGAAATGTATATATAACCAGACAAATTGAAAAAGCATGCTCAAGCTATTTTCAATGTACCGAATTGAATATTCAAGGGTTCGCAAATACATAATTTGGCTTCACGTATGTTACCAACTGTTTGGCATTGCAATCTATGCAATTTTGCACAATTGGAGTGGATGCAATTCACAAAATAAATGGTGATTGCTTGTGATCCGAAAATGGCTTGCAGTGCATGCAATGTGGCCAAACCCATTGACATGTGCTGTGATTCTCATGCAATTAAGGATCGTTAGCACACGAGAAAATGCATCAGTGTGGCCTCTTTAAAAGATAATAGAGATTTTGTTCGTTGTTTTTTAAAGATCAGGCTATACATTGTCCAGAGCATCCACTCTATATAAAGCAAAGCGACAATGTTCCGGAGTGAGGGGGTCAGGACAGCCAGTCAGGTTGGTGACAGACACTTGAAGGGCCAGTGACTCTGCTTCATAAAAGGGGCTAGTAATCACATCCTTAGCCAATGCTGTCAGCCCTGCATATAATTAGCCAGTGCCAGTTTATTAGCCAGTGTTACTCAGCCCTCCAATTCATTAGCCAGTGTTAGTCAGCCCTCCAATTCATTAGCCAGTGTTAGCCAGCCCTCCAGTTCATTAGCAAGTGTCTTCTGGTTCATTAGCCAGTGTTGTCAGCTCTCCAGTTCAGTGGCCACTTTTAAGGTTCGTACACACGTGCAATTGCGGGTCCCGAAGGCTGGACTTCCAGCAAGGAATTGGCTGAAGTTAAAGTAACTAAATCTCAGCGTGGGAGCTTCGGATCAATGTAAAATTTAAAAAAGTCTGCTTTTGTGGGGTAACATCATTACTTATTTTTTGGGTGGACATAGCCTTTAAGGTATAACCAGCTCATGACAATACACACACTACTGATGTAGGCTTGACGGATAACTCACCTTCTGTAGGATCATGGTTCTCCCAAAACAATTTTAATATTGTAGTATAACTTATCACTTGTGGGTCAAATACTATTCTGATAACCTCAGCATGCCCAGTAAGTCCTGTAAACAGGCCAACAGAAAAAAAATTATGTTCATAAATACATATTCGAACATCTAAACTCCTACATATGCTTGTTAATTCATTTGGCTTGAAGAGCCAAATTACTGTTTTTCTATTTCTTCTTCTTCAGCTTTGAACCTCATTTAAGTCATTTCTCCAGAGAGATCAGCTCTTGAGCAATTTTCTTTCTGTTTTAAAGGGGTTTATCTGTTTTTAAGGGGGTGCGTTAAGAAACAAAAGCGTTTAGAACAAGAAAGGATTTAAGAACATGACTGCTTTTTATCTTGCATGTATTGCAGTTTCTTTTGCATGTATTGCTATTTAGTATGGACAGTTTTGTTGGGGCCATGCAATGTGCATCCTGCCGCCAAGACCCTATATGCCGAACAGTGGGTTGTCTGCCTGGTGCTAGGGTTCGAAATGTGGTGGATCGTGTAGACAGATTATTGGGTGGGGCTGGGAGTGACCCGGCGGTCTTGGTTCACATTGGTACCAATGACAAAGTTAAAGGTGGAGGTGAGGTCCTTAAAAATGATTTCCAAGAATTAGGGGCCAAGTTAAAAGCAAGGACCTCAAGGGTAGTGATTTCAGAAATACTACCGCAGCCACGTGCTACACTAAGGAGGCAACGGGAGCTCAGGAGTATAAATGGCTAAGAGGGTGGTGTAAGGAGATGTGGTTTGGGTTTTTAGAGAACTGGGCTGACTTTTCTGTTGGCTACAGGCTCTTAGAGACGGATTGCATCTCAGTGATGATGGTGCAGCTGTTTTGGGGGAGAAGATGGCTAGGGGGTTGGAGGAGATGTTAAACTAGGTATGGGGGGAGGGTACATTAAACTACACAGGGGTGGATAGAGAAGTTAGGGATCAGGCGGCTAATAACACAACATAGGGAGGAGAAGGGGGAGCATAGAGGATAAGGAGGCATGTACGACCAAGTATGGAAGTAAATCAATTGATAATCTAAAATGTATGTTTACATGACAGAGTTAATAAGAAAGGAGGAGGAGTATGTATGTATGTTAAACAGGAATTGAAGCCAAATCTAAAAAATGGAATAGATGGGGACATAAACGATATGGCAGAAACAATATGGGTAGAGCTGTGTACAGGAAGCAGGAAGGTGGGTAAATTAATTGTTGGTGTATGTTATAAGCCGCCAAATGCCAGGGAGGAGGTGGCATCTCCATATGCAGTTGGCGAAGGCTGCTGGTATGGGTATGTTTTGGTTATGGGGGATTTTAACTACCCTGACATAGATTGGAGTAAGGGAACTGCCAGCACCTCAAAAGGTATAAAGTTCTTAAATTTCCTATATGAAGGCATTTTCTTTCACAGATGGTAGAAGTTCCTACTAGACAAATGCGTTGTTGGATCTAATGATATCTAATAACCCTGAGCTCATTTTCGAGATGAAGGTAATGGGAAGCTTAGGGAACAGTGACCATGGTATAGTGTCATTTAATATAGGTTGCAAACTCAGTGCACTGGGTTAACAAAAACTTTTAACTTTAGGAAAGCTTCATAAAAGTCTAAATTTGTACCTTTAGTGAACAAGTGTAAAAAAAGTAGGTCCTCTCCTGCATGGCTTAATGCTCAGGTAAAAAGGGAAATGGAAAAAAAGAAAAAGGCTTTTAACATTTTGAAATCAGAGGGACTGTTTCTTATCTTTTCAGATTCACTTTGATCTGGGGATGTGCCACTGGATTGGAAAAAAGCCAATGTATACCAATATTCAAAAGGTAGTCGTTCTCAGCCTGGTAACTATAGACCTGTAAGCCTAACAATCTGTTGTTGGGAAGGTGATGGAAACTTTGTTAAGGGATCATATCCTTGACTTTGTCTCCAGAGCTCATCTTATTAGTAGTAGTCAGCATGGATTTATGAGAAATAGATCATGCCAGACAAATTTAATTGGTTTTTATGAAGAAGTGAGTAAGAATTTGGATTCAGGCACAGCAGTGGATGTGGTTTACTTGTATGTATAAACTGAGGACTGTTGGCCTTGAAGAAAACATTTGTGCATGGATAGAGAATTAGTTATTGGATCGCAAGCAGAGTGGTGGTAAATGGAGCTACATCTATGTGGGCTAAAGTTCTAAGCGGAGTGCCTCAGGGTTCTGTACTGGGGCCGCTTCTGTTTAATCTGTTTATAAATGACTTAGAAGGAGGCATTGAGAGCAAGATCTCTTTGTTTGCTAATGACACTAAACTATGCAGAGCTTTGGAAACTTCAAATGATGTGCATGTGTTGCAAGCAGACTTAGATAAATTATCAAAATGGGCAGCAGAATGGCAGATGAGATTAAATGTTGATAAATTTAAGCTGATGCATTTGGGATTTAATAATCCCTGTGCCACCTACACCATAAATAACTGTGTTAAAGGGCATGTCCACCCCCAAAACTATATCCCCCCAAGCTACTGGCCCCACCATGTCTGTAGTTTAATCCTTACCTCACATCCCAGCTCCATAGGGTTCTCCGGTAGTGCCCCCCCAAAGTCCCAAAAACTGCCCACCAGGAGGCTAGCAGGTCCATATAGGACACTGCCTGCTTCCTGGCCTCAGGTAGATTTTTGCCATGCGTACTGCAGCTCTTCTCCCCCCTCCCTCTCCCTCCCTCTCCCACCCTCTCTCGATTCCCTCCCCCTAGCGTAAAATGCTTTATATATGGTATTCCCCAAGGGCTCCCAGCCCCAACCGCAATATTTGTACCTTTAGAAAGCTCCCCAAACTTTACTTACCTCTCCTCTTACCTCCGGCGAAGTGAGCTGCCGGCAGCCGCGTCCGTGATTGGCTGCCGCTCAGCCAATCACAGACGCGGCTGCCGGTCCCGCCCCTCTGCTTGCATTTTCTAGCAAGCAGAGGGCCGGGAGCGCGGCGGAGGAAAGAGGGGAGGTAAGTAGAGTTTGGGGGGCTTTTTAAAAAAATAAATTATGCGGTTGGGGCTGGGAGCCCATGGGGAATACCATATAAAAAAAAAAAAATTCGGGTGGACATGCTCTTTAAGAGCATCTGTAGTGGAAAAAGATTTGGGGGTTCTGGTAGATAACAGACTTAGCTGTAGCAAACAATGCCAGGTAGCAACGGTTAGAGCTAGCAAGATATTATCTTGTATAAAGAGAGGAATAGATTCAAGAGAGAAAGATATTATTCTCCCTCTTAACAAGGCACTGGTAAGGCCTCATTTGGAATATGCAGTGCAGTTTAGGAATCCCATATACAAAAGAGACATCTTGGAAATGTTAACAGTTCAGAGAAGGGCAACTAAATTAATAAGGGGAATGGAGGGGCTTGAATATGCAGGCAGATTAGACAAGTTAGGGCTGTTTACATTGGAGAAGCGACGTTTGCGTGGGGATATGATAACCTTATACAAATATATTAATGGACCATACAATGAACTCTCTGGTGCATTGTTCACTAATAGGTCATATCAGAGGACTCGTGGACATCCTTTAAGGTTAGAAGAAAAGAAGTTTCATCTTCAGGTTAGGAGAGGTTTCTTTACAGTGAGAACGGTGACACTGTGGAACTGTCTTCCAGCAGATGTGGTAATGGCAAGTTCATTAAATAGCTTTAAAAAAGGCCTGGATAAGTTTCTACACACACCAACTGATCTACTTATTCATTACGGTGGTAGACATACTTAAAGGGCAACTAAAGTTAAAAAAAACAATTTAGATTTATCTATACTAATAAAAGGCAAAGCCCTCACTCACTCACTCACTCACTCATCACTAATTCTCCAACTTGCCGTGGAGGCAGACGGCTTAAATTTGGCAGGCTCATTCATTGCACCTTACTTACAAAAGTTAAGCAGGTTTCGTTTCGAAAAGGCAAAGCCCTCACTCATCAATCATCACTAATTTCTCCAACTTGCCGTGGAGGCAGACGGCTTAAATTTGGCAGGCTCATCATTGCACCTTACTTACAAAAGTTAGCAGGTTTCGTTTCGAAAAGGCAAAGCCCTCACTCACTCACTCACTCACTCACTCACTCACTAATTCCCAACTGCCGTGGAGGCAGAGGTTAAATTTGGCAGGCTCATTCATTGCACCTTACTTACAAAAGTTAAGCAGTTTTCGTTTCGAAAAGGCAAGCCCTCACTCATCACTCACTCACTCATCACTAATCTCCCACTTGCCGTGGAGGCAGACGGCTTAAATTGGCAGGCTCATTCATTGCACCTTACTTACAAAAGTTCAGCAGGTTTTGTTTCGAAAAGCAAAGCCCTCACTCACTCACTCATCATCATCACCTCACTCACTCACTCATCACTAATTCTCAACTTGCCGTGGAGGCAGACGGCTTAAATTTGGCAGGCTCATTCATTGCACCTTACTTACAAAAGTTAAGCAGGTTTCGTTTCGAAAAGGCAAAGCCCCTCACTCACTCACTCACTCACTCATCACTAATTCTCCAACTTGCCGTGGAGGCAGACGGCTTAAATTTGGCAGGTCATTCATTGCCCTTACTTACAAAAGTTAAGCAGGTTTGTTTCGAAAAGGCAAAGCCCTCACTCACTCACTCATCACCTAATTCTCCAATTGCTGTGGAGGCAGACGGCTTAAATTTGGCAGGCTCATTCATTGCACCTTACTTACAAAAGTTAGCAGGTTTCGTTTTCGAAAAGGAAAGCCCTCACTCACTCACTCACTCAATCATCACTAATTCTCCAACTTGCCGTGGAGGCGAAGTTAAATTTGGCAGGCTCATTCATTGCACCTTACTTACAAAAGTTAAGCAGGTTTCGTTTCGAAAAGGCAAAGCCCTCACTCACTCACTCATCACTAACTTCTCCAACTTGCCGTGGAGGCAGACGGCTTAAATTTGGCAGGCTCATTCATTGCACTCTTACTACAAAAGTTCAGCAGGTTTCGTTTCGGAAAGGAAAAGCCCTCACTCACTCATCACTCACTCATCACCTCACTCACTCACTCATCACTTATTCTCCAACTTGCCGTGGAGGCAGAGGCTTAAATTTGGCAGGCTCATTCATTGCACCTTACTTACAAAAGTTAAGCAGTTTCGTTTCGAAAAGGCAAAGCCCTACTCACATCACTCATCACTCATCACTAATTCTCCATACTTGCAGTGGAGGCAGACGGCTTAAATTTGGCAGGCTCATTCATTGCACCTTACTACAAAAGTTCAGCAGGTTTGTTTCGAAAGGCAAAGCCCTCACTCACTCACTCACTCATCACCTCACTCATCACTCATCACTAATTCTCCAACTTGCCGTGGAGGCAGACGGCTTAAATTGGCAGGCTCATTCATTGCACCTTACTTACAAAAGTTAAGCAGGTTTCGTTTCGAAAAGGCAAAGCCCTCACCACTCACTCATCTCACTCCCTCACTCACTAACTCACTATCACTAATTCTCCAACTTGCCGTGGAGGCAGACGGCTTAATTTGGCAGGGTCATTCATTGCACCTACTTACAAAAGTTAAGCAGGTTTCGTTTCGAAAAGGCAAAGCCCTCACTCACTCACTCACTCACTCATCACTAATTCTCCAACTTGCCGTGGAGGCAGAGGCTTAATTTGGCAGGCTCATTCATTGCACCTTACTTACAAAAGGTAAGCAGGTTTCGTTTCGAAAAGGCAAAGCCCTCTCACCACTCACTCACTCATCCACTAATTCTCCAACTTGCCGTGAGGCAGACGGCTTAAATTTGGCAGGCTCATTCATTGCACTTACTTACAAAAGTTAAGCAGGTTTCGTTTCGAAAAGGCAAGCCCTCACTCACTCATCCACTCACTCATCACTCACTCACTCACTCATCACTAATTCTCCAACTTGCCGTGGAGGCAGAGGCTTAAATTTGGCAGGCTCATTCATTGCACCTTACTTACAAAAGTTAAGCAGGTTTCGTTTGAAAGGCAAAGCCCTCACCACTCCACTCACCATACCTCACTCACTCACTCATCACATTCTCCAACTTGCCGTGGAGGCAGACGGCTTAAATTTGCCGGCTCATTCATTGCACATTACTTACAAATGTAAGCAGGTTTCGTTCGAAAAGGCAAAGCCCTCACTCACTCACCTCACTCACTTACTCATCACTAATTCTCCAACTTGCCGTGGAGGCAGACGGCTTAAACTTGGCAGGCTCATTCATTGCACCTTACTTACAAAAGTTAAGCAGGTTTCGTTTCGAAAAGGCAAAGCCTCACTCTCACTCACTCACTCACACTCACTCACTCACTCATCACTCATCACTAATTCTCCAACTTGCGTGGAGGCAGACGGCTTAAATTGGCAGGCTCATTCATTGCACCTTACTTACAAAGTTCAGCAGGTTTCGTTTTCGAAATGAAAAGCCCTCACTCACTCACTCACTCATCACCTCACTCACTCACTCATCACTAATCTCCAACTTGCCGTGGAGGCAGGCGCTTAAATTTGGCAGGCTCATTCATTGCACCTTACTTACAAAAGTTAAGCAGGTTTTGTTTCGAAAAGGCAAAGCCCTCACTCACATTCACTCATCACTAATTCTCCAACTTGCCGTGGAGGCCGACGGCTTAAATTTGGCAGGCTCATTCATTGCACTTACTTACAAAAGTTCAGCAGGTTTCGTTTTCGAAAAGTAAAAGCCCTCACTCACTCCCCCACTCACTACTTACTCATCACTAATTCTCCAACTTGCCGTGGAGGCAGAGGCTTAAATTGGCAGGCTCATTCATTGCACCTTACTTACAAAAGTTAGCAGAGGTTTCGTTCAAAAGGCAAAGCCCTCACTCACTCACTCAACTCACTTACTCATCACTAATTCTCCAACTTGCCGTGGGGCAGAGGGCTTAAATTGGCAGGCTCATTCATTGCACCTTACTTACAAAAGTTAAGCAGGTTTCGTTTCGAAAAGGCAAAGCCCTCTCTACTCACTCACTCATCACCTCACTCACTCATCACTCATCACTAATCTCCAACTTGCCGTGGAGGCAGACGGCTTAAATTTGGCAGGCTTTCATTGCACCTTACTTACAAAAGTTAAGCAGGTTTCGTTTCGAAAAGGCAAAGCCCTCAGTCACTCACTCACCTCATCACCTCACTCATCACTCATCACTATTCTCCAACTTGCCGTGGAGGCAGACGGCTTAAATTTGGCAGGCTCATTCATTGCACCTTACTTACAAAAGTTAAGCAGGTTTCGTTTCGAAAAGGCAAAGCCCTCACTCACTCACTCATCACAAATTCTCCAACCTGCCGTGGAGGCAGACGGCTTAAATTTGGCAGGCTCATTCATTGCAACTTACTTACAAAAGTAGCAGGTTTCGTTTTCGAAAAGGAAAAGCCCTCACTCTCAACTCACTCACTCACTCATCACTAATTCTCCACTTGCGTGGAGGCAGACGGCTTAAATTGGCAAGTCATTCATTACACTTACTTACAAAAGTTAGCAGGTTTGTTTCGAAAAGGCAAAGCCCTCACTCACTCATCACTCATCACTCACTCACTCACTCATCCAATCTCCAACTTGCCGTGGAGGCAGACGGCTTAAATTTGGCAGGCTCATTCATTGCACCTTACTTACAAAAGTTAAGCAGGTTTCGTTTCGAAAAGGCAAAGCCCTCACTCACTCACTCATCACCTCACTCACTCATCACTAACTCACATCACTAATTCTCCAACTTGCGTGGAGGCAGACGGCTTAAATTTGGCAGGCTCTTCATGCACCTTACTTACAAAAGTTAAGCAGGTTTCGTTTCGAAAAGGCAAAGCCCTCACTCACTCACTCACTCATCATCACTAATTCTCAACTTGCCGTGGAGGCAGACGGCTTAATTTGGCAGGCTCATCATTGCACCTTACTTACAAAAGTTAAGCAGGTGTCTTCGAAAAGGCAAAGCCCTCACTCACTCACTCATCATCCACTAATTCTCCAACTTGCCGTGGAGGCAGACGGCTTAAATTTGGCAGGCTCATTCATTGCACCTTACTTACAAAAGTTAAGCAGGTTTCTTTCGAAAAGGCAAAGCCCCACCACTCACTCACTCATCACCTCACTCACTCACTCACTATCACTAATTCTCCACTTGCCGTGGAGGCAGAGGCTTAATTGGCAGGCTCATTCATTGCACCCTACTTAAAAAAGTTAAGCAGGTTTCGTTTCGAAAAGGCAAAGCCTTCACTCACTCACTCACTCACTCATCACCTCACTCACTCACTCATCACTAATCTCCAACTTGTCGTGGAGGCAGACGGCTTAAATTTGGCAGGCTCATTCATTGCAATTACTTACAAAAGTTAAGCAGGTTTCGTTTCAAAAGGCAAAGCCCTCACTCACTCACTCACTCAATTACTCATCACTAATTCTCAACTTGCCGTGGAGGCAGAGGGCTTAAATTGGCAGGCTATTCATTGCACCTTACTTACAAAAGTTAAGCAGGTTCGTTTCGAAAAGGCAAAGCCCTCACTCACTCACTCACTCACTCACATCACCTCACTCACTCACTCACTCATCACTAATTCTCCAACTTGCCGTGGAGGCAGACGTTAAATTTGGCAGGCTCATTCATTGCACCTTACTTACAAAAGTTAAGCAGTTTCGTTTCGAAAAGGCAAAGCCCTCACTCACTCACTCACTCCTAACTTCTCCTACTTGCCGTGGAGGCAGACGGCTTAAATTTGGCAGGCTCATTTATGCACCTTACTTACAAAAGTTAGCAGGTTTTTGTTCGAAAAGGCAAAGCCCTCACTCACTACTCACTCATCACTCATCACTCATCATCACTTATTCTCAACTTGCCGTGGAGGCAGACGGCTTAAATTTGGCAGGCTCATTCCTTGAACCTTACTTACAAAAGTTAAGCAGGTTTCGTTTTGAAAAGGCAAAGCCCCACTCACTCATCTCACTCACCTCACTCACTACTCACTCATCACTAATTCTCCAACTTGCGTGGAGGCAGACGGCTTAATTTGGCAGGCTTTCATTGCACCTTACTTACAAAAGTTAAGCAGGTTTCGTTTCGAAAAGGCAAAGCCCTTCACTCACTCTCACTCAATCACTCATCACTAATTCTCCAACTTGCCGTGGAGGCAGACGGCTTAAATTTGGCAGGCTCATTCATTGCACCTTACTTACAAAAGTTAAGCAGGTTTCGTTTTGAAAAGGCAAAGCCCTCACTCACTCACTCATCACCTCACTCCCTCACTCACTAACTCACTCATCACTAATTCTCCAACTTGCCGTGGAGGCAGACGGCTTAAATTTGGCAGGCTTATTCATTGCACCTTACTTACAAAAGTTAAGCAGGTTTCGTTTCAAAAAGGCAAAGCCCTTACTCACTCACTCACTCACTCACTCATCACTAATTCTCCAACTTGCCGTGGAGGCAGACGGCTTAAATTTGGCAGGCTCATTCATTGCACCTTACTTACAAAAGTTAAGCAGGTTTCGTTTCGAAAAGGCAAAGCCCTCACTCACTCACTCACTCATCACTAATTCTCCAACCTGCCGTGGAGGCAGACGGCTTAAATTTGGCAGGCTCATTCATTGCACCTTACTTACAAAAGTTAAGCAGGTTTCGTTTCGAAAAGGCAAAGCCATCACTCACTCACTCACTCATCACTAATCTCCAACTTGCCGTGGAGGCAGACGGCTTAAATTTGGCAGGCTTATTCATTGCACCTTACTACAAAAGTTAAGCAGGTTTCTTCGAAAAGGCAAAGCCCTCACTCACTCACTCACTATCACTCACTCACTCACTCACTCATCACTAATTCTCCAACTTGCCGTGGAGGCAGACGGCTTAAATTTGGCAGGCTCATTCATTGCACCTTATTACAAAAGTTAAGCAGGTTTCGTTTCGAAAAGGCAAAGCCCCTCACTCACTCACTCACATCATCACTAATTCTCCAACTTGCCGTGGAGGCAGACGGCTTAAATTTGGCAGGCTCATTCATTGCACCTTACTTACAAAAGTTAAGCAGGTTTCGTTTCGAAAAGGCAACCTCAAACCTCCCACTCTCACTCACTCATCACTAATTCTCCAACTTGCCGTGGAGGCAGACGGCTTAAATTTGGCAGGCTATTCATTGCACCTTACTTACAAAAGTTAAGCAGGTTTCGTTTCGAAAAGGCAAAGCCCTCACTCACTCACCCACTCATCACCCACTCATCACTCATCATAATTCTCCAACTTGCCGTGGAGGCCGACGGCTTAAATTTGGCAGGCTCATATCATTGCACCTTACTTACAAAAGTTAAGCAGTTTCGTTTCGAAAAGGCAAAGCCCTCACTCACTCACTCATCACTAATTCTCCACTTGCGTGGAGGCAGACGGCTTAAATTTGGCAGGCTCATTTATTACCCTTACTTACAAAAGTTAGCAGGTTTGTTTCGAAAAGGCAAAGCCCTCACTCACTCACCACTCATCACTCATCACCACTATCATATTCCAACTTGCCGTGGAGGCAGACGGCTTAAATTTGGCAGGCTCATTCATTGACCTTACTTACAAAAGTTAAGCAGGTTTCGTTTGAAAAGGCAAAGCCCTCACTCACTCACTCATCACCTCACTCCTCACTCACTCATCACACTAATTCTCCAACTTGCGTGGAGGCAGAGGCTTAAATTTGGCAGGCTATTCATTGCACCTTACTTACAAAAGTTAAGCAGGTTTCGTTTCGAAAAGGCAAAGCCCTTACTCACTCACTTACTCATCACTCACTCATCACTAATTCTCCAACTTGCCGTGGAGGCAGACGGCCTTAAATTTGCAGGCTCATTCTGCACCTTACTTACAAAAGTTAAGCAGGTTTCGTTTGAAAAGGCAAAGCCCTCACTCACTCACTCATCACCTCACCTCACTCACTCACTCATCACTAATCTCAACTTGCCGTGGAGGCAGACGGCTTAAATTTGGCAGGCTCATTCATTGCACCTTACTTACAAAAGTTAAGCAGGTTTGTTTCAAAAGGCAAAGCCCTCACTCACTCACTCACTCACTCACTCATACACTAATTCTCCAACTTGCCGTGGAGGCAGACGGCTTACTTTGGCAGGCTTTCATTGCACCTTACTTACAAAAGTTAAGCAGGTTTCGTTTCGAAAAGGCAAAGCCCTCATCACTCACTCACTCATCACTAATTCTCCAACTGCCGTGGAGGCAGACGGCTTAAATTTGGCAGGCTCATTCATTGCACCTTACTTACAAAAGTTAAGCAGGTTTCGTTTCGAAAAGGCAAAGCCCTCACTCACTCACTCACTCACTCATCAATAATTCTCCAACTTGCCGTGGAGGCAGACGGCTTAAATTTGGCAGGCTCATTCATTGCACCTTACTTACAAAAGTTTAAGCAGGTTTTTTCGAAAAGGCAAAGCCCTCACTCACTCACTCACTCATCACTCATCCACTCACTAATTCTCCAACTTGCCGTGGAGGCAGCGGCTTAAATTTGGCAGGCTCATTATTGCACCTTACTACAAAAGTTAAGCAGGTTTCGTTTCGAAAAGCAAAGCCTCACCACTCACTCACTCATCATCACCTCACTCACTCACTCATCACTATTCTCCAACTTGCGTGGAGGCAGACGGCTTAAATTTGGCAGGCCATTCATTGCACTTACTTACAAAAGTTAAGCAGGTTTCGTTTTCAAAAGGCAAAGCCCTAACTCACTCACTCACTCACTCACTCATCACTAATTCTCCAACTTGCCGTGGAGGCAGACGGCTTAAATTGGCAGGCTCATTCATTGCACCTTACTTAAAAGTTAAGCAGGTTTCGTTTCGAAAAGGCAAAGCCCTCACTCACTCATCACTCACTCATCACTCATCACTCATCACTAATTCCCAACTTGCCGTGGAGGCAGACGGCTTAAATTTGGCAGGCTCATCTGCACCTTACTTACAAAAGTTAACCAGGTTTCGTTTCGAAAAGGCAAAGCCCTCACTCACTCACTCATCACTAATTCTTCAACTTGCCGTGGAGGCAGACGGCTTAAATTTGGCAGGCTCATTCATTGCACCTTACTTACAAAAGTTAGCAGGTTTCGTTTCGAAAAGGAAAGCCCTCACTCACTCACCCACTCATCACCTCACTCACTCACTCATCACTAATTCTCCAACTTGCCGTGGAGGCAGACGGCTTAAATTTGGCAGGCTCATTCATTGCACCTTACTTACAAAAGTTAAGCAGGTTTTCGTTTCGAAAAGGCAAAGCCCTCACCTCACTCACTCATCACTAATTCTCCAACTTGCGTGGAGGCAGACGGCTTAAATTTGGCAGGCTCATTATTCACCTTACTTACAAAAGTTCAGCAGGTTTTGTTTCGAAAAGGCAAAGCCCTCACTCATCACTCATCATCACCTCATCACTCACTCATCACTATTCTCCAACTTGCCGTGGAGGCAGACGGCTTAAATTTGGCAGGCTCATTCATTGCACCTTACTTACAAAAGTTAAGCAGGTTTCGTTTGAAAAGGCAAAGCCCTCACCACTCATCATCACTCATCCCTCAATCACTAACTCATCACTAATTCTCCAACTTGCCGTGGAGGCAGACGGCTTAAATTTGGCAGGCTCATTCATTGCACCTTACTTACAAAAGTTAAGCAGGTTTCGTTTCGAAAAGGCAAAGCCCTACTCACTCACTCACTTCACTCACTCATACATAATCTCCAACTTGCCGTGGAGGCAGACGGCTTAAATTTGGCAGGCTCATTCATTGCACCTTACTTACAAAAGTTAAGCAGGTTTCGTTTCGAAAAGGCAAAGCCCTCACTCACTCACTCACTACTCACTCAATTCTCCAACCTGCCGTGGAGGCAGACGGCTTAAAATTTGGCAGGCTCATTCATTGCACCTTACTTACAAAAGTTAAGCAGGTTTCGTTTCGAAAAGGCAAAGCCTCACTCACTCACTCACTCACTCATCTCACTCACTCATCACTAATTCTCCAACTTGCCGTGGAGGCAGACGGCTTCTTAAATTGGCAGGCTCATTCATTGCACCTTACTTACAAAAGTTAAGCAGGTTTGTTTCGAAAAGGCAAAGCCCTCACTCACTCACTCATCCACTAATTCTCCAACTTGCCGTGGAGGCAGACGGCTTAAATTGGCAGGCTCATTCATTGCACCTTACTTACAAAAGTTAAGCAGGTTTCGTTTCGAAAAGGCAAAGCCCTCACTCACTCACTCAATCATCACCCTCACTCACTCACTCATCACTAATTCTCCAACTTGCCGTGGAGGCAGAGGCTTAAATTTGGCAGGCTCATTCATTGCACCTTACTTACAAAAGTTAAGCAGGTTTCGTTTCGAAAAGGCAAAGCCCTCACTCACTCACTCACTCACTCATCACTATATTCTCCACTTGCCGTGGAGGCAGACGGCTTAAATTTGGCAGGCTCATTCATTGCACCTTACTTACAAAAGTTAAGCAGGTTTTGTTTCGAAAAGGCAAAGCCCTCATCACTCACTCACTCATCACCTCACTCACTACTCATCACTAATTCTCCAACTTGCCGTGGAGGCAGACGGCTTAAATTTGGCAGGCTCATTCATTGCACCTTACTTACAAAAGTTAAGCAGGTTTCGTTTCGAAAAGGCAAAGCCCACTCACTCACTCTCACCTCACCCTCACTCACTAACTCACTCATCACTAATTCTCCAACTTGCCGTGGAGGCAGACGGCTTAAATTTGGCAGGCTATTCATTGCACCTTACTTACAAAAGTTAAGCAGGTTTCGTTTCACAAAAGGCCAAAGCCCTCACTCACTCACTCACTCATCACTAATTCTCCAACTTGCCGTGGAGGCAGACGGCTTAATTTGGCAGGCTCATTCATTGCACCTTACTTACAAAAGTTAAGCAGGTTTGTTTCGAAAAGGCAAAGCCACTCACTCACTCACTCACTCATCACTTAATTCTCCAACTTGCCGTGGAGGCAGACGGCTTAAAATTGGCAGCTCATTCATTGCACCTTACTTACAAAAGTTAAGCAGGTTTCGTTTCGAAAAGGCAAAGCCCTCACTCACTCACCACTCATCACTACTCACTACTCATCACTAATCCCAACTTGCCGTGGAGGCAGACGGCTTAATTTGGCAGGCTCATTCATTGCACCTTACTTACAAAAGTTAAGCAGGTTTCGTTTCGAAAAGGCAAAGCCCTCACTCACTCACTCATCACCTCACTCACTCACTCACTCACTCATCACTAATTCTCCAACTTGCCGTGGAGGCAGACGGCTTAAATTTGGCAGGCTCATTCATTGCACCTTACTTACAAAAGTTAAGCAGGTTTCGTTTCAAAAAGGCAAAGCCCTCACTCATCACTCACATCTCACTCATCACTAATTCTCCAACTTGCCGTGGAGGCAGACGGCTTAATTGGCAGGCTCATTCATTGCACCTTACTTACAAAAGTTAAGCAGGTTTGTTTCGAAAAGGTAAGCCCCTCACTCACTCACCTCACTCACACTACAATTTCTCCAACTTGCCGTGGAGGCAGACGGCTTAAATTTGGCAGGCTCATTCATTGCACCTTACTTACAAAAGTTAAGCAGGTTTCGTTTCGAAAAGGCAAAGCCCTCACTCACTCACTCACTAATTCTCCAACTTGCCGTGGAGGCAGACGGCTTAAATTTGGCAGGCTCATTCATTGCACCTTACTTACAAAAGTTAAGCAGGTTTTGTTTCGAAAAGGCAAAGCCCTCACTCACTCACTCACTCATCACCTCACTCACTCACTCATCACTAATTCTCCAACTTGCCGTGGAGGCAGACGGCTTAAATTTGGCAGGCTCATTCATTGCACCTTACTTACAAAAGTTAAGCAGGTTTCGTTTCGAAAAGGCAAAGCCCTCACTCACTCACTCACTCACTCACTCATCACTAATTCTCCAACTTGCCGTGGAGGCAGACGGCTTAAATTTGGCAGGTCATTCATTGCGCCTTACTTACAAAGTTAAGCAGGTTTGTTTCGAAAAGGCAAAGCCCTCACTCACTCACTCATCACTAATTCTCCAACTTGCCGTGGAGGAGGAGACGGCTTATAATTTGGCAGGCTCATTCATTGCACCTTACTTACAAAAGTTCAGCAGGTTTCGTTTTCGAAAAGGAAAAGCCCTCACTCACTCACTCACTCAACTCATCACTAATTCTCCAACTTGCCGTGGAGGCGAAGATTAAATTTGGCAGGCTCATTCATTGCACCTTACTTACAAAAGTTAAGCAGGTTCGTTTCGAAAAGGCAAAGCCCTCACTCACTCACTCATCACTATTCTCAACTTGCCGTGGAGGCAGACGGCTAAATTTGGCAGGCTCATTCATTGCACCTTACTACAAAAGTTCAGCAGGTTTGTTCGGAAAGGAAAAGCCCTCACTCACTCTCACTCACTCATCACCTCACTCACTCACTCATCACTTATTCTCCAACTTGCCGTGGAGGCAGATGGCTTAAATTTGGCAGGCTCATTCATTGCACCTTACTTACAAAAGTTAAGCAGTTTCGTTTCGAAAAGGCAAAGCCCTACTCATCACTCACTCACTCATCACTAATTCTCCATACTTGCCGTGGAGGCAGACGGCTTAAATTTGGCAGGCTCATTCATTGCACCTTACTTACAAAAGTTCAGCAGGTTTGTTTCGAAAGGCAAAGCCCTCACTCACTCACTCACTCATCACCTCACTCATCACTCATCACTAATTCTCCAACTTGCCGTGGAGGCAGACGGCTTAAATTTGGCAGGCTCATTCATTCACCTTACTTACAAAAGTTAAGCAGGTTTCGTTTCGAAAAGGCAAAGCCCTCACCACTCACTCACTCACCTCACTCACTAATCACTATCACTAATTCTCCAACTTGCCGTGGAGGCAGACGGCTTAATTTGGCAGGTCATTCATTGCACCTTACTTACAAAGTTAAGCAGGTTTCGTTTCGAAAAGGCAAGCCCTCACTCACTCACTCACTCACTCATCACTAATTCTCCAACTTGCCGTGGAGGCAGACGGCTTAATTTGGCAGGCTCATTCATTGCACCTTACTTACAAAAGTAGCAGGTTTCGTTTCGAAAAGGCAAAGCCCTCACCACTCACTCACTCATCCACTAATTCTCCAACTTGCCGTGAGGCAGACGGCTTAAATTTGGCAGGCTCATTCATTGCACTTACTTACAAAAGTTAAGCAGGTTTCGTTTCGAAAAGGCAAAGCCCTCACTCACTCTCCTCACTCATCACTCACTCACTCACTCATCACTAATTCTCCAACTTGCCGTGGAGGCAGAGGCTTAAATTTGGCAGGCTCATTCATTGCACCTTACTTACAAAAGTTAAGCAGGTTTCGTTTGAAAGGCAAAGCTTCACTCACTCACTCCACTCACCATCCTCACTCACTCACTCATCACATTCTCCAACTTGCCGTGGAGGCAGACGCTTAAATTTGCCAGGCTCATTCATTGCACATTACTTACAAAGTAAGCAGGTTTCGTTCGAAAAGGCAAAGCCCTCACTCACTCACCTCACTCACTTACTCATCACTAATTCTCCAACTTGCCGTGGAGGCAGACGGCTTAAACTTGGCAGGCTCATCATTGCACCTTACTTACAAAAGTTAAGCAGGTTTCGTTTCGAAAAGGCAAAGCCCACTCCTCACTCACTCACTCACACTCACTCACTCACTCTCACTCATCACTAATTCTCCAATTGCGTGGAGGCAGACGGCTTAAATTTGGCAGGCTCATTCATTGCACCTTACTTAAAAGTTCAGCAGGTTTCGTTTTCGAAATGAAAAGCCCTCACTCACTCACTCACTCATCACCTCACTCACTCACTCTCACTAATCTCCAACTTGCCGTGGAGGCAGGCGCTTAAATTTGGCAGGCTCATTCATTGCACCTTACTTACAAAAGTTAAGCAGGTTTTGTTTCGAAAAGGCAAAGCCCTCACTCACATTCACTCATCACTAATTCTCCAACTTGCCGTGGAGGCACGACGGCTTAAATTTGGCAGGCTCATTCATTGCACTTACTTACAAAAGTTCAGCAGGTTTCGTTTTCGAAAAGAAAAGCCCTCACTCACTCCCCACTCACTACTTACTCATCACTAATTCTCCAACTTGCCGTGGAGGCAGAGGCTTAAATTGGCAGGCTCATTCATTGCACCTTACTTACAAAAGTTATGCAGGTTTCGTTCAAAAAGGCAAAGCCCTCACTCACTCACTCACTCACTTACTCATCACTAATTCTCCAACTTGCCGTGGTGGAGCAGAGGGCTTAAACTTGGCAGGCTCTTCATTGCACCTTACTTACAAAAGTTAAGCAGGTTTCGTTTCGAAAAGGCAAAGCCCTCATCTACTCACTCACTCATCACCTCACTCACTCATCACTCATCACTAATCTCCAACTTGCCGTGGAGGCAGACGGCTTAAATTTGGCAGGCTCCTTCATTGCACCTTACTTACAAAAGTTAAGCAGGTTTCGTTTCGAAAAGGCAAAGCCCTCAGTCACTCACTCACCTCATCACCTCACTCACTCACTCATCACTATTCTCCAACTTGCCGTGGAGGCAGACGGCTTAAATTTGGCAGGCTCATTCATTGCACCTTACTTACAAAAGTTAAGCAGGTTTCGTTTCGAAAAGGCAAAGCCCTCACTCACTCACTTCATCACAATTCTCCAACCTGCCGTGGAGGCAGACGGCTTAAATTTGGCAGGCTCATTCATTGCAACTACTTACAAAAGTTCAGCAGGTTTCGTTTCGAAAAGGAAAAGCCCTACTCACTCACTCACTCACTCATCACTAATTCTCCACTTGCGTGGAGGCAGACGGCCTTAAATTGGCAAGTCATTCATTACACCTTACTTACAAAAGTTAGCAGGTTTGTTTCGAAAAGGCAAAGCCCTCACTCACTCATCACTCATCACTCACTCACTCACTCATCCAATCTCCAACTTGCCGTGGAGGCAGACGGCTTAAATTTGGCAGGCTCATTCATTGCACCTTACTTACAAAGTTAAGCAGGTTTCGTTTCGAAAAGGCAAAGCCCTCACTCACTCACTCATCACCTCACTCCCTCACTCACTAACTCACATCACTAATTCTCCAACTTGCCGTGGAGGCAGACGGTTAAATTTGGCAGGCTTCTTCATGCACCTTACTTACAAAAGTTAAGAGGTTTCGTTTCGAAAAGGCAAAGCCCTCACTCACTCACTCACTCGATCATCACTAATTCTCAACTTGCCGTGGAGGCAGACGGCTTACATTTGGCAGGCTCATTCATTGCACCTTACTTACAAAAGTTAAGCAGGGTCTTCGAAAAGGCAAAAGCCCTCACTCACTCACTCACTCATCACTAATTCTCCAACTTGCCGTGGAGGCAGACGGCTTAAATTTGGCAGGCTCATTCATTGCACCTTACTTACAAAAGTTAAGCAGGTTTCTTTCGAAAAGGCAAAGCCCTCACCACTCACTCACTCATCACCTCACTCACTCACTCACTATCACTAATTCTCCACTTGCCGTGGAGGCAGATGGCTTAAATTTGGCAGGCTCATTCATTGCACCCTACTTAAAAAGTTAAGCAGGTTTCGTTTCGAAAGGCAAAGCCTTCACTCACTCACTCACTCACTCATCACCTCACTCACTCACTCATCACTAATTCTCCAACTTGTCGTGGAGGCAGACGGCTTAAATTTGCCAGGCTCATTCATTGCACATTACTTACAAAAGTTAAGCAGGTTTCGTTTCAAAAAGGCAAAGCCCTCACTCACTCACTCACTCACTTACTCATCACTAATTCTCAACTGCCGTGGAGGCAGAGGGCTTAATTGGCAGGCTCATTCAATGCACCTTACTTACAAAAGTTAGCAGGTCGTTTCGAAAAGGCAAAGCCCTCACTCACTCACTCACTCACTCACATCACCTCACTCACTCACTCACTCATCACTAATTCTCCAACTTGCCGTGGAGGCAGACGGCTTAAATTTGGCAGGCTCATTCATTGCACCTTACTTACAAAAGTTAAGCAGTTTTCGTTTCGAAAAGGCAAAGCCCTCACTCACTCACTCATCACTAATTCTCCTACTTGCAGTGGAGGCAGACGGCTTAAATTTGGCAGGCTCATTTATTACACCTTACTTACAAAAGTTAGCAGGTTTTTTTCGAAAAGGCAAAGCCCTCACTCACTACTCACTCATCACCTCATTCACTCATCATCACTTATTCTCCAACTTGCCGTGGAGGCAGACGGCTTAAATTTGCAGGCTCATTCCTTGAACCTTACTTACAAAAGTTAAGCAGGTTTCGTTTTGAAAAGGCAAAGCCCTCACTCCACTCATCATCACTCACCCTCACTCACTAACTCACTCATCACTAATTCTCCAACTTGCAGTGGAGGCAGACGGCTTAATTTGGCAGGCTATATCATTGCACCTTACTTACAAAAGTTAAGCAGGTTTCGTTTCAAAAAGGCAAAGCCCTTAATCACTCACTTCTCACTCAATCACTCATCATAATTTCCAACTTGGCGTGGAGGCAGACGGCTTAAATTTGGCAGGCTCATTCATTGCACCTTACTTACAAAAGTTAAGCAGGTTTCGTTTGAAAAGGCAAAGCCTCACTCACTCACTCATCACCTCACTCCCTCACTCACTCACTCACTCATCACTAATTCTCCAACTTGCCGTGGAGGCAGACGGCTTAAATTTGGCAGGCTTATTCATTGCACCTTACTTACAAAAGTTAAGCAGGTTTCGTTTCAAAAGGCAAAGCCCTACTCACTCACTCACTCACATCACTCATCACTAATTCTCCAACTTGCCGTGGAGGCAGACGGCTTAAATTTGGCAGGCTCATTCATTGCACCTTACTTACAAAAGTTAAGCAGGTTTCGTTTCGAAAAGGCAAAGCCCTCACTCACTCACTCACTCATCACTAATTCTCCAACCTGCCTGTGGAGGCAGACGGCTTAAATTTGGCAGGCTCATTCATTGCACTTACTTACAAAAGTTAAGCAGGTTTCGTTCGAAAAGGCAAAGCCCTCACTCACTCACTCACTCATCACTAATTCTCCAACTTGCCGTGGAGGCAGACGGCTTAAATTTGGCAGGCTATTCATTGCACCTTACTACAAAAGTTAAGCAGGTTCATTCGAAAAGGCAAAGCCCTCACTCACTCACTCACTATCACTCACTCACTCACTCACTCATCACTAATTCTCCAACTGCCGTGGAGGCAGACGGCTTAAATTTGGCAGGCTCATTATTGCACCTTATTACAAAAGTTAAGCAGGTTTCGTTTCGAAAAGGCAAAGCCCCTCACTCACTCACTCACATCATCACTAATTCTCCAACTTGCCGTGGAGGCAGACGGCTTAAATTTGGCAGGCTCATTCATTGCACCTTACTTACAAAAGTTAAGCAGGTTTCGTTTCGAAAAGGCCAAAGCCTCCCACTCCACTCACTCATCACTAATTCTCCAACTTGCCGTGGAGGCAGACGGCTTAAATTGGCAGGCTCATTCATTGCACCTTACTTACAAAAGTTCAGCAGGTTTCGTTTTCGAAAAGGAAAAGCCCTCACTCACTCACCCACTCATCACCTCACTCATCACTCATCACTAATTCTCCAACTTGCCGTGGAGGCAGAGGCTTAAATTTGGCAGGCTCTATCATTGCACCTACTTACAAAAGTTAAGCAGTTTTCGTTTCGAAAAGGCAAAGCCCTCACTCACTCACTCATCACTAATTATCCTACTTGCAGTGGAGGCAGACGGCTTAAATTTGGCAGGCTCATTTATTACACCTTACTTACAAAAGTTCAGCAGGTTTTGTTTCGAAAAGGCAAAGCCCTCACTCACTCACTCACTCATCACCTCCATCACCACTCATCATTATTCTCCAACTTGCCGTGGAGGCAGACGGCTTAAATTTGGCAGGTATTCATTGAACCTTACTTACAAAAGTTAAGCAGGTTTCGTTTGAAAAGGCAAAGCCCTCACTCACTCACTCATCACCTCACTCCTCACTCACTAACCTCATCACTAATTCTCCAACTTGCGTGGAGGCAGAGGCTTAAATTTGGCAGGCTTATTCATTGCACCTTACTTACAAAAGTTAAGCAGGTTTCGTTTCAAAAAGGCAAAGCCCTTACTCACTCACTTACTCACTCACTCACTCATCACTAATTCTCCAACTTGCCGTGGAGGCAGACGGCTTAAATTTGGCAGGCTCATTCTGCACCTTACTTACAAAAGTTAAGCAGGTTTCGTTTGAAAAGGCAAAGCCCTCACTCACTCACTCATCACCTCACCCTCACTCACTAACATCATCACTAATCTCCAACTTGCCGTGGAGGCAGACGGCTTAAATTTGGCAGGCTATTCATTGCACCTTACTTACAAAAGTTAAGCAGGTTTGTTTCAAAAAGGCAAGCCCTACTCACTCACTCACTCACTCACTCATCACTAATTCTCAACTTGCCGTGGAGGCAGACGGCTTACTTTGGCAGGCTATTCATTGCACCTTACTTACAAAAGTTAGCAGGTTTCGTTTCGAAAAGGCAAAGCCCTCACTCACTCACTCACTCATCTACTAATTCTCCAACTGCCGTGGAGGCAGACGGCTTAAATTTGGCAGGCTCATTCATTGCACCTTACTTACAAAAGTTAAGCAGGTTTCGTTTCGAAAAGGCAAAGCCCTCACTCACTCACTCACTCACTCACATAATTCTCCAACTTGCCGTGGAGGCAGACGGCTTAAATTTGGCAGGCTCATTCATTGCACCTTACTTACAAAAGTTAAGCAGGTTTTTTCGAAAAGGCAAAGCCCTCACTCACTCACTCACTCATCACCTCATCACTCACTCACATCACTAATTCTCCAACTTGCCGTGGAGGCAGGATGGCTTAAATTTGGCAGGCTCATTCATTGCACCTTACTTACAAAAGTTAAGCAGGTTTCGTTTCGAAAAAAGCAAAGCCTCACCACTCACTCACTCACTCATCACCTCACTCACTCACTCATCACTAATTCTCCAACTTGTGTGGAGGCAGACGGCTTAAATTTGGCCAGGCCTTCATTGCACATTACTTACAAAAGTTAAGCAGGTTTCGTTTCAAAAAGGCAAAGCCCTCACTCACTCACTCACTCACTTACTCATCACTAATTCTCCAACTTGCCGTGGAGGCAGAGGGCTTAAACTTGGCAGGCTCATTCATTGCACCTTACTTACAAAAGTTAAGCAGGTTTCGTTTCGAAAAGGCAAAGCCCTCACTCACTCACTCACTCACTCATCACCTCACTCACTCATCACTAATTCTCCAACTTGCCGTGGAGGCAGACGGCTTAAATTTGGCAGGCTCATTCATTGCACCTTACTTACAAAAGTTAACCAGGTTTCGTTTCGAAAAGGCAAAGGCCTCACTCACTCACTCATCACTAATTCTTCAACTTGCCGTGGAGGCAGACGGCTTAAATTTGGCAGGCTCATTCATTGCACCTTACTTACAAAAGTTCAGCAGGTTTCGTTTTCGAAAAGGAAAAGCCCTCACTCACTCACCCACTCATCACCTCACTCACTCACTCATCACTAATTCTCCAACTTGCCGTGGAGGCAGATGGCTTAAATTTGGCAGGCTCATTCATTGCACCTTACTTACAAAAGTTAAGCAGTTTTCGTTTCGAAAAGGCAAAGCCCTCACTCACTCACTCATCACTAATTCTCCTACTTGCAGTGGAGGCAGACGGTTAAATTTGGCAGGCTCATTTTTATACACCTTACTTACAAAAGTTCAGCAGGTTTTGTTTCGAAAAGGCAAAGCCCTCACTCATCACTCATCATCACCTTCACTCACTCATCACTTATTCTCCAACTTGCCGTGGAGGCAGACGGCTTAAATTTGGCAGGCTCATTCATTGCACCTACTTACAAAAGTTAAGCAGGTTTCGTTTTGAAAAGGCAAAGCCCTCACCACTCAATCATCACCTCACTCCCTCACTCACTAACTCAATCATCATAATTCTCCAACTTGCCGTGGAGGCAGACGGCTTAAATTGGCAGGTTATTCATTGCACCTTACTTACAAAAGTTAAGCAGGTTTCGTTTCAAAAAGGCAAAGCCCTACTCACTCACTCACTCACTCACTCATACATATCTCCAACTTGCCGTGGAGGCAGACGGCTTAAATTTGGCAGGCTCATTCATTGCACCTTACTTACAAAAGTTAAGCAGGTTTCGTTTCGAAAAGGCAAAGCCCTCACTCACTCACTCACTCATCACTAATTCTCCAACTTGCCGTGGAGGCAGACGGCTTAAATTTGGCAGGCTCATTCATTGCACCTTACTTACAAAAGTTAAGCAGGTTTCGTTTCGAAAAGGCAAAGCCTCACTCACTCACTCACTCACCTCACTCCTCACTCACTCATCACTAATTCTCCAACTTGCCGTGGAGGCAGACGGCCTTAAATTTGGCAGGCTCATTCATGCACCTTACTTACAAAAGTTAAGCAGGTTTCGTTTCGAAAAGGCAAAGCCCTCACTCACTCACTCATCACTAATTCTCCAACTTGCCGTGGAGGCAGACGGCTTAAATTTGGCAGGCTCATTCATTGCACCTTACTTACAAAAGTTCAGCAGGTTTCGTTTTCGAAAAGGAAAAGCCCTCACCACTCACCATCATCACCTCACTCACTCACTCATCACTAATTCTCCAACTTGCCGTGGAGGCAGATGGCTTAAATTTGGCAGGCTCATTCATTGCACCTTACTTACAAAAGTTAAGCAGTTTTCGTTTCGAAAAGGCAAAGCCCTCACTCACTCACTCACTCACTCATCACTAATTCTCCTACTTGCAGTGGAGGCAGACGGCTTAAATTTGGCAGGCTCATTCATTGCACCTTACTTACAAAAGTTCAGCAGGTTTTGTTTCGAAAAGGCAAAGCCCTCACTCACTCACTCACTCATCACCTCACTCACTCACTCATCACTAATTCTCCAACTTGCCGTGGAGGCAGACGGCTTAAATTTGGCAGGCTCATTCATTGCACCTTACTTACAAAAGTTAAGCAGGTTTCGTTTCGAAAAGGCAAAGCCTCACTCACTCACTCTCACCTCACTCCTCACTCACTAACTCACTCATCACTAATTCTCCAACTGCCGTGGAGGCAGACGGCTTAAATTTGGCAGGCTTATTCATTGCACCTTACTTACAAAAGTTAAGCAGGTTTCGTTTCAAAAAGCAAAGCCTCATCACTCACTCACTCATCACTAATTCTCCAACTTGCCGTGGAGGCAGACGGCTTACATTTGCAGGCTCATTCATTGCACCTTACTTACAAAAGTTAAGCAGGTTTGTTTCGAAAAGGCAAAGCCCTCACTCACTCACTCACTCATCACTAATTCTCCAACTTGCCGTGGAGGCAGACGGCTTAAAATTGGCAAGCTCATTCATTGCACCTTACTTACAAAAGTTAAGCAGGTTTCGTTTCGAAAAGGCAAAGCCCTCACTCACTCCACCACTCATCACTACTCACTACTCATCACTAATCTCCAACTTGCCGTGGAGGCAGACGGCTTAATTTGGCAGGCTCATTCATTGCACCTTACTTACAAAAGTTAAGCAGGTTTCGTTTCGAAAAGGCAAAGCCCTCACTCACTCACTCATCACCTCACTCCCTCACTCACTAACTCACTCATCACTAATTCTCCAACTTGCCGTGGAGGCAGACGGCTTAAATTTGGCAGGCTTATTCATTGCACCTTACTTACAAAAGTTAAGCAGGTTTCGTTTCAAAAAGGCAAAGCCCTCACTCACTCACTCACTCATCACTAATTCTCCAACTTGCCGTGGAGGCAGACGGCTTACATTTGGCAGGCTCATTCATTGCACCTTACTTACAAAAGTTAAGCAGGTTTCGTTTCGAAAAGGTAAAGCCCCTCACTCACTCACCTCACTCACATAATTCTCCAACTTGCCGTGGAGGCAGACGGCTTAAACTTGGCAGGCTCATTCATTGCACCTTACTTACAAAAGTTAAGCAGGTTTCGTTTCGAAAAGGCAAAGCCCTCACTCACTCACTCACTCACTCACTCATCACCTCACTCACTCACTCACTCATCACTAATTCTCCAACTTGCCGTGGAGGCAGATGGCTTAAATTTGGCAGGCTCATTCATTGCACCTTACTTACAAAAGTTAAGCAGGTTTCGTTTCGAAAAGGCAAAGCCTTCACTCACTCACTCACTCACTCACTCATCACCTCACTCACTCACTCATCACTAATTCTCCAACTTGTCGTGGAGGCAGACGGCTTAAATTTGCCAGGCTCATTCATTGCACATTACTTACAAAAGTTAAGCAGGTTTGTTTCGAAAAGGCAAAGCCCTCCACTCACTCACTCACTCTCACTCATCACCTAATTCTCCAACTTGCCGTGGAGGCAGACGGCTTAAATGGCAGGCTCATTCATTGCACCTTACTTACAAAAGTTAAGCAGGTTTCGTTTCAGAAAAGGCAAAGCCCTCACTCACTCACTCACCACTCACTCATCACCTCACTCACTCACTACTCATATAATTCTCCCACTTGCCGTGGAGGCAGACGGCTTAAATTTGGCAGGCTCATTCATTGCACCTTACTTACAAAAGTTAAGCAGGTTTCGTTTCAAAAAGGCAAAGCCCTCACTCACTCACTCACTCATCCCCTCACTCACTCACTCACTCACTCATCACTAATTCTCCAACTTGCCGTGGAGGCAGACGGCTTAAATTTGGCAGGCTCATTCATTGCACCTTACTTACAAAAGTTAAGCAGGTTTAGTTTCGAAATTCCACCTGTAACGGTGAGTATCTAACATTGCACCTGTAACGGTGAGTATCTGACATTGCAGACTGGTTGGTCCGATTTCAACCAAAATTTGTATGCATATACTCCTTTACCAGTAAAAGGTTAACAAAATATTTTTTTTAGGGTGGGGGTGAATGGGGGGGAATAGAATTTTGAACTTCTGCACACTAACGGCTGGACCGATTTTTACCAAAATTTTAGGGTGTGTGTGGGGACTGTGGGGACTGGCTGAGGTGTAAGGGGAAGGGTTTGGAGGGTGGACAGAGAGGAATAGTGGGGGGTATTGGGGGCGGACGGGGAGGGGTGGTGGGGGTTATTTTCTCCACTGTCACATCTCCGATTACATGCTGTCCTAGCATCAACATTGCCAGAAGGGAACGCTCATCCGAACACCCAAGAGGGGGGGGGGAATAGAATTTTGAACTCCTGCACACTGATGGCTGGACCGATTTTAACCAAAATTTCAGGGTGTGTGCAGGGAATGGCTGAGGTGTAAGGGGAAGGGTTTGGAGGGTGGACAGAGAGGAATAGTGGGGGGTATTGGGGGCGGATGGGGAGGGGTGGTGGGGGTTATTTTCTCCACTGTCACATCCCCAATTACATGCTGTCCTATCATCAACATTGCCAGAAGAACGCTCATCCGAACACCCAAGAGCATCCGTTACAATTAACAGCGAAACATAACAGATTTTTCTGTTGTTGTAATTATAATTACAGCAATCTTGATACATTATTGCTTTCTTACTAAAAAGGTTATTCCAATACATCTCCGCTGCGAATCGTGGGTATTTTGCTAGTCCTCAATAAAAGATAGTTTTATTGTTTGCACAAAAAAGACATACCCCCTCAACCAGACCCAGGTACACACACCTACTGATCTACTTATCCATTGCTGTGGCAGCCATACTTAAAGGGTAACAAAAGTAAAAAAAAATTTGATCAATAATAAAAGACATTTCCGTGGCAGCATACTTAAAGGGTAACTATAGTCAAAAAACAAGTTTTGACCAATCATCAAAAAAGTTAATTTTTTAAACCTGCAACCTGACACAGGTACACACACTTAACTGACCTACCATTTCATTTTAATGGCAGCAATATTTAAAGGGTAACTATAGTAAAAAAAAAATTTTTGACTAATCATCAACATCAATACATTTTAAACCTGTACCTTCTTCTTTGCACTGTGTCTCTACCGGTAGTCATGAGTAAGGGGAACCCCCACGATGCTTAATGACTGAAAGACTATACTGCACTATTTGACTACATTAATATACTTGATTTGATATTTATGTATATATTAAACTACTGTGGTGAAGGTATGGAGTGGTTTTAAAAGTTTTTATATTGCTGTCCCTGTTGGAATTAAAGGATTTTTAATATATTTTGCACATATATGATATCCACTGTGTTTTGTTTAACAGAGTGCTGATGACTAGCTCCTATTTTCTCTCTTTATTTGTCTACGAGTGCACACATTGACTGTCCTACCCATTCATTCATGTGACAGCCATATTTAATGGGTAACTAAAAAACAACAATGTCCTTATCATTGCCATTATTGAGTTTTAAAATCTGCAGCACAAAAACACACATTCCCTTCCAAAATGCAGTCTTTCAAGCCAAATTCAAAATTTATACTTAAACTTTCCCTTTCAAGTTTTGTTCTTGCTTTTGCAATAAATGCTGGTAGTTTTAAGAGCCCATCTTCTTAGAAAAAGGGGAAAGAGGAGAGAAATGTGGGGCATACCCCAGAACACGACAGTTCAAGGAAAAAAAACACACATAAAAAGGGGACATTTACACGTTTTTCTATAATTGCCCATTTATGACTCCAAATTGACCAATACCGACACCACTAAGCGATTGTTAAGAATTATAATAGTATAGGAGCTACAAAATGACCATTCTCTGTGTAGGGCTGTCGCCCCCATGAAGCAGGATGAGAGTCCTGCTCATGGAGCAGTGTCCCAGCTCAATACAAGTCAATGGCAGTGCGCTCCAAATCACGGTAGAGTGCCATTATTGACTTCTTTTATATGAGGAGCAGCACCAAAATAAATCAGCAAATTATATTCAGGTTCCATCTGAATTAGTAAGATTTGAAAGAGCCTGGAGGCAATAAAACATGCATGTACAGTCTCCAGTACAAAAGACAATTTAGCAAATACAATATTTAAAGGGAAACCGGGGTCTCCAAAAAATTTAGTACTAAATAAAAAGCCTTTCATTGTACCTTAAAATGAACCCTAATTCATATCTCTAGGTAAAACCAGTGAGATGTCATTGCTGAAAAGGTTTAGCAGTATAACTTCCTGAGCATTTACTGCTTGAACACTTCCTATTTTCATCAGTTTGTACTCAAGTGATCAGCCTCTGCCTGCATTAATAGTCCCTGTCCCCCCCTCCCAACTAGAGACTTGTTAGAAAACTTGGAGTGCTTGCTTTAGATGCAAAGTATAACAAAACAATCCATGCTCATTAGCCCCTATTGTATAACTTTTTTCCAACAGGTGATATTCGCTGGTCTAGCTGGAATACATCTAGATTGTACCTTTGCATGTGCTAGCACTGAAAATAGGATTTGTGAATACAGTGGTGTAACTAGGAATCACTGGGCCCACTAGCAAAGTTATGATGGGGTCCCTATCTATGCTTCATCCAAGTTGGAGATCCCTTGGTTCCCGGACCCTCTGTGGTTGCTCCCCCGGTAGTTGCTCCCCTGTGTCAATATTGAATAGTGTAGATTGCAGAAGTAGATCGCAGTGAAAAAAATATAGTCTTACCTGTGCAGACCTCTTTATAAGTGGGGTTAGGGGTATATCCTCCTGCAAAGCCCACCTGGGTGGAATAGACCCCATGCTGTTGCCAGAACAAGCGCTCTGCACCCCAGAAGCAGCCCATTCCTAAAAAACATCCATCTACATATTAAAAAAACTCTTCCTTTTTTTAATACATACTTTTTTTATACATGCTGTAAACTGGCCGTTGAAGGTTTAGAGCAAATCTTACAAGACATCTTGACGACTGCCTGGCTATGGCTAAAATGCAAAGACATCTGTTATAATTAAAGTTCAGGTTTGACCAAAATCCTGATGAGTGTTACGCAATTCTTTTTTATATATTAATATAAAATTATTTATAAATTCACAAGAATTTGCACAGTATAAGTAGCAAAATGATGTGAATAATTTAGTGCTGTCTCACACATACAGAGATTATTACAGGGTGAAGTGCTGTACAGGCACAATGGGTGGAAAGTGTTAAAGTTTTGGATTTTGGGGTAAATGCAGGTCTTGACGTACTGTTTTATAGAAATATCACCCTTTTTTAAAGGGTATGTCCACCCTTAAAATTAGTTTTTAATATGATGTTCCCCCATGTCTGCCAGCCCCAACCGCATATATTTTATTTTCCAAAAACCCCCCAAACTCTTACTTACCTCCCCTCGTTCCTCTGCCGCACTGCCGGCCCTCTGCTTGCGAGAATGCAAGCAGAGGGGCGAGACCGGCAGTCGCGTCTGTGATTGGCTGAGCGGCAGCCAATCACGGACGCGACTGCCGGTCATTTAGTGCAGCGGAGGAAAGAGGAGAGGTAAGTAAGAGTTTGGGGAGATTTTGGAAAATAAAAAATATGCGGTTGGGGCTGGCAGACATGGGGGAACAACATATTAAGGGGGTTTTATGCTAGGGGGAGGGATAGTAGAACGGGAATGAGAGGGAGGGAGAGGGCGGGGGATCGCGGGGGGAGAAGGGCTGCAGTACGCATGACAAATATCTACCGGAGGCAAGGTAGCAGGCAGAGCCCTGCTATCCTCCTGGTGGTTAGTTTTGGGACTTTGGGGGGGGGTCTACAGGAGAACCCTATGGAGCTGGGATGTGAGGTAAGGATTACACTACACTACATGGTGGGGCCATTACTGGGGGGGATTATAGTTTTGGGGGTGGACATGCCCTTTAAATGATACTATCCAAATGTAATGCCTTGGACCTGTCCACTCAGAAATTTTGAAGATCTGCAGAAGCCAGATTGAAATGTACTTAGATTAGCTGACAAAGAACATAAGTTATGTCAGTTATGAGGCTCGGTCTGTGAACAAAAGTGATCATATGCAAGTGATTGGCAGAGAAGGTACAACACTTTTGGCTGGGCAAAATTAAGTGAGAAATAAAAAAAGAGAATGAATGGAGAGGTATGAAATTAACCTGTGAAGCTTAACCCTTTATTGGTGTTGTTCTGAGGCTTTAGTTGTCCCTTAATGTTAGCTCGATTTAACGTTTAATCTGACATTAACATTTAACTCCTACCAGAGTGCTGGTTCTACTGGCTGACATTTCCATGATGGTTCCCAGCTGGATCATGGTTTGACAATGATATTTAAATCAATAGTTTTCGATCGTATTTTTGAGGGGCATTGACTGTTCAAGGTTATTTTCAATGGTTATCGAAAATAACTTTGTACATTCGATAACCCTTGAAAATACGTTCCTAACCCTCAAAAGTTAGTTGTGTTTTCGGATTTTCAGATCTTTGGGTTTTTCCTGAGTTCTGTAAATCCAAAAACGGAACAAGTTTTGGCCATCTCTACTCAAAAAGGTAAACTTTCAATTTCAGCAAAACTTTCAAATGCCCTCGCACCCTGGGTACATTCTTTATCAGCAGTAGTACTTATGGAAAGATTTCCCTTGCTGATCTTGTAAATTTTTGGCTTTGGTTTCTTATTGCGATCTGGCCAATGGTAAGATGTGCTTCTTGCACAGCACGTCTTCCCATTCAACATGTCACTGACAGTCTGCAAGGTTTTAAAGGTCCCAAAGCTGGATTTAACTCTCCTTTGCGTCAAGGTGGCTAGAATCATAAATAGCCCCATGTATTATTTTATAGCCTGTGCTATACATGTTGGTTCAACTGTAAAGGTGGCCATACATCAGTGCAATAATACTTACCCGACCAAGCGCTCATGCGACGTTCATCTATCCTGCCGGAAACCGTCTCTCCCGATCTTATATTCGACCGAAATTCGATGCAAAATCCCATTTTACGATCGCATGTCGGTCGAATATAAGATCGGGAGAGGCGGCTCCGGCAGGATTGCAGGAACGTCGCATGAACGCTCGGTCGAGTAAGTATTATCGCACCGATGTATGGCCACCTTTACAGTTGAACCAACATGTATAGCACAGGCTATAAAATAAGTAATTTTCATCAACAAAAACCTGAAAGGAGCAATATGGTAGTGGCAACACAAGCTGTTTGAGAAAGCGATGTAATATCAGTAATTTACATTATTGCTAATTGACTGTCTGAGCAACTGTTTAAATACCAATGTGATGGGAAGTTCAAAATTGTAAATTATTCCCACACCGAAAGCCAAAGCCACACCCACTTAAATGCGGCGGTGCGCAATGGGCGGCATGCAAACGTTTGGCTCAGGCAGCAAAAACCCTAGAAGTGCCCCTGTGATCAGTACATAATGTATAGTGCATAGTGCTTGAAAAGTATGGACATTTTAAGGAAAAAAAACACACGAGAATAGGCCCATTATGTGCCTCTTTGCTAACATTTGCCATTGTTTATAAATATTGAGGTGGCCAAAGAGACAGTTATTATAATAGAGGTTAGTATTATTTTAGAAACAAGGAATTTCACATTCTTTTCACCAAACTGAATCTTTCTGGAAAGTATACATATCAGTGCAACTTTGCACCAGGGACCCCACCCTTAAATAATAGTACTGCTCCTAAAAAGTGAACTTCTGCATTTTTTGCCAAGATGTTAGTGATCTGTTATGAGGAGATGGACTCACCGAAGATCGCTAGTTCCAGACCATCTGGGAATGGTTCCTGTGTAAGATTTCCATTTACTACATGTTTCTCTGTTAAAGAAAAAACTATTAAGAGATTTCTCTACATTGCTTAAATGTTATTGTTGTACTGTTTTCCATTTACCATATAAATAGCTAGAGGCATTGCCTTGCATATTTATAGGCCTAGGCGCATTTAAAAATTAGCAACATGAGTTTCTGATCTGCTTTCTAGCAATTTGCACACCTGAGCTGAACGTTTTGCCTTGGGAAACTCATTAATGTCTTTAAGCGCTAGGAACGTATGTCTCCATTGCCTAGAAGGTTTATTTTTATGGCAATTTGCTGTGTTAACTTTCCCATTTCCTATTTGCCCTAGACATTTTGGAACCAGGTGTACTAATCTATAGAAAGCCTTTCATGGTAAACATTTGATTCCTTATTAAATGCAGGCCTTGTTAATAAGCATAAGCATTCTAGGCAAACAGCCTTTAGCTTTTAACCAGGAAGTGCCTCTGGTCTAATCCACCAGGGCACTATTCAAATGTGGAGGGCACCATTCAAAGTTATTTCTTTTAAGACAGGGATCCTTATAAAGGTTCATACACATGTAAGATGTGTTCATTTGGCCCAATAAAGTACCAATACAAATTGTCAAAATGGGTACTCACACACATCGTCCGTATACAAAGTGCCCATACACGGCGTGATGGATGGCTTTTTATATAACTTGTTAGAAAAAAATTGGAGACCACAGTAATCCTTTAAAAAAATGAGTTCCAAATGGACAATACATTCGATGAAGACTGAATGGACAATACAGTGCGGTAGGAATATACGACAGTGGTGCAATAGAAGGACATTATTTTGAACTAGGGATTTGTAGTTTACAATGGCATTAAAGTACTGTGTCTCTATTAATATAAAATAGTGCGGATTCAACCTAACAATCTAATTGGGTGCCAATCAGATGAATATATACAGTATGTGTGTCATTGCAAATTTGCATGGGTATGCCCAGATTCACAGTCAGCAATATACATGAAAAATCACTACGGGCTTGACCACACTAGGGCATTTTAACGTGATATCCAAACACGCATTACAAATCTCACGCTAGGGTTGGCCAATTGGACTGGCCATACTAACAGGCCTATATATTAAAAGTTGTTATTGTTATAAATGGTGCTAATTTTGCCCGAACCAATCTGATTTTAGCTTTCAAATGGTACATAATATCTGATTGGTTGGGACAAATTTAGCACTAATTTCAAAGATAAGAACTTTTCTAACATAGGGCCGTATTTATAGACCCGTGGTATCGCTTTTTAGTGATACGGTAGGTTAGTAATTGTACGATTGCGATAATTACCAAACGTTCAGTCATAGAATACCATGCGGTAGTAAACTACAATGGTATTCCATGGGGATTGTAAATTTACAATTTCGTTATCGTAGATTTACGTTCAGTATCAATAACTTTAGATTGGATCGTAAATGTACGATGATGATTGTAAATTCAATTTACGATCAGTTTATCGATCTTTTTAGTAAAAAGTGATACCGCGCCTTTACAAATAAGGCCCATAGCCCTGTAAGTGCACTGCAATCTGCTTCTTGGAGCACATGCTATCACCATTTTTTTGTGAATGGCATGCGCTTTTCACACACGTTACCATCCGGTGTAGTGTGGCCTCAGCCTTTTACATTTTTTTTAAAACTACTACATTCTGATATAAGAATATAGCAGACCATAGTGCATATTGGCTGTAGAGATGAACAAACCTGGCAAGGTATTTTCCAACACCGGTTCAGAGGAACCTATTAAAGTTTCTGAAAATCTGATTTGAATGCAATTAAATTGTAATTTTTTAATTTTGCTTTTGCAAATTTGAAATATTTGATAGCATTTTTCAGGTATTTTAAACTTTGTAATTTCTGATGAAAAATTCATAGTTTTAAAAATTTTGATAAATCTGTCAGAATCAGCATAATTCGGAAACCAGCAGTTCCAAAACGTAACCTGGTTTGTTTCTAAACTGGTGTGGATCACTTATTGTTGGGAAAGAATAATCAATCCTACCTCCCTGCCCCAGGCACTTGATTTTTTTTTTTCAAGTTTCTGTATCTTGCTGACTGTAGATAAAAGTAGATTTGCACAGTAGGTGTAGCAAGGTTAAACACACTAACCAAGAGAGATAAATGTTTAACTACATAGTTATAAGAAAGTTTAGTACTATAGTTATAAAAATATATAATAATATATATATATATATATATTATATATATATTATATAATTTATATATATATATATATACATAAATATGTATATTTGTCTTTGATTGTAATAGATCGAATTCTGAATAAAATTTACTTATGGTTACCAAGCTGTGCAATGCACAAATAATCATCATGGATTTTAACTCAGCTATGCACACCGTATTTTAAACTGGACATAAAGTTTATTTCTTTCATAAAGATGAGTCATCCGACTGGCTTTTTTTAATTTAGAATGAGTTCAACAAGAATCTGTTGGCAATTAAGTACCCTTGAAATTCCCAATTAGCATATGACAGCAAGGTGTTAGGGACCTTCTGATGCAACTTCATGCAAGGTGTGATTGCATTGTGGCTAAAGCCTCGTACACACACTCGATTTTCGAGTGAGGCACGACCCCCAGTGGCAGATCAGTACACCCGACGAACGGCCGTTCCGGCTGAGAATCGTCCATGTGTATGCGCTCGGTTTACCTAGCTAAACGTATTCAAGGATTAAACTTCCAGTCCAGCTGATCAAACTGAATACAACAGATATACCATGACCTGGATGAATGAGAACTTTCACAAGCATATTGGATATATATGTGGACAGTCATACCTTCTACTCGTAGGGGTTCACATCTCCCTGGTAAAGTCTGCTGGGCTGTTGGCAACTCTGTTTTTCTCATTATTGTGGATGAATGTGAGCGCAGGATATTTTCAGGTATTTATAGCAGTAATTAGAAAAGGGTCAGAGATTACAAACTAATGAGTAACAGATAGTGGACCTTTGTAGGTTCTTGCATCAGCAGAACAGATATAAGCACAGTACTATATTATCCAATATAACTAACATGTTGGTGCTGTGGAACACCAAGTGTGTATTTGTAAAGAGTGGAGTGCAAACATTTTCAGCAGCGATTGTACTAAATTTCGCAATGGAATTGTCTAGGTGATATTACCCTTTGCTTGTGATTGTAAATGTACGATCATTATTGTAGGATTGATAAACTAATGATTGTTAAAAGTGTGGTATCACTTTTAAAATGGCTTGTGGTACCACAACAATCCTGCCAAGAGAGGGCTGCCCACTGAAACTCACAGACCTGGCAAGAAGGGCACAAAGAGTTACACAGCAGACACTGGAGTCCATAGGACCACAATAAGCGGTACACTCCACAGAACTGGTCTGGATTACTTACTAGGGCAACTATACTTAAAAATGTCCTAATCTCATCTTAACCAATAAATAAAAATGCGTACAGTAAGTAGCACTTACTCTGAGGTGTGTGTTGCTGCATCCCTTCAATCCAGTACTTGTATTACTCAGGTTCAGCAATTAACTACTAAAGGTGGCTATACACATGCAATCCCACAGCATGTGTGCTGACAGATCACATTGGTATCTGTTGGCACACATGGTGTGGAAAAAGCACACACGGACCCGTCTGATCCCCATACGGGATATGGGGATCGACCGGCCGTACGGCCATACACGGCACAATCGGATCGCCTCCCTCTATTTAAATTAAAGGGAGCTGATAGTGACCGACTGAAATTTTCTGTCATTCCCTGATCAATTGGAGTGCCGACTACGGTCATTCGTCTACACTCGATTGGCCGGGAACAGCCCCTACACACTGGCCGTTCCCCGACGGGATTTATCCATTATCGTTCGTATGCATGGCCACCTTAAGTGCTTAGTGGCTCTTTGAACTGCTACCCCTTTAATCTGACCAAACTTTTTTTATGAGGGAAAACATGCTCAATAATCACTATGAGGCAGCACTAGGAGGGGGGATTTCACACCTGTCAAACCATCACACAGCATGCCAATTGTCAAAACTCTGTCACCAGTCCAGCTACAGCAAAACTGCTCACAGACGATTATGATAATAATATGGCACTTAATTGACAGCTGAAATGTGAGATGGTTCAGATTGGATATCTAAGGCTGGGTACACATGGGCAGATTTTTCGGCCCAACTGACCGAAAAAATCTGCGCTGATTTCTGTCTGTGACCGCGACCAGTGTCGTTTACCCGTCGATCAGACGTGTCGGTAAATCACTGCTGATCATTTGGTTACCGATGGGACTGCATGATTGGTCGCACAAACCGTCAGCCGCGGCAGCTATTGCTATGACCGGCAATTATTTGTCCCGGGTGAGCATTTGCTAGTATCGAATGCTCGGTTGAGACAAAAAGTCCCTTTGTGTGCACCCAACCTAAAGAAATAGGGGACAGATCATCACAACAAATTTTTTTACATTTTTTTCCCCAGTATAGATCCCCTCTTAACGTTATAAAGAGGAAAACAGATTTTGAGTTTGCCAAAAGGCATGTGTACGGCTCCCAAATGTATAAAGGAAGGTGCTTTAGTCAGATGAGACTAAAATGTAAATTTTTTGCCCCAAAGGAAGATGCAATATCAGGCGCAAACCAAACACATCCCATCACCCTAAGAACACCATTGCAACAGTGAAACATACTGGTGGCAACATTATGCTGTGGGAATGTTTTTCAGCAGCAGAGACAAGACCAGATTTCACACAAGGCCAAGTAGGCTATGGCCTACTGCATCGAAGGGGCAGCATGTCTAAAGCCCTCCAAGTTACTAAAACCTTATTTCCTTACTACAGTAATAGCAGAGATTAAATGTATCTCTTAAATGTATCTCTGGAATTTGGGCAGCCAGCCAAGAAAGACCAAAGGGGTAAGATGTTACAACTGGTAGAGGGTGAACCTGCCAAGGAATCAAAAAATAATCAAACGTACCTAGGCTTCCAAATGGTTACACTGTCACCTCCTAATGTAGGCAGAGGGAAAGCAGCGAATGGACCTGCCTTGTACTTTCCTGTAACAGCACTTTGTGGTTGGGATTTATTTATTTATTAAACTGACACTAATATTTCACAGATGTTTAGCAGCCCGTCTGGTAAATGCTTAGGAAATGCATTCCACTTATGTGAAACTTTAAAGGGTGTCTCTCAGCCAATCACAAACGTAGCTGCTGGTCCAGCAAGCAGAGAGCCAGCAAGCAGAGAGCCAGGAAAAAACAGCTGAGGGAACGAAGGAGCCTAAGTCTACTTCTGGGGCTTGTTTTAAAAAAAATAATATGGCAGTTTGGGTGGGATGGGGTACACTACAGAAAAAGTTTATTTTTTGGGTGGAGATACACTTTAAAATGTCCAATAACCTAGACCTTGCTAGATTAATATTCCCCAAATCGCATTCTAAACTTATTTACCAGCCCTTGTAAGCAAGTTTAGAATGCTATTTGCAGGAGGGAGTGGGAAGGGAGGAGGGGGACTATATTGTGCATGCCAGAAACCTCTAGGAGAAACAGTTGGAGGCGGAAACAGAATGCGCCCGTGAATGGCTCCTACTCTTTAGTTTCCTGGACTGTATTTTGGCCATGCAGGACAACCATATGGTAGGTGTCATTTAACAAAACACAGTGGGCTCAACATTGGGGCAAATTTAATTACCTATCTGCTCTACCCAAAGGAAAGACCTAAAATGCTCACCTGTGGAAGTACAGTAGATATATAAAAAAATCTTACCTTCATAATACAGCTTTGGTCTGTTCCAGACCCTATAGTTTAACTTTTCAGGTGGGCCCATCAGGAGTGTAATCACCGGGCCCCCAATTGAAACTATTATGGGACCCATTCACATGCACAAAACACCTGCACTATTCAGTATTTAACAATAAACACTAAAGGTTTCTTTTCCATGAAAAACAACACATTGCACTTTAACAACAGATTTGATACTTTAGAATCCCTATATCATTTATACTGTTAATAATCGTCACATTAAAATAATCACATGGCTCATCACAGACAGATTATCATGACATGATGGTGTCATCATGCACAACCCATTTATCCAGGAAGAGGAATGGAATTTCCTCTACTGATTCCCAATCTTGGGCTGTCACTTAGAACAGAGAATGGAATTCTTATTAGGTGTGTAGCTGCACAAATAAAAAATTAAGCTAAATGAGTGTACACTAAAACTGGCTAATCTTCTTTGTGCTTCAGGAATACAGCAGACCATTTTAAATTAAAAAGGCAAGTTCATGCTCCCAATTTTAGGTCCACAATACTTACTTTCTGGTTCTTCCAGTTAGCAGTTGTCAGTCATGAATGTGACAGTTGACATCACAGCCAATCTCTGAATGCTATTCAATTAGCTGCCTCTGCTGAGCATGTGCAAACTTGTAAAAGAGCTTGGAGAGCATGGAGAAGAGGCGGAAACCTTTGGAGAGTTAGATGGAGATGAATTTTTCACAGTATTAGTCCTACATCTTTTGTTTGGGAGGGTGATTTATCTATATATAATTTTTCATTTGACTGGTAACATGTTCTTTAAAGTTAGCAGCTGCCGGCCTGTAATGGCTGCTGTCCCAGCCAATGATTGACAGCTGTTCCATGAGAATGCTTTTCTGTACATGTACAAAAAAACACACATACAGCTTTAAGAGAAGGGGGTGGACTTTTTTATTTTGTGCTAGCCTATTGTCACTCTGTTAAAGTGTGTTAGAGAGAGTTGACAGTTGGTGTACAGGCAGTGTAATTCTCTTGTGTGCGAATTCCAATAGCCTGCCTGCCAGCCACTCCACAAGTCGGCTTAATTAGTTTTTTCAAAATATTTTGCCCATTGGTATGTGTTTTCCATGCTATTTTACAGTCTTCTAAGCAATGCTTATAATAATATTATGGCTAGTAGCCTTAAAACTAAATCATATTTATTGTGAAATGTCACCGCTCATTTACATATTTTTTCCAGCAAAAATTCAATTTTGCAAACTCGCGAAACGAAACCGATTGGTTTCTGGTCCTACTGTTTTATGGTTGTTCCTTTTAGAATATCCTATTTGACAGTTTTCTTGCTTCCGGATCAGGGTGCCTTTCCAGCATGTAAGCTTTGTCAGTACAAGTAAAGGATTTTTAAAAGAGGTCATCTGCACAGAGCTACTGTTTTAGACTAATGCATTATCCCTTATTAAGAAAACAGAAGGATTTAGAAAGTACATGTAAGAATCCTTAAGAAAGCTGCTGCCTTCTGTAGCAGATGACTGATAGGAACTTGCCGGATACCTCTGTGCACTGACACTATTGATTCTTTCTGTATAGTCTAATTACATTCTCAATATTAGCTGTGGAATTTTTTAACCAGAAATGCCTCTAAAGCTGGGTACACACGATGAGATATTTCGGTCCGATCGACCGATAGTTCAGTGTATCGGTCGATCGGACCGAAATTATCGCATCCGAATGTGCCCATGTCCGATCGACCGTTCGTCCAAATCGGATGAAAGGACGATCGGACAGGGTGGAAAACCTCGTCCGATCGTGCAGTCCTCTATGGACCGCACGATCGGTCGCGGTGACTATCGGACGCGGCTGCTTTTGCCGCGACCAACAGTCCTTCCTCCTGGCCGACCGTTCGAAAGTATTGAACGGTCGGTCAGGAGGAAAAATCGCTAGGTGTGTACCTAGCTTAACTGAGGTAAGATTTCTGTAATGACTTGTCAAATGAAGACAAGCAACGAGCAGAATACTTATTAGTAGAATTTTTACATTTTGTCATAGAAACACAGAATTGATGGTAACATTTTCCTCCCCATTTAGCCTGTCAGTTACATGCCCTTGGCACAGTAAAGGGGGAATTTTGTAATTAGAAGAAATGTTTTGGGTGGTGAATGTCACAGAAACGCCATTTTGATTCTTGGAGGCTCCATCTGGAGTTCTGGGGGGCACCCTCCACTGTTCCCTATTTATGTTCCTGTGGACATACTTCTTGATGGTACAGGTAATAAAATAATTTAGTGATTTATTGTATCCAATCCCCAACAATCATTATTATATCACCCATGACAGTTAAAATGTCGACTTGAATCAAAGTAAACTCCAATGCTACTTTTACACAAATTAACTCACACCAGTGTATGACTGGATTTAGTGCGCATATACAAAATATATTTATACCAACATAACATGAATTAAGCCACTTGTATAACAATACCCATTTTGGCAGGTTATTCACTGAAAAATTTAGTTCTCAAGCGTTGTTCCCATTTTCCTTCCACCACCCAAGAATAGCAAGGATGGGAAAGCCTGACACACACACGTGCTCCTTTCACTGCCTTTTACCTTCTCAATAGACCTTGGCTGTCCTGTGCTGCCATTTCATATGATGCCTCCTTTCTATCTATGCCTCAAAGTCCTTTCAGAATAAGTGGGAGGGTGGGTTTGTTTCCCAGTTGTACCCCTGCTTTGCTCGTCCCCCACCAGCCAGTCCTAATCCATAGAACCACACCCAGCAACACTTCCCTGATATGCTCTCTGTTCCCTATCCTCACCATAGATGAATACTTGTTCTTATGTACATCTTGGTAATAACCATTAATTATGCAGATTTTTGACCTAATGCATGAAGGTTTTCCTATAGTTCTTAGTCGCCTACAATTTAATTCATATAGGCCCATGTAATAATAGTTATTTTTTTATATATACTGTGAAAGTAAATTATTGGACTGTTAAAATTTAGTGATAAGCAACTTAGCTTTAATTTTAGCTTACATGTACCTCATTCAACATATATGACCCCCTTACAGATGCTTGTACATCGGGAAAGGAATATTAAATGATAGATTCAGAGAATATATTGATTGATTAGTAGACAGAGGTTTCTCTAGTAGCTTTTAGGTAACATAGAGACTGGACCACAGATAAATACACATTCAAGATCCCACATAGTTTAAACAAATAAAATATATATAAATCTTCCTGAATAATCCAAATACTTTTTGACATCTTAGTTTTGTACCACCACATTAGCATCATGATCCAACTAAGCAACCCTGATAATAGGATTAAAGTGTTCTAAACAACTTGAAGATTAATATGGAGTCTGCAGGACATGGAAAAACCTTTTGAGCTTCCCATTTTAAATAAAAACATTTAATTTGTTAATAAAAACCTGTAATATCATTATTCTTGTGAATTTATATAGCGCCAACATCTTCCATAGCGCTTTACAATTACATGTATTCATTCACATCAGGCCCTGCCCTGAAGAGCTTACAATCTAAATGTACATTTATTTGACACACAGAACCAGTTATAATATGTGAGATTTTGATGTCTGTGAAATTTGCTTAATTGTAGAATAATTGCAGTAGCCAATAAAATTTCCAATACAATACAGTTAGGTAGGCATTCTTCTTGCTATTAGTCAGGCCTCGGACTCAGGGAGAGGGCAGAACCTGCCCGTGGTATAAAGCTCAGGTATGGGGGGATAAAGGGAAAACCTAGAGGTGAGGACCTGGCAGTTTAGGTCCTCATCCTGGGTACTTTTTAGGGGAAGGGGAGATTCAAAGAAATATGTCTCATTGTAACTTATACAAGCTGCGGGAAGTGTTCAGGAAGTTAAATTGCTGCAATATAAATTCTCACATGTTTCACCTAGGACTCCTGGCTTATTTTAAAGGTAAAAGTGAACCCTAAGAACCCTAGGGTTGACAGTTCCCTTTTTGTCCTCCATCAATAAAGTTTTAGGATAAGTTAGACAGGGTAAAAGGGAGACACTGAAATAATAGACAGACACGCACATTAGCATATTCAGATTGAATTTTATTGTCACAGTACTCCAATTTGTAGCATATTTTGTTTTATAGCATTATTTCTAGCATATATTGGATTAGTGTGTGTACTGAGCTGTCATAGCCAGTCCACTAGCACTGGTATGTGAATCAAAACTCCCCTGATCATTACTAACATTGCCTCTCTCCTCCGATGTTCAGTCCCGGCCCTCTGCTTGCACGAAACTGGACCAGCGGCCGTGTCCATGATTGGCTGAGAGGCAGCCAATCACGGACATGGCTTCCGACTGTACTGAACGCTGGGGGAAAGAGGCAATGATCGGGTTTTTTTTTTATTCAAATAACTGTGGCGGTTGGGGTTGGGGTAGGGAGCCCTACACTACAGAAAAGGGGATTGGAGCTAGGGGGAGGGAGAGAGAAACAGGAGGGAGAGGGAATGGGAGAGGGCTGCAGTGCGCATGTCATTTTTCTTCCGGAGGAAAGACAGGAGGAAGAGTCCTATATGGACTCGGCCAGGTTCCTGGTGGTCAGTTTTTTGGACTTTGGAGGGACATTACAGGAGCACCATTTGGAGCAGGGATGTAAGGTAAGGATTTTACTACATTACACTGTGGGGCCAGTAGTAGGTTAAATTGGAGTTTTGGGGATGGACATGCCCTTTAACTTCCGGGTTCCCGCGATGCAGTAAATATTATAGTATAGTATAGTATGGTATAGTATTTGAGGTTGAATAAGATGCCCATCCAGTCCAACCCATCTAGCAATATCCTCATTTCCTGTTGATCTAAAGGAAGGCAAAAAAACCCACCAAATTTATGAAGGGGAATAAAATTACTTCCTGACTTGAAAATTTCCCTGGATCAACTCTACTTTATGTATCAATACCGGTAACTTGCAACATTCCTCGTTTGCAGAAACTCATCCAGCTTTTTTTTTTAAACTGACCAATGAACCTGCCATAACAACGTCCACTGGAAGACAGTTCCATAGCTTTACCGTTCTCACAGTGAAAAACCCTTTCCGAACTTGAAGCCTAAACCTTTTTTCTTCAAGTCTTAAGGGATGTCCACGTGTCCTCTAACATGCTCTATTGGTGAACAATGCCCCAGATAGTTAATTGTATGGCTTGTTAATGTATTTATACACATTAATCATATCCCCACGCAAGCACCTTTTCTCCAGCATACATAATTGTATTTTTTCCAGTCTCTCTTCATATTCAAGCTCCCCCAATCCCCTTATCAATTTAGCTGCCCTTCTCTGAACCCTTTCCATTTCAAAGATGTCCTTTTTGTACACAGGATTCCAAAATTGCACTGCATATTCCAAATGAGGCCTTACCAATGCTTTGTAAAGAGGGAGAATTACATTTTCCTCCCTTGAGTCCATACCTCCAGACAACCAGACAATACCATGCTGGCTCTGGCATGCTAAGTGAATACTGCATCACAGGAAAGAAGAGGAGCATTACTGTTAATCTCTATATTTTACATGAGTAAAATGAGTATTACAATAGGTGCATTATTCACTATGTACGTTACAGAATAGTCGTATATATTGAGTACTGTATAGAGGATAATCTATCCGCTATTGCATATGATAAGGATATTAGAAGTAAAGATGCATGAAACTGATGATTCTTGTTCCAATACCGTTTCCGCAGGACTTTTTAAAGTTCCAAAAATCCAATTCAAACTCAATTGAATTAGTATTTTTCTATTTTTTTCAATAAAAAGTCCAGAGTTTCAAAAATGTCAAGATCCGAGAATTTTTAAAACCAACAGTTCCGAATCTAAATTAGGATTTATTACTAAATAGAAGTGACAGAGGAGCTTGGCCAGGTGCTTTTATAAAGGTTGTGGTGACTTCTAAAATCCTCTTCATTTATTAAAGGAGGTACAGTCTAATCCAGTCTGTCTGTCTCATTTAAGACTGGGATGGCTCAGCCCATTCCACCACCCAATTTCTTGCAGAGTGTTACCATTCAATATTGAAAAACCACCACTGCCTATTGCCACACTTCTTGGTTCTTCTTTTCTCTTGTGGCCAGCTCCAAGAGGCGTAAGAAAGGGATATTTTTTTACAGTATGGATCTATAGGGGTCCATTATGGAGGTAGTGTATAAACTGTATACCCGGTATATATTTTATAAATGCATTTTATAAATGCAAGAAGAGAAATCTTGGATATAAAATAATACCTTTTACTGTTTTAACTAAAATGATTGAAAATGCAAGCTTTCTTTCATTCTCTTTTACTATAAATAAAATCCAAACATTAATGTTTACTGTTGCAAAGGGAAAAGACTTTAGTTAACTAACAGTTGGAATTCCTTTCTATATTTGCACACAAAGATTTGCCTGGGCCTAGATGCTAAAGAAGCAGCAAGCTGCCAAATATATATATATATTTGGTCAATAGGTTAGTACCTCCTTTGTGTGGGGCCCATTTAAATACATTTAGTAAAATATTCATTGATAAAATGTATTTCTTCCAATTTTGCATTATAGTCAGTGGTGGACAAAGTACACAAATTGAAGTTTAAGTAGAGATATCCAAGGTAAAGTATTAGGTCTCCCTTTTAAACTTAGCCTTCAAATATTTTTAAATATGAAAAGTTAAAGTTTAGTGATGTATTATGGCTCTAATGTCATTATCATTTTTGTAACTGGACACTGGTGTTACTCTTAACACACTTAAAAAAACATTAACAGGGCCATATACATAGTGATATAATTGGTTGACTGGCATGATAATATTCCATACACAACAAAAATGTTCTCCCATATCTTACAATTTTCTCTGATTTGGTCGGTAAAAAGCAATCGTTGGCTATCAAAAGATCAGATTGCAACACGTATGACCTCCTTTACACACCTTTTAACAAACCAATCATTTACCTGTAATGATACATGGAGAATTATTTCTAGAACATATGGTCTATAGACATAATTGAGTTACTTCTTTATAAATAAGAATTACTCATATTTTTTGTTGGCATGTGATAAGGGATACAACTATTACTGCCCACTATATATAGTACTTTGAATCCAAAATTAACACAATATTGTTTTACGCTACAGAATTCCTGTTATGATAATAGAGGAACAGGAAATAATTACTGCAAATGTGAATCACTCTAATGTATCTAATTGTTTGTGGCTTGTAAGGAAACATCTACCTATAAATATCTAGAAATTCAATGTAATAAAAATATAAAAGGTACGTAGTGTATACATATATTCACATTTCCCATACTCATACCCAGTATATGAATTAATACATATAAGATATGTAATAAGGATATTTGGCTTTCACTTTATTTCTTAATAACAAACAAAATGTTTTTTTTACAATCAAAAAAAAAAATACTCTGTTCTAATACTGGGTTATAATCAGGTTAGACCTCAAAGCTGTTTATCAGATTAGGATTAGAAGAATGTCTTCCATCTGTGGTCTTATATACTGTGGAGCAAAGCAGGGAAGATCAGACATGAGCCAGACCAAGAGTAGTGGATGACCTGGTGCTCCCCTAAGAGAATCAGCGGCTGCATTGCAGTGTAAGAAGCCCATCTAAAGAATCATCCTTTTCCAGTCAGGACCAAATTTTATCTAAAAGTGAGTGCAGCTATCTTACTGTGTTAGAGGAAGACCCAACCTTGGGCTTAGCCAAAGTTTTGCATTGTATTCCAGGAAATCTCTCTTCACCTGCAAAATATCTTGGTTTTATCTACTGTTATTCTTATAGATGGCTCAGGACATGACAGAGAAGGACATTCTAAAGATGGAAGTGGAACAGCTTAAGAAAGAGGTCAAAACAGAGAGGACACTGGTAATTAATATTTTATTTACAATCACCCTATGACAAAACTTGCCACATGTTACCATTAACCAATATAACCGTACTAATCTCCCATGCTGACTGTTCTAGTTTACCTTAGAAGGAATTTGATTTAGAGTGTAGATAGAAGCTAATTTATATTTGAAATGTCAATTATTGGCTATGCTAGCAACAAACTTTATTCTATTTTAAAAATACATTTTGGAACAATAAAAATATTATAATAATATATTCTAATTATAATATAAACTTATTAAAATAAAACCCATGTCATAAAACTCTTAAACTCTTCACACCGTTCTTATTTCTAATCCTAATCACTACTCATTAAGCAATGCATTTTTAATCAATATTAATTGTTACTAGGAAGATTCTGCTTTTTTAATAGCATAAAAAATATTATTCTCCCTCTTTGCAATGCACTGGAAGGCCTCATTTGGGATATGGGTTGCTGTTTTTGAATCCCATATATAAAAGGGACATCTTGGAAATGATGTAGGCAATTAAATTAATAAGGGGAATGGAGGGGCTTGACTAAAGGTAAATTCATAGGATATACAGACTTCCTTCAAGATTAAAAGAAAAGAAGTCTATCTCCCAGCAGATGTGGTAATGGCAAGTTCATTGGATAGCTTCAAGAGAAATTTAAATTTTTTAAATTTAATTTTTTATCTATCTGTTAATGGCTTGCACTTATCTCCTTGTTTTTATACTCAGTATTTTTTAATGTACAGTGCTGCGTACATATAAATAAATATATATACATACAAATGGCGCTTTATAAATAAAATTATACATACATACAAAGCTGGATATGTTTCTAAATTAAAAAAATACCTGTCTTAATACAAGTAATTGATCCAATTATCTTTTTCAATTGCCTTCCTCTGGATTAAATGTTAGGCAGGGATCATAGATAGATAAAAAAGGTTGGACTAGATAGATATATGTCATATGCCAATATTATACTACTACTCCAACATACAAAGCCCTGCCTGAACCATTCTTTTTAGTGTTCGATTCATGATCATAAAATGAATGTGCCAGGTGGGAACATTGCTGGAACATCCGATACCTGCCAGGCTGAATGTGCATTACTTAGACATTAGTCCAGGGATGTCAAACGTGGGGCCCTCAAGATGAGAACGCCAACTCCCAGCATTCTGCAGCCAGGGAAACGTCTAATCTATATACAGTAATGTTTGAATAGTATATTGCCATCATGTTGACAATGCTGACTGACTTCAGTTTCAGAAAGTGTTGAAGAGAGCAAAAAAAGCATTCAATGTTCAAAAAGTCCAAGAAGTCACAGGGACGAAACATTTAAATGTTAAGCTGGGATATGTGGGTATATCTGGGATATTCAATATTTAGCCCCCTTTTTAAATACACCAGAGAAAAACAAAATGGCAAAACAAGGAAAAGGTGGTGAAAGAAGATTGCAGATAATACGTCCTAGTAAAATACATGGGTGGCCATCTTTTCCATCAAAACACACAAAGGTTGCCAAGCTTTTACATATCACATAAGACTTACATCCTACCACATATTGGCAGAAGATAAATTAAACACCAGAAGATGGTAACTGGCTATGTTTATAACTATATTTAGTGCTTTGGACTAATTGCTCGTAGCTCTATGGTAACTGTACTAAGGGACATTCACCATGAGCGTGTGCTTTGATGTTTCTAGGATTGCTACATTCTTTGTTATAATCTACAATTTCCATACAACAGAGCTCAGCTACTTTGTGTTTATATATATATATTCTTTGTTATAATCTACAATTTCCATACAACAGAGCTCAGCTACTTTGTGTTTATATATATAAATATATATATATATAGTCAGACTGTGATGCTTCAGGGTGTGTCAATATCCTTGGCTGTGAAGTTGGAAGGTAAAGTAAGTTATGTCAACTATAAGAGGGTGTGTGGTATTTTTTTATATGATAAAGAGTTGTAGGTCACCAGAGGATCCTCAAGGTTTGCTAATATCTGTCAGATAGGTTGGGGGATAAACACACTGTATAAACTGCTTTTTGTTACCCTCTTTGTCAATATACTGGTTCTGTTCTGTTTCTCATTTATTTACACACAGTTTATAACTATTTCTTTTTAGGTTTCAAAATCTTTATCAGAAATTAAAACATATATTGAATCCTTTTCCACCCAAGATCCGTTGTTAAAAGGTGTTCCAGAGGATAAAAACCCCTTTAAGGAAAAAGGTGGATGTTCGGTGTCCTGACAGTCTTATATAGTTTTCACCATGCAACGCATACATTTATATTATAAATGGTCTAAATAAATATTAAAGAAAAAATGTCTTCCTGTAACCAAAAAAAGCTGTAATGTGATATTTACTGTCAAATTAAAACATATATGCTATTTATAATTAGAAGTGGTCTGCATAAAGTATAAATGAACTTGTGGCTTTAAAAGGGCTAATATCACCAGCAAATTGAAATGCTTTATTCGCTTCTACAAATAATCATCCCTTTTTTTAATGCACTACTTCATTTTGCATGATATAAAGTCAAAATAAAGTTGTTTCCAACTCTATAAGGTCAAGGTCAGACAAAATACATGTATATTCAAGGCATTGCAAAACGAATAAAACATTTCAGAACTAAAAAAACTCTTACAAATTCTTATATTTTTATCAATAAAAATGCATACTTTCCTTGATCTAAGCTTTATTTAGAAACAGGCAAATTTGAGTCCTGGCTGGTTCATTGACTAAATGTCCCTGCAGCTATCCAATGGCTGACTTATTAGTAGTAATAGCTGCAAAGTAAATTGTTGGTTACTTAGGGCTGTATTTATACATGCTCAATATTACATATTTGTGATATTGATAATCATTGGTATTTTACAGTGGTGTTCATATTTAGCACCCGCAGTCATAAAGTAATGGCCACCTGTCAAAATATGTAAATATGTATATAAAATACTGGATCCAGGATTAACAATAAATGTTAAATCTTCGATTGTGATGGTATATTATCGAACCACCAAAAACAGACTGTGATTTTTTTGATGCATTTGAGTGCTGTAGAAATATTCAGAAAACTATTAACATTTCCTTTCTAAAATAAATTAGATTTATAGACTCTAGCCAAAGGGCATCCTAACTATTCTTTAAAAAACAGCTAGAATGTAGCACTTACCCCCAAAGGCCAATGTGCTCAGCAGGGTGGTAGTGGGTAATTATTGACATTATATAGCTGCTGGGAAAAAAATATATATGAATATATATATACACACACAAATGTTTAAAATTAAATTCCCCCAAGGAATTATTGCAGGAAGATATTGTTCAACATATGTGTGTTTCTTTTTTAAGCAGATTCACCAAGTATATCACAATCCCTCTTGCTAATCACTAGGCTAATACAGACTTCCCAGGCTAAGTCCTGCTACACAGATATTAAAAACAAGTACTGACAAATCTGGTTGGGACTTCTTAAGAGCCTCTTGCATATCTTGACATTTATCTGTTCCCTTTACAGGTCTTCATGTTAATTTTGTCTTAATTAACTGCTAAATTAACTGTTAACTGTTAATTACCCGATTGTTTAGTAACAGTAATTTTTTTATAGTAACATAGTAATTAAGGTTGAATAAAGACATACGTCCATCAAGTCCAACCTATTCACCCCCCCTTTTTTTTTTTTTACCCTACCTAACAGTTGATCCAGAGGAAGGCAAAAAAAAACAGCTAAAAAGGGGGGAAAAATTCCTTCCTGACTCAATCGGCAATCGGAAAGTATCCCCGGATCAACCAGATCTATATGCATTAATACCAGTAATTCTCAATATTTTTTCGTTTTAGAGACTTATCCAGGCCTTTTTTTAAAGCTATTCAATGAACTTGCCATTACCACATCTGCTGGAAGACAGTTCCACAGTTCTCACTGTAAAGAAACCCCTCCTAACCTGAAGATGAAACTTCTTTTCTTCCAACCTTAAAGGATGTCCACATGTCCTCTGATATGACCTGTTAGTAAACAATGCACCAGAGAGTTCATTGTATGGGCCATTAATATATTTGTATAAGGTTATCATGTCCCCACGCAAACGTCACTTGTCCAATGTAAACAGCCCTAACTTGTCTTATCTGCCTGCATATTCAAGCCCCTCCATTCCCCTTATAAATTTAGTTGCCCTTCTCTGAACTGCCTCAATTTCCAAAGATGTCCCTTTTGTATATGGGATTCCAAAACTGCACCGCATATTCCAAATGAGGCCTTACCAGTGCCTTGTAAAGAGGGAGAATAATATTTTTCTCTCTTGAATCTATTCCCCTTTTTATACAAGACAATATCTTGCTAGCTCTAGCCGTTGCTACCTGGCATTGTTTGCTATAATAAGTCTGTTATCTACCAGAACCCCCAAATCTTTTTCTATTACAGATGCACTTAACACAGAGTTATTTATGGTGTAGGTGGCACAGGGATTATTAAATCCTAAATGCATCACCTTACATTTATCAACATTGAACATCTCATCTGTCATTCTGCTGCCCATTTTGATAATCTATCTAGGTCTGCTTGCAGCACTTGCACATCATTGGAAGTTTCCAAAGCTCTGCATAGTTTAGTGTCATCAGCAAACACCGAGACCTTGCTCTCAATGCCTCCTTCTAAGTCATTTATAAACAGATTAAACAGAAGCGGCCCCAGTACAGAACCCTGAGGCACTCAGCTTAGAACTTTACCCACATAGATGTAGCTCCATTAACCACCACTCTCTGTTTGCGGTCCAATAACCAGTTCTCTATCCATGAACAAATGTTTTCTTCAAGGCCAACAGTCCTCAGTTTATACATTAGTCGCCTATGTGGCACAGTATCAAAAGCTTTTGCAAAATCCAAATATACCATATCCACTGCTGTGCCTGAATCTAACTTCTTACTCACTTCTTCATAAAAACCAATTAAATTTGTCTGGCATGATCTATTTCTCATAAATCCATGCTGACTACTACTAATAAGTATTGTTTGCCTAGCAGCTTTTACCACTGATAATTTATTTGGATCAGCCAAGGTAAATGCTGGTCATACACTATAAGATATTTTCATCAATGGTTGTCTAACGATCAGAAGTAAACAAAAAATATGGTGACATCTGCCTGCAACTCAAACTGCTATTTTTACCAGTTTATTCCATTCATTTGTAACCAGATATTTAATAATAAATTCTCTTCCTTTCTAGAAAAGGTATTTGCCTCCTACCTCTGCTCAATCAGCTTTTAATAAGCTTGAGCATATTCAGAGGAGGCAGCAGGTAACAGTCAATTATTGACCGCAATATCAGTTGTCACAGCCTTGATTGACTACATGGAGGGAGGAGCCAGCTAACTGCCAGAATGGGGGAAATATTTATTCTAAAATATCTGCAATGCAAGTTATAAAGTGCTGAATATTTCAGTTGGGTTTGGGGGCAGGTAACTGACAAGTGATCCGATTTTTGTTGTAAGGGTGGACATGCCCTTTAATGTTTGTGTTAAAAAAATTCTCTAATCAATAAAGTGATGGCCATCAAAAGTCTGTAATCTAACCAAGCCTGTTTATGTAGTTTAAACTTAGCAAGAAATAGCAAAACAAAATGTACATTTTCATTTGTGAATATTTCCAACACAAACATATTTAAGTGGTAGTTTTTGATACACTTTTTAGGGTCCATTCAATATCTTGCACAGGCCAAATGCCACTAAATGGTAATTACATGTTATTTGTAAAGGTGCAGTTTAGGTATTTGTAGCTAGTGCACCTTTACAAGTGTGGACCTCTTATAAGTAATTTGAAATGCCCAATGTGTATTTAATGGATAAAGAGCTGACATTGACATGTTCCTGCATTTCATTGACTTTGTAAGCTTACAACAAAACAGCATTCTTGTAAAAAAATATATCTCCATTAACAACCCCTTTTAAAGTGCAGACTTTTATCTGGCATGATAGGTGTTTCAGGGGGGACTACTACAGGTGCCCATAATCCCCTCTTTCTGCTAGTTTATACTTTTGAAGGTTCTCTAAATACAACAGATATATCTGATAGTTTATAGTTACCTGATTAAAACAATGGGAGCCAAGATACAGACATGAACATTGTTATTCACACTAGGGAGTGTTTTCGCAAACTTCCACTGCGTTATAAAACCCGCATATTATGAAAGAAGCCATCTTGTTTGGGAACAGGCGTGAAACTGATCACATAGGGAGTGACAGACACCAGGCAGTAACACAAATGTGAAGTAGCTGGAGTTCTACTGCACTACCTCAAATATAATGCTCTTTAGTTAATGGGCACGTCCAGCCAAAAAATAATAAAAAATCTTTTAAGCCTAATTAACCAGAGGCACTTCGAGTGTTTTTGATGCCTGATCCAAACTATTGAATGTCGCCCTTATTTTCGGGCGGTGCGTGAAGTGTTAAAGTGGGTTTGGCTTTGTCAGTGGGCGTGGTATTGTCGATAGGTGTGGCTAAAATGTTACAATTTTGAACTTCCCATCACATAGGCATTTAAACAGTACCTCAGACAGTCAATTAGCAATAATGCAAATTACTAGAAACTGATATTACATCCCTTTCTCAAACAACTTGCCACTACCATATTGCTCCTTTCAGGTTTTTGTTGATCAAAATAACTTATTCTATAGCCTGTGCTATACATGTTGGTTTAACTGTTGCAATACATTAGAAATGCCATACTCTCTGTATTATAACAGATATTAGCCAAAAGATTTGTAATCCTTGCCGCCACCATGTCAGGTAGACTCTTTCAGCAGGGCCCCAACTAACCCAACTAGTCTAACCTAGCCTAACAAACTAACTAAAGCTAACCTAACCATATAAAATGATTTTAACAGATTTAACAGACTGTTTGACCCACCTAACAGCCAATCAGTAGAAATTAATGGTTGGAACATAAGGAAATGGAAAGAAGGACCTTTGAAAAACATAAATGGCAGCGCATTACCAACAAATAGCAAAGTGGATCATGGGTTAAATCAAAGCTTGATAAATGGCTATGTGTGGGCCCGAAACATTGCCTTGCTTTTTTCTCCTAATGGAGCAATAAATATGCACTTTTTACACTGAATCAATGTCTGGTGTTATTTGATTATTAGAGAGATCCAGAGTTTTATCTGGACATTTTTTGTCCAATACTTTAATTTTGAATATGTGTCACTGTCAAAATTGTAGGCAAAGGGAAATTCAAAAGATGCTGATACGATTCACCACCTTGCTGCAGCTGCTAAGCCTGCTCTCTACCATTAGGTTGTATTTTATGTTATTATATCAGTGGTTTAAACACATGCATTAGCCACAGGACATAAAGAAGAAACTACTTTGCATGTCTCTGCCCATTTCTCAAGGAATGCTGGGAGTGAGAAATCATAACTTAATTTTCAAATATTTAGGAAATACTATTTCTATAGCATTATGCTATGAAGTTTCCTCTGTTTAAATAACACTATTTAATTTTATGCTCTGCAGAGGGCTTTTTGCTCCTATAAGCCCATCTGGTATCTTGTCCTCCCCAATCCAACCCCACATAAGTTATTACTCTGTCTATGACATTGACACAATCAAATAAAATTTAAACATGTTGTATTGTGTAATAAATGTCTGAGCCCTATTTGGGGCCTTGAATTTCTACATGTGAGTATAGACATACAGATTTTCTATAGACAGTTGGGGGTTGACAGGGAGGATAAGAAATTGTGGATTCCCCATAGCCTCTCATTTAAAAGGATTTCTAACGGAACTCCTTTTGATCTGACATTGGCCAGAACATTGACAGGGCAAGATGTTCTTGACCACTCCATGGAACTTGTGTTTCACTATGGTGTTGTGCATGAAAGCATGGACATTTCTCCACCTAAACTAGCTCCAGCGACTTTATGGAGCCCATACATTAGTGAACATTTCTTATAATATTTCTATGAAAAGTAGGCAACACTTGTTCAGATATACCAAACTAATAGATTCTTACGGAAAACAACTGAGTGCTTTAATAAAACTAGCAAGTGCTTCAACAAAGTATTAGTTTAGGGGATGTTACACTAAAAGAATCAGGACTGAAAGGATTTCTTTATTTCCCTTTTTCTCATCTCTTTTTATTTTTTTGCCTGTTTCTTTTTTTGTTGTGCAAAATATACAAACACATAATTCTACCTTTGAGAACACAATTTTGCTAAATTTATATATGTATATAAATTGTAAGCATGTGTAAGCTCATTGATCAGTACTGTAGGCAAATGATAGTATAGGGTATAATCAATATCTTACATAAGACTTCAGAGTGAAAACTGGTACCAGCGCAATATCCATAATATAAAAGCCCCCCCCCCCCGCCCCATACTACTCAGTTGGCTTTATTATTGCCTATGTTATCAGTTTACTATCTGTCCACAAAACAAATAACACTAAATTTTCATGCCTGCATCTTGGCTCCAATTATTTTAATCCCCTTTCAGACTACACCCCTTGCACTTACTGATTTCAGGGTGCCAGAACAGCAGATGTCTATAAACAAGCAGAAATGGGGGATTCTGGGCACTTGTAACCCCGCTCTAAAATCTCCTATGAAAAGGGTTAATTATATAATATGTGTCTCGGAATTTGTTTGGGGCATAAAGTATAAGCTATTAGTGGTGCTATTAAAGGTCATGTCCACCCCCAAAACTATAATCCCCCCCACTAATGGCCCCACCATGTAGTGTAATAAAATCCTTTCCTCACATCCCAGCTCCATAAGGGTCCCCTGGAGGCCCCCCCCCCCCCCAAAGTTCCAAAAACTGCCCACCAGGAGGATAGCAGAGTCCATATAGGACTCTGCCTCCTGTCTCGCCTCCGGGAGAAGTTTGCCATGCGCACTGCAGCCCTTCTCCCCCTCCCTCCTGTTTTGCGATCCCTCCCCCTACCATAAAACCCTTGCCCATATCATAGTATATCTTCCCCCAGCCCCAACCGCTAAAAAATTATTTTAAGAAAGACCCCCGAACTCTACTTACCTTTCCTCTCTCCCCTGGCATTCTGAGAAGCCGGCAGCCACGTCCGTGATTGGCTGCCTCTCAGCCAATCACGGACACGGCTGCCGGTCCCGCCCCCTGCTTGCAGTGTCTTGCAAGCAGAAGGCCGGGCGTCGGAGGAGAGAGGGAAGGTAAGTAAACATCGGGGCACTTTCTTAAATTTATTTTATAGCGGTTGGGGCTGGGGGAAGATATACTATGATATGGCAAAAGTTTATAATAAGGCTGGACATGCCCTTTAAACCTAAACAATCTGACAGTTGGCTCCTATATTTTTAATTGTCTACCGGCATGAAGTTACGACATGCTGCGCATATTTTGGTCTTTTCCCCGAGTCTCCTGTACCTTCTTATGGGCAAGGCCACACTGATATGCGTAAGTGTGCTCCGATCCCTGTGATATTAGGGGATCGGAGCGCATGCGAATCGCACCAAAAAATGGTGATCACATGCACTTCGATAATTGGGTCTCTTCTTAACAAGCACCGGTGCACCTAGTTTGTCCACAGTAGCAGGTGCTTTTTAACACATGATCGGATCGACTTTTTAACTGTGGCAGTGTGGCCTAGCCCTAAAGGGGAATGTTGGATGGTAGGAAGAGAGTCAATTATCCCTGTGGGAGAGCACACTGCCAGAATAATTGAGACTGGACACCCCAAGTCGTAGTGGTGCTAAGGCATAATAAAACAAAGTTTTTGAACTAACAACAATAGGAATGAACCTATCACAGCACTCAAATTTTTGTGGCTATGAATAAACAAATATCTGAAATGACAGACTCTCACAATCTAAACCAAATATAACAAAGTAGCAATAAGTATCCAAAGATAACATATGTACTGGAAAAAAGCCCAAATACCTAATTAATAATTAAAACTTCGGTGTCCCCGAGGTAAATGTACATCAGTTGACGTGATCCCAGAGGTGGAGGTTCCAAGAGCTGTAAATTGGGAGGAATAGCAGTTGCTCTAAATCTTTAATCCCAGGTGAAGATGGATTTTACATATATGTATACAACACTCCTTTAAAGGGCATATCCACCATAACAATGAACTTTTTCCATAAGGTAGGTTTTTCTTTAAAAATATGCTTAGATTTGCTACATACAGCCCCTTCTCTCCCATGTCTTCTCTGATCCAGCTACCTGCTTGCAGAAGTTGCAAGCAGGGGCTGGACTGGCAGCTGAGTTTGTGATTGGCTAAGTTACGGCCAATCACAGACGCAGCTCATGTGTCATTGAAGACGCCATGTTGGTAGTGGGCAGGGGGTACTTACCTTATGGCCAAAGGGGTTCACACTAGGTGCCACGGATGGATCTGGATGGTGGAAGGGGGGGGGGGGGGGGGGGCTCCCCTGCCTAACCGAGTTAAAGAAATTGCAAGGACCGGATGACTCCGCTCCTTCTCTTCACTTTCCTGCAGGCACTGCAGGAGAACCATAAGGAGCTGAGGTGTAGTAAGGATTTTTTTAAACTACACAGTGGGGCCAGTATGGGGTTAAATTTTAGTTTTGGGGTTGTGCATTGCACAAAGCTGTACTAAGATCAGGTTAACTTTTGTTACCCCACCCGCTACAGCTTTGTTCCATGTTGTTTCTAGAAGAGTACCATTTAAAAGGGGAACGTTGGAGAGTATGACACACATGCCCTCCAAATTTACCTTTAATTACATTCAGTATTGAGAAATGCATTGCAAAGTGCTGTGCTGATATGAGGGCCACTACATTATACTCTACCTGCAGCTCAGTGCTATGTTGCGCATGCACATAGAATGTAGATTCTGTTGGGACCCGTTAGAGGACGCGGCAGAGGAGTGAGACACCGGGTAAGTTGCTTACCTTTATTCCCGGTTCACGAACGTTTTATTGAAGAACGGGCGGTAAGAAATAGCTCCTTTATCTTCCATTCTTCAATATAACTGAATAGCACAAAGTGGTTTTAACCACTGGAGATACACTTTAATAAATGCAACTAGCAAGGCTGCACTAATTGCAATTAAACAAATTCTAGCCATACTACTCTAGCTATATTGTTACTGATCTGGCAACCCTGCCTCCAACATTCTTTTATATAGGTACCCTATTAAGAAATGCATTGCAAAGAGCTGTGCAAAGATCAGGTTCACATCATTGTGCTTTACCTGCAGCACTGCACTGTTTGCGCGCGCGTTTCACGCTCACGTTTGCGCCCGTGATTTTCGCTAAAATGGAAATCGCGGGAACACGAAAATTCCCGCGATTTCCGATGCGCATGCGACTGTGCGTCCGTTCGCGTTTTGGTAACGCATGCGTTCACCGATTACGCTCGCGATTTTGTCCGCGATTCTTGTGCATTGCAGTGTGGCCTCAGCCTAAGTGTATCTTATAAAGTGGTCATTCTTACAATTGTACTAGGGTTGCCATGTTTTCCCAAACATTTAAAATCCACATTCTGCAGTGCTTAGTGACATTGCATTAAATACATGCTGTATGACTACACTGAAATCAATGCAACTTGCATCATGCTTCTAAATATATATTGGAGCAATACACACACTTCTATAATGGTACAGTGCAGAAATTAACACATAAAAAGACAGCCTCTTGCAGAAATATAAAAGGTTAAGAATTGGCATCATAAATACATATGCAAAGGGTTAACAGAATGAAACGAGAGAAGAATGGAAAATGTGAGAAAGGAAGGGGATAAGAATATAAAATAAAGGACAAATCATTCTAAAGAAAGAGGCAAAAGGACTTCCAGGACTAAAAGGGTAGGTAATGAATGGCAAAATAATTAACTTACAGGGTAAGATCTAGCCCCACACACACAGTGGGACAAAAAAAGCCAAACTGCTGTTCTGTTTCTTTTTCTGTTTTAATCCACCCATTTTTTTTGACCTGTATCTCTTTCCAGTTTTTAAGCTATAAACACGAAACTGTACAGACCTGCAGAGCATATAGAAGTGTGTTATTGGTGAATGCTGACATTTATTGCAAATTTACTGGAATGGACATATGAATTTAATCAAAAGAGTTAAAGGTGGTGATTAATTTTTTATTTTATGCTTGCAAAATGTAATAAAAGGGCATGTCCACTCTTAAAACAAAAGATATGTCAGTTATCTACTCCCAACCAATATATTCAGCACATTATTTGGTTTATTACTATGTATTTTAGAAAAGATATTTCCCCCATTCTGGCAGTTAGCTGGCTCCTCCCTCCATGTAGTCAATCAAGGCTGTAACGACCACATGATTTGACTGCCATTTCCCTATGCTGTCTCCCCTGAACATGCTCAAGCTTATATAAAGCTCATTGAGCAGAGGTAGTAGGCATATACCTTTTCCCAGAATGGAAGATAACTTATTAAATATCTGGCTGCAGATGAATGATAAACTGGAAAAATAACCGTTGGGGTTAAAGGCAGATAATTGACAAGTCACCAGTTTTTTGTTTTAAGGGTGGAAATGCCCTTTAAATTAAATGCATCTGTGTCACTGACAGAGACAGGTAATCATCCCTGCTTATGTGACACAATTTCAAAATAAAAGCCCTTAAATTACAAATAAAAAGCTGCACACACATTAGGGCTTTGTGCAGCCCTAATACACTTTGCCTTTGTATTTTCTTTTTTTCGTTCATTGAGCAACTAAAACATTATGTGTGCTTGTGAAGGTTCTCATTCATCCAAGTCATGGTATATCTGTTGTATTCAGTTACATCAACTGGACTTAAAAGTTTAGTTCTTGAAGACGTTTCGCTTGTCATCCAACTGGCTTTCTCAATTCAGAAGGGCTTTGTTCGTACAAAAATCTGTTGGCAATTATGTACCCTGGAAAGTTCCAATTAGCATATCATAGCCAGGTGTTAAGGGGCATCTATAGTGGGAAAATTACATTTTTTTTTTCTTTCTATAATTCCCCCCAACCTCCAGAGTACCTTTATTTTCTTCAGATTCCACCTCTGCCCTGAGATATACAAGTTAAAAGAAGTGAAGATTTAAATACACCACTCCTGCTTGAGCTGCCACTCAACACCCCCAAACAGCATGCTGGTATAGTGTGTAGGCTTACACAGGGTTTACAAGTCTCCCAATGACTCCTTCCTTCTCAAAAATGCTTGGCAAATACTGGGTTAGAAACAGAAGTAAAGGGAAGGAGAAGCCCCCCTCCTCCGCAAGCTGCAGTGATTCAGGACTCTGTCTCTCCAAACTCCCCCCTTCCCCTCTCCCATTCCTTACGTAGCACTATCTTCAGAACAACGAGAAACTTCCTCTCTACAGGCTTACATACCGAGTTTCTTTTTTTTTTTGCTTAGAAAGGTTTGAGTGATGTGTCATGTGTAGGAGGATTAATGCACGAGCGGCTTTTTTCACAGTCTTAATTTACAGCCGGACTAAATGAACGGGGGAATGACCAGAGAAGGGAGGGGGAGTGGGGAGCCCTGCAGTAAATCAGCAAACACGGAGCCACAGTGGAAGGTAAGAATAAGGCAGAATACACTAACCTTTTATTACGTCTGGATTGGAGCAATGTATAAATTTCACTTTAGATGCCCTTTAAGGACAATTCATTCTGAATTGAGAAAGCCAGTCGGGTGACTAGCGAAACGTCTTCAAGAACAGAACTTGAAGTCCAGTTGATCTTACTGAATACAACAGATAAAACATTTACAGGGAGATTCAATAAAAGTTCTTATCGTTTAAAATGGTGCTAATTTTGCCCCAACCAATCAGATGTTAGTTTTCAAATGTTAAATAAAAATGATTGGTTGGAGCAAAATTAGCACCATTTTAAACGATAAGAACTTTTATTGAATAACCCTGTAAGTGTGTACTTTCATTTTGCAAAAGAACAATAAGGGACACCAGGTCACACTATTAATTGTAGGAATCATTTGGTTTGTGCTTTGTTGTTCTGAAGTGTGGTAAAACCAAACCTCATTCATTAGTGTACTCCTTGATCCTGTATACATGCTGAGAGAAGTTTTAAAAAACTGCATTTTGTCCATGCTCTATTACAGGGTAGCAAATTTTGCCCCAACCAATCAGATCTTATTTAACATTTGAAAGCTAACATCTGATTGGTTGGGGCAAAATGAGCACCATTTTAAACAATAAGAACTTTTATTGAATCTCCCTGAAAGATTTTTAATGCCAAGCTGAAAGTTGCTTGTCTTTTTATAAAATGTTACCATTTTTCTAAAGAAGAAACATATCCAAAAAGAAAACGTATGGTATAAATTTAGGTACAGTCACAAATTACAGATAGTCTAGTGCTCTAGCATAGAGAAAAAAATAATTTAAGCAACATACAGGGCCGGGTTTACAACTAGGCACGCGAGGCCCGTGGCAACAGGCGGGGGGAGTGCAAGTTGCGTAATATGAAGTTGTGCAGTTTTTCTGTGTTGCCGAATGGGCCGAACGTTACTAGCCTGAGCCTCCTTAGTTTGCAGAGCAGCACTGCAGCAGAAGTGGAACACACTCATTATTGACAGACTTGACATCTGAGGCTTTACGGCCAATAAGCTACGCCTACATTGTCCTGCCTGCTGTGCATGGTCAGCGTCAGTGACGTTGTCCCGTGACTGTTCTTCTGCCGTCTGGTATTTATGTCATGCAAGCAAGGTGTGGTGTCACTGCCTGCATGTGGACAGATTGCAAGAGAATCGGGTTCTCTTCATTCTCTCTCTCAGCCTCTAAATTTCTGTCTTTTTTGACTGTCTAAATGGCTGCTTGTGTTATTGTTTTTTTGATTGGAACTTTCAGATTTTTTTTAAAATTGCATATTAAAGGGATAATTTAAGAGAAATGTTGTAACACAGGAGACCAGGCAATCCTTATAGTAAATTAGTAGTATTGTTTACTGCTTATACTACCAAGAAATGGTGCCACTCGATCATAATATTGATATTTACCTTCTGTTTAAACTGCAAGTACACTTATACAAAGAAGTGATCTATAGATGTCAAAAAGGGTTCTACACATTAATTTTTCCCAAAACGGATTGTAAAACCATATAAATAACGGTTAGCAAAGGCAAAAAGTAGTAATGTGTACCTGAAATTGCAATACACAAGAATCATTCTTGATGGAATTGCCAATATAGTAGTTCATAACTGAAAATGGATGTATTTAAATTAGCATTTAAGGAGAACCAAAACAAAAATCAGTCTAAGTTTTGCTTTGGATATGTTGTTTATTTAGGAGAAATGGCATATTTTAGAGGGAGAAGTGTTACAAAAAAAATTTTTTTTGGGGTGGATGTAATCTTTTCAAAATTCATACAAGTCTGTTATATCCTTAATGCTGCTAAAAAAACAACTTAGCAACAACTCCCTTTTGTGACAATTAAAGGCATATACCTACCTTTAACAAGGGTCCCATTCTAAATCAATTTTTTTATTCCAAAAAAAACAAAAAAAAAAAAACTATTTTTTAAATTTTATACCACCTATAATCAACATTCCAGATTAAAAGGACACTTAACTGAACATTTGTAACATAGGCCAAGTGGATCTGTATTTCACAGGGAGGTAGGATAGCTTATTCCCACCTCCCTGTGAATAATAGAACTCAAATGATGCATGGTTAAACTTACCTTTTTGCGCTCCAATTGCAGTTTCTAACAGCTGATCCCGACATGCCTCCTGTCTTCTGCACATATGTCGGGTTGTCCCGACATGCCTCCTATCTTCTGCACATATGTGCCTATAGGGAATATGGGAGGCACATTGAGACAGGTCTGAAACTGTTCAGCATCAGTGAGGGAAAGGTGCGCCTATAGGGAAGATGGGAAGCACGTTGGGACAGCCTGCTGATCAGCTGTTCTGAACCAGCAAGCAGAATACCAGCAGGTAGGAATAAGCCATCCTACATCCCTGAGAATTGAGAATTAGAAATCCACTTGGCAACTATTACAAATTGTCAGTTTAGTGTCCCTTTAAATTAAACATTATTAATGGTTACATATGGCCAGCTATGCCCTTGCTGAAAGGTTACAAAATGAAAAGTTTTTTCCCCATATATATGTATATATACACACACTCAAGAAGCATACTTTATGTTTGCATCTGGCACAACTTTGGTGGGGAGGGGAAAAAAACAGGTATGGACACGTGTCCAAGATGCTTCAATACAGTCAGCTCTACATGTATGTATACATTCATACACATATACGCACAAGCATACACACATGGAGCATTTAAAAAGGAAAGAGGGCTATTGCCACAAAAATATTAAAAAAAAAAAAAAATCTTCATATTCTGATCTGTATTCCACGGGTTAAGCCAAGGTTCAACTCAGTACCAGTATTTAGTCCTGGTTTGTGTTCTGGGTGTAAATTTGTCTTTGAAAAAAGATGATGTAACCCTCTCCCTTTGTCTTGGAACAGATTAGTTGTGGGTTTACTTAAGTATTGTCCATTCCTGTCCCCACTGATCTTGTTAAAAGGGCACAATTGTTGATGGTTCTAGAATGTAAAAACAAAAGATTTTGTAAGTATACAAAGTATAGGTGGTCAGTATTTTAGGCATATACACCTTGCAGATATTGGGGGAAAGCCCTGTTAGATCGGATGGGAATTGTCAAAACTCAGCAAGATGTATGGCCATCTTAAATCTGGAGCTTAGTTAAAAGTATTTGATGCAGCACCCAATGGCCTGTGTTCCAAATGCAAACAAGTCACCAAAAATGTAGGTTATGTCTGGCACTTAGGTGCCATACATTAACAATGTAAAAATGAGAATGTCACCAAAATACCATTTGGAACATGGCACATTGGGCATGTTGTAAAATTTTCTTTCCTGACCAGAGCCTTAAAGGGCATGTACACCCTTTTTTCCCCACTCACTTTATATCTTCCACCTTCAAAGTTGTCTTTTGCTTTTTTCCCCGGGTCATTTCTAAATAGTAGATTTTATCTATGTTTTCCAGTCTTACTTCCTTCCTTACTTCAAGGAAGAAGTCTCACTGCACTGCATTCTAGGAAACTAAAATGTAGAGCTGGATTAATCTGCTCTGAAGGTTTTATTTACCTTTAGGGCTAGGCCACACTGTTGCGTTTTTTTGTGCGTTTGCGCATGCGTTTTTTTCAGTTCATTGAAAACACGGCAATGCACCGAAAATGCGCTTTCGGGTGCGTTGCGATTTGCATTCTAAACCGCAATTGCATGCGTTTTCCAATACTTAATGAAAAACGCATGCGCAAACGCAACAAACTGTGTTGCAGTGTGGCCCTGCCCTTAGATAGTAACGGTTTAATGTACTTCCAGATAGATACACTAATGAGAAAATGCATTGTACAGAACTGTCAATACCTAGGGATACTGTGGCATATTAAAAACACTCTGGTTGAGTTTTGTGAAAGATTGCCTACCCTCCAACATTTGAAAAACGCATTCCACAGAGCTGTGCTGAGGTCAGGTTCATGTCATTGTCCTCCCCATGCCACTCTGCACTATGTTTTTCTATAAGTGTACCAATAAAAGTGTGGAGGGTATGAGACGCCTGAACAGACATGAAATCTATACATTACAAGGTTAAGTAGCAATTTATTTAATATATGATTTATGGCTACAGTGAAACCAATGTAGCCTGCATCAAGCTTCTAATGTAAATACCAACCAGCCTTTCAGCATGTAGATTTTATATACGTTTGGGTCTTAAAGGGAACAACTGGGTTGCCAGATCATTTGGTCTAGTAGGGACACTTAATAAATGTAATTTATTGTATTTACTTTAAATTCAGTACAGTCCTGCTAGACAATATTAATTCTCATTCATCCATGCTGCATGTGTTTTTAATAGGTGTCCCTACATGTGTCACTGATGTGAAATATATAGACGGACAGAAAAACAGACAAACAGTTCTAGATACTACAAGTCTTTAAAGAAGGCCATACACAAGCGACTTTAAGTGTTAAGTTACACGTATAGAAAGAACATGGTGCAAATTTGCAGGGGGAGGGAAATGAAGTGAACCCGATCTTAAAACAGCTGGTTACAGACTGAGAATGCATTTTCCCAGATTACAGGGATGAGACTCCTTGAGGAGGAAGTTAACATGCCAATACATTAGAACTCACCTCCCGACAGATCCCACAGCAAAATCAGTTCTTCAGGAACAGCTTTTCCCATTCTTTTTCGACACAGACATACCATCGCAAAATTAATGGGCCAAGCAGGACCGTCGCAATCATGTCGGCCGTGAAAACCCCCCGGAAAAGGCAGTTCCTGAAGAATTGATGGAATGTTGTGGGATCGGTTGGAAGGGGTCTAATGTATGGGCACCTTAAAACTGGAAAAAATACATGGAATTTACCATTTAGAAATGTCAGAAAAAAGAAAAAGGCTAAAAACAACTTTAAGTAGAAGAGAAAAGGTGAGTGATAAAAAGGGTGTACATGCCCTTTTATTGAAATATGAACACAAGGACTTAATGGACGTATGTCTTTATTCAACCTTAATTACTATGTTACTATGTTACTATCTAAGGTACTGTACCAGAAAGGATATACAGGTTACTTTATTCTGAATATACATTTTTTATTTAGATGGCTGATCAGGAGTGGCAGCATTATCCACAGGATAGAATTATCATTGATTCTAGAATGTACATATCCATATACACATATATTAATATTGGTGCTTCTACGGTTGTTCTGGTTGATTCAGGGACCCTTTCCGATTGACTTTTGGGTCAGGAATTTCTCCCCTTCATACCAAGTTTTTCAAACTCCAATATTATTCTAACAATATAGGTGTGTGTGAAATACTTAAATTGAGGATGAAAATACAGGTGAAAGGTTTTACTCTCCTTATCTTACGTGCTCACCTGTTTTTTGTTAATAAAACATTTGCAGTTTGGCTATACCTCTTCCAATTTTTTTGGTATGCTTCAGGGACATTACAAAAAAAAAAAAAAAAAAAAACACCAGAAGGTAACCAATTCACACTTTGAGATGTTTGTCTCATATAAAAGGAGTCTATACACCTGCAGTAACTGGCTGCTTTCTTGCTCCTCCCAAAGTTAGTTTACCCGATACTCCAATATCGGACAAAAGATCTCTGAAAAAGGTGAACATTTGTTTAAAGAATTTAAAGAATGGAAGCGAACACTGGGGAATGAGATAGAAAGCTGGCAGTTACTATAGGAGTACAGTGTCTCTAAGAATTAAAGGCAGTCTCTTGCCTTGCATTTAGAAGTCGACTTACAAATAGTTTGCAAGAGGTGAATATTTAAACAGTAACTTTAAATATGGGCCAACCGTTGTACCAATATACGGATGGTTGGTGTGATGGATGAAATCAAAGCAGTAGCAATGATCTTTCAACAAGCCAAATTGGTTGGTAATCACCAAAATTGGTTGTGTTGTAAATCACCAAAACACAGGACAAGCAATTGGCTGAGACAAAATATCTGTGTAGACATACAGGGTTATTTAATAAAAGTTCTTATCGTTTAAAATGGTGCTCATTTTGCCCCAACCAATCAGATGTTTGGTTTCAAATGTTAAATAAGATCTGATTGGTTGGGGCAAGATTAGCACATTTTAAATGATAAGACCTTTAATTGAATATCCCAGTTAGTCTACTTATGTATTTTATTATAAGTTCCAATATAAGTACACTTGAAATATGTATGCAAGCAGAAACCCCAGAACTTACTTACCTGTTCTTTATTTCTCCCCACTAATTCTTGATCACCTATAAAGATATGAGAAAAAAATTAGAGGGAGAAAGATTGAATATGTAAGCTTTCAAAAAGCATTTATTTCCTTTCAGGAAAATCTAAGTATTATCATTAGACACATATTTAAAGGGCAAGTCCAGCCTAAAAATAACTTGCCTTTAAAATGCTTATTAACGCCCCCTGGGGTTCTGGGGGATCTTTGAAATATATGAACCCTGCGAAAGTGAGGTTTGGGGTGGTAATAAGCATTTTAAAGGATAATTATTTTTAGGCTGGACATTCCCTTTAAAGGAACACTAAACCCCCAAAAATAACTCTGTGCCGTTCGTTTCTATTATTCACAGGGAGGTGAGAAAGCTTATTCTCACCTCCCTGTGAATAATAGGACGCTCGGGGAACCTGGCACTTACCTTACCGCCGCTCCACTCGCAGCCGCTCCTTCACTGACAGCCGCTCTGTCCCGACCGAGTGCCCTATCTGAGGCGCATGCGCGCCAATACAAAAGATAGGGCGCGCGATCGGGAGAGAACAGCTGTTCAGTGAAGGAGCGGCTGCGAGTGGAGCGGCGGGTAAGGTAAGTTCCAGGTCCTCCAAGCGTCCTATTATTCACAGGGAGGTGAGAATAAGCGTTCTCACCTCCCTGTGAATAATAGAAATGAATGGCACAGATTTATTTTTGGGAGTTTACAGTCCCTTTAAAGCTGGCTATACACATCCCCCAATAATAAGCAAATTCTTTTGGGTCCAATGGGATTTGCCAATTATCGAAAATGTGTATGCCTTTTATGCAACAATCCCAAAGCAGAGGAACTATCACAGTTAGTCGTTCCAGGAAAAAATTAGTTGGTCGCTATCTGCTCACTATACTAGTGAAAACCAAAGTATAGTGAAAACCAAAACAACTGCATTTTAGTCATAGGAGTAGAAGGAATTCTGAGGTCAACTAAAATAAGAAGCGGAATGGAGGGGCTTGCCGATGTGTGGGGATATGATCAATTTATACAAATCTATTTATGGGACATATAATAAACTCTTTGGTGCATTTTTCACTAATAGGTCATCAGAGGACTCGTGGACATCCAAGATTAGAAAAAAAAAAGTAAAATCCAAGATTAGAAAAAAAGGTTTAATTTAAAAATCAATACATATACTTTCCTATAGTCATTTAAAGTTAGGAAGGAATTTCCTACCCCCCCTTTTTTTCTAAAGATTTTTTTTTTTGCTTTTTCTGGATCAACTGCTAGGGTTAAAAAGAAGGGTATAAAGGTTGGACTAGATGGACGTATGTCTTATTCAACCTCAATTACTATACAGTTTCTGACAAAAGTATTGTTGCCTGTGTATTTTGCAGTAACTCCTGCTATTATAACCTGATTTTAAATTGACCAATGGGTGTTAGAAATAGCTCATATGAAAAGCTAAAGCCATCCCAAATAATATTAAATGTACAGGTATAAAATAGTTTCACTGATAAAAGATTTATCATTTAATAAAGGCAGAAAGGTCAAAATGTTGCAAGACATAGTAGTCGACTATACAGAAAATGATCTACTTTACAGCCAATCCAAAAATATGTCAGCAAATTAAGTAGTGATGCTGTGAGATCCAAATTTAATATCTTGTATGACAAAATACACAGCTTAAAGGACTGCATCCATGCAGTTTGGATTCATACAATTTATTGATGAAATCATCAGAAATAGCCAAGAAAACAGTCTTGCATGCGCCTCCCAGAGTTCATCAATATTCTTTGGTTTTGTCTTCTATGCTTCCTGTTTCATCCTACCCCACATATGCTCAATGATATTATTATTTTCTATCCAGCATAGAGGCAGAAAGAAAAACTGCAAAAATTACTTTGGTCTTATAATTATAGCAAAGGTATCTAATTATTAAGGACAAGAGTGTAAGAGAATATTTGCAGCAGCAAACACTACATGGAAATCCCTATTCTTTGTCAGAGGCAGGATCTCTGTGCTGTAACATGATTGGCTGGACAGGTTGCAGCTTCCTTATTTTGATTTGCTGTGCACTAGAGAGTATGTTCAAAAGTGTATTTCACAAACTAATAATCCCAGCAAACCCAGAGAGATGGATTATGAAAGCCGACCCCTAGAACCCACAGGTTAATTTCATAAATCATCTAACAGCCAGGGCAAATAAAGAGGCAAGACAACTTGGGTCTATTGGGACAATGTTGTCTAGTTCCTTTAGTTCTGTTTTAAATCCTCGATCCCTATAGTAGCGCAACTGGTAACAAAATGGTTATGCGATAGGAGCATAAGCACATTTGACCTTGAACATCAAACACCTGTTCTTCTAAAGTAACACCTTAAACCTGGGGGCCAAGCAGTGATATCTAACCTCACAGTACTAGCAAGAAAAGACCCTTTATAATGCTGTGCCTTTGGATAGTCTGCAACTAAGTCATGATCCTGGAGTTATTTTAAAGGTTGGAGTGTGTTTTTTCTAATAAAGGCCATTTGTATGGAGACCACAGTTCCCCTTTAAGATCCAGAGAAGCTAGGGACATCATTCTAGGTTTGTTGAAAGGTATAAGAGATGCAGATGAAGGTTCTTATCCAGGTCATGATAATTCTGTGGTATTCAGTTAGATCTACTGGATATAACGTTTAGGCCTTGAAGATGTCTTGCTAGACATCCAACTCAATTCAGAAGGACTTCCGAATTGAGTTGGATAGTACAATAATCTTTTAGCAATAAATACCCTGGTATGTTTTAAAAGAAGAGTTTAAAGGAGGTTTACTCCTTAAAAATAAATACATTACCTAATGAAATACTACTTAAAGGGTCACTATACTCAAACAACTTTACATTATCTGAAACTACAATTTGAGAGAAGTAAAATGGTTGTACTCACATATTCATTTGTGCTTGCTTTGTCATTAAATTATTAGTGTTGCATGCTTCTTATTGCCCCCATCCTCCCTTACTCACTGCCTCCTTGTAGTGTCTGCAACACTTAAAAGTTCTGCACAGCCACACCATGGACACTGCTCAGCTTACACATCTCCCCCTTCCTTCTTTTCTCTGCTGATACTCTTAATTGATGTAGAAAGTGTACTGCCAGGCAGCCAAAGATCTTAGTGAGAGGTCAGACATAGGACACATATTATAATATCTACTTTTGGAGTGACAGGTAAATTCTGTAAAATTCAAATTATGATTTCTCAGAATCTACAGCCGAGATTTAAAATCCGAAAAACATTTTAGTAGTGGGCTGCTGTATCTAAAGGTATAATTTTTGAAAATGTAATTTATAGATACCCTTTAAATTATTAAATGAGTATCATACTATATTATATACAGTCACATACACTAATATACAGTCCTTAATCATATAAATAGCTACCCTCTCCCAAAAAAAAAAAAAAAAAAATTTTTCAGTAAAAAGAGTCAATTCCTTGGGTCTTCTCTCAGACATATACCTGCATCTTAAGGAAAAGGGACATGTGTTTGAAGATTTTAATGTCAAGATATTGACCAAAGAACCGGATTGGTTCAAGAGAAGTGTCAAGCAGGCGATTTGGGGGGTGGGGTTTCGACACCAATTGTCTGCCATGTACAATGCTGTTTTGACACCTTACCCTTGGGTAGTTTTGATAACAACCCAATGAAATAACACCTTGCATTCAGGAGGTCCCCAACACCTTGCTGTTATATGCGGATTGAGACATATTTATTGCCAACAGATTCTTGTCATTTTGAACTGAGAAAAGCCGGTCAGATAACAAGCGTTACATCTTCAAGAAACTAAACTAGGTCCAGTTGATCTAAATGAATATCACAGTTGATCTAAATGAATATCACAGAAGTACAATAGAGACCTTTTAGATGGAGGGCACTTGTATGGAGACCCTTTAAGATTGGAACATGCGCAATGCTGGGACAGAGCATCACCAGATGCATCATAGGCCCCACCCCCAAACTTCTAAATTATTTTTCAAGTTAGCCACAAGCCTGAAAATATTTTTTTGAGACCTGGAGAAGACTCTGCTGCTGTGTGGCATGTAGATTAATTGAACAGCAGCAGAGGGGGCTTCTTATGGACTCTAAGGGCTAGGCCACACTGCTACGTTTTTTAAAAATCATTGAAAACGCGGCAACGCACTGAAAATGTGCGTCTTCGGGTGCAATGCGATTGCGATACGTGTTTTTAATCGCAATTGCATGTGTTTTCCTATACCTATTGAAGAAAATGCATGCGCAAACGCAACAAAATCGCACATGAAATCAATCGCATGCAACTGCATTTGCGTTGTAGTGTGGCTGCGCCCTTAAAGGAATGTGCTGTGTAAATAAGGTTAGAAGCATTTTTGGTAAAAGTACATTTAGGGGAAAAAAGATTTTTTGGGGTGAGGCTTGATGCTTTATCAGAAAGTAAAAAAAGTGTGGAAATGCCCTTTAAAATTTGCTTAGGACAACCCTGTAGTCAATTACTACATTTTTATTCCCTGTGTGCTTTACTTTAGCAAACCCAAAATTATGGAAAAATAGGCACAATTTTACAAACTGATAGTGATAACCAAGTTGAGCAATGGAGATCTGTACAACAAGAAGTGCAGTCTGCACAAAAGATGACTAGTAATCAACTCTAAACCATGGATGGGTTAATCGACATCAACGTTGTAATTTTGCGCATGTTAAATTGGTCCAGTTTCAGACATGCAAGATGTACAATTTATAGCCCTGACTAAACCTCAGGTTGAAATAATGCGATAACTGGAATGGAACAATGATGATACCACTTACACTAGAATTTATGTTAATTTACTACACATGCTCACAATACAGACTAAAGGGGAGAGATTAGTATAGCCCAAAGATGCCCCCCAGCCCTGTTTATTGACACACCACTGAATTAAGGCTGTTGCCAACCAGCTCCATGCTATTGTGTGTGTTGAAAGACAACTGGAGAGCACACATGACCCACAGTATGCTTCGGTCAGAGCTAGCAATGACTTGTGACTGGATAGCGGAATAATTTTTTCCCTTGAGTTTGTTTGCTGGCAGTGTATCAGCATGCAGCCATAAACGTGGGGTTCATTTAATATAGTATAGTATTTGAGGTTGAATAAAGACATACTTCCACCCAGTCCAACCCATCTAGCAATATCTTCATTTCCTGCCTAACTGTTGATCCAGAGGAAGGCAAAAAAAACAAAAAAAACACCAAATTTATAAAGGGAATTGGAAATTTCCCTGGATCAACTCTACTTTATGTATCAATACCAGTAACTCGCAACATATTCCTTGTTTGCAGAAACTCATCCAGATGTTTTTTTGAAACTGACCAACGAACCTGCCATAACGTCCACTGGAAGATAGTTCCATAGCTTTACCATTCTCACAGTGAAAAACCCTTTCCGAACTTGAAGCCTAAACCTTTTTTCTTCAAGTCTTAAAGGATGTCCATGTGTCCTCAGACATGCTCTATTGGTGAACAATAGTATAGTATTTGAGGATGAATAAAGACATACGTCCATCCAGTCCAACCCATTTAGCAATATCCTCATTTCCTGCCTAACTGTTGATCCAGAGGAAGGCAAAAAACCCCCACCAAATTTATGAAGGGGGAAAAAATTCCTTCCTGACTCCAAGTGGCAATCGGAAATTTCCCTGGATCAACTCTACTTTATGTATCAATACCAGTAACTTGCAACATTCCTTGTTTGCAGAAACTCATCCAGCTTTTTTTTGAAACTGACCAATGAACCTGCCATTACAACGTCCACTGGAAGACAGTTCCATAGCCTTACCGTTCTCACAGTGAAAAACCCTTTCCGAGCTTGAAGCCTAAACCTTTTTTCTTCAAGTCTTAAGGGATGTCCTCGTGTCCTTTGACATGTTCTATTGGTGAACAATGCCCCAGATAGTTTATTGTATGGCCCGTTAATGTATTTATACACCGTAATCAAGGCAAGAGCCTTTTCTCCAGTGCACATAATTGTAACTTTTCCAGTCTCTCTTCATATTCAAGTTCTCCCAATCCCCCTATTAATTTAGTTGCCCTTCTCTGAACCCTTTCCATTTCAAAGATGTCCTTTTTGTACACAGGATTCCAAAATTGCACTGCATATTCCAAATGAGGCCTTACCAATGCTTTGTAAAGAGGAGGAATAACATTTTCCTCCCTTGAATCCATACCTCTCTTTATACAAGACAATAACATGCTGGCTCTGGCTGTTGCTGCCTGGCACTGCTTGCTACCTTTAACTTTGTTATCCACCAAAACTCTAAGATCCCTTTCCAACAGGGATTCACTTAACACAGAGCCATTTATAGTATAAGCAGCACAAGGATTTTTAAGCCCAAAATGCATCACCTTACATTTCTCAACATTGAATCTCATCTGCCACTTAGCAGCCCAATGTGACAATTTATCTAGATCCCCCTGCAACGATTGCGCATCCTCTTAAGTTTTTAATGGTCGACAAAGTTTTGTGTCATCAGCAAACACAGAAACCTTTCTGACAATACCAACTTCCAAATCATTAATAGAATAGAAGCGTCCCCCAGAACCCTGTGGCACCCTACTTAGCATTTTAGTCCATAATGTTGAAGCCCTATTAACAACTACTCTCTGCATCCTATTCATTAACCAATTTTCTATCCATGTACAAATGTGCCTCCCCAGATCAACAGACCTTAGTTTATACATTAGTTGCCTATGGGGGACTGTATCAAAAGCCTTTGCAAAATCCAATTATACTTCCATCGACTGCTATGCCAGAATCTAAATTTCTACTTACTTCCCCATACAAGCAAAGCAAGTTAGTTTGACAAGATCTATTCCTCCTAATTCCATGCTGGTTACTACTTATAATTTCAGTCCTAGTACATATAAGTAGAACATGTAATAGATTCTGTAACCAAGAAGGCTTCCATGTTATTGCCAGTACAGCACTTGGTTTGCAGGAAGAGCCGCTGCAGCTAGTGTGACTTGTTAACCGTTTAGAGGACCGACTTATCACCGTGCTGCTCATCTTTTACAGAATATTTGCAACATTATAATTAATTTGCTACATTATAACTATGCACCCAAGTATACTTATTAAATCCAGCTGGCAACGGTTGTTAGTAGTGAGCTCACTTTTAGACAAAGACTATATAAAATGAACCATATACATATGTTAAACTGTATTATACTGACTTGCTATGTTACATGTTAATGCTACAAATTAGCTACTGTATAATGTCAGTTTATTAGCTAACATTAGTATTTAGAGTATATATTTAGTTGTAATACTTATATCTGTTGTATTCAATTAGATCAACTGGACATGAAATGTAGTTCTTGAAGACGTTTCGCTAGTCATCCGACTGGCTTTCTCAATTCAGAATGACTTGTACATGAATCTGTGGCAATTATGTACCCTGGAAAATCCCAATTAGCATATCACAGCCAGGTGTTAAGGGTGTGATTAGATAGTGGCTAAGAGGTGTTATAGGAACGCCCAGAGTAAGGTGTTAAAACAGCATTGTACATGGCAGACAGTTGGTGTCGAACCCCCCCACCTCTATTTAGGCTTGGTTTCTTTATTTTCACATAAATGGCCTCCTTAACACCTCTCTTGAACCAGTCACGTTCCTTCGCCAGTATGTTAACATTACAATCTTCAAAGGTATGTCCTTTATCCTTAAGATGCAGATACACGGCTGAGTCCTGACCCGAGGAATTGGCTCTTCTGTGCTGGGCCATACGTTGATGCAGTTGCTGTTTGGTCTCCCCCACATACAAATCAGAGCATTCTTCACTGCACTGCACTGCATATATGATGTCGCTTTTCTTGTGTTTAGGTATTGGGTCTTTCGGATGTACCAATTGCTGCCTCAGTGTGTTGTTCGGTTTAAAGCAGACAGGGATACGATGTTTTTTGAAAATTCTTCTTAATTTCTCGGAGACCCCTGCTACATATGGGATGACCATGTTCTTCCTCCACACCAACTGTCTGCCATGTACAATGCTGTTTTAACACCTTACTCTGGGCGTTCCTATAACACCTCTTAGCCACTATCTAATCACACCCTTAACACCTGGCTGTGATATGCTAATTGGGATTTTCCAGGGTACATAATTGCCACAGATTCATGTACAAGTCATTCTGAATTGAGAAAGCCAGTCGGATGACTAGCGAAACGTCTTCAAGAACTACATTTCATGTCCAGTTGATCTAATTGAATACAACAGATATACCATGACCTGGATGAATGAGAACCTTCACAAGCATATTGTAATACTTATATACAGTTAAAATTAAATTGCTTAGAACAGAAATCTGCTATTAATAAATGCAAAGTTAGGAATTGCATAACTTTGAAATTTTCCATTGGTGTTCTTTTGGGGATTTGGGTGTGTTGCCAGAGGCAAAAATGATCCCAGTTATTACAAGTTTGAGAAGTTGGGGGGGAGAGGTTAAGGCAGCGATATATTAGAACTTCCCTTCCCTTCCCATGTTCCAGTGACATTGGAAAGAAAAATCAGTTCCCAGATCTTTTATTTTTGCAATCACAAAATGAATGAACCAGGAGAGACGGTAACATTGGAAGGTAAGAAACCGCCGGCGCTAAAGACATTAAATAGATTAGACAAATGTCTAATCAAAGGATTCTCAAACTGTGTGCCTCCAGATGTCTGAAAACTATAGCAAACCTCAACTACAGAGGTAAGAAAGCTGGGAGTTTTAGTTTCCAAACATCTGGAGGAACACAATTGAGAATCCCTGGTCTAATCTATTATCTTAGTAGTGTATGGCCAGCTTTATAATCAACTCTTTCAGTGCAAACAGACTAACAGTATTGCCTTTAAACATTTTAGCTGCCAGCAGACTTTCCCAGAGTATTAAAATTAACTATCCCAGAGCCAGCTGAAGAAAGTGGCAGAGATCTCCTGCCTGCCTGTCACAGAGGTTGCTTATTAGGTAAATTAAAGGGCAACTAAAGCCACAGAACAACACTTAACCAGAAGGCAGAACACCTTGATATAAAACCAGTAATCTGTGTCTTACCTCTCATTTTGATACGGGCGCTGGGAAATTTACCTAAATAACATATGATTTGTGCTTTACTTCTCAGCATTCTAATATCACACAGTTTGGTCAACGACTATTATGTTCTGATCATGCTCAGTCCTTAGCTATGGCACAAACTTGTTACAGTTGGTCACACCCATTAATAATCTCTAGCCAATCCTTTTACAGGACAGATAAAGCAAGGAAGGATGTGACTGAGGTCAGGGGGTGTGGTCTTACACTGCACATACACACAGTTACTTCATCCAGTTCTTAACAGGCTTTGATTTACTTTAACAGAGTTTACTAAAGTGGCATTTTATAGTTTATTGGTGTTTTTAGGGGGTTGTTTTCAGATTCTGGAGTATACAAAATTGGGTTTATTTCTCCTTTAAAGCTTCGGCCTGATTTTTAACATGTTTAAAACTGTTCTCCTCTGTTCATTCTAGCCAAGCTCTTACTCCCCACTCCTGTAAATTCAGCATCTTTTGGCAATATTGTAGCAATCTAGAGTTCAGAGCTCTCTACTTGCAACAATGTTGCAAATTAAAGCAGCTGAACATACTGAAGGAGGGGTTAGTAAGAACTCGGCTAAAGCAGAGGAGAGCAGTTTTAAACAGGTAAATTAAAAACTGCTTTTTAACATCCGTTCAACAGTAAACATTTTTAAGTAACCATGGCGACCAAGATTTGTCCAACCCTGGCCGAAGGGGTGCATTTTCCAAAATATTTTTTTTCCCCAAGATTAAGGGGTATATAGCCTGAAAAAAAATGAAATAGTTGCATTAAAAGTTCTGCTTTGGGTCCATTTGGGGCTTTTTGCTGGCTCATGCATGTGGCATACTATTTGAATGAGGACATGTGGAAGATTGATACTTAGTGGGCTTAGGTAAGCTTTCTTTTTGAAAGAAAAAAAAAAAATCTTTTTCTTTCACTTTTTCATAAGATCTCCTTAAAGCATGGAGTTGTATGGAGAACTGCATCTGGAAACAAATAATAGCTAAAGGTGTGATTCCATGATTTGTGGGGGGGTATTTCAGAGGCAAAGCAGCTTATTTTTTCCCCCTTAAAGTGCACTTGTGCATTGGTTCTCTTTGGTTTTACTTGGTGGCCACATGTCTACATTACTAGCATATTTATAAGTGGTTGTATCTCCCATTTGTGGTACTGTTTTTGTGTAAAATTAACCTTTGCCCTAAATTTTTTTATTTTAGGGGGAAAAAAAAGAAACTTCTGATTTGATAATCAGCTGTTTTCAGATATGTGGGTTTTCATCAAAACTTACCAAGCTCATAAAAACATGGGGGTATTTAGCTTCTAAAAATTTAATGTGGAACTATTTTAGTGAATTTTAAGGTTATGGGTTTATATAGCGGCAACATTTTCCAAATACATGTATCGGTATACATTCACATTAGGCCCTGCCCCGAAGGGCTTACAATTTGACACATACAACCTATCAGTATATCTTTAGGATTGTGGGGGAAATAAGAGTGCCTGGAGAAAACCCACAAGCACGGGGAGAACCTATTAACTCCTTGCAGATGTGTCCATGGGTGGATTTGAACTCAGGACTGCAAGGAATCAGTGCTAACCACGAAGCCACTGTGCTGCCCAACGTTAACCATCAGAAGGGGCTTATACATTTTCATTTGATGTAAAATTCTTGAATGTGCCATTTTAGCTTCAGCACTTTGTTTTTTTTATAATTAAAAAAAACTTTTAAATTTAGCAAATTCTTTTGTACATGTTGTGCTGAAAACCCATGTATAATATTCCCTATTTACTGTGAGGTTTCCTAATGTGAAATTTGTCTAAACCAAATTTCCAAGCAAGGGCAACATCTTGAAAATTCTTCTGCCGCGGAAGACATCATCAAAAGGGGGATATACTGCCATCACTGAAAGTGTAGAAACCTACATTAAAATGTTGAATAAATCATATCCCATTTCCATCTTAAAGGGGAAGTTCAGTGCAAATACATATGCTTTTCAGAAAAAAAGAGCAGTATTTTTTCATCCCAATAACCTTAATATGCCAATTCAGCATTTTGTCTATGTATAAATAAACACAACCGCAATACTGACTTCCTGTTTGCAGGACCCCTAATAGAGACCATTATGGTCTTGCTCTAGACCCAGCACCTGGGTTGATTCATATGCTCAGTAGAGATCTGAGCGTCTTTGACCCATCCAACAGCCAATCGGTAGAAATTACTGTTAGGAACATTCCAATGATGTGGTGCATCCTGGGAAGAAGAAGGACCATCAGAACCTGAAATGTCAGCCCACTAATGTCAACAGCAGGGAACAGCAAAGGGTATGAAATCAACTGATTTTTTTAAATCAGTTGAAAAAACCCAAATGCCAAAAAACCTAGATGCCACATATACAGTACATCTATACAAATTAACTATTAAAAGTTTAGGATGGAAATGGGAATCAACTGATACTGCATCGACCTGTAAGCTTTATACTTTTATTCCCTATATCTTGGAGCAGACCATTTTCCTATATTTAAATCTTTGAGGGGTTTTATTTTATTCTGGTTTAGATGAGAATTTCCCAAACTTGCATTCCCATTTAGAGGTTTAAGATTGCCAAGTTGGTGCATCATTAAATGCATATAGTAGGAAATATGGTTAATGTACTTGTTTTCTTAAAAATCCATAGAATGGAATGTGCATAGAATGAATTTCATTATACAATAACTAGCAAAAGAATACTTGTCTGTGCACTTCAATTGGAATCTAAAGCACTCCCATTATCGTTACGTAAGAAACGAAACTATAGAGTCACTTAACTAAAAGACTGTTAAAATATATAAAAACAAATGCATAACCTACCCAGTGTTACTCCATATTAAAGGGCACATCCACTAAAAAAAAAAAAAAAAAAAAAAAAAAAAAGCTTTGTTCTAAATTGTAGGTTCCCCCCCCCCCCCCCCCAAACGGCAATGCAAATAAGTTGGAGGAGCACACTACTTCATTTTCAGTGGTTTATTGAGCAAAAAACATACAACCTTTCGGGGGATATGACTTCCCCTTCCTCAACTTATTTGCATTGCCGTATTGCTGTGGCCCTTGAGGCGGAGGGCTGGGAGGATTGCACCAATCAATTGAAGGCCGTGCCAAAGGGGGTGTGCTTGAGTGTACCCTATTGGAATTATTTGGATTACCCCCCCCCCCCAAACCCCACTTTCACAATATTTAAATTTTTCAAAGATGTTACTGAACTTCTTTACCTGACCTGGTCCCTCGACATCTAGGTGCTGCCCCTGCACTGACAGCCGCTTTACTTCCTAGTTGCGGCTGTAAGGCGATTGGGCAGGACATCACGTCACGCCTTAACCGACAGCCACAACCAGGAAATGGAGCAGCTGCCAGCAGCAGAGTAGGAGTAGCGAGGGACCTGGTCGGGTAAGGAAGTTCATGAGCGTCTTTGAAAACTGTTAATGCAAAAGTGCGGTTGAGGGTGGGGGTTAATCTACATTTTAAAACAAAGTTATTTTTTAGTGGATATGCCCTTTAACTCTGCATATGTTACAAGGAAAAGAAATACTGCTACAGAAAGCAATGGGCCATACTGTGCAGTTGCAAAACACAGTGGCAGAGTAGTCAGCAGTAATGTACAGTAGCCTAATAATTTTACATTACACAGTATGTATAAAGGTACATTTATATTTTAATTAACGGGAGCCATCATCCACCTTGTACATAACTTGCACACTCACAAAAAATAATCGGGTTGACAATCACAACAATGGGAAATATTAGCCAATTGGTGATTCCCATGGGAGATTTCACCAAGTTAGCAGTGCTTGTTACCTTTTCTTCATGCAGTTGCTTACATTTAAGCTACGTACATGCAAATATTGATAAAAAAATTCAACGTGTCACATGATCAATACCATTTTCAAGGGAGAAAAAGTTATTCTCCCTTTTTACAAAGCATTGGTAAGGCTTCATTTGGAATATGCAGTGCAATTTTGGAATCCTGTGTACAAAAGGGACATCTTGAAATGGAAAGGGTTCAGAGAAGGGAAATTAAATTAATAAGGGGATTGGGTGCTTAAATATGAAAGACTGGATAAGTTACAATTATGTACGCTAGAGAAAAAGCGCTTGCGGGATATGATTACGGTGTATAAATACATTAACGGGCCATACAATAAACTATCTGAGGCTTTGTTCACCAATAGAGCATGTCAGTGGACACCCCTTAAGACTTGAAGAAAAAAGGTTTAGGCTTCAAGTTCAGAAAGGGTTTTTCACTGGCTATGGAACAGTCTTCCAGTGGACGTTGTTATGGAAGGTTCATTGGACAGTTGATGAGTTTCTGCAAACAAGAAATGTTGCAAGTTACTTGTATTGATATAAAAAGTAGAGTTGATCCAGGGATATTTCCAATTGCCACTTGGAGTCAGGAAGGAATTTATTTCCCCCTTCATAAATTTGGTAGGGTTTTTTGCCTTCCTCTGGATCAAGTTAGGCAGGAAATGAGGGTATTGCTAGATGGCTTGGACTGGATGGATGTATGTCTTTACTCAACCTCAAATACTATACCATATTATTTTTCTTACCGACTGACAGACTACCAATTAGTTTATTAATTGTAGTCTGTCAGGCTAGACGATAGGGTCAAAACTGTGTGACAAAAACTGTGCCAGCTCTTAGTTTTTAATTAATCTATAAATCCCAAATTTTAAGTTATACTAGATCTATAAAGAGCCTTTACCTTCTTGACATTATCCTCTTCCTCTTGTCTCTTCTCATAATGTGAGAAATCATCAAAAATGGAGGTTGTGTGCTTATAGTTGGCAATGATTCGAAGCACCTGACGGGCTTTGTCCAGTGGGACCTCCTGTGTGTCCCGAGAATTGGTGATTGGTTTGTTTTCATTGTTCTCTAACCGAATGTGACGTAGTTGTCCATTTGGAACATCCTTAACAAAGAGCCAGCGCACGTCAAAACGGCCTTTCCATTTGTCTTGTGACCACACCCCTGCACAAGTATTATAGTCTACCGCTGAGCGCATTTCTGCTACTCCACAAAAGTGACCACTACCATTAACGCTAAAAAGTAGGTAAAGTGGACCCTTACCATTAAGGGAACGATAGGCAGCATCAAGGCGCTTGTTGCCATGCTCTGTGGAACACCAAACATTGTACTTGATAGAGCGGTGAATATCATCCTCTGAATAGCTCTTTACAATGAACACACGACCAAGCTTCAGACTGCAATCAAAGTCCTTGGGATTGTAATTGTTTACAGAACGTAACTTTTCCAAGACAGGATGGGGTTCAGAAGTGGAAGGAGGAAGCTGGGTCTGCTCAGATCCTCTATTACGGTGGGCTGACCAGCGTGTTGGGGGATTCGAAGCAGAGGAAACAGTGGAACTAGACTGTTGCATTACTGGAGGAGAAGGTGGCTGGCAGATATTGGCTGAAGGAGCTTTGTTGTCCCAAGTTCCAATTTCCATGTTGTGTTTTGGGAGTGGAGGAGGAAGAATTTTTGTAAAGCTCTGCTTTGCTGGCTTACTAGCAATGTCCGCCCAAGAGGCTTGTTTGGGTGGAGCAATGGATGCAGGAGGCAAACCACCAACTGCTGCTTTTAGGCCACTTCCTTCACCAGTTAGTTTCAGAGCTCCCATTCCTTGCTCTATGCTTCCTACTGCTTTTCCTCCCCCAAAACTTGCCTGCCCTTCCAATACAGCACCGCCCAATGTACTCGGTGCATAAGCATAACTTCCCCCATAGCCAGAACCAGGGGCAGAACCTCCTGGGGAGTTTCCTCCACTTCCCCAAGCTGAAAAGTCTACACCACTAGGAAAGAAGTTGAATCCAGGCTGTCCTAGGAACGGGGCACTGCCCAGAGGCCCAAACATAGCATCAGGCAAAAAATGAGGCTCTCCATTGCTTAATTGGCTATAGGAAGTTAGGTATGGCATAGTGGGAGCAGGGTCTCCCCCAGTGGACCAGACTCCCTCTCCAAGGGAGTAGGAGAAACCAATAGATGGACTGTAGTAACTTGGTAGGTACGAGTCGGACAATGCGGTATAAGCACTGTTCTAAAAATGAAAGAAGAAAACAAAAGGTAAACTTTAGGGGAAAAACAGAATGAACAAGAATTACAAAAAGTTGAAAACCCCCCAAAAACTGTGTGTGTGGGGGGGCGGGGGGGGCAGAGAGAGAAAATATAATTTCAATAAAATAGATATTGTAGAAGACTTTAAAATTTGGATAGAGACAAAACTTATCTTTTGATAAAAATACCATAAAAAGGTTTTTTGACAAGTAGATCAGTATTTGATTAAAGCAATTTTAAGCAGATTTTATTCATTTACCTGGCGCTCCTGTGTATGCAAATACGGTTCAAATTCATCATCATTCAAACCATCCTTTTGGTGCACAGTTCCATTTTGTACTAAAAAAACATAATTAAGAAAGTTACTAAAGAACACAATGAATTCAAAGGATAATTAGAACCAACATACAAATGTGTTTGAGCCTTACTTATGTGCTTTAGATTGGATTTTTAGATTCAATTGCATTTCAGATGTGCATTGTCAGTAAAATTTTAATAGGACTAGCCCCACTTTAACCAAGACATTTTTTGTGTGCATCACATTATTAGATAGGAACAGATGGTTTTGTGTACATTTAAAGGGCATGTCTACCCCTTTTAAAAACTTGTTATACAGTACAACTCCCTCCCCCAGCCCCAACCGCTACAATAGGTTTTTCTGAAACTCCCCTGAACTCTACTTACCTCTTTCCTTCTATTAAATGTCTTTTTTTAATAGAAAAACACTCCCACTGATGATGCACCATACACTCACATGGTTTTTGAAGCCATGTTAATATTTATTTCATCCTTTATCTCTTAACTTTCTACAGGACTTCTTTACACCATCACATCTTTGGTTCCCTTTCCTTAACCCAATGAACCACAACATTTTGCACACAATATCAACCCTTTGACATTTCACACCCACTGTTCACAATGTTTCTTCATAAACTCATAATTCTATATTCTTACCTTTATTTCCTTGCCCTTTAGGTCTCTGCAGATATGAGATAGAAAAAAATACAATATAAAGCACTGCTGCACAATATATTCAGAACATATCTGCTACAATCCAATATAGCAAAAAATGTTTATATTTTGCATCTCCATTGATAACCCTCTAATTAGTAATTAAAGGGCATGTCCACCCCCAAAACTATAATTTAACCCCTTACTGGCCACATCAAGTAGTTTAAAACAATCCTTACCTTACATTCCTGCTCAAAATAGTTCCCCTGCTGTGCCCCTCCAAAGTACAGAAAACTGCTGTGTAGGAGCAGTGTGTGACTCATGGTTTGCCTGAGTCTGCCTCAACCTCGTCAAGGTTGAGGCATGCTCAGTGCAGCCCTCCCCCCCACTCCCCCTCCCGTTTTTCTCTCCCTCCCCCTAACATTAAACCCTTTGGGTATGCGGTAAGGGCATGCTCCCCCAGCCCCAACCGCATTAATATAATTGTTAAAAAGTCCCCCAATCTTTACTTACCTTCCCTCTCTCCTCCACTGTTCAGAACTCCCGGCAGCCGAGACTGTGATTAGCTGCCTCTCAGCCAATCATGGACGCGGCTGCCGGTCCCGCCGCCTGCTTGCAATTCCATGCAAACAGAGGGCCGGAACACTGCGGCGGAGAAGAGAGGGAAGGTAAGTATCGGGGGACTTTCTAACAATTATATTAATGCGGTTGGGGCTGGGGGAGCATTCCCTACCGCATATCAAAAGTTGTCTAAAGGGATAGACATGCCCTTTAACCTTTTTTTTCTACATTTTTAATCTACATGGCAACCACATTTTTGTATTTAGGCCATTATCCAACCACAACAACGTTCCCCATGCTGGCCCATTTATTTGCAATCAGAAGTGAATTACAAAAATGATTGGACCAGGTGGTTGTCAAGACATCTGTCGAACTTCCCACTGAACAAATACAAAAACTCTTGTGGTGGCAGATCTAGACCAATATTACCTATATCAGCTGGTCATTGAAAGCCTGGTATGTTGCATCTACATGGAATACAGAGGTAATGACCTAGTGGGTTAGGTACTCACTATGGGTACTATCAATTTTAGGGGCTTACCCCCACTTTAGTTCTCCATTTAAAAAGATAAATTTTATGCCTTTTGATGTAATCATGAAAGTGAATAGATAAACCACTCATGAATTTTTCTAGAGACACTAGATTTTACCCACATAGGTGAATGGAAGATGGAAGGAAAGGAGTATAAAGTAAATATTTGATTCTAACAGCACACACAGTATTTACTGTTCCCTTAAGCCTCACAAGCGGTCTTAAATACCACTTTTTAATATGTCAGTGGTGGCGCACATATGACATGTGCCAGAGGTGGCACTTGGAGCCCTCTCTGTGGGCACTTATGCACAGCAGAGTTCACCAGAGTTTGTTCCCAGAAAGCCAGAGAGAAAGTATAGCGGCTGTCTCTAGCAGAGGTCACATGCCATAATATTCAGCTCTGCTCGAGTCCCTGTTTTGGATCTCAAACTCCTGTCTAATAATGTAGGGGTTAATGGTCACTGTTTTAGATCTCCAACTCCTGTGTGGTAATGTAGAGGTTAATAGGTAATCTATAATCGATTTTATCTACTGTATTGGTCTGTGTCTATTTGAGTTGTTTTTTCTAAAGTAAAAGCTTCATATTCAGGTTAAATGATCATGTTGGCACTATGCAATAAAAAGTGGGGCTTTGGGTTGCAGTTTAGGCACTCTGCCTGTAAAAGGTTCGCCATCACTGCTATATGTTGTAACAACAGGGCAATTATGTAGGATAGAACAGAACGCCTGATTAACAGATTCCCCACAGAAGGGGTAAAAGTAGTTTTAAACGCCACATTTGTACAAATCCTACAGCAGTACAGCCTTACTAGAAAAACACCAGTGACATATAGGGTTATCACCTCTTCCCTTTAAAATGTAACATGAAATATACATGATGCAAGGCTACGAACAAGCTTATGAAATGCATGCTGTGCTGCTCTACTTAAACTTGCATCATGCTTACCATGTAAAAACTGACCAGCAGTATGCTAATTCAGTAGGCCAGTGATGTCAAACCTTGGCTCAACTACAACTCCCAGCATCCCTTCACAGAAAGGGGGTTGTAGTTTCCAAACATCTGGCAAACTAAGGTGCTGGAAGTTGTAGTTTCCAAAGTTCAGGCGAGCCAAGATATAGGCAACAATGGTGACATCTTGGGAGCAATGTTAAAACATCTAATGATTTACAGGTTTAGTTTTAACATTTAAACTTATTTGGCGATTCTCTCTCTTTCTAGCGGACTAATCTCCCTAATCTTACACAGTGGGACGGGTAATTGGGAATTCCCAGGGTGAGTGTGGTGACAGATCATGGACACAACTGGATGGGGGAGGCACAAATACACAAGTTGTGAGATACAAGACACAGCCACTGGAATATAGAGGACGGGAGACCCACATAGAACCAGACTACACAATGATACAACCACGGGACGTGTTAGAGGGAGGGGGACACAAATAGGACAGGGGGAGCAAATGACATGAAGGGGAAGGTTGAAATGAATATCTGTACCGGCTCCAGAAGACTAGTGGCTGACATGGCGGCAGAGAAGTGACCGGGAGAGATGCCGAATGAGCGCGCCCTGAAAGCATAAAAGGGGAGGGGCTAAGTAAAGTTTACGCATGAGCCGTGGGGAAAACTGGTGTCAATGGAGCCTTGTTAGGTACTGGCAGGGTCACTGAATTATAGTATCAGGGTAAGAAACTGTAAAGTTTACACTGTAATTTCCATGTCCTGGGAATGATAGTAGGTATACAAGGGGGTAATGTTTAATTCTAGGCCTGGTTGGGGGGATGGGACAGTTGCCCAGTACAACACCCATCCAAACGTGCAATGAAACCCGGATGCAGGAACTGATGTCGGCCAATGATCGGCTACTAACCACGCGCTCAACAATTGAGTCGAAGCAATGTAAGAATACGGCTATTTTTAAGTCATAGTGAATAGAAGAGTGAAAATTGCCCTTAATATGTGTAAGGTCACATACAATCACGTAACTCTATTAGGAGAGCCTTTATTTAAGGCATACGTAACGACGCCATGTTGCGTAAGGGTTCAAGGCGCAGGAACATGATTGCGATAATCACGTGATCACGCAGGTTACGTCTTGTTCTGTGTATTGTCTCATCTTGTTGATTAAATGGATTTAACTGGGTTGTACCGCTTGTTCTTATTTGAACAGTTTTTTTGCAACATAGTTACTACCCACATTGTGGAAATAATTGCCATATATATATCCTGAATGGCCAGATCATCTTTACTTATATAGAGACATCATGAAAATAAATTAAATTGCAAAGTGATTGTGATTAACATACATTGTTAACCATAAATTGTGAAAAAGAAATTATTAGTCTGAGGCCACACTACAAAGCGACAGAATCGCACACAAAATCGTGTGCGTTATCGCATGCGATTATGCGCGCGATTCGTTTGCGTTTTGCGCATGCGATTTTGCCATTTTCTGTTATGGAAACTCGTGCGTTAACGCACCAAAAATGGTGAACGCGTACGCTTTGGAAATCACAGGAATTCTTGCATCCCCGTGATTACCATTTTTAATAAATGGCGGGCGTAAAACGCATGCGAAAACACACAAAAAACTTGCAAGTGTGGCATAGCCCTTACTGTTCACTGTGATCAGTGTCGAGCTGGCCCACAGTGTTACAGGGGAATCCCCCGGTGGGCCCTCAGCCCACTCACCCAGGAAAACAGAAAACTGCTAAAATTTAAATACAGAGCCAAAGGGACAGTAAAGCTGGGTACACGCATCATTTTTGGAAAATGACAGACCGGATCTGCATGTGGGACAGTTCTTCAGTTTCCATTAACCATGTGATGTAAATGCATTGCCTAGATATTTCATCCAGTGGAAATATACGATTTTCCCCAGTTTATATACAGTCCAAACAACAAAATTGTGGAACATATGAAACTTATGAACTTATAACTTCTCACAAGCTCAGTTATGCTTTTAGTATAGTATAGTATTTGAGGTTGAATAAAGACATACGTCCATCCAGTCCAACCCATCTAGCAATATCCTCATTTCCTGCCTAACAGTTGATCCAGGGAAATTTCCGATTGCCACTTGGAGTCAGGAAGGAATTTTTTCCCCCCTTCAAAACCCTCACTTGGCATTCAAGATGTTTGGAAACTACAACTCCCAGCATGCTTTATTAGCTGGGAGTTGTAGTTTCCAAACATCTTGAATGCCAAGTTTCTACCCTCGGTTAATACTCGAGTCAACAACTTTTATTAGATTTTTTAGGTGAAATTGGGTACCTCGGTTTATACTCGGGTCGGCTTATACTCGAGTATATACGGTACTCAATGGAGTTGAGCGCCTTTTTGGCGTTAAAGATATAGTATAGTATTTGAGGTTGAATAAAGACATACGTCCATCCAGTCCAACCCATCTAGCAATATCTTCGTTTCCTGACCAATAAACCTGCCACAACAACATCCACTGGAAGACAGTTCCATAGCTTTACCGTTCTCACAGTGAAAAATCCTTTTTTCTTCAAGAGATGTCCACTGACATGCTCTATTGGTGAACAATGCCCCAGATAGTTTATTGTATGGCCCGTTAATGTATTTATACACAGTAATCATATCCCCACGCTAGTGCCTTTTCTCCAGCGTACATAATTGTAACTTATCCAGTCTCTCTTCATATATAAGCTCCCCCAATCCCCTTATTAATTTAGTTACCCTTCTCAAAACGTTTTCCATTTCAAAGATATCCTTTTTGTACACAGGATTCCAAAATTGCACTGCATATTCGAAATGAGGCCTTACCAATGCTTTGTAAAGAGTAAGAATAACATTTTCCTCCCTTGAATCCATACCTCTCTTTATACAAGACAATACCATGCTGGATCTGGCTGTTGCCGCCTGGCACTGCTTGCTTCCTTTAAGTTTGTTATCCACCAATACTCCAAGATCCCTTTCCAACAGGGATTCACTTAACACAGAGCCATTTACAGTATAAGCAGCACAAGAATTTTTAAGTCCAAAATGCATTACCTTACATTTATCAACATTGAATCTCATCTGCCACTTAGCAGCTCAATGTGGCAATCTATCTAGATCCCCCTGCACTGATTGCACATCCTCTGAAGTTTTTACTGGTCGACAAAGTTTTGTGTCGTCAGCAAACACAGAAACCTTAAGAAAGAGCAAAATACTGTGTCCTGTGTTGTCATGGTTAATTTGTGTTAGGATGTGTGTTGTAATATTGATTGATATTGATTTCCTGGTATAAAGCTAGTTTGTTCTTGTACTATTATAGAGGTTTTCACTGTCTGCAAATGTTAGCAAGCACTTAAGCTAAAATTTTAAAATCACTGGTTAATAGAGACATTGGATGATAGCAGTCTGGGTTTTCAGAGTCTTTGCCAGGTTTCAGCAAAAGAATAATATTAACTTCAGTCATGGAAAGCAGGAGAACTCCTTTTTCCAAAACACTGCAATACACTTTGAGTATTGACACTCTGAGCAAATCAACAAACCATTTAAATATATTGGAAAGGCAGCCAAGCCATAGCCTTATTCACTTGTTCACTTTATTCCCGTGAGTAGCGCTCTTCGTTTTATATTATTATGCTATTAGTACCTGCAGCTGTGAGGTATCTCACATGGAAGTGATCCGCATCACGAGTCAAGCCAGATAGAGTTACGAGTGCTGCCCTTCTTTACCTCTTCAAATTTGTACATTTATATAGGAATCCCTGTTTATTCTTGACATACAATGTTCGGTCCTTCTTTCTCTTTTCAATAGGAATTAACTATTTATACATTAAACAGGGATTCATATATAAATGACTAATACAGGAAGGAGGAGACACAGTGGTAGTGGGCAGGTTATTTTATTTGGCTGGCCTTTTGCATTATAAGAAATAATACGCTACCTACAGTGTAATATATGGATTTACTTCACCTTGGAGTTCCATGACCTGTATAAAAGCACTCGGCCTGCGGCCTTGTGCTTCTATATGGTTATGGAACTCCTCGGTGGCGTAATATCCTTATATTACACTGTAGGTAGCGTATTATCCCTTATATTCAGATTGTCAAACCCTAGCCGCCTGATTTTCTTCCGTTAACCTAGTTTGCTTTTTGATATTTGAAATTGTGGAACATATGAAACTTATGAACTTATAACTTCTCACAAGCTCATTGTGGAACATATGAAACTTATGAACTTATAACTTCTCACAAGCTCAAAAATACTAAAAGCTTATGCTTTTAGTATAGTATAGTATTTGAGGTTGAATAAAGACATACGTCCATCCAGTCCAACCCATCTAGCAATATCCTCATTTCCTGCCTAACTGTTGATCCAGAGGAAGGCAAAAAAACCCACCAAATTTTATGAAGGGGGGAAAAATCCTTCCTGACTCCAAGTGGCAATCGGAAATTTCCCTGGATCAACTCTACTTTATGTATCAATACCAGTAACTTGCAACATTCCTTGTTTGCAGAAACTCATCCAGCTTTTTTTTTAAACTGACCAATGAACCTGCCATTACAACGTCCACTGGAAGACAGTTCCATAGCTTTACCGTTCTCACAGTGAAAAACCCTTTCCAAGCTTGAAGCCTAAACCTTTTTTCTTCAAGTCTTAAGGGATGTCCTCGTGTCCTTTGACATGTTCTATTGGTGAACAATGCCCCAGATAGTTTATTGTATGGCCTGTTAATGTATTTATACACAGTAATCATATCCCCAGCGTACATAATTGTAACTTTTCCAGTCTCTCTTCATATTCAAGCTCCCCCAATCCCCTTATTAATTTAGTTGCCCTTCTCTGAACCCTTTCCATTCAAAGATGTCCTTTTTTTACACAGGATTCCAAAATTGCACTGCATATTCCAGATAGGCCTTACCAATGCTTTGTAAAGAGGGAGAATTACATTTTCCTCCCTTGAATCCATACCTCTCTTTATACAAGACAATACCATGCTGGCTCTGGCTGTTGCCGCCTGGCACTGCTTGCTACCTTTAAGTTTGTTATCCACCAAAACTCCAAGATCCCTTTCCAACAGGGATTCACTTAACACAGAGCCATTACAGTATAAGTAGCACAAGTATTTTTAAGTCCAAAATGCATCACCTTACATTTATCAACATTGAATTTCATCTGCCAATTAGCAGCCCAATGTGATAATCTATCTAGATCCCCTTGCAACGATTGCACATCCTCTGAAGTTTTTAATGGTCGACAAAGTTTTGTGTCGTCAGCAAACACAGAAACCTTGCTGACAATACCCACTTCCAAATCATTAATAAATAGATTAAATAGAAGCGGAAATATACGATTTTCCCCAGTTTATATACAGTCCAAACAACAAAAGTCAAAAATTGATGACAAAAGTCATCAATAATTTTAATTGCTGTTAACATCATCTGCTTATAATCCAATGTCCCTGGCGTACTTCTTTTATATTGCTTTAATTTTATGTGCAAACATTTTAATGGCAAATAGGATGGGGACAATGGGTAGCCTTGTCGTGTTCTTCGAGGTTGTGACAGCTCCACTTAGATTGACGCTCTGGCCTGTGATGCTTAAAAAACAAGTTGTAGCCATGCTATATATCTGGGTCCAAACCCAATAAGTTTTAGCACTTCCCAGAGATACATCTACCGTATATACTCGAGTATACACCGAGTTTTTCAGGCTGTAAAATCAGCCTGAAAACTTGGACTCGGTTTATACTCGAGTCACTACTTACATTAGCACTCCGGCAGCCGAACGATCATTCCCTGTACTGGCGCGCCGCCGACGTCACTGCCCAGCGCCAATTAGACGTCAGCCCGGCGCGCCAGTACAGGGAATGAGCGTGCGGATGCCGTGCAATGCTTACCTTCAATGCTGGCACACAGTCCCAACAGGAAGCACCTGGATGGAGGAGAGCTCACAGTTCCTGGATGGAGGAGAGCCCACAGGTACAAACTGAACTGGGTGGGAGGGTGAGGGTGGCATTCAAGATGTTTGGAAACTACAACTCCCGCATGCTTTATTAGCTGGGAGTTGAGTTTCCAAACATCTTGAATGCCAAGTGAGGGTGGCATTCAAGATGTTTGGAACCTAAACTCCCAGCTAATAAAGCATGCTGGGAGTTGTAGTTTCAAAACATATGAATGCCACCCTCACTTGGCATTCAAGATGTTTGGAAACTCACCTCCCAGCATGCTTTATTAGCTGGGAGTTGTAGTTTCCAAACATCTTGAATGCCAAGTTTCTACCCTCGGTTAATACTCGAGTCAACAACTTTTATTAGATTTTTTAGGTGAAATTGGGTACCTCGGATTATACTCGGGTCGGCTTATACTCGAGTATATACGGTACTCAATGGAGTTGAGCGCCTTTTTGGCGTTAAAGATATAGTATGTATTTGAGTTGAATAAAGACATACGTCCATCCAGTCCAACCCATCTAGCAATATCTTCGTTTCCTGACCAATAAACCTCCAAAACAACATCCACTGGAAGACAGTTCCATAGCTTTACCGTTCTCACAGTGAAAAATCCTTTTTTCTTCAAGAATGTCCACTGCATGCTCTATTGGTGAACCAATGCCCCAGATAGTTTATTGTATGGCCCGTTAATGTATTTATAACAAGTAATCATATCCCCACGCTAGTGCCTTTTCTCCAGCGTACATAATGTAACTTATCCGTCTCTCTCATATATAAGCTCCCCCAATCCCCTTATTATTAGTTACCCTTCTCAAAACGTTTTCCATTTCAAAGATATCCTTTTTGTACACAGGATTCCAAAATTGCACTGCATATTCGAAATGAGGCCTTACCAATGCTTTGTAAAGAGTAAGAATAACATTTTCCTCCCTTGAATCCATACCTCTCTTTATACAAGACATACCATGCTGGATCTGGCTGTTGCCGCCTGGCACTGCTTGCTTCCTTAAGTTTGTTATCCACCAATACCCAAGATCCCTTTCCAACAGGGATTCACTTAACACAGAGCCATTACAGTATAACAGCACAAGAATTTTTAAGTCCAAAATGCATTACCTTACATTTATCAACATTGAATCTCATCTGCCACTTAGCAGCTCAATGTGGCAATCTATCAGATCCCCGGCACTGATTGCACATCCCTGAAGTTTTTACTGGTCGACAAAGTTTGTGTCTCAGCAAACACAGAAACCTTAAGAAAGAGCAAAATACTGTGTCCTGTGTTGTCATGGTTAATTTGTGTTAGATGTGTGTTGTAATATTGATTGATATTGATTTCCTGGTATAAAGCTAGTTTGTTCTTGTACTATTATAGAGGTTTTCACTGTCTGCAATGTTAGCAAGCACTTAAGCTAAAATTTTAAAATCACTGGTTAATAGAGACATTGGTGATAGCAGTCTGGGTTTTCAGAGTCTTTGCCAGGTTTCAGCAAAAGAATAATATTAACTTCAGTCATGGAAAGCAGGAGAACTCCTTTCCAAAACACTGCAATACACTTTGAGTATTGACACTCTGAGCAAATCAACAACCATTTAATATTTGGAAAGGCAGCAAGCCATAGCCTTATTCACTTGTTCACTTTTCCCGTGAGTAGCGCTCTTCGTTTTATATTATTATGCTTTAGTACCGCAGCTGTAGGTATCTCACATGAAGTGATGCCGCATCACGGTCAAGCCAGATAGAGTTACGAGTGCTGCCCTTCTTTACCTCTTCAAATTTGTACATTTATATAGGAATCCCTGTTTATTCTTGACATACAATGTTCGTCCTTCTTTCTCTTTTCAATAGGAATTAACTATTTATCATTAAACAGGGATTCATATATAAATGACTAATACAGGAAGGAGGAGACACAGTGGTAGTGGGCAGGTTATTTTATTTGGCTGGCCTTTGTCATTATAAGAAATAATACGCTACCTACATGTAATATATGGATTTACTTCACTCCTTGGAGTTCCATGACCTGTATAAAAGCACTCGGCCTGCGGCCTTGTGCTTCTATATGGTTATGGAACTCCTCGGTGGCGTAATATCCTTATATTACCACTGTAGGTAGCGTATTATCCCTTATTCAGATTGTCAAACCCTAGCCGCCTGATTTTCTTCCGTTAACCTAGTTTGCTTTTTGATATTTGAAATTGTGGAACATATGAAACTTATGAACTTATAACTTCTCACAAGCTCAAAAATACTAAAAGCTTATGCTTTTAGTATAGTATAGTATTTGAGGTTGAATAAAGACATACGTCCATCCAGTCCAACCCATCTAGCAATATCCTCATTTCCTGCCTAACTGTTGATCCAGAGGAAGGCAAAAAACCCCACCAAATTTATGAAGGGGGAAAAATTCCTTCCTGACTCCAAGTGGCAATCGGAATTTCCCTGGATCAACTCTACTTTATGTATCAATACCAGTAACTTGCAACATTCCTTGTTTGCAGAAACTCATCCAGCTTTTTTTTTAAACTGACCAATGAACCTGCCATTACAACGTCCACTGGAAGACAGTTTCATAGCTTTACCGTTCTCACAGTAAAAAAACCCTTTCCGAGCTTGAAGCCTAAACCTTTTTTCTTCAAGTCTTAAGGGATGTCCTCGTGTCCTTTGACATGTTCTATTGGTGAACAATGCCCCAGATAGTTTATTGTATGGCCCGTTAATGTATTTATACACAGTAATCATATCCCCAGCGTACATAATTGTAACTTTTCCAGTCTCTCTTCATATTCAAGCTCCCCCAATCCCCTTATTAATTTAGTTGCCCTTCTCTGAACCCTTTCCATTTCAAAGATGTCCTTTTTGTACACAGGATTCCAAAATTGCACTGCATATTCCAGATGAGGCCTTACCAATGCTTTGTAAAGAGGGAGAATTACATTTTCCTCCCTTGAATCCATCCCTCTCTTTATACAGACAATACCATGCTGGCTTTGGCTGTTGCCGCCTGGCACTGCTGCTACCTTTAAGTTTGTTATCCACCAAAACTCCAAGATCCCTTTCCAACAGGGATTCACTTAACACAGAGCCATTATAGTATAAGTAGCACAAGTATTTTTAAGTCCAAAATGCATCACCTTACATTTATCAACATTGAATTTCAGCTGCCACTTAGCAGCCCAATGTGATAATCTATCTAGATCCCCTTGCAACGATTGCACATCCTCTGAAGTTTTTAATGGTCGACAAAGTTTTGTGTCGTCAGCAAACACAGAAACCTTGCTGACATACCCACTTCCAAATCATTAATAAATAGATTAAATAGAAGCGGCCCAAACACAGAACCCTGTGGCACCCCACTTAGCACTTTAGTCCATAATGATGAAACCCCAATTACAACTACTCTCTGCATCCTATTCATTAACCAATTTTCTATCCATGTACAAATGTGACTCCCCAGACCAACAGACCTTAGCTTATACATTAGTCCGCTATGGGGGACTGTATCAAAAGCCTTTGCAAAATCCAAGTAAACTACATCTACTGCTATACCAGAGTCTAAATTTCTACTTACTTCCTCATAAAAGCCAAGCAAGTTAGTTTGACAAGATCTATTCCTCCTAAATCCATGCTGGTTACTACTTACCGTATATACTCGAGTATAAACCGACCCGAGTATAAACCGAGGTACCCAATTTCAGCTAAAACCCTAATAAAAGTTGTTGACTCGAGTATAAACCGAGGGTAGAAACTTGGCATTCAAGATGTTTTGGAAACTACAACTCCCAGCATGCTTTATTACATAGTAACATAGTAATTAAGGTTGAATAAAGACATTCGTCCATCAAGTCCAACCTATTTTTTTTTTTTTTTTTTTTTTTTTTTAACCCTACCTAACAGTTGATCCAGAGGAAGGCAAAAAACCCCAGCTAAAAAAGGGGGGAAAAAATTCCTTCCTGACTCCAAACGGCAATCGGAAAGTATCCTGGATCAACCAGATCTATATGCATAATACCAGTAATTCTCAATATTTTTTAGTTTTAGAAACTTATCCAGGCCTTTTTTAAAGTTATTCAATGAACTTGCCATTACCACCTCTGCTGAAGACAGTTCCACAGTTTCACCGTTCCTCACTGTAAAGAAACCTCTCCTAACCTGAAGATGAAACTTCTTTTCTTCCAACCTTAAAGGATGTCCACGAGTCCTCTGATATGACCTATTAGTGAACAATGCACAGGAAGTTCACTGTATGGGCCATAATATATTTGTATAAGGTTATCATGTCCCCACGCAACCGCCGCTTCTCCAATGTAACAGCCCTAACTTGTCTAATCTGCCTGCATATTCAAGCCCCCTCATTCCCCTTATTATTTATTGCCCTTCTCTGAACTGCCTCAATTTCCAAGATGTCCCTTTTGTATATGGGATTCCAAAACTGCACGCATATTCCAAATGTGGCCTTACCAGCGCCTTGTAAAGAGGGAGAATAATATTTTTCTCTCTTGATTCCATTCCCCTCTTTATACAAGACAATATCTTGCTAGCTCTAGCTGTTGCTACCTGGCATTGTTTCTACAGCTAAGTCTGTTATCTACCAAAACCCCCAAATCTTTTTCCATTTCAGATGCACTTAACACAGAGTTATTTATGGTGTAGGTGGCACAGGGATTATTAAATCCCAAATGCATCACCTTACATTTATCAACATTGAATCTCATCTGCCATTCTGCTGCCCATTTTGATAATCTATCTAGGTCTGCTTGCAGCACTTGCACATCATTGGAAGTTTCCAAAGCTCTGCATAATTTAGTGTCATCAGCAAACACAGAGACCTTGCTCTCAATGCCCCCTTCTAAGTCATTTATAAACAGATTAAACAGAAGCGGCCCCAGTTACAGAACCCGAGGAACTCCGCTTAGAACTTTAGCCCACATAGATGTAGCTCCATTAACCACCACTCTCTGTTTGCGGTCCAATAACCAGTTCCTATCATAGAACAAATGTTTTCTTCAAGGCCAACAGTCCTCAGTTTATACTTAGTCGCCTATGTGGCACAGTATCAAAGGCTTTTGCAAATCCAAATATACCACATCCACAGCGTGCCTGAATCTAACTTCTTACTCACTTCTTCATAAAAACCATTAAATTTGTCTGGCATGATCTATTTCTCATAAATCCATGCTGACTACTACTAATAAGATGATCTCTGGAGACAAAGTCAAGGATTTGATCCCTTAACAAAGTTTCCATCACCTTCCCTACCACTGATGTTGGCTTACAGGTCTATAGTTACCAGGCTGTGAACGACTACCTTTTTGAATATGGTATTACATTGGCTTTTTTCCAATCCACGGGCACATCCCCAGACAAAAGCGAATCTGAAAATATGAGACACAGTGGTCTTGCTAGAACTGAACTAAGCTCTTTTAAAATCCTAGGATGCAATCCATCTGGTCCTGGCGCTTTATTGATATTAACTTTGTCTAATTGATTCCGTACCATATCCTCTGTTATCCAATGTGAAAACCTTCATTTCCTCCCTGCACATTGTTACAATCCCTACTGTAAGGATTCTCAACAGTAAAAACCGATGTAAAAAAACGGTTTAGCAGATTAGCCTTTTCGGCATCCTCTACAACCACCTCAGCTCCATTATTTATGGTCCCACATTCTCAGTCCTCATTTTTTTACCATTATATACTTAAAAAACATCTTGGGGTTGGACTTGCTTTGTTCGGCAATCCGTATTTCATTTTCTATTTTAGCTAGTTTAATTGCTTTCTTGCACTCTTATTACAACTTTTGAAGTCCCTGTAAGCCTGTTCTGTGCCTTCTGCTTTCAAAATTTTAAAAGCCCTTTTCTTTTTTTCCATTTCCCTTTTTACCTGAGCATTAAGCCATGCAGGAGTGGACCTAATTTTTTTACACTTGTTTCCTAAAGGTACCGATTTGGAAATGTTATAGTTAATATCCCTTTAAAAGTGGTCCACATCTGCTCAGTATCTTTACCTAGAAACAGTTCCCCCCAGTCTATAGCAGGAGCGATTCCTTTAAAACATAAAATTAGCTTTCCTAAAGTTAAAAGTTTTTGTTAAGCCAGTGCAATTTTTTTTTCCTGCAACCTATATTAAATGACACTATATCATGGTCACTATTCCCTAAGCTTCCCATTACCTTCATCTCCAAAATGAGCTCTGGGTTATTAGATATCACCAGATCCAACAACGCATTCTTTCTAGTAGGAACTTCTACCATCTGTGAAAGAAAATGCTCATTAGGAAATTTAAGAACTTTATACCTTTTGAGGTGCTGGCAGTTCCATTACTCCAATCTATTTCAGGGTAGTTAAAATCCCCCATAACCAGAACATGCCCCATACCAGCAGCCTTCGCCAACTGCATATGGAGATTCATTTTCACCTCTTCCCCGGCATTTGGCCTTATAACACACTCCAACAATTAATTTACCCACCTTCTTGCTTCCTGTACACAGTTCCACCCATAATGTTTCTGCCGCATCGTGTTCTCCCCCATCTATTCCATCTTTTAATTTGGCTTCAATCCTGTTTAACATACATAAATACTCCTCCTCCTTTCTTATTAACTCGGTCATGTCTAATAAGGAGTACCCTTCAATATTACTGTCCAGTCGTGTGAATCATTAAGCCATGATTCTGCTATACCAATTACATCATACCTTTCCTTTAAAGCTATTATTTCAAGTTCGCCGGTTTTTTCCAGCCAGACTCCTTGCATTTGTAAACATACATTTTAGATTATCAATTGATTTACTTCCATACATGGTCGTACATGCCTCCTTATCCTCTATGCTCCCCCCTCCTCCTTCTCCTCCCTGTTGTGTTACTAGCCCCCAGATCCCTAACTTCTCTATCTACCCCTGTGTAGTTAAACGTTCCCTCCCCCCCATACCTAGTTTAAAATCTCCTCCAACCCCCTAGCATCTTCTCCCCAAAACAGTTGCACCACCACCATTGAGGTGCAATCCGTCACTACTAAAGAGCCTGTAGCCAACAGAAAAGTCAGCCCAGTTCTCTAAAAACCCAACCCCATCTCCTTACACCACTCTCTTAGCCACGCATTTATACTCCTGAGCTCCTGTTGCCTCCCTAGCGTAGTACGTGGCTGCGGTAGTATTTCTGAAATCACTACCCTGGGGTCCTTGCTTTTACTTGGCCCCTAATTCTCGGAAATCATTTTTAAGGACCTCACCTCCACCTCTAACTTTGTCATTGGCACCAATGTGAACCAAGACCGCCGGGTCACTCCCAGCCCCACCCAATAATCTGTCTACACGATCCACCACATGTCGAACCCTAGCACCAGGCAGACAACACACTGTGTCGGCATGCAGGGTCCTGGCGACAGATTACCCTATCTACCCTTCTAATAATAGAATCCCCTACCACTACCACCTGTCTATCCTTCCTAGCCCCCAGTTCTCCCTCCCTTGTATTGGAGATGGCCGTCCCCTGGTGCTCAAGGGAAAGGCCCGCTCCATACATGCTGCTTCCGAGCCATCGTCCTCCACATCTTCACCTAAAATGGCAAATCTGTTGGGATCGACCAGCTGGGAAGAAGCCCCCCTATCCTTCCGTCCCCTACTTCCCCTGGTGACCCTTACAAATCTATTAGCTGGGAGTTGTAGTTTCCAAACATCTTGAATGCCAAGTGAGGGTGGCATTCAAGATAGATAGATAGATAGAATGGTAGAGGATAGATAGATAGATAGAATAGCAGAGATTAGATATAGATAGATAGAATGGTAGGTAGATAGTAATAGATAGATAGTGATAGAGAGATTTAAGATGGTAGGTAGATGATGTAGATAATGTAGATAGATGATGTAGATAGTAGATGATAGAGATAGATGTGAATGATGGTGGGATAGATAGATAGATCTAGATAAAATAGCAGATTGGATAACAGATAGATAGATAGATGGCAGAGATTAGATAGATAGATAGATAGAATGGTAGAGATTAGATAGATTTCAGTTTGTACCTCAGTGGGCTCTTCTCCATCCAGGAACTGTGGGCTCTCCTCCATCCAGGGCTTCCTGTGTGCCAGGGACTGTGTGCCAGCATTGAAGGTAAGCATTGAAGGTTGCTGCATTCCGGCAGCCGCGCACTCATTCCTGTACTGGCGCGCCAGCTGACGTCACTGCCCGGTGCCGGGCTTGGCGCCGGGCAGTGACGTCAGGCCGGCGCGCCAGTACAGAGAAAGATCGTGCGGCTGCCGGAATGCTCAGGTAAGCTGTTGACTCGAGTATAAACCGAGTCCGAGTTTTCAGGCTGATTTTTCAGCCTGAAAAACTCGGTTTATACTCGAGTATATACGGTATAATGTTAGTCCTTGAAACATACTCTAGAACATGTTCCCTTATTAAACTTTCCAGGATCTTCCCCACCACTGAAGTTAAACTTACAGGCCTGTAATTACCCGGCTGTGAACGACTACCCTTTTTGAATATTGGAATAACATCAGCCTTTTTCCAATCCAGAGGCACACCACCGGACATGAGGGAATCAGCAAAAATAAGAAACAATGGCCTAGATAAAACTGAACTTAGCTCCTTAAGTACCCAGGATGTATTTTATCCGGTCCAGGAGATTATTAATATTAACCTTATTTAGTTCTTCTGTACCATATCCTCGGTTAACCAAAGTGAACTTGAATCTTGTATACCTTTATTGCTACTATACTCTATGATATCTGTACTTGGATCTTCTATAGTGTATACAGAGGGAAAAAAATTATTCAAGACATTTGCTTTATCGCCATCCTCCGTAACTACACTTTCCCCATTAATTAATGGTGCCACATTCTCAGTCCTCATCTTCTTACTATTAATATACTTAAAAAATGTTTAGGCTTAGTGATGCTTTCTTCAGCTATCCTAATTATTATTAATTTTAGCTAGTTTGATTGCTTTCTTACACTCCTTGTTACAGTTTTTATACTCCCTAAGGCCCTTTCCGTTCCCTCGGCCTTAAAGGTTTTAAATGCCTTTTTCTCCTTACCATTTGCCCTTTACATCAGAATTCAGCCACATGGGCGCGGATTTATTTTTTTTACATTTATTTCCCAAGGGTATAAATTTAGATGTGAACTGGCTTAAAATCCCCTTGAACACAGTCCACTTCTGTTCAGTACCTTTACCTGATAATACATTATACCAGTTGACATTCTGAAGAGCTGCTTTTAAACCGGGAAAATTTGCTTTCCTGAAATTAAATTTCTTTAACCCAGCGCACTTTTCCTTTTGATAACAAAGTCCAAATGCCACTATTTCATGGTCACTATTCCCTAAGCCTCCAGTTACCTTTATATCTATAATGCGCTCCACAATGTTAGATATTACCAGATCCAACAGAGCTCCTTTTCTAGTAGGAACCTCAACCACCTGTGAGAGAAAATTATCCTCCAGCAAATTCAGGAACTCATCGCCTTTTTCTCTGTGATGGCAGTTCCACCACACCAATCAATGTCAGGGTAATTGAAGTCCCCCATAATGAGCACACTCCCCAAACTTGCAGCCCTTGCCAACTGCATATGAAGTTGACTCACCTCCTCTCTGCTAGCATTTGGTGGCTTATAGCAGACACCAACAATGACATTACCCCCTTTCCTGTTGCCTAATTCCACCCATATTGCCTCCACTTTATCATCCATATCACCAGTTATCTCTTCTTTTAAATTTGGCTTCAATTCTTTTTTAACATAAACACATACTCCTCCCCCTTTCCTTTTTTTCTGTCCTGCCTAAACAAGGCATATCCTTCTATATTTACAGCCCAGTCGTGAGAACTGTTCAACCACGTTTCTGCTATACCTATTACATCATACTTTTCATTCAATGCCATCATTTCCAATTCACCCATTTTGTCAGCCAGGCTTCTCGCATTTGCAAACATACATTTTAGATTATGATCCTGTAATTTATTCGTACACTTTGATACACATTCCTCCCTATCCCCTATGCTAGCCCCACCCCCCTTTCCGCCCACCACTGGCCTATCTACACCCTGCTTTCCTCCTGGACAATCTATCCCAGTGAGACTGCTAATACCCTCCCCCCCCAAACCTAGTTTAAAATCTCCTCCAACCCTCTAGCCATCTTCTCCCCTAAAACAGCTGCACCACCATCAGTGAGGTGCAACCCATCCCTACTAAAGAGCCTGTAGCCGACAGCATCCATTGCATCCATTGCATCAAAAGGGAAACTTCTACCAAATCAAAGCTTAAAAAATCCTGCAATAGCTGCTCAATTCTGTCCGAGGTTACCATAACATGCTAGGTCTAGAGGGAGGGGGGGGGGTTGAAAGAGAGACAGAGAAGGGCGTTCTCGGGCAATCCAGTTAAACTTCTTCTGCATGCAAATGTGAGAGCAAAGGGGGAGATCCCATACCCCATCCCACAATATCGATAAAGTGTATCATATGGTAGGCACCCTATCCCACCCCCAACTGCTAAGTCGGTTTATTTAAAAAAGCTTCAGAACTCTACTTACAATCCTTCGATCCCTCTGCGTTCTGATCTTGGCCCTATGCCAGAACTGCAAGCTGGAGCCAGAGCGGTAGGCACGTTTCTGATTGGCTGGGAGGCAATACAGAACATGGGGGGAAAGAAGGATCGTAAGTAGAGTTCTGCAGCTTTTTTAAACAAACAGACTTAGCAGTTGGGGGTGGGATAGGGTGCCATACCATATCTTAAGAGGTTTTAGAGGTAGGGCACCTGGCAGCAAAGAGGGTCACAGAGGGATGGAGGGAGGGGGAAAGGGCTCCCCTGCACATGCCACTGTCCCCTCAGAGGACAAGGAGGCAGAAACCTATCACAGAGTAAGACAGCTTCTACTTTTCAGTTTCCTGTTTTTTGGATAGACACTGCAGGAGAACCATTTGGAGCAGAGATGTAAGGTACGGATTTTTTTTTAACGCTACACAGTGGGGCCAGTATGGGGTAAATTTTAGTTTTGAGGGTTGGACATGCCCTTTAATATTTCCCTCTTGGTAGTGTTCAGCCATATAAATCTAAAAAGTAAAGCAAACACATTTCAATCCATGAGAGTCTGTATCACCAGTGCAGCAACAAATCAATAATTGCCCCACTAATCCCCCAACACTTAAATTGTAGAGTGATCAAAATGGCAAATAGCACCACAAAAGGCAGACAGTAATGTTACCACGTCTATTAGCATATTTGAATATATATACCTGATGTCAAAAGGTCATTAGGAAATGCTTTACTATTTTAATTATATTCCAACATAAATGTGGACTATACCAACATAAATCTGCACCTCCTCAAGTGTAGATTTAACCTCTCCTATAGCCTGTAACAGGCTGGTATTCATTTGCAGTAGTGTTATTTCGGGTTGCTCCCCATTTCCCAGCTGTTCCTCTGCTGGTGGCCTATGGGCAACTGAAATATACTTGGTTGAAGTAGCACGTGGCAAGAGAGTCGCATGGTGAGCAAACTTACTCAGTTTATCAGCAGCAGTGCTATCTTGTTTCTCCAGCTTCTTATATTTGTTCTTCCCCATCTTTAGGTAGGTTTTAACAGTTAGAAACAGGAGGATAACAGCATATAGTAAAGTGTGGGACGAGAAGCTCTGAATCGCATGTCCTTTAAATACGACATCTTGGACATGCCCCATCGCTCCTATTTAATTTAGATTTTTAAGTAAAAAATAATTATCTTTCAACCAAGTCAGGACAGTATGTTAGATGGTTAGGTTCCATGAAGCTTTATTCCTAAATTTCATTCCTCTTTTTTTGGAATGGTGCTTTGTCACAAAGCAGAAACACATCTGCTGAGAGTTTACCACAATGTTTGACTACTCGTTATAACTTCAGCAGTAAAGTGTAAAGGTGCCTATGCATGGGTCAACGACTGCAGGATATTGCAAATATTAGATTCTTTCAATTTGAAATTTGATTGGAAAGTATTGATCGAAATACACCATTTATTTTGAGCAGATTTCAGCTTGAAATCTGGGATAGCCATGGTTGAGGTTACTGCAAAGCATTCCATCTGTTCTGTTCACCAGTTCGGCAGCTTGGCAGTTTTGACAGCCTGGCGTCATGGTGGGGCAGCAGCCATCAACATTCAGGGATGCCCTTAGGGGAAGCCTGCCTGGTGACGCTGGGAGGGGTGCCTTACTGAAAGAAGGAGAGGATTGGTCGGCACGCGCAGAAGGGAATCCACGCCCCCAGGAGAAGCCAGTAAGGAGAAGGAATCGGGCAACAGACGGAGCCTCCGGTGAAATGGCACCCGCCCTCCCTCCATATGGTTAAACTGTTATGAATATTACAAAAGTTTATGTCTAACAACATTGTCGCAGCTGGTGGAAAGTTTATGTTGGCCTGTACTCTTGAGAGACAGACCCATTTGCGGTGGAATAGGCGGCCCTATACAAGCAAACAACGGCTGGCTAGTGTAATAAAATACATTTACGTTATGGTTACGATTTATGATTATGGATATTAATAAAGGAATAAAGCTGCGGCCATTTCTCCACCTACAAACCTGGTTTTGGTTATAATTCAGTTGTCTTAGTTATTTATAAGATAGGAAGATGTGGCGCTTGCCATCACTATGATTGGCTGCTTGATATAGAAATAACAAAAGAGAGAACAGGAATCAAGTTTTGACTGATTCAATCAAATTGATCAAATCAATTGAAAAACATTGACCTTTGTATGACCAGATTTACTTTCTTCATTGGTAGATGCTGTTAATTTTTCGTCCGACTGCTGCACATAGTATATATGGAGTCAAATTTTCGAAAGATTCAATTAGTTTGAATGGGTAAAAAAAACAATGGCCAGTTTTTCAACCAGGCAGTCTGGTCAGATAATTTGGTCCAGGGGGTTTATTGACACACAGGATAAAATGGTGCGTAAATCTGACAGAATATAGGCACCATATGTTGCAGATGAAAGATAATTTGTATCCACACAGATATATTATAATTATACACAGACAAAAATGTTATTTCCAAAGAAGCAGTGAAAGGGATAGATAGGCCACTCATACTTTGCAAACAAATTAGCTTGCCTCAGCCAAGCAAATGTTAAAGAACTAAACTTATTTTTTATGTGAAAAGATTTTCTCCCCAGAAAACCTATACATTAAAAAATAATTCTCTAGTAAATTGCATTTAGTACAGGTAATCAATAGATTCTGTAACTAAAGCTTCATACACACGTGTGATTTGCGAGGGTTAACCCGCAACGCACAATGTGTATGCAAGGCAGATTCGGCTGATAATCGTGCTGTGTATGAGCACTTTGTCGAGCGATACGGCTGTTCGGTCAGGGATCGTTGCCTGATGGGCTAGGCGGATCTTCATCCGATCGGCTTTTTTGGCCATCAAAAATGTTACTAATATATTTCTTACATCCGTGCTGTCAGTCTCCCCCCACCAAAACACCATCCATACACATTTTCTTTGAGAAGAATAAACATTCTTGCCGAGGATTACCCCTGTATGTTGTTCGTTGATATATCCTGCCGCGTCAACTAATTACCGCTGACTGAGTGCCCATCCATTTGTGTACAGGCCTTCAGAGAAAGTTGAATTTAGCGCTCTATCCAGTGGCAGCTCCAGAGTTTACCGGGGGCACAACATGGGCACAAAGGCTAACAAATGGGGCACATTAAAAAAACACCAATAATCTATGTCAGTATTATGTAAGGTGCACAAAACAGCTATTACACACCTTACAGTCAAACTGTGTGTTTTTAAGATAGATAGACAGATAATGAGATAGATAGATAGATATAATCTATAGTCTATTATAATCTATAATCTATATATCTGTCTATTAGATAAACTGTAAAGCTGGTTTGTGAACTGGAGGGCTAACTGTAAAGCTGATTTTGAACTGGAGAGCTGGCTGTAAAGCTGGTTTGTGAACTGGAGGGCTAACTGTAAAGCTGGTTTGTGAACTGTAGGCCTAACTGTAAAGCTAATTTTGAACTGGAGGGCTGTCTGTAAAGCTGGTTTGTGAACTAGAGGGCTGAATGTAAAGCTGGTTTGTGAACTGGAGGGCTAACTGTAAAGCTAATTTTGAACTGGAGGGCTGTCTGTAAAGCTGGTTTGTGAACTAGAGGGCTGAATGTAAAGCTGGTTTGTGAACTGGAGCACTGACTGTAAAGGTGGTTTGTGAGCTGGAGCTCTGACTGTAAAGCTGTTTTTTGAACTAGAGGCCTGAATGTAAAGCTGGTTTGTGAACTAGAGGGCTAAATGTAAATCTGGTTTGTGAACTGGAGCACTGACTGTAAAGCTGGTTTGTGAACTGGAGGGCTGACTGTAATTCTGGTTTGTGAACTGGAGGGCTGACTAACACTGAACTGGAGGGCTGACTGGCTAATAAACTGGAGGACTGACTGGCTAATGAACTACAGGGCTGACTAAGATTGCTAATGAACTCTAGGGCTGACTAATATTGCTAATGAACTGGAGGACTGACTAACATTACTAATGAACTGGAGGGCTGACTAACATTGCTAATGAACTGGAGGGCTGACTAACACTGGGCTGGCTAATGAACTGGAGGGCTGACTAACAATGCTAATGAACTGGAGGAGTGACTAATACTGGGCTGGCTAATGAACTGGAGGGCAGACTAACATTGCTAATGAACTGGAGGACTGACTAACACTGGGCTGGCTAATGAACCGGAGGGCTGGCTAACACTGGGCTGGCTAATGAATTGGAGGGCTGGCTAACACTGGGCTGTCTAATGAACTGGAGAGCTGGCTAATAAACTGGAGGGCTCTCTATCCAGAAACAAGCTACCAATTCTGCAAATATAGTTGGCTCAGGCAGGACTAACTGTACTCTAGAAAACTTAGCGAGCTTATAGCTTTACCATCATTAACAAACAGTGACCAGATCATCAAACGACCATACTTGGCAACCCTTGACCAGAACGCTTGGTTGGCCTTCAGGCATTCTTCCAATGGAAAATTCCATGTGTGTAGGGGCCTTAAGAGAATGTTGGGTTCAGTGCTGTATGCAAAAATATGCTACTAATTCTGCAAATATTGTTCGTCGAGGCAGGACAGGTCTCGGGGAGCCCCTACATAAAATAATGGTTATATATTATTATTTCTCTTTTTCTTTATTGGTCATCAAATTATCAAAATACATAATTTATAGAAATGGAAATTAAAGATCTATAAATATATCTCTATTTTAAAAAATGCACTCAAATTCACTACAGGGTAAGGGTCTATACCAGTATTTCTCAACCTTTTTATCCTTATGGAACCCTTGAAAAAATGTTAATATCTCAGCGAACACTTTATATATATATAAAATAATAAAGGTGTTCCTTGACATATTAGGAAAGAGATCCCTGCCCTGAAGAGCTTACAATCTAAGTGGGAGGAACAACATACAGATACAAGTAGAGGGAGGGATAAAGAGCGCAGACAGCTAACAATCATTAATGTGCTGTTTTTCAAAAATGTAGGATAACAGTTTAGATTTAAAAGAGCTTAAGGATGTCACCTGGCGAAGTGAGAGGGGGAGAGAGTTCCAAAGGTAGGGAGCAGCAAGTGAGAATGTCTTAAGACAGAAGGAAGCAATGTTTGTTGGGGGTTTGTAGAGAAGATTGCTTTGTGAGGAACGCAGAGCACATCCAGGAGCATAAGGGACCAAGAGGGAAGATAAGTAGGGAGGTGCAGTAGAGTAAAGGGATTTAAAAGTCAAAAGAAGGGTATTGAATATGATTCTTTGATGGGAAGCCACTCTATGGAGGAAGTATCGGGGTTGCAGGTTCTCATTTGGAGGAGAGTGAGATGATGTGAACTGCAGAGTTTAAGATGTTTTAAGAGAGGAGAGAGATGACTTGCCGGGAGACCAAGAAGCAGAATGTAAAACTGTAGTCAAGACGGGAGATTATAAGGGCATGCATGAGGATTTTAGTAGTGGAGATAGAGAGGGCTGGGCAGATCTTTGCAATATTGCGAAGGAGAAAACAATACGTCCTATTGACATTGTTAATGTGATGATGGGAAGAAAGAGAGGAGTCAAAGATTACTCCAAGGCATCGTGCAGATTCAACTGGGTTAATGACCATATTATAGAGCAGACATTTAGAGATTTGGGGTTGAACTTCAGGGGTTAGTGTGGTGGTGGACAAGTAAATTTGGGTATCATCAGTGTATAGGTGAGCCAAAAGGACTAATTATTTCTCCCAGATATAGTGTAGAGGGAGAACAGCAAGGGTCCTAAAACCGAGCCCTGAGGGATCCCCACACTAAACGGAGCTTAAGAGGAAGTGTTATTAGCAAAAGAGACAGAAAAGGATCTGTTAGAAAGATAAGAAAACAACCAAGCCTCAGCTTGATTCCAGAAGCCCAGAGAATTTGCATAAGAAGAGAATGGTCCACAGTATCAAAGGCAGCTGATAGGTTGAGGAGAATGAGAACTGAAACTGTCCCTTGGCTTTGGCAGTTTGAAGGTCATTTGAGACTTTGCAGAGGGCCGTTTCAGTTGAATGACCCGGTCGGAATCCTGACTGCAATGGGTCCAATAGGTTGTTAGCATGGAGGTAATTAGTAATGCGTATGGAGACGAGACGTTCTAAGAATTGTAAGAAGACAGGAGGGGTCCAGAGAGGGTTTTTTAAGAAGATGTTTGGCACATGCGTGTTTAAAGGCAGCAGGAAAAATCCCAGAGGTCAGGGAGGAATTAAAAATGTGAGCAGAGGAAAGGTTTTTAGCGCAAGGGTGCACATTGTAAGTGTCGAGTACAATAGAAGGTCAAATACCTCGAAATGGGAGACAGGGGTGAAAGATTCCAGAATTGCAGATGGTGGGGCAAGTAGAAGAAAGTGTGAGTATTAAAATGGTGGAACCATACAGTTTCTGTCAACCTCTTGAGGACCCCATGCAACCTCCTCGGACCCCTGATTTAGAAATACTGTGTAGAGCCAGGCAGAATTAACCATTTCTAAGAAAACCTAAAAAGCCTCTTGAATTTTAGCTCACTGAGAGCAGGTGACTATTGTAATTAGGTATTGTAGGGCAGGCCAGGATTTACCCTACTCAAGAAAACTTAGCTGTGATGTCACAGCTATTAGTGTAAGCAGGAAGCACCACAACTTATAATGCTTTAAGTTTGGATAGATTTCAGATAGCAGCATGATACTCTAGTCATTTTAAAGGTAAGGAGGTGCTCTCTTCAAGAGAAGACTATCCTCCTTAGTCTGGGTACAAACATGGCAACTCTGACCCCATATTCCCTTCAAACAGACTACTGTATCAGGTAGATGTACTGAACAGAACTGGATTGTGTTTAAGGGGATGTTTTGGATTTTTTTTTTAAATTGCCCATTGGTGAAAACTATAATTCATCCCAACTATCACTTTACCATTTTTTTTGTTGATCTGTCCCCTATTTCATTAGATATCCAATCTGAAGCATCTTATGTTTTAGCATTTCTGTAAGCAGTTTTGATGTAGCTGGAATGGTTGGACCGTTGTTGTGCTCTATACTGTATGCAGTATTGACAGTTGGTATGGAGAAAAATAGTCAGGCCAGTGGTCAGAGCCTGAGCAAAACAAGTATTGTATTGAAGGCATGCAGAAACCACACACCTCGGAGTAAGTGCTATTTACATGTAGTTATTTATAGATTAAAATGACATAAAGTAATTTTTTCAGTATACATACAATTTAAGCCATTTCACATCTAAATTTATACCCTTGCCAAATAAATGTAAAAAAAAAAAAATCCGCGCCCAAGGAAGAAAAAGGCATTTAAAACCTTTATGTCAGAGGGAACGGAATGGGCCTTTAGGGATTATAAAAACTGTAACAAGGAGTGTAAGAAAGCAATCAAACTAACTAAAATTAATAATGAAGTTAGGATAGTTGAACAAAGCAGCACTAAGCCAAACATTTTCTAAGTATATTAATAGTAAGAAGATGAGGACTGAAAATGTGGCACCATTAATTAATGAGGATAGGATAGTTATGGAGGATGGCGATAAAGAAAATGTCTTAAAAATGTTTTTTCCCCCTCTGTATACACTATAGAAGATCCAAGTAGAGATATCATAGAGTATAGTAGCAATAATGGTATAAAACATGCAAGAGCAGTTTGGTTAACCGAGGATATGGTACAGAAACAACTAAATAAGGTTAATATCAATAAATCTCCTGGATAAAATACATCCTCAGGTTCTTAGGGAGCTAAGTTCAGTTTTATCTAGGCCATTGTTTCTTACAGGGCCATTTCTAGCCATTTTGGTGCCCTAGTGTGATCAGAACGCAATCCCATCGCACTTAAAAGTGCAGTAGTGTGGCCTATCCCTCCAAGAGTATTGCCATTACCATTTTTAGTGCCAGCACTTCCCCAGAGTATTGCTATTAACCCTTCAGAGCCAGCAGAGTATTACATTTAACCCTTCAGTGCCAGCACACTTTCCTACTAGTAATTTCAGTTCCAGCACTGACCCAGAGTATTTCCATTAAACCCTTAGTGCTAGCACTTTACTAGAGTACTGCTTCGGTTAGGGCGCAAAATGCACGTCGCTGTTTGGTGAGGCTGAGGGGCTAATGGCGGAGGAGCCCAAACTTGGACATGAACTTGCTGATTGAACTATAGCGGTGTCTATTGTAGAGTTTGTGAGTATGGTCTTATGTACATTCTAAATGGTGTGTGCAGCAATTCGTGAAGGGAAATTTTGTGTGGAGGTGGGACGGGTGAAGAATCTGATACTGTGCAACCAGAGTGTCTGCTGGGAGGTATAGTAAGACCTGATACCGGTCACTAAAAATTTGGTGGATTCGGGACAGGAGAAGAAACCTTAAATGTTTCTGGCAGAGTGATCTTTGGACGAGGTACAGGGAGATGTGCTACTCCGTGTTAATGTTACTAAGTCCCGATACCCCTCCTGAATAACAGTTGGAGACAATAGTTTTGATACTATGATATATCATCGTTATAAGTACACCCATATGATTACGCATATGGCCTGCTCTACATGATACTCACCGCTTAAGTGATTTCAAAATTCACTGGTAATTCAAGAGTATATTACGAGTGAATTATCTGATGGTAGTTACATACTGAATGCAGTACTGATCTGGACTGATGATAACCATAATGTCGTATGAACTACGTATGTACAAGTCTAAGTGAGTGGTAAGGATACCATACAAACCATCGTATGTCCATGGCCCCTCAGCCTCAATTGTTTTATGTATATAGAGATATGTATCATTATACAAATATTTTGAGATTTGTGTGTTTAGGGGAAGTAATAAATAATATGCTTTGTGATGTATAATTGTATTCAAGAGTGTCCACAGCAAATAAAGGTAGTTTGAAAGAGATTTACTTTTGCCTTTTTCATCCATGGGTATTTAATGTGTGCCTTTTTTTAGGAACTGGCCAGACCATATCCACTCTTTGGAAATGGTTGGCAGCATTTTTATTAAACACCACACACACAGATCAATGCAAAATAGCGAAAGCTATGCATAAATTGAATTTATATGATGCATGGAGATGCAAATATCCATTGGATAAGAATTACACATACTACTCTCCTGTACATGATACATATTCACGCATCAATATGTGCTGTACTCTCCCTTAAATCAAGGAGATGCAAATTGGTCCCATATTATGGTCAGACCACACACACACAATCCTAAAAATTTGGTACAACTGCAAAATATTCTTGGCGCCTAATCAATTATCTTCTAGAGATACCTGAAATTAAGAAAAAACTCCAAATCCTCACAGAAGAATTCTTCAAATCAAACGATTCTTATACAAGAAATGGCAAGATGTAAAAAAACACGTCAAATGTCCCTAATAACAGAAATATCTCAATTGGAAACAAAATATACAAAACCCCAAAAGATATGTATAAAACAAAAACATATGCTACGGATAATAAAGCTGGTAAATTACTATCAAACAAATTTTAAAAAAAACAAAAACATGCTGGGTTATTCAATAAAAGTTCTTATAGTTTAAAATGGTGCTAATTTTACCCCAACCAATCAGATGTTAGCTTTCAAATGTTAAATAACATCTGATTGGTTGGGGCAAAAGTAGCACCATTTTAAACGATAAGAACTTTTATTGAATCTCCCTGTTAATCATTTAATCAAAAAGGGAATTAAGATCACCTACCCCGATGATATTGTTAGAGCTAGAAATAAAATTTCCTATAGTTTTAATACCACAACCTGAACATGGAATTCAAACCGAAAGTAATCATCAAGGTATTGAAGCCCCATATAGAGTTTTTAAAGAAGCAGCGCAGACTGGACATTTCCCAAAAGAAATGTTAACTGCACAAATAATCACTTTGCTCAAAGCAGGTAAAGAATCTGCAACCCCAGAAAATTTTAGAACAATTTTTCACTCTTAAATGTGGATGTCCAATTATATGCTATAATCCTAGCAAATAGGTAAAGTGTAATATTACCTGAGTTTATAAATCCACATCAAGTAGGGTTTATACCCTTCAGACAGGCATCTAACCACATTCGCAGATTGGTGAATTTAATGTATACGGCTGAAAGTAAAAAAAAAATTATTATTATTACCTAGCAACGCTGATAAGGAGTTTGATAGTTTAATTTGGGATTATATGAAAGAAGTTCTACAAAAATCCAACCTTTCAGGCATTATATACACTGCAATATCCTGCAACAATTGTTTCAACTGCTGGGATACAATCAGCATCTTTTACCCTCACAAATGGAACTAGACAGGGCTGTTCCCTTTCAACCTTAATATTTGCCTTAATGATTGAACCAATTGCACAATCTATAGGACTCCACACGCAGACAACAGGAATGACCTAGGGTAACAAACCTTTTTGCACATAATGTGATACTGACATTAAAATATCCAGAAATACCTCCCCCCACAACAGTTGAAATCTTGAAATGGGCAAACCTAGTTTTTTATTATAAGCTAAACAAAACCAAGTCTACAATTCTAGATCTTAATAACAGCGCAGATATTAGAAACACCCTTCAGAAACAATATTCCTTCCAATGGCTTACAACCACCCTACCCAACTTCGGAATACATCTAACTATCCCTACCACACAATTGTATGCACACAACTAAGTTTATCTGGAATGGGGGTAAAGCTAGAGTTATCCGATTATCGGCCTGTGTATGGGCACTTTATTGGCTGAAACAGCCACTTGTTCAGAGATCCGCCTGGCGGATCGGGCAACGATCCCCAAATGAACAGTCGTTTCGGTCGTTATAGTGCCCATACACAGGCCAATTATCGGACGGAATGGCCTTTCGTACACATTGTGCGTCACGGGTCAGCACCCGCAATCGCATGTGTGTACGAACCTTTAGATCAAATAATAATAATAGTGGTCAAATAATAGTGGTCAGATCTGGAGGAAAAATACTGGGTAAAGGACGAACAATGTCTATTGGGCTCTCTCAATATCTCTCAATAACTACTATTATCCAAATTTGGAGACAAGCATGTAAAAATTGTGATGGTTATGCAGAACTATCGGGAGACATACCTAAGCTGTGCATAGGAGGAGCGCTTGGGACTGTGTGTAGCCCGATTTTTGAAAGATGGTAACTAGAAGCGAAAACAAAACTACTGTGCACACTCTATATGTAACTAAAAAACCTTTATTATACACATCAGGGTTATCACTAGATAAAAACAATTAAAAAGAACCTTCAGCGACCTAAACTTTCAGACTCAGAATATAACTAAGGTTGGAGCATATATGATGGAGATTATATACAAATCGCTAGAGGTTGTTACAGAATCTCATGTGGAAAATATGCATAACAATCTAGTTATGGCCATTTGGAGCTAAGTTCTATGATGTAGATGGCTTAATAGGGTTCAAGTAGTTCCTATCAAAGGGATAGAATCATTCTTATAATACAGGTGAAGTCACCATATTGGAGTCTCTTCATGTAAGGCAAGCCAATAGTGCCCTTTGATGTAATACAAGGGAACCCAAGAACCCAGGTCCATTCTAATCTTGGAGTCTTTCCTTACTGGTCTAGATGGATTGTAGTTATCTGCGGTGGAGCTCTTTTATACAGCTGTGTTGAACAATCATTGAAGTAAGTACCACATTAGTGCATGTCAAATAAGTGTATTAGGGCACATTCCAAAGGATAAGTATAGAGTTAGTATAGCGGTAATTGATTTCCATCTATTCATACGAACCAATGTCTTTGATAGGTATATAGAAGAGGTAAGTATAGTAATAATTATTATCCATCAGTCTGAAGACCGAATGTTTCTCAGATGCTGCAGGGGAGTAAGTATCCATTATTCGATTTGAGGTATCCGTTCATTTCATCCTGATAGATCTATACGACACAGTCCCAGTAAATAAATATCATAACAGTTGTTATCCATCATTCTACTGAATGTCTTTACATATATATATGATATATTGAAATGAAGTATCCTTTAATCCAAATTGTTGTCATCATAAAGGCATGACGGATCACTCATCCAGATCTGGATAAACTGGAATCTTAAAGGATCTAGGAAGGAATATATGAAAGCTTTTTAAAAGTAAAGTCCAAAGCTTCATTAAGTCCCTTTGGTGCTTCCGTTCCTAGTTTATAGATCCACTGTGTTTCCTTTCTAAGTAACTTTATATTGACATTTCCTCCCCTGATTGTTTCCCGCACCAAATCTATGCCCATACACTTTAGACCATCCACTGAACCTCCATGATATTTAAGAAAGTGCTCCGCTACACTAGTCAGCATTTTACCGTTTGAATAGTCTCTGTTAGCTAGCCTGATATTCGATATATGGCTAGACAGACGTGAACGTAGCTTCTGTGTAGTTTTGCCGATATATTGTTTACCACAGGGGCATTTCAACATATATATAATGTTTTTAGATTTACAGTTTATGTAATTATGTATCTTATATGTTGTGTTTTTATTACTGTTCGTAAATGTATCTGTTCTGTCCATAAACGAGCATATGGTACAGTTCCCACAAGGGTAATTACCTTTGTAACAGAAGCCTCCACTGGTCTTTTTGTTCTCTTTTGTAAAGTGGCTACTTGTGAGAGAGTCAGAGAGATTATTAGCTCTTATTGCTGTCATGAGAGGATATTCTGCAATCAGATTAGAAAAGTTAGGGTCACCGCTTAAAATGTGCCAGCTTTTATCTAGCAACCCAATTTTACTCCAGTCACTATTATGCTGAGTAATAAATCTGATCTTTTTCTCACTATCCCTCCTTTTGGTTTGTAGGAGGTGACTTTGTTCTAGACACTGGGCCTCGTTTTTACAGCGTTTAATGAGACTGCTGGGATATCCCCTTTGTTTAAATCTCTCAGATAAATCATTAGCTACCTGCTCATAGTCTTCTCTCAAAGTACAATTTCTCCTCACCCTCAGAAACTGCCCCCTGGGAATACCCTGGAGCAGCCTCCAAAGGTGAGCACTTTTATAGTGTAATAGAGAGTTGGTGGAAGTCTTTTTCCTAAACAGTTTGCTCTTAAGTTTACCTTCCCATTTTTCTATATGTACGTCTAGAAAATCTACTCCCTGGGTGGAGAATTCCCTTGTCAGGTAAATATTTAATGTATTAGCATTAAGCGTATCAATAAATTGGTTAAGTAGACCAGAGGAACCGCGCCAAACAAAAAATATATCGTCTATATATCGCAGCCACATCTCCACATGGTTTGTATAGTATTCCATTTGGTCATGCTCCCTCTCCCACCAACCCAGAAATAAGTTGGTGTAAGAGGGAGCACACTTCTCGGTCAAAGGTGAAAAAGTTATGTTCGAGCACAAACTTTAAAAGCGTTAGGGTAAAGTTAGCTCTTGCTCTGCTGGCCATACCCTCTGATACCAAAAAATATGTAGTTGCCTCTAACCCCTCCTTGTGTCCTATGTTGCTATATAGAGACTCTACATCACATGTAACTAAAATATGTTCATCCCCTACATCGATATTACTGATTTTAGATAACAGGTCTGCAGTGTCCCTAACATAGGAATTCAGACTAATGACATGTCCCTGAAGTTGGACATCAATGTAGCTACAGGCATGTTTTCCCAGGCTCCCTATTCCCGAGACAATAGGTCTCCCAGGTGGCTCTGTTAAATTTTTATGTACCTTAGGTAACAGGTAAAATGTAGCAATCACCGGTGAGTCAACATTAAGGTACGCTGCCTCTTTCTTGTCAATTGTCTGATCTTGAACAGCAGTCTCTATTATTCTTTTTAGTAAGAACTAGATAAATTTGTATCGGAGCCTGAGGGCCTTAATAAGTTGGTAGCTATTGTCCCTTTTTCTGATTCACTCTGCGGGATATCTTATTCTGCTCCCTCCTTCTCTTTCCCCCTCTTCTGATTCTGTATCTGTTTGAGTTGTACTTCCTAGAGTGTGCACAGTAGTTTTGTTTTCGCTTCTAGTTACTATTTTTTAACTAATTTGTGGCCCCTCTCCCATTTGGGAATTATCAAGCTGGTGCTGGGTTAACCTTTCGATCTTTGAAAGATGACAGACAGGATCTGCAAGTCACCTTTCAAAAACCTTTTAAGTGTTTACTCAGCTATAAATCACTGTTTACATGATCACTGTTTACATGATCTGCAAGGAAACATCCCCTAGCACCAAAGACATTTTTGTTGACTGTCCAAAGGTCAGACCCCACAAAATGGTTAGCTAATGTCTTACCCCTATATAAAATTAAAAGTTGGTTGCGGTCCATGGGTTTCGAATACAGCTCAGTGTGGAACCCTCTATCCTGGGTCACCAGGACAACTAGGAAATGAATACGCTCTGTATTATATTATAAAGAGTATTTAATATTGGAATGTGAGGTATTCAATTGTGCTTGGAACTCCATGAGCGTCTCAATGTTGCCCCACCACAGCATGAAGACATCGTCTATGTACCTCCACCAGCCACAACAGTGCCTACGAAACAGTCGAAGAACATAGGTGAAGTCCACCTCCTGCCGAAGCATGAAGGCATTAGCATATGACGGGTCGACATTGGACCCCATGGCAGTCCCACAAAGCTGTTTATAAAAATCCTTATTGAATCTTAAATATAACTGGATGAGTATAATATTAAAGGACAACTATACTGTAAAAATTAACTTTTTAAAAATGAAAAGCACCTGGAGCAAGGAGATAGGGTTGATTATTCCTACCTCCCAATATTGTTTTGTTGAGAAGATACAGCACTAACAGTTTTCATCTGCCAGGTTATGGCCCTGGGCCATTCTATATTAAAGATAGTGCTGAAGCATTCAGGAATACTGGCAGAAGCAGTTTTCTTCATCCTGCTGCTCCTCATAGAAAGGATATTGGTAAGTAAAAAGCATCAATCCTACCTCCTTGCCTCAGGTACTTTTTATTTTAACTGTTTTTGAAAAAACTTACCCACTAAAGTTTCCCTTTAAGTAGTCCCATAAAAAACTTTGCCAAATAAAACTACTTCTCTTCATTCATATCCACACAGTCCCATAACCCGAAACAGCTCTTTAAAGTATTCAACTCCTGCCCTGTTCGCCTCCTCCTCCGCCTTCGCCCTGTTTATCGGCTGATGAAATAGCCTTATATTTCACAGAAAAAAACCAAAAATATCCAAAATAGTTTTCCTATGCACCCTACCTTCTCCATACAGCTAACTCTTACCACCGCGCGGCTAACTTCCCTTCATTGGTTAATCCTTTTAATTGCACTCTAACGAGCTTCACCACTATTACAGAACAGGGATTCTTATCTCTCCTATCCAGGACACGTCTCAACACCTGCCCCCTTGACCCCATTCCCTCTCATCTCGTTCCCCCTCTCTCCTCTTCCTTCATACCAGCCCTAAACTCTCTCTTTAACTTGTCCCTATCCACTGGTATTTTCCCCTCCTCATTTAAATGTGCCGTGGTCTCCCCTATACTTAAAAAACCCTCCCTCGACCCGGCCGCTCTTTCCAGCTACCGGCCTGTCTCCCTCCTCCCATTTGCTTCCAAACTACTGGAAAGACATGTCTATTTAGATCTGGGGAGTCACCTGTCTGCTAACTCTCTCTTTGACCACCTCCAGTCAGGCTTCCGCCCTAATCACTCCATGGACACTGCCCTCACTAAAGTGACCAATGATCTACTTAGTGCTAAATCTAAAGGTCTCTACTCTTGGCACATTATTCTTGATCTGTCCTCTGCTTTTGATACTGTCGACCACCCTCTACTTCTTCAGTTCCTGGTCTGCTTGGGTATCCAGGACACTGCACTTTCTTGGCTATCCTCCTATGTCTCTGGTAGGAACTTTAGTGTTTTCCACTCTGAAATTAACTTACAGCATAAATCGAGTATCAAATTAAAGAACTCTAAAATACCAGTCCCCATACATTTTAATGAAGCCCACCCTGTGTTCCTAGACCTAAGCGTGGAGGGCATAAGGAACTAATCCATAAAAAATGAGAGGTCGGGTGGGTACATTGTTTAAAGACACTTCATCCGCTTGGACTTAATCGTGATTATGATCTTCATATCCTTTTATGATCTATAGTGTAATATTCCACGTTATATTGTCTTCCAGGGATCATAACAAACTCGGGATCCCCTATTGCCTTTTTCCATGTTTGGATATTGTATGGACTTTGTGTATATACCTGCCTTTAAGAATGTTAAACTGAGTTACCTGATTGTGTATTGTAATTAAGGGGCAGGCCCTATGGGAGTGGTATATATGTGTGATGTCATGTATCTAGTTTTGTATTATGATATGGCCATGATTCTGCTGGCTTGACGTAGCCTGATGCATTGAGCCACACAATAAAGTTACCTTGCATGAAGATTTGGTGTGCGGTGTATTCTATTTTATATATATATATATATATATATATATATATATATATATATATCGCCGCTTCAGTGTAAACTTGTTAAATCTTTCTGCATAGTCAAGCCCCTCTGTTCCCACCATTATTTTAGTTGCCCTTCTCTGAACCACTTCCATTTCTAAGAAGGAGAATATTTTTTTTTCTCCCTTGAATCTATTCCCCTCTTTATACAAGACAATTTTTTGCTATCTTGTCCCCTATTTCTTTATTTGTATAGATATCCATTCCGAAACATCTTGTATTTCAACTGTCAATCAAGTGCCATAGTATCATAGTGAAGATTTGCTGTGGCTTCAATGGTGACAGTTGGTATGTGAACTGCATGGTGGGAAATTCCGTCTCCTAATGCTACCTCATAGAGATTACCGAGCATGCTTGCCCTCACAGAGAGTCAGATAGTCTAGCAGGGGACTGAGGGACTGAGCCTGAGAAAAACAAATACTGTATTGAAGTCATGCAGCAACACAAACACATCAGAGTAAGGGCTACTTTACACAAATTCATTTATAGATTAAAATGAGACAAATTAAATTTTTTTAGTGTACAATTCTTTCAACTCCAAATGCATCACCTTACATTTATCAATATTGAATCTTAACTGCCATGCAGCTTCACATTTTAATAATCAGACTACAGACATCCCACCCTTCCAAATGTGGCTTCTGGGCAGGGTGGGGAGAAGGGGGTGTGGCAAGCTGGTGTCATGTGTACTACGTCATGCCTGGCAGGGGCATTCCAGACATTGCACCTAAAAAGGGGGCATTCCGGAGTTAGAGACTCCAAGTAAGTGCGGGCCGCTGAAGTTTGGGATGGTCTTGCGGAAGTGCGGGAGACCACCCCAAAATCCAGGAGAGTCCTGTGACCTTCCTGTGTCTAGGTCTGCGCTGCACAGTTTTGTGTCATCAACACAGAGACCTTGCTCTCAATACCAACAAGTTGTCCATACATTAGGCAGACATAAAATAGATTAAATGTTTGTCTATGATTTAAAGGATGTATTTCATCAGATACTCCTATGAGAGAAAGCCCAGAGAAAACAATTTTTTTCTCTGGCAGTCCTTCTATGATACAGCACCTCCCTGCGAGATTGTTGGTCCATCTTGCCAACACCGACTACCCACAGCAAACAGTCATTCACTTAATACTAAAAGCAACAAAATAACCTCTATCTGATATACTATTCAAGTTTTAAATGTTTTGTAAAGATCTATACGCCTCTTAAGGTTCATACACATGTGTGATCGCCGGTGCCGACCCGCAATGCATGTTGTGTATGAACGGCCATTTTGGGTCAATAATCGTACCATGTATAGTCACTTTCTTGGCCGAAACAGAAATTTGCAACGATCCCCGTCCAAATGGCCGTTTGCCCGTTTTTGCCGAGAAAGTGCCCATACACGACATGATTATCGGGCCGAAACGGACGTTTATACACATTGTGCGTCACGGGTCAGCACCCGCGATCACATGTGTGTACGAACTTTAAGTCCACACGCACACCACCCTTTACCCCAACTCACAACACAACACCGTCAGCATTCAGACTCACCCCTTACCTTTGAGGAAATACAGATATCTATCTGTAAATTAGCATCTGGTAAATCAATCACCTGGTAAATATCTATCAGCGTTCATATGAAGCATTTTTAACTTTCCACGCTCCCTCTATGAAGCCAACATTATCCTGCTTCTGAAACCTGGTAAGGAACCAACAGACTGCAACTCCTATAGACCTATTTCATTATTGAACTCCGATTACAAAATCCTTACTAAGATATTGACGAACAGGTTTATATCGGTAATCCAGATAACTTTACATGAGGATCAAACTGGGTTTATGCCGGGTAAATCTGCCACAACTAACTAAAATGTTAGCTGAACTGGTAGTTGATCATGACAGTATACGTAGAAGAGTAATGTCTTTTGGATTCTCAAATAGCATTCTATTTAATTGAATGGCCTTATCTTTGGTCTTGTCTTAAGCGATTTGGGTTTGGGGAACAATTTTACCATGGATACAAATTTTATACAAATACCCAGTGAAAACTATTTATGGAGATTCAATAAAAGTTCTTATCGTTTAAAATGGTGCTAATTTTGCCCCAACCAATCAGATCTTATTTAACATTTGAAAGCTAACATTTGATTGTTTGGGGCAAAATTACCACCATTTTTAACGATAAGAACTTTTATTGAATAACCCTGTATTTCTGTTAACGGTGCCAATACTTTAGGTCCCTCCACCACGAGCAGCTCATCAACCAGATGAAACCATTTAGGTTAAAAAGAAACACTTGGCTGAGATAGGCGGGACGACCCGAATAACCTTATACCCTTGTACTTCTTTTTTCCTCTTTCTTGCCTAAATACTTTATTACACCCCCTATTTGCTCCCTCCCTTCTTCCCTTCCCTTTACGACACAGGAGACTTGACTTTTTGGAGCAAAAGGGGTCACAGCTTTATTGTTTACAATACATGTGTTTCATATAAAACCACCTTTTTACCATTTTAACCATTGAATTAACATTTATAACAACAGATGCAACAATTTAACAAAGTATGTACTTAACCACATAGCTTTTCCTAATGGCTCACTGGAAGCTACCGTGAAACTTCTGCTTATCAGTCGTTGAAGCACCGACTCGATGAGCGCCAGCTGTCCTCTCCGTACCATCTCGGGCCACTGCCGAAAACCGAACTTGGAGCTGCCACCCCGTGGGCTAACTCCACCACCTGTCAACACCAGCCAGCTTCCAGTGACCCACCGCTCCAGCTGTGCCATCATAACGATCCTGAAATAACAAATTAGCACAAACAACCAGGGGCGGGTGGGCAGGGAACCTCTTCTCTCTCCGTCTGCCTCTCTCTGTCCACGTCTGTTTTTTCTTCCTCCCCCTTTTTTTACCTTGCTCTCTTCCACCTGCAACATTGTTGCAATCTTTCTTCCAATCCCTGGCTCTTTAACCAATCCCATCATTGCCTTTTTCAAATCTGCCTGTCACCATCTTCTTTTCCTCCCTCTCTCTTCCTCACCCCCCAGTTCTGTCTTTTTAACATTGTTAAATCCTAACCCTCACCTGCGTTCCCCCTCCCCTTCAGCCATGTGTCCTTTTGCTTTTAATGCAATGGACTTCTTTATTTACATTACAAACATCAGACCCATTTTGGTCCTGCCTGACACGTTTCATGCTACAAAAGCACTTCATCAGAGGCATCACTGTTAACAGTGCCACTTCCAAAGATTTTAGACCAGACAGTGTTGTTTTTTTTTTACCATATTTATTTGCTATGGCAATTAAGGCTTTGGTGATTCAAATTCAGTCTTACCCTCTTTTGACTGCATTTCAACTGGGCCACTTAGAAGAACGCATAGGACTGTACGCAGATGACATGATTTTAGGCTTACAGTGAGCACCCCTTTAACCATAGCCATGCAGCTTATAGACAGATTTGGAGCATATTCGGGTCTCTCTATGAACTGACAGAAGTTGGTACTTCTAGACAATCCACAAACTACTCTGCAAACTTTACCATGTATAATTGCCACCTCATTCAAATATCTAGGTATGATGCTGGGTCTTCAAAACTCTATGATTTAATTATAACGCTAATAGCCCTAGTCTGGGCAAAATTACCACTTTGGCAAAGTATACCTTTAAGTTTGATTGGTAGAGTCAATCTGATCAAGAAAAAAATACTACCCAAGCTTTTGTATATTTTGCAAGATTTATTGGTATACATTCCAAATCAATCCTTTGCATTATAGCATAATTATTATTGTTATTATTATTGTGGATTTATAACACGCCAACTATTTCTGCAGCGCTTTACAATTACATGCATACATTCACATCAGGCCCTGCCCCGAAGAGCCTATCAGTATGTCTTTATGAATGTGGGGGAAACCGGAGTGCCCGAAGGAAACCCACGCAAGCACGGGGAGAAATATAAAATCCTTGCAGATGTGTCCAAGGGTGGAATCAAACTCAGGACTTCAACGCTGCAAGGCATCAGTGCTAACCACTGAGCCACCATGCTGCCCATGCTAATTGTAATTGTATTGCCGCAATGCATTTTTAAAAAAAATTGCTTTAAAAAGAGTAAAGGTATGCAGCCCTCAAGTTTATTTGACTGGAAGAGAATTAGGAGAGAGTTTATATCAGACATTCCCACCAGCCAATGACAAGTGCTGTTTTAAGTTAACACTGTTAATCACGGCCCTGGGCCAGCTAGGAGGCGGGCTAGTAGCACTCATTTTTATTGTGTGATATCTAAGGGAGGGCAGCACGGTTGTAAATGTGAGTAAGCGATTTCAGCGACTGATAGTGTGGACATGTAATGTGATTTTATTTTTTTGATATTGTTGCCCTTTAATAAAAAGTAGTATGTCTGGGTTTATATGGGGCTCAGGTAAAACTCATTGCAATGTTGAACTATGGGAAGTCTGTGCTGCAGGTTTTAAAACTCAAGTTGTTTTATAATTCCCCGCACTCCGATTAATTTTGTTATTGATGGTGCTGTTTACCCAAATTCCGCTCACCACTGGCAGTTGTGTATTCTAGTAATAAATGTTAGCAGGGAAACGCACTCTTTCAAATCTCAATCAGTTTATTTGTGACATGCTGGTTCACACAACCAGCATGTCACAAATAAACTGATTGAGATTTGAAAGAGTCAATTTCCCTGCTAACATTTATTACTAGGTTTTAAAACTCAATAATCTTGCTATTGCAATTTAAGAGGACTTTTTTTTAAAAATTATAGTTACCCTTAAAGTATGGTTGCCATGGGAATGAAAGGGTTGCTCAGTAGGTATAAGTACCTGTGTCAGGTCAGGGGGTAAAAAACTAACTTTTTGGATGATTGGTCAAAATTTGTTTTTTTATTAGTTACCATTTAAAGGGTATGTCCACCCTTAAAACTCATTTTTAATATGCTGTTCCCCCATGTCCCCCAGCCCCAACCGCATAATTTTTTTTTCCAGAAAGCCCCCCAAACTCTTACTTACCTCCCCTCGTTCCTCCGCCGCACTGCCGGCCCTCTGCTTGCGAGAATGCAAGCAGAGGGGCGGGACCGGCAGTCGCGTCTGTGATTGGCTGAGCGGCAGCCAATCACGGACGCGGCTGCCGGTCATTCAGTGCAGCGGAGGAAAGAGGAGAGGTAAGTAAGAGTTTGGGGAGCTTTTTGAAAAAAAAAAATGCGGTTGAGGCTGGGGGACATGGGGGAGCAGCATATTAAGGGGGTGCTAGGGGGAGGATAGTAGAACGGGAGGGAGAGGGAGGGAGGAGGGGAGAAGGGCTGCAGTACGCATGGCAAATATCTACGGAGGCAAGGTAGCAGGCAGCCCCTGCTATCCTCCTGGTGGTTAGTTTTGGGACTTTGGGGGGGGTCTACAGGAGAACCCTATGGAGCTGGGATGTGAGGTAAGGATTAAACTACACTACATGGTGGGGCCAGTAGTTGGGGGGATTATAGTTTTGGGGGTGGACATGCCCTTTATGGATGTCACAGGAATGAAAGAGTAGGTGTGTACCTGTGTATGTGTGGGGGTATGTGTTTTTGTGTTTATGACCACAAAATGAAATGTTTTGATCACATGTCCCTGAAACCTTGGAATGTTCATGTTTGAGTATTGGACCCATTATATATAATTATATATTATTTGACATGTGTCATATTTTACTACTAATGCGGTAACACTTCTGCGGATTTCTTAGCTAGAAGACAGCACACTTCTCCTATATGTCTCACATGTCTTTACCTATATGTCTGTGTCACTAGCTGAAAAACTGTGAAATAATTCATACTTACCGAAATTTACTTTTCCTGTACTGAAGCACGGCAGGGGGCATACATGGACTAATCCCTTCTGCTGTGTAGGAGACGTACTTTGCCTACTGCCGTGCTCCAGCACAGGGAAAGAAAATTTTGGTAAGTATGAATTAATTTTCTTTTTTCCTGTGCCTCCAGTTGGTAACCATGGGATATACTGGGATGGAACTTGCAAATAACAAAAAATTCTTTATTCTTTACAGTCTGCAGAACTCTTGCTGCAAATGAATCTGACATTACATCAAACTTGTAATGTCTGAGAAAAGTAGTAAAGGAGGACCAAGTTGCTTTACATAGGTCTTCAGCTAAAGCGCCTGCTGCAAAGGCCCAAGAGGCTAACACTGCCCTTGTTGAAAGAGCCCTGATGGTAGGGGGCTCATCTTGGTATTTGACTCCGTAGCATGATCTGATACCCTCTGTGATCCACTTTGCTCTACATCCTCTTTTGACTCCTCTGTGCAGAACTTTTTTTTTGCAGAATCTTTCCTAAATGAAGAGGTTTTCTCTAAATAGATCTTATCAGCCCCGACGGGATCAAGTTTCTGCAGATTCTGATCTATCTCGTTTTCTGTCACCTTTGTAAATGGTGGTAGGACAATTTCCTGATTTAGATGGAACTTTATGATCACTAGGAAGATCTGGTTTATACACCAACCTATTAGAATATACCATCAGATATGGTTGGGAAATTTTTAAGGAATGCAAATCAGACACCTTGTGCGCTGATGTTAGCGCCAGAAGCAACATACAGGGTTATTCAATAAAAGGTCTTATCGTTTAAAATGGTGCTAATTTTGCCCCAACCAATCAGATCTTATTTAACATTTGAAAGCTAACATCTGATTGGTTGGGGAAAAATTAGCACCATTTTAAACCATAAGAACTTTTATTGAATAACCCTGATAGTTTTTAATGTTAAATGCTGGATGCTAGAAGACTCCAAGGCTCAAATAGTGTTAAAGCATCCAAAACTAAAGATAAATCCCAAGGAGAAACTGATGATCTTATTTGAGGTTTTAGGTGCTTGACACCCTGAAAAAACCTGACAATAAGTGGATGCAGTGCCCACTGTACACTGGTCATAGCAGAAAAAGCAGACACTTTGTTTTTTAGTGTATAAATGCTTAGGTTTCTTTAAAACCTGACTGCAGAAATTGAAAGAACAGTAACTGACAATGTTTCTGGATCAATCTGATGTTCCTTACACCAAGACAAAAATATCTTCCATATCCTGTAATAGCTGTTGGAAGTTGAAGACTTTCTAGCTGCTAACAAGGTAGAGGCTGCTGCGTCAGAGAGACCCAATTGTTTGAATGATCCCCTTTCATGAGAGAAATCATCAGTTTCAATTACTGTAACTGTGGATGTAGAAAAGGTCCCTGTTTCAGCAGTTGAGGGATTAAAGGAAGACAAAAGGGAGGAGCAATCAACATTGATCTTGCTGTTGCAAACCACATTCTTCTGGGCCACCAAGGCAAAACCCTCTCTCTGGACCCTCTCTCTAGAGATCTTTTCCAATACTCTTGGTATTAATGGGAGTGGAGAAAATATATATACTATCCGGTATTACCACAGAATAGACAGCGCATCCACTGCCAATTCCCGTTATGTCTTGAATCTCGAGCAGAACTGTCTGAGTTTGCCATTCTGTGGGGTTGCCATGAGGTCTACATGAGGTGTTCCCCAACAACTGCAAATCTTTAGAAAGATGTAATACGACAACTCCCACGGTAGGATATTCCTTCTGCTTAGGAAGTCTGCCTTCACATTCTGGACTCCAGGTAAGTAGAGATGGCCGGTTCGCGGACCCGAACCCGGATCCGCCGCGGATTTCTCCCATCCGCGAATGGCGGATTATTCCGGACTTTCCGGACTTCCGAACTTCCGATTTTTTTGTTTACGAAAATTTTTGAAAATACGAGTATCTCCGTAATTACGAGGATTCACGTAATTACGAGTATTCTCGTAATTACGAGTATTCTCGTAATTACGAGAATACTCGTAAAAACGAGTAATTCGTGTAAATTTTCAAGACGGAGCAAGCCACATGATCCAAATTAGCCAATGGCAGCTATCATAGTTACAGAAAGCCTCGGTTTTTTTACGGAAATCTTCGTTTTTACGGGAATCCTCGTATTTTCGAAAAATACCGTTTTTTTTAAGTCACGCTAGCGGACTGTACTTTTTAGGTATTGTTGGCATTTATACGTGCTTCTAAGGCCATTACCCAGGTCCCTGAGTGGTTAAGTGTACGTTACCAAGGCTATTTAGACCACTTTTAATGTGGATTTTGCCGAACTTTCATTTTAATACGTTTTAACGGGTCCGCTCGCGGATTTTCGAATTTTCGGATTTTTTCGAAAATCCGCGGATCCTCGCGCGGACCGGATTTTTCGAAGTTCGGACATCTCTACAGGTAAGTAGATGCTGATATGTTTTGGAGATTGGCTTCTGCCCAGAATAGAATCTTCTGCGTCAATTTGGCAAGGTTGTGGTTGCCTGTACCTCTTCTGCTTATGATCTTATTACTTTCCCCAATATGAATAGTCTGAAACTCTGTAATGTTTGCCATCATCTCCCTGAAATTGGATGACTTTGTTGATATCTCTTTCAGGGCTGGATTTCTGGGTAGGTCACCTAGGCCATGGCCTATGGTGCCATTAAGTAAGTCCATTGTTGGTTCAGGTTTTTACTTTGCATTGAGGAGAGAAGAATCTGAAAGTAAAGTACCTGCAGTACTGGCTTCAGGGACTGGTTGGGACAGACCTTCTAATCACACAGCTCTACCTCTGCGATGCACTGACAGCTCTGCCCTGCGTCTAAGCCATGCCTCCTCTATCTACCTGCCGGCTACCTGAAACATCTGCTTGTCTAAACACCCCCAGATACTCCAAATGTTGAGTTGGAATTAAATGTAATTTTTGACATTTTATTCATCACCCATACTGTTGTAGAAGGTGTAGAGTTTTGTGAAGATGGTGTTACAATAACTGTTTGTTGTTCGCCACAATCAGGATATTGTCTAGGTAAGCAAAACAGCAAATCCCAAACAGCATCACTTTGTACTGGAAGTGTTGATTCAGTACATAAAATCTGAGATGTTTCCTGTGAACCTGAAAAATTGGTAGATGGAGATGCGCATCTTCTAGATCAATCTTACAAATCCAGTCGTCTTGCCTTGATGCTGCAGAATAACCCTTAAACTTTCCATTCTGAAAGACTTTTTTATAAATTGATTGAGATAACGAAGATCTAGAAAGGGTCAAAAATCCCCCGAAGGTTTTTTGAAAAGAAATATGGGGGGGAATAAGTCCCTCTTTTCCTTTGAGGAATAGGAACTCTTTCCAAGATTTTCTTCTCCAACATTGTCTGAAGAATCAGACGTAATTGGGATGCTGCCAACTGAATTTTTGCCTTTACCGTAATTTGAGGATTTCTATATGATACCCCTCTGAAATGGTCATTAGAATCCATTGGCCATCTGTTGTTACCACCCATATGTCTTTGAATGCCTGTAGTCTCCCCCCAACTACTGGGGGAACATGATCTTATTATTCACATTTTTGGATATGATATCCTCAAACCTGAAACCAAATAACCATTCACCTTCAAAGGTTAAATTAGCAATATTATGCTTTCCACTAGCTTAGTCAGAGGGACCTTCTAGTAGCTACAGAGATACTAGATGCTTTAGCTAAAAGCCTAATAGTATCTAGTGATGCTTCTCTCAGAAAAGCATTAATATCTATAACATCTTGAAGCATTTCTCTGATTTTCTCTCTAGGGGAACCTTTGAGTAGAGCCTGATGCCGATGTCTTCTAGCCAGAATCTGGCTGTTCTAGGGAGGCCTGTGGTGGCTACCATTGGTCTTATGGCTGCTCCCAACATTAAATATAATCCCATAAGAAGAGAATCCTGGTGCCTTTCCTTTAAATCTCTTAAGGTTACACAATCATCTATGGCTAGAAATGTTCCTCTGGCTACCCCGGTTAAATCTGCACCTTAAACACTGTGTTGCAATATTTTGAATCCTCTGGCAAAAAAGGATATGCCATTAAAAATGCCGATGCAGGAATTTATCTTTTATCAGGCATTTTTCATTCGTCTGAAAATATTTTCTGAATTCTATCATATAACGGAAAAAACAAAGTGGATTCTTGTTCATCCTGAAAGCATCTATCTTGTTCCTTCCCATCTGTAAGATAATCAATTAGGAGAGCCTTCCTCATTAGTCTAATCAGATTTTCTAGAATGTCTGTAGCCAAGTTGGCACCAAAACCCATGGGGATATTGTCTGCTTCACCCTCACAGAGATTCTGATTAGAAGTTCCTGGCAGATTCAAACAACTCTCCTAAGTGAGAAGCGCCATAACCTTTATAACACTCTGCATTACAGATTCCACTAGGCTGGATTGGACCTGATCAGGAATGGGAAAATAGAAATCCAGGCAGGAGGCAAATAATTTCTTATCCGGTAAAGGATTGTTACACACAGTACACTCTCTTCTACTCTTGTGATGCACTCGATTCTCATCCTCTCTGTGAGGATAATCTCTGAACGGATATATATGCAAACACTCCCAACCATGCTGATAGGGAAAAAAACCTCCTACAGCTCACCCCTCGAAGTGGATCTGGATTTCCTTTTATAAGACATCAGCAGGGAGATGTAATAAACGTTCTTATCGTTAAAAATGGTGCTCATTTTCCCCCAACCAATCAGATGTTAGCTTTCAAATGGTAAATAAAATCTGATTGGTTGGGGCAAAATGAGCACCATTTTTAACGATAAGAACGTTTATTACATCTCCCTGCAGGTCCTTGAAATAAAAAGGTAAGTAAGCCAAATACAAAAACAGGAATAAAAAATGGATGAAGAAATATACCCACAGATACAGAGTAACGTCACTTGAAATAGGACCAAATAGCAGCACAAAACCACCAGTCTCTGGAACAGCACACACAGCTACAGGATAAGGGAGATAAAGGGTGCCAAATTGACCTATTTAAAAGTCCTACCAGAGACCTGTGGCATCATGTAGAACTGGCACGTTCCCAGAATAACCTCACAAGAACTGGGAGGCACAGTCCAGGCCTCTGCCAAGGCTAAGCAGCATGGCAGGGCTTTGGTGATGGACATACACTGGAACTCCAGTTTGATTCAGGGGTTGAGCTATTTACCAATCAACCAATTATTGGTCTGAGCCATGCTTACAGCACTTTGAGTCCTACGGGAGAAAACAGAAAATTTTTGCTACTTACCGCAATTTTCTTTTCCTGGTCCGTAGCACGGCAGTGGTTAACTTGGGTTACGCCCCCTTGCTGTATGACTGACGGATGGATAGCCAATAAATTGCTCTTGCTCCTCCCCTTTGCCATCTTATGGTCGACTGTCCGAGTGACTCTGAAAAAAATAATGACAATAGGGAGGGAAGTACACCACTGCCGTGCTACGGACCAGGAAAAGAAAATTGCGGTAAGTAGCAAAAATTTTCTGTTTTCCCATGGTCCTAACAGGCAGTGGTTAACTTGGGATTTAATAAGCTATAAAAACAATAAGGGAGGGAGAAGTAGTGATGCTTAACAAAATTTATTACATGCTGCTGACAGAATATTTCGTCCAAACTCAGCTTGAGAATGAACATCTAGATTGTAATGTTTAATAAAGGTGGACATGGATGTCCAAGTAGCCGCTCTGCAGATTCTTCCGGAGAAAAAGCTCAGGAGGCCGCCATCGATCTGGTGGAATGCGCCGTGATCTTCCTGGAAGGGAATATCATACTCTCATATGCTCGTCTTATGCAACTCTTTAGCCAGGATGCTAAGTTGACTTAGAGGGTCTACAACCTATTTTGCTGCCAGAATGATTAACGAATAGAGAATCTGTTTTCCTAAATGGCAGTGTTTTGCTGATATAAGCTGCGAGGATTTTACAACGTCCGAGTGTTCTGGAATAGGATTCTGATCTTGTTGTGAGAAGTGGGAAGTATGATGTCCTGATTGATGTGAAATGGAGTTACTACTTTTGGCAAAAAAGTTGGATCTGGTCTTAGAATTATTCTATCGTGAAGAAACGAGATGAAAGGTTCAGAGGCTCTGAGTGCTTGAATTTCTGCCACTCTCCTTGCTGAAGTAATAGCCACCAGGAATAGAGATTTCGTGGTCAGATTTCCTATGGAACAAGACTCTAAGGAAACAAATGGTTCTCCTTGTAAATACGAAGTACCAAGGTAAATCCCATGGAGGAACCTTGTCTCTTACCTGAGGCTTGATATGTTTCACTCCCGTGAAAAATCGGATTATTAGAGGATCATAAGCCCATTTAACATTTGTAAGAATGAAATTGCAGAAATTTGAGTTTTAAGTGTTGATAGACTTAATTCTTCTTTAGGCCTTCTTGCAAAAACTCTATAAGTTTTCTGGAGGAGGTTCCAAAGTGTTTAAAGACTTTGACTACACCAAGTTGAAAATCTCCCATATCCTATAGTAGCGCTTTGATGTGGAGATTTTCCTGGCTGCCATTAGAGTGGAAATGGCATCGTCTGATAAGCCCTTGCTCTCATGGTGGATGTTTCAAAACCAAGCCGTCAAATGTAGATTCTCTGGTTGCGGATGAATTACTGGTCCCTGGCATAGAAGGTTCTTGATTAGCGGAAGTCTGATGTGAGGAAGCTTGGACATGTTGAGAGCCCAGTTGAACCAGGGTCTCCTTGGCCACCAAGGTAGTATTGCTATCATTGTGGCCTTGTCGTCCCTGATTTTCTGGAGGACTTTGGGAATGACGGGAAATGGAGGGAAATGTATAGCAGTTGGTGTGACCATGTATCGAAAAGGCATTTGTGCCTGAAGCCGATCTCCCAATATCTTGATTATATCTCTTGGTTTGGCTGTTCTTGCGAGTTGCCATCAAGTCAGCTGAGGGAAACCCCACTTTGGCAGATGTAGAGGAAGATTTTTGGATCAAATGCCATTCCCCTGGGAGAAGGGATGGTTGTCTGCTGAGGTAATCCGCTTTGTAATTGTTCACCCCCGGTATGGTAGAGATACAGATCCAGTAGATGAGTTTCTGCAAACAATAAGATCTTTTTGAATGTATTCCATAATGGTGAGCTGTGAGTTCCCCTTTGTTGTTGATATATGCTGTCACCGTAGTGTTGTCTGAACGAATCTGAACTGATTCCCCTGAATAAATTTCTTGAAAGGCGAGTAGGGCTTCTAAAACTGCTGTTAGTTCCCTCAAATTCTGTGGAGCTGAATAACTTCGCTGGCCACTTCCCCTGTGAAAAATGGTGATCCATGATAGCTCCCCATCCCAGTGGACTCGCATCGTTGTAATGGTTATCCACGTGGTGTGGGCCAGAGAAAGGGTTTGTAGTTCGACTGTATTATCCACCATGAAAGCTCTGATCTGATTTGAGGAGGAAAGGATATCATCTGATTTGGGCCCTTCAGGTGATGATATTGTTTGTTGAAACATATTTGCAGATCTCTTATGTGAGTCATGGCCATTTGACTGTGAAGAGCGATGAAGTGAGTTTCCCTAGGTATGCTGGCAGACCCAAGTGGTGACAACGGATGTTGGATGAAATTCTGTGTTAATGACATAATGTCCTTTATTTTAACAGGGGAAGAGAAATGCACATTTTTGAAGTGTTCAGCAGGGCTCCCAGGAATTGTACTGATTGCGTTGGAATTAATAGAGACTTTTCCTGATGATTACCCATCCATGGGATTGAAGGCACTGAAGAGTTATTTGAATGTGGTTCTGGAGTGTTAGAAAACTGGCTGCTTTTATGAGTATGTCGTCCAGATACATAAAAATTTGGATGCCCTGAATTTTGAGATGGGCTATTAGAGTAATAGAACCTTTGTGAATACCCTGGGGGCTGTTGCTAACCCAAATGGTAGAGCTCTGTATTGGTAGTGTTTCCCTAGTAGGTAAAACGAAGGTATTTCCTGTGAGACTGATGTATGGGAATGTGAAGATACGCGTCTTGGATGTCTATTTTGCCATCCAATCGTTTCTGCATAAACTGAAGGGATACTGATTTGAGACTTTCCATCTTGAATCGTCTGACCTGTAAAAATGAATTAGATATTTGAGGTTTAAATGGCCCTCATTGCCCTGATTTCTTTTTCCTTAGAAAGAGGTGGGAATAGACTCCCATTCTTGTTGGAAAAATGGGACGGTTTATATGATGTGTTTGATAGAAGAGAGGAAAGAACACAGTTTAGCGCCTCCTTGCTGCCCTGGTAAGTGGGGGTTTTGACTTGAAAAATTTGTTTGGAGGATGACTGCGTTCGAATTCCAGTTTGTAGCCCCTCCGAATTATTTTGAGGACCCAAGAGTCCGATATATTTTGAGCCCCCAATTCCTTGAAGGCGATAAGTTCCCCCCTATTGAAGACTGGACTCCCATAAACTTCATAACTGTCTTGGTTGCCTCTAGTGTTTTTGCCTCGAAAAAGCTGGTGAGAAACTTCAGGTTTCCAAGATCTCTGTGAGAATGGCTTACCCGGTCTATATTGTCTTGCATCTCTTAAATTGTTTGAGATGTGGATGGAGAGGGTTCCTGAAATTTCTGGTAGTGGGGAGACTGTTTTTAGCAGAATTGGCTTCAATAAGATCTTTAAGTTTAGAGCCGAAGAGGAGACTGCCCTCAAAAGGAATATTGGAAAGGTTTTGTTTTGACTGGACATCCGCTTTCCATTGCCTCAACCAGATAGTCGCCTAGCTGATACTGAAGCGCTCTATTGACTTAGCCGATAATTTTATCGAGTCCATAGAGGCCTCAGATATAATTCATTGCATGTTTCATATCAATGATATGAGCTAAGAGCTCTTCTTTTGAGCTTCCATTTCATTTCTAACAGCCTCTTCCCAAATCGTTAAGCCAGATCTTGTTGGCTCTGGCTAAACTAGTGATTGCTATGGATGGTCTAAGCGAAGCACCTGACAGAGAATAATTCTTTGAGTAAGATGTCTTCTTTTCTGCCATGGGGTCTCTAAGACTGTAGAGTCTTCTGTGGCCAGCATTGTTCTTTTAACCATTTTTGTAATGGCCGTGTCTACTTTGGGTGGTTCGTCCCAGAGGGACGTATCTACAGCTGATATGGGATATGTTTTGAGAAAAGATTGTGTACATGAAAATCTTTTGTCCGGATTTTGCCCTTCGCTTTTAATGGTGTCTTGAATCTGTTAGAACATAGAAAGATGTAGATTCTGTGTTTCTATTAGTAAACATAGATCTGACTGAACCACAGGAGAAGGTTCAGCAATTTTAATGATTTCCTCATCTTTTTATGAGGTGCGACAGAACCTCATGTGTTAGAGTAGAATCTGTTTGAGTAAGATCTTTTTCTTCTGTGTCAGATATAAAAGCATGCTCTAAAGTATCACTTGGTCATCTAAAGTAGATGGGATATTAGGAGCTGGGAAATTAGACATCATGGTTTTAACCTGATCCATCATAGATATAGCGAAGGAGCTGAGGGAGGAATCGATAAAGACTTTAACTGAGGACAGCAATTCTGATGATCCAGGTGTATTTGATTTGAGAGATATGCATTCTGAACATAACTTTTCCCCCTGAGCGTTGGCAATTCACAAAAGGACATTCATTGGTTCTATGCTTGTGATAATGGTGTTCTTCCTTTCTCTGGGTGAAGATCTGAAATGAAATATGCAATGATAAAAATTTGTAGTTGAAATAGTTGTACTGCTCTATAGAAGTTGGTCTCACCCCCTTGATCCTGAACTTGTTCTTCTATGAGACATAGTAGTAGCTGAAACAACATGAAGAAAATTCAGTATTTCAAATAAAAGACAATCCCCTAGTATCCTGCAGTACTTAGAGTAAGGCAGTGTAGGGTACAGGTAGCGTAGCCTCCGACTGCTGCGTGCAGGAGTTGCGAGAGGCCCCAAAGCTTGGCAACATTGAGATAGTTTGACATGTGTATTAAAGACTCGCGCGCTTCCGGCTCACTTCCGGGTCGCACGCGCGTGACGTCATCATGGCGCGACTCGCGCGATGATGAATGGAGTGGCGGTGCGCTAATCCGCCCGGCACCCGACAGTAGTGGAGTGTGCTGGACTGGGAAGAGCAGTAGAGCCCAGATCCTAAAGTGAAGTATAGGGGAGAGACTTCTTGATCCTGCAGGCACGAGGACAGGAGACAATGAGATGGCAAAGGGGGAGGAGCAAGAGCAATTTATTGGCTATCCAATCCTGTCAGTCATACAGCAAGGGGGCGTAACCCAAGTTAACCACTGCCGTGTAGGACCATGGGAAAAACACTGTACAAATGTTATTTGTTGAGATGCTAACCATCCTGTGCCTCCACACAGTGGAAAGGATTAACCCTCAAATACCTACTGCCATGTAGAAGCACAAGAAAAGAGTAAATTGGCTCTTCATAAAAAATACCAGAGACCATATTCAGAAATCCCAACATATTCATATTAATTCTAATGTTAAACTTGACAAGAGGGCGCCCGGGAAAACGACCACAAGCAGCCCCAGTATCAAAAATTATGCTTTCGAAATCTTTTGATATCGATTCCGCATCGCAGTTCTCTAAGTAGAAAACCGCAATGTGCCACACATGGCACAAGCCCTTTTTATCGTAATCTGTCGGAAACAGGAGCGGGGTGATACAGACAACATGAATACATTGTGGCGACATTTATACATACATTGAATAATCAGCATTCAGAAATGAGCCCCATTAGAACAGTTGTTATCGGCATTCTGTTTAATGAAAAATAAAGGATTCATTGTGAAACACTAGTATTTAACGTGCCTAGACTTGTATTCTAATATATGCTAATTTAAAAGGATGATGGGAAAATTGCATCTGCACTCACCAGTGCGAGCGGGTTCCGGCTAGTGGCTCTAATAAGGACTCAGTTGTTTGATTTATCATTTTACAAGCTTTTATATTTATTAATTGTATTTTTGTTTTGTTTTTTATGTAAGGACACTTTGAAAACGAGACAGTTCCGTTGCCTTATTTTCTAGTGTTTATAAAGCTTGAAATTGAAGGAGAACTGCGCTTGCGTCCATGTGACTGTGACGTATTTCCGCCAGACAGGAAAGAAATTGCAAAAATAAGAGAATACAGGATTGGTATGTATTAGCGAATCGTACGATGTCTGTGTGCAAACGGAGAGTTCTAGACCGTGTTATTATTGTGAGGGCGGGGTGTGCTTTATACAGCCCGCAGGGTGGGCACTCGGGGCGGTACTGAATTTGGATCCCTGGACGACCAGCGGTAAACAAGGTGGATGGATTCGGCTCCCATTACCGCTCTGTGCACCGTCTGCGTCCTGCTGGGAGTCCTGTCGGTCTGGGGCGCTGGGAAGCAGTTCGGTAAAGGAGACCCATCTGCAGAGCAGTGATGAAGGTTTGAAATCAATCCTTCCCAGAGGTAGCTTTGTATGGAAGAGTTACCGCTAGAAATATGCGTTCTCCCTATGCAGAGCAGAGGTGTCAAACTTGTAGATGCTTGAAAACTACAACTCCCAGCACACTGTACACAGGGAATGCTGGGAGTTGTAGTTTTCAAAACGTCTGAAAGGACCGCAAGTTTGACACCTCTGATTAAAGGGTGGATGGTGGCAGCAACTTCTGTGGTGTTTCATTTTTATGTGTAAGTGCAGTACTACATATTACCCCACATAGTGTCCTTGGCATCAGGGGAGATGCTGCAATAACTGTGTAATTTATTACTCTTCCTTTAAGGTCCCCAACTAATATATTCAGCACTTTATTACCTGCATTACTAACCAGATATTAGAGATAATTATTGTCCCCATTCCACAGAGTAAGCTCCCTCCCCTCCATGCAGTCAATCAAAGCTATGACTGCTGACATCACAACCAATTATATGCTGCTGTTTCACCTGCTGCCTCCTCCCTTGTTCTGGGCCCCTTCTGCTACTGCTGCACACAGAAAAGGCACCAAACACCAGCTGCAGAGAGCCGAGGGAACAAGTCTTGGTAAATATTTTTAAGCGCAGAAGAGGAAGACTTAAACCTTGCAAGGTCTAGGTTTTGGGGGGTGCTTTATTAAATAGAAAAAAATTTGTTTCAGGGTTGGACATAGCCTTTTAATGTCTCGCTGTTTATACCTGGTATTTCTTATCATTCCATCATGCTTGTGTAGAGTATGGGCCCCAAGTGTGCTCCACAGGACAGTTCGCACAGACCCCGGTTTGCTTACAAGAACTGTTCTTAAAATGTTTTTTTGTACCCAAAGTAGAAAAACCATTCTGATTGAAAATCTGCTTTTAGAATTATTAGCAGTTGTTTGTAGGAACAAATTTTCCGTCGGTCTTGGCATTCTTAACCTGGGTCTGCCTGTAGTAATATTGGGTAATATTTATTCATTGGTTGTATCAGTTGTGTTTTATGACATTTGTAAAATAATTTTTACCAATATCTTACCTTTATAAATATGGCCCCTTTTGTGAATAAGAAACAGGCAGCATTACTTAATTATTATTTATTTATTATTTAAAGGGTATCTCCACTCGTTTTTGGAATCCAGTTCTATTGAAGAACGGGAGGTAAAGGAGCTGTGCCTTACCTTCCGTTCTTCAATAGAACACACAGGAGCCAGGAGAGAGGTAAGAACTTGCCGCTCGCTCCCCCGGCGCTTGGTCTGACAGGTCCCGACGGACCTTGTCTTCTATGCGCATAGATCGCGCATGTGCATAGAAGACAAGGTCCGTGGGACTGTCAGACTACGCGCCGGGGGAGCGAGCGAGCGGGTAAGTTCTTACCTTCTCTCCTGGTCCTGTTGTTCTATTGAAGAACTGAAGGTAAGGCACAGCTCCTTACCTCCCGTTCTTCAATAGAACTGGATTCCAAAAACTTCCAAAAGCGAGTGGAGTTACCCTTTAAAGGGGAACTGTGGTCCAAAAATGACTTTAGATAAATTGAGGTAAATTGATAGGAATTGCTCCCCTGAGAATTTTTGCAATTTATTTCCATTGTTTATTTTGCATAGTTTTGAAGATATTTAAATTTTTGTGTGTGATATGGCAGCAGTATCACCAGGTCCCCTGCACTTCCTGCTCGGAAACTGTCAGTCAATCTGTCCTGTGTCTCCTCCTCCCCTTTGCAGCTCCCCTGGTCCCTCCCACTCATGGACCCCATGGTCCCTCCAGTTGCAGGCCCCCCATGGCCCATTATCTTACAGCCCCATATGGCCCCGCCCACTCATGGGCGTCACTTGCGGGTGCCATGGGTTACTCAGATCCCCCTCTGCCTGAAAAGGCTGTTTTCACACAGTGAAAGAGAAGGGCTGTAGATTCCCTTACCTTCTCTGTCAGGTCTTCCCACAGCAGAGAGGAGGAGGGACTTCCTGTCTCCCTCACACACTGAGGGAGTCTGAGGCTGTGCTCGCCGACGGCACTGTGCAGGAGAAGCCTCAGGAATGTCACAAGTCAGCCTCCCAACCATTAACTTTCTGGTCAGTCATTTCTGTATATCATGGGCTGTGGAGCACGTAGAGAGGTAGTTGATGGCTAATTCTAAAGGTAGGAAACTGGCCTTTCATTTAAACTTAACTTGTTTTGAGATCACAGTTCCCCTTTAAGCCAGTTTAGAAATAAAATGTGAGTTGTCCTTTAACGATGAAATAGCTTAGCCCATTCAGTCTTATCTATTATAATTTCAAAAAATGCACACAGCAGTTCTCAACTGATGCTGTTATTGTCCGCAGACAGCCGGGATCATGGCTTGTGTGCTTAGCGGTCCTACCGCCGTGTGCGATGTCATTACCGAGCTAGATGCTCAGCTGGCTGTAAGTAAGAAGTGTGATGGCATGAATCATCGTATAGTGATACAGAGTATCTCTATACTGTACAGCCTTATTAACATTTCCTGCGCTGTCTAATAACGCGTGTCTGTCTGTACACTGATGCTGAAATTGCTCTCTGTGTATTGGTGTTTACTATTTGTCCCTTATTATAATTTTTTCTATTCTCTAATTTTGGAAATTTGAAGTGTATTTCCAGCCATATAAGAATAATTCTTTAATATAATATATATATATATATATATATATATATATATATATATATATATATATATTATCATGCTGCTCACCTTTATTCTAAATTGATTGGTGCAAATGGGGCTAGGCTCTATAAACACAATATAAACCCCCAGCACTCAACACATATGATATAAGGAATTAACATATACAAGTTACAAAAAGTCACATGTGACTTTTTTGTAACTTGTATATGTGTAATCCTATATTCATATGCTGTTGATGCTGGGGATTCTATATTGTGTATATATATATATATATATATATATACTCATGATTTAATTGCTGACACTGGTTTTGATAATACATAACTATATTTAATAATACATAACTAGTATCGGATTTCTGGAATCAATCTAATCTTGCACATAAGCAATGTATGTAAAGGAGACCTAAACTGGGTAAACTAAAATTTTACAGAAGGTATCACATGCAAATGTTCTCACTACCGCACTTCTACTCTTCCCTATTAATCTGTATGCTACATACATAACTAGATTGTAAGCTCTTTGGGGCAGAGGCCCCTTTCCTTATGTTCCTTAAGTAAATATATATCAAATTGCTAGAGGTAACACTCGGACAACAGGCAGTATAACTGCAACCGGCAAGTTTATGCACACTTGAGAAAGGGCCCAGTGAGGCTCTACACTGCCTGTTGTCTGAGTGTTACCTCTATCATTTTGATATATATTTACTGATGATGTTATGCTACTAACAGAATGGATGCATAGATCGAGGTAACCGAACTTTCTCTTGCCAGTTGTGTGGATTTCTAATGTTTATTCGAATTTTTCCATATGTTTAAAAGGTTCCAGCACTTGTATATTTATCAGTGTACATAATTATGTATTTATATATATATATATATATATATATATATATATATATATATATATATATATTTTGTCCCAAATGTATGACCTTTTGTATTAAAATATTGCAGTGCTGTGTCCAAGTGGTCCTATATAAATAAAACTATACATACATCACAAAAATCTAGCCTGTTGGATACCTTTCCTCTTCATCTGTACATTTTCCTTAAGCTATAAACTCCTCCAAAAATGTAGATAGGCTGAGGAGCTGATGTCATCCAATCCAATCAACAATATGTGGCCAAAGATAAAGATAGTTATAGCTGCATATGAAGACACAGAACTACTGCTGTACAAAAAAAGCTTTATTGCAGAAAAATGTATGCTACACCTATCTGTATCTTTGATCTGATTCATGCGGGACGGTGGAAACCGTTGGTGTAAGGCATATTTGCATTTGTGGCTTTTAACCTGGATAACCTGACTTGCTTATATACACAATATGTGGCCCGATTCCCCTAAGCATGCACATACTTGCTTCAGGGCCAATTGGTTAGTGGGTATGGTAGTGTCAAATTGGCTCTGAGCGATTTAAAAAAAAAAAAAAAAAAAAAAAAAACTCACTATGCTATACCATGTAAATACAAGCATTTCATTTTTTGTTAATAACGATAATCTAGTAGGCAAATGCAGCAAATTAGAATCTTATGGGTTAGGCCATATCGGACGATATTGCGTGTGAAACGCACATGGCCGTCAGGCATATTGTGTGGCCTCAGCCTTACATGTTTATGCAGGGCTGGACACATCATCAATATGTAGGAGCCAGTAATTTCATGCCTCCAATAACCTACGATTAACAAGTGACTTGCCCCCATCCACGCTAGCTCCACCCAGTCAATTTAAGCCTCACCCATTACACAAGACTTTTTGCAGTTAAATATAAGATAGATTGAGGTAGATGTACAGGGACTGGTAGGGATAAATAGACAGACAGACGGTGGCTCAGTGGTTAGCACTGATGCCTTGCAGCGCTGAGGTCCTGAGTTTGAATCCATCTTTGGACACATCTGCAAGGAGTTTGTATGTTCTCCACGTGCTTGTGTGGGTTTATCTGGGCACTCCTGTTTCCCCCACAATCATAAAGACATACTGATATGTTGTACGTGTCAAATCACTGTGCTTAGATTGTAAGCTCTTTGGGGCAGGGCCTGATGTGAATGTATACATGTAATTGTAAAGCGCTATGGAAGATGTTGGCGCTGTATAGATCCATAATAATTATAATAAAATAGATTAAAGGACAGGGATTAGATACAAATTGACAGATGGAAAGATAGATTTAGGGTAAAGGATAAACGGACAGATGGATTTCAAAGTTTAGGGGAGTTTGAGATCCCTTCACAATTAGAACTTACTTTCTGGTGTTCCCACAACATTCGTGCCGATGCAGCAGGAACGGTCAGGGCTGCTCATTTTTTGTGATTGAAAAATGAATGGGCCACGCAGGTCTGTTGTGGGAACTTTGAAAGTTAAGACACCACTGGTGCAGGTATCCCACGCAAGACCACCCCAATCTCCTGCGACGGAGAGGAGTCCTGAATCTCCTCCCCGTCATGCCACCTTTATGGGCACCACGCCCCCAGACCACCCACGTTGTGCCCACAACCCCGCCTCCTCCCGCGACTTGACGTAAATGTCACGCCGCACCACCACGCCCCCTCTTCCCCCCCTGCTCGCAAGTACATAGTGGCAGGGTGGGATGTCTGCTGGTGCTACAGCCATTTGTTAGATTAGACCTATGTCTTCAGACAACTTTAGTAATGTATGGCCATCTTTACTATTAACTTTAGTGCCATCAGACTCTCAGAGTATTCCCATTAAAGGAAATCCTAATGTAAAAGCTTTTCCTCCCAGAACACTGATACACTGTAGGTTTTTTTTCTAGTAAGTTGCATTTAGTACATGTACAAAATAGATTCGTAACTAAAAAGGCTCCAATGTGTCTTCAAAAAAACCACACCTCCCGACCTCACTATTTACTGCCTCTATGCAGACTGTTTTCTATACAGATGTCTCCACACCAAAATGGAAGTCCCTAATAAGGTTTGGAAAGCTGCTTGTTACCCTGCAGTTTTTGTTTAGCAGTCAGTGGTCATTCCCTGGAACATACTGAATACTCATTTAACAAACTTTTTTTATGTGAACAAAGGATTATATATCCTGTTAGGAGCATTAAATGTGTTTTTTTCAAAAAATTCCTGTTCTGTCAAGAAGAGGGAGGATCCCTGTGCTGTTATGATTGGCTATCTAACTTGTTTTGAGCTGTTGAATACTACAGAGCATGTGAAGTGTACTGTGTTCACCCACATTTCACACTATCACATAAATCACCCAGCAGCCACAGCAAAGGGAGAGGTGATACACAGCTTTCAAGGGTCCATGTGACTTGAAACATTTTCAGGGTTATTCAATAAAAGTTCTTATCCTTAAAAATGGTGCTAATTTTGCCCCAACCTATCAGATGTTAGATTTCAAATGTTAAATAACATCTGATTGGTTGGGGGAAAAGTAGCACAATTTTAAATTATAAGAACTTTTATTGAAGTTTGTGTTGAAGTTACTCACAAATTCAATAAACAGCCGTTTGCAGTTATATTGCTTCAGCCTGTTTGTTACCCCCTCTCCTATCTTTAAGTTAGTTATTTATTCCAAATATTGCATGGATGCATAGAGAGCAGTGGATACTTAAAACGACTTATCTTCAAGAACTAGACTTCAAAGAAAAAAGTCCCGTTGATCTAACTAAGGGGTTCCCAACCTGATCCATGCTGTGTGACTCCAAACAAAATAAATTTACCACCTGAAAATAGAAAAAGGGCATGTCCACCCCAAAACTAAATATAAGCCACCACTGGCCGCAATGTGTAGCGTTTATCAATCCTCATCTTATATCTCCTCTAAATGGTTCTCCTGCAGTGCAGTTAAAAGTCCCAGAAATTGTAGTGTAGGAGCTGTCTGTGTGTAATCCGTGTCCTTGTTGAAGTGTGTGGCATGCGCCGGGGAGCCCCCTCTCCCTCTCTCCTGCCCGATCTATCTTTTTAGAATGGTGTCCTACCATATAATCATTTTGCTGTAGTGTAGGGCTCCCTATTCCACCCCAACCGCCAGGTTTGATTGTCCAAAAAATATCCAAACCGAACTTCCATGCCTTTGTTCCCCCAGTGTTTGGCAAAGCTGGCAGCTGCATCCTTGATTGGCTGCCTCTCAGCCAATCACAGACACGGCTGCATGTCCAGCCCCTTGCTTGCAGCTCCAGAAAGCAGAGGGACGAGATCTGAGCTTTGGGGGAACAAAGGCATGTAAGTACAGTTCGTATTTTTTTTTTGAGAATCAAACCTAGCGGTTGGGGTGGGATAGGGAGCACGACACTACTGCAAAAGTTTTTTTTTGTTAGGGTGGAGATACCTTTTAATTAAAGTCTATTAAATTCTATACAAATTCATCCAGGAAAGTGAGTAAATATAGTAAATAATTTAATAATGCACCCGATAAATATACAGAATTTAATTTTATACAGTATAATATAAAGTAGCAATATTTGTTTGAGTACATACGTCAGTACACATTTGAATATAGAAATAAACTCAAAGAATGAGTTGGGCAATTCAGAGTGGGAAGAATGTTGTGATAACTCCTAAATGTAAGTACATAGTGTAAATGAGCACCTTTACTGACAGGCATGAGGGTATATGTTTCTTTATAAAACACCACTTGGGTATACAACACTGTACATGTTTAAAATACAAGGTATAGAGACAATGGGATAATTGCAAGCAATTATACAGATAAATATTGCATAAATAAAAGGTTATTTTTAAGAAATAAGGTCTCTTTATTTATGTTGTATTGGTTATGTTTTTATTTAATTTACTGGAAATCTTGTGATATCAGGCATAATGGTTGGCTTTTGGGACCCTTTGGACAGGGGGACCAATATTGAAGTGGTCTTTTCACAGCAGACTGAGCATACATGCAGGCCTTTATTTCATGCAAATATATTAATGCTGTTCGAAATTATCAATAGTATCAGCTGGCAGGCCCATTAACACTCTGCGTCATAATGGGGTACATTAAAGAATCTCAGGTACACAACATATGTGAAGGCAGAGGTGCGAAAAAGCAGGCAGAAATCATGATGAGGCCATTAGCAGGCCAGTCAAACTCTGTGGCTATGTGGCATAAAATCACACCAACACCAATGGCCCAATTAGTTAGCAAAGAGTGGCCCTAGGGAAACTTGCCCCTATTCTTACTGGCCCAGTCCTTTCCAGATCAAACAGCAATAAGAGAGAGCAACTGTGTTGTTATAGTTTGATATGTTATTTGTGTTAATTCTACATTTTTTAATCTGAAAATTTGTTTATTTTAAAATCTTTTTCTGAACCTTTATTATGCACTCTTTGGCATAGCAGGGTAGTTATCACCATTTCTTGAGGCAGGTAGAAAAAGTGACAGGTCTTTATACCTGGTGACTAAAGGGCAATTACCTATACTCGCCTGCCCCACGCTCCTCACCAAACTGCCAAGTCGGCACCCCTTGGGTACTTTACATGAAGTTTCCCTCGACACACTGGTCCAGGACAGTTTTTTTCAGAAGTATTTTCAGCTATCCGGTAAAGCACCCAGGTCTTTGTGCTTGGTATTATTAAGAGGTTCAAGAAGAGGAGTGAAGGGGAATTGAGAATAATTGTCCTTTTAACTTAATACGTTTTTTTTGTTGTTGTTGTTTATAAAACTGGATACCTGAGCTAGATGCCTTTTTAAAAAGGTTTCTGTCTGGCTCTTAAAAAGATGTTCACCCTTGTCAGGTCTCCTTTATAAATAAATATCTATATTTGCATATTTTGTAAATATTAACACAGGTCTTGCACCCCCACTGGCTTTTGTAAATATTAACACACATCTTGCACCTCTCATAATAAGTATATGTATATTTTTTTAAATTTGAGAATTGTAGTACAACAACAGAAATTTGAGAATTGTAGTACAACAGCAGAAAAACGGATATTTGCAGATTTGGGACCTTGTTGAAAAATAGGATGATGGGGGGGGTATTTTTATTTAAGTGTATGGATCGTATTTTGGTAGCATTGGTGATCGTACCAACTAAAAAAATCTATTTATAAACATCTGCACTGAAACAAAGCAGGAAGCTAATTTAGTGAGGTTTAGAAGGACCAGAGGCATGACCTAAGCAGGTTTAGCACCCAACTAGTTCTTGCTGCACATCTTGACACCAGTATTTTTTTAGAGTGAAAAGGTCCTAGACCCAAGACATTGCATACGGTAATTGTAAATATGACCTGATAAGTTAGAAAGTACACCAAGTACATTTCTAAAGTTTCAGTGGTGACATCACTACTGGCAATAAAAAAACAGTACCTTCCACACACTGTGGCAATGTGTTACTTGGTCCTTTATGCATCCATCCCCAATGCAGGTAAATACAATCAATATCCAAGTAAAGTAAGTAGGAGAAAGGAACTAAGCAAAGCAGGAATTGCTGCAAATTTTTCTAGTTTTATTCAACACGCGACATGTTTCGGGTTCAAGACCCTTTATCAAGTGTGACTCCAACTCCCAGAGTTCTCAATAAAACACATTTTAACAGGATATGACATAGACAAAAAAAACCTCCACATTAACATACAAAGCAAAATGTAAAGGACAAGTGAACACTAAATTTCTTTTTACACATATCTGCACATCTCCACGTGTGATACGTCTTAAGGATATCCTAAAAATAAAAACAGTACATATATACAAATGAGAGCAAAAATTACGCTCAACTGATACACAAGATAAAGTATGTTAGCACCGAACAAGTATAAACGCTCAAGGTTCATCCATTAGCATAGAATACATGTTAGTTCAGCATAATACGAAACATAACTGATTCACCGAGTGTTTGTGGGCTGAAAAGGTGTCCGGTTTGAAATTTTTATGTTGCTCATATGCTCCTTAATTCTCGTCTTAATAGAGTGGCCAGACTTTTTGCTTCCGTCTGAAGCAATTTCTTAGTTAAATCTCCCCCTCAGACTGGCCGCTCTATTAAGACGAGAATTAAGGAGCATATGATAAAGATAATGTTAGCACCGAACAAGTATAAGAGTAATTTTTGCTCTCATTTGTATATATGTACAGTTTTTATTTTTAGGATATCCTTAAGACGTATCAAGACGGTAGGCACGTGGAGATGTGCAGTTTTGCTGAGATGTGTAAAAAGAAATTTAGTGTTCACTTGTCCTTTACATTTTGCTTTGTATGTTAATGAGGAGGTGTGGTTTGTCTGTCATATCCTGTTGAAATGTGTTTTATTGGGAACTCTGGGAGTCACACTTGATAATGGGTCTTGAACCTGAAACATTTTGTGTGTTGAATAAAACTAGCCAAGTTTGCAGCAATTCCTGCTTTGCCTGGTTCCTTTCTCCTACTTACTTTACTTGGATCACTACTGGCAAATGAAGCCATCTAGGTGAATTTGAAAATGAATATTCCATTTCATGGTTACGGTAGAAAGGAACACATAGCTGATCTGTTCCAGCATGGCAGAACAGTTCTTGTTTATACTCTTATAGCATAGTTGAAAAAAATTATGAAACCTTTACTAAACATGAAAAAAAAAGTGTGACTTGTCAGTTATCTGCCCGTAACTCAACTGCTATTTTTACCAGTTTAAGGGCTAGGCCACACTATCGCGCTTTTTAAATTTTTTGCGATTTGCGATTGACTGATCATAGAAATCGCGGCAGCACAGCAAAACCGTGTGATTCCGCATGAGATTGCGATTTGCAGTCGGCATTTTTTTATCGCAATCGCATGCATTTTTTTATATCTAATGGAAAAAATGCATGCACAAATAAAAAATTCGCATATGATTCCGTGTGCAATAGCGTTTCCAGCGCAGTGTGGCCCTTACATACTTTTTAAAACAAGAAATTTAATGAGAAGTTCTATTCCTTTCTGGCAAAGGTATCTGCCGCCTCCCTTTGTCCAATGAGATTTTTTTTTCTGGACATGTGCAGAGGAGGATTTTTGGTTTTAAGAGCCTTGATTAAAGGAGGAAGGAGGAGCCTGCTTACTCTGCCAGAATGGGGACAATAATTATCCTTAAAGAAATTGAAAAAAATTACTTTGCCTCATTTCAATCTATAAATGAATACATGTAAGCAGCACTTGTGTTGCTGCATGACTTCAATCCAGTACTTGATTTTCTCAAGCTCAGTCCCCTTCCAGACTATCTTACTCTCTGTGATGGTAATCCCTATAAGGCCGCATTCAGAGAGAAAATTTCCCACCATGCAGTTTATGTACCAACTGTCTTAAAACAATAATAGATAGGCACACTCACACACCTGCTAGTTATCTCTGGTGCTGCTCCGTTCAAACCCCATTCGAAAGGGCCAATCATCATTGCAGAACAAAGAGGAACCAGAACGATACTCGGATAAGCAGGTAATAAAAGGGGAGAACCCCTATAGTTTATTCCGACATAAAGCAATCCAGTGTTTTGGGGGGACATATCCACCCTTCGGCAGGGATAACAATAAACAAGTGAAGCAGCAGCTATATCACAACAGTGGGAGGAGTATAAACTCACTAATTTAACCATTTCCATACAGGAAATTGCCAAAAGAGTGCAAAACACAATATAATATCCATTACTCAACCCACATAAATACACTAATAAATATAATAGTGCATATTATATCTAAACCAGTGTAAAAGAGCTGTATACGCTACCTAACAGTTGATCCAGAGGAAGGCAAAAAAAAACAGCTAAAAGGGGGGGAAAAATTCCTTCCTGACTTCAAACGGCAATCGGAAAGTATCCGTGGATCAACCAGATCTATATGTATTAATACCAGTAATTCTTAATATTTTTTAGTTTTAGAAACTTATCCAGGCCTTTTTTTAAAGCTATTCAGTGAACTTGCCATTACCACATCTGCTGGAAGACAGTTCCACAGTTTCACCGTTCTCACTGTAAAGAAACCCCTCCTAACCTGAAAAGATGAAACTTCTTTTCTTCCAACCTTAAAGGATGTCCACGAGTCCTCTGATATGACCTGTTAGTAAACAATGCACCAGAGAGTTCATTGTAGGGGCCATTAATATATTTGTATAAGGTTATCATGTCCCCACCAAACGTCGCTTCTCCAATGTAAACAGCCTAACTTGTCTAATCTGCCTGCATATTCAAGCCCCTCCATTCCCCTTATAAATTTAGTTGCCCTTCTCTGAACTGCCTCAATTTCCAAGATGTCCCTTTGTATATGGGATCCAAAACTGCACCGCATTTCCAAATGAGGCCTTACCAGTGGCCTTGTAAAGAGGGAGAATAATATTTTTCTCTCTTGAATCTATTCCCCTTTTTATACAAGACAATATCTTGCTAGCTCTAGCCGTTGCTACCTGGCATTGTTTGCTATAGCTAAGTCTGTTATCTACCAGAACCCCCAAATCTTTTTTTCATTACAGATGCACTTAACACAGAGTTATTTATGGCATAGGTGGCACATTAAATCCCAAATGCATCACCTTACATTTATCAACATTGAATCTCATCTACCATTCTGCTGCCCATTTAGATGATCTATCTAGGTCTGCCTGCAGCACTTGCATATCATTGGAAGTTTCCAAAGCTCTGCATAGTTTAGTGTCATCAGCAAACACCGAGACCTTGCTCTCAATGCCCCCTTCTAAGTCATTTATAAACAGATTAAACAGAAGCGGCCCCAGTACAGAACCCTGAGGCACTCCGCTTAGAACTTTAGCCCACATAGATGTACATCTGCTCCATTAACCACCACTCTCTGTTTGCGGTCCAATAACCAGTTCTCTATCCATGAACAAATGTTTTCTTCAAGGCCAACAGTCTTCAGTTTTACATTAGTTGCCTATGTGGCACAGTATCAAAAGCTTTTGCAAATTCCAAATATACCACATCCACTGCTGTGCCTGAATCTAACTTCTTACTCACTTCTTCATAAACACCAATTAAATCTGTCCGGCATGATCTATTTCTCATAAATCCATGCTGACTACTACTAATAAGATGATCTTTGGAGAAAAAGTCAAGGATATGATCCCTTAACAAAGTTTCCATCACCTTCCCTACCACTGATGTTAGGCTTACAGGTCTATAGTTTCCAGGCTGTGAACGACTACCTTTTTTGAATATTGGTATTACGTTGGCTTTTTTCCAATCCAGCAGCACAACCCCAGATAAAAGCGAATCTGAAAAGATGAGAAACCGTGGTCTAGATAGAACTGAACTAAGCTCTTTTAAAATCCGAGGATGCAATCCATCTGGTCCTGGCGCTTTATTGATATTAACTTTGTCTAATTGTTTCCGTACCATATCCTCTGTTAAGAAGAGATAAGAAATGATGCAGTAGTCACAAGTTAGGAACTGTATCACGCATGTATTTATTCTTAAGGTAATCACAGGGAATGTTAAAGGGATATTTAAATAGCTATTAGAGAAAACCAAGGTAGACTTGCACTCCAAAAAGCGAACGGTTTATTGTAAGCCAAACATAAACAAATCATACAACGTTTCGAGGGTAACAACCTAAAAGGAGGCATCAAACCCCCGAGGCTGTGCACCTGAAAATCAGAATTTCTATTACAAATAATTTACAGATAACAATTCAAAAGGGACTCGTCATTAAGTCCATGAGGTTTTAAGGACTCTTATGTAGGTGGAGTTTTAGGTGTATACAGCTCTTTTACACTGGTTTTTAGATAAAATATGCACTTTTATATTCATTAGTATATTTATGTGGGTTGAGCAATGGATATTATAATTATGTTTTGCACTATTGTGGCACTTTACTTTCCTGTATGGAAATGATTAAATTAGTGAGTTTAGACTCTTCCCACTGTTAGGATATAGCTGCTGCTTCACTTGTTTATTGTTATCCCTGAGGAAGGGTGGCTATGTCCCCCGAAACGTTGGATTGCTTTATGTCTGAAAAAAAACTATAGGGGTTCTCCCCTTTTATCACCTGCTCATCCAAATAGCGTTCTGTTTCCTCTTTCTGTTCTATGTACCAACTGTCACCATTCGAACTACAGCAAAACTATACATAACGGAAACTATTATGATAATAAGGAACTTGATTGACAGCTGAAATTTAAGATGTTTCAGACTGGATATCTAAAGAAATAGGGGACAGATCAACAACAAAATGCAAACAGTGATAGTTGGGAACAATTTTAGTTTCCAGTAATTGGCAATTTAAAAAAACAAATTTCTCAGTGTACATATCCTTTAAATATCTGGTTAGTAATCCAGGTAATAAAGTGCAAAATATATCATTTGGGGATGTGGGCAGGTAACTGGCAATTAACCAGTTTTTTGTTTAAGGATGGACATGCCCTTTAACTTTTATTAAATGTTTGATTTTGTTTCTTGTTTTGTTTTTATACTAATTATTGTCCCGTGCCATTTTACAATTTTTACCCTATTGTGCAGCTTCTTGGCCCTGGGCCTCACACTCCAAAACAGCGTTCTGACGTTTCCCGATTGGGCGAGCTGCGGGCAAAAGCACTCCAGATTATGAACCAGTTTGGTGCTTCCACACTAATAAACCTGTCAAGCTTCTCCTCCTCTACCAACCAGCCTGCCTCAGTTACTGTCAAACAGGAACCGGCCATGGCAAACAGCACCCCTGTAGGAAAAGTGCCAGTGACGGCAACAGGAGGGGACCGTGCAAGCCCAGATGCTAACCAGGTAAGTAAGTCTATAACTTCATGAATTAAACAGTCCAATGCACGTCCATCACTACGGGTGTACTACTGACTCTGGATACCCTTGTCCCAGGGTGTCTGTAAAGTACAAAATTGGAGCAGATGCGCACACCGTGCAAAGGAGTGGGGATGCATCCGAGACTGTGAGAATCCAGCGCTGGAGCGACCCCAGTAAAGTTTTTTTCCTTCTGTCCTGTACTGAAGAACGGGAGGTGAGACATAGCTCATTTACCTCCCTTTTTTTTTTTTATAGATTCTCTTTTGAATCTATTCCCTTTCTCTTTAAATGAGACAATGTCTTACTAGCTCTAGCAATTACAGTCTGACATGGTTTGCTACAGCCTTTATCTGTATCTTTTCTCAACTGAGATTCGTGCACAGAGCCATTTATGTTCTAGGTGGCACAAGGATTGTTAAACCCTACCAACCTTTATCAACATTGAGTCTGATCTGCCACTCTGCTGCCCATTTTGATAATCTATCTAGGTCTACCTGCAGCAATTGCACATCATTTTAAGTTTCCAATGCTCTACATGAATCAATTTTATTGGAATTCCATGTGAAAGACCAATACAAAGTGGTGTACACATGAGAATTGGAACAAAAGTCATGCATGATTCCAAACATTTTTAACAAATCAATAACTGCAAAGTGGGGTGTGCGTAATTATTCAGCCCCCTGAGTCAATACTTTGTAGAACCACCTTTTGCTGCAATTACAGCTGCCTGTCTTTTAGGGTATGTCTCTACCAGCTTTGCACATCTAGAGACTGAAATCCTTGACCATTCTTCTTTGCAAAACAGCTCCAGCTCAGTCAGATTAGTTGGACAGCGTTTGTGAACAGCAGTTTTCAGATCTTGCCACAGATTCTCGATTGGATTTAGATCTAGACTTTGACTGGGCCATTCTAACACATGGGATATGTTTTGTTTTAAACCATTCCATTTCTCACGTGTACACCACTTTGTATTGGTCTTTCACATGGAATTCCAATAAAATTGATTCATGTTTGTGGCAGTAATGTGACAAAATGTGAAAAACTTCAAGGGGGCCGAATATTTTGCCAACCACTGTATGTTTATTTAAACAGTGACCAACTGTTTAACTGGACCCGAACTTCTGGTTATGTTTTCTTCATGTGCGCGATCAGCTGTTAAAAAACAGCAGCTGATCGCAGAGTTTGTGGGCTTGTGGCAAGCTCTCTTACCGTTCTGGCCCAGTGGCGGGGTGGTAGTTGTGCCACTGGCTTAAACATAAGTCACCTATGTGGCACAGTATTAAAAGCCTTACCAAAATCGAAGTATTCCACATTCATGCCAGAATCTCAATTCTTCTATTAGACATTATTTGTAGCCCAAATCTTTGTCTGGTGTAAAGTTTTTCTTGTGTTCGACACAAAAGCAGAACAATGAGTTTTATATTTTTTTAATTAAAATGGAATTAAAAAAAAGTTTAGCTGTAAGGAAATGCTGAAAAGTGTTTGTGGTAATGGGGAGAGTGTTATTTTGCCAGATCATTAAAATAGTATTGTAGTACGAATAATGCATGTATATGGCTAAAAACACACCGGCATTCTTCCTGATGTCGAGAAAAGACTTCTGCTACTTTTCCTCCTTTCCATAAATGTATTTGACGTGCGATTTAAATGTGATTTTATAGTAGGAAAGTAACTGAGGTAGTCCTTTGTGTGTGACGTCATTGTCCATGGATGTGGTTAAGGTAGACCCAAGCTACCTGTCATCACATATACACACAACCGCATTTTGCAGGGCTGGGTTGACGTGAAGACATCCTATGCGATGACATCACATGCTTGGGAAATTTTCATGTTCTCTCCAGCCTGTGATTTAAACTCCGTTTTTGTTGCCAAAGTCAAATAATCAAAGTAAACTGCTAATTGTTTAAATGGTAAATTAGAAGATTAATAAATAATGGCTTAACAGGAAAAATGTTTAAAAAAAAAAAAAAATCCAATATGCTTGGAAATATCACTTGGTTAAAGTACAAAATTAAATGTTTTTTCAGGTTCTTACAAAGAAGAAGCTTCATGATCTGGTTAGAGAGGTGGATCCCAATGAGCAACTGGATGAGGATGTTGAGGAGGTAAGGAGATTAGAACTTTAAGCCTGATAAACACTGGCCAACCTTGTATCGATTTAATGACCTATAATTATACCAATCTGTAGCCTGTTGGTTAAATTTGTTGTCAGTTGTATGCCGATGTTTCAGACTATTGACCAAATGTGCATACTGAAATTTTACCAATCCCTATCATTTGGAAGAACTCTTGTTGCAGACAATGTTTGCATTTTTCAGCCGATCTCTGCAGGATCTGACTAAAATTTGGCTGGGCTTTTGATTGGGCCTGTATGCACCAGACCGTAGAAAATGTCTTTTTACAACATTCTTTATTGAATGCTTTGGTTGTGTGTTGTGTAACGTCCATCCATTCTCTTTACAGATGCTTCTACAGATAGCAGATGATTTCATTGAGAGTGTTGTGTCTGCAGCCTGCCAGCTAGCCAGGCACAGAAAATCCAATACTTTAGAAGTTAAGGATGTCCAGCTACATCTTGGTATGTCACTCATGTGCTATCTTGGAGCTTGGTGCTCCAACTTTTTTTTTTTTTGCATTTTTCGTAAAGCAAATTGCTCATGGGGATCACAACTAAATTTTTTTTTATTTAATTCTTATAATCACAGATTTTATTTAAAGGATAAGTGCACTGTCAAATGAAGTTATGCTCAATTTGCAGCTTTAAAAATACATTTGGCATATTTTTTTTCCCCTAAGCCCCCCCAGAGCCTTTTTAAATTGAAAGTTGCTGACAGATTGTTTATCCTTGGTGCATGTTTAGGTCCTCCCCTCCGAGATTATCATCTACCTCCTGATAGGTAAGCCTCAATAGGTAAGGCTCGTCCACCCTGTGCACTACACATGTCCGTGCGCGCACTGACGTCGCTGACGCGCATGGAGCGCTCGGAGCAGACGAGCCTTACATATTGAGACTTACCAATCAGGAGGCAGATGATAATCTCGGAGGGGAGGACCTAAACATGCACCTAAGGACAAACAATATGTTCGTAAAAAAAAAATATGCCAAAAGCATTTTTAAAGCTGCAGCTTCCAATTGAGCAACGCTTTTTGACAAACACAGCATGCATATTTCTTTCTTCTCAAGGTAAAAGTTTGATTAGAGAGAAATTCTTACCTATAAAATGAGAGTAGGGAAACATAAGGAATTATAGAATCTATTTAAGTTGATTTATAATCTTCGCTTATAAATTTAATTAAAATTTGCAGGAATGACTAAATATATATTATTAGTTTAAAAGGCCATTTATAATGTTGTTTTTATGATGATTTGCAGATGGTTATTTATAGGGTCACTTTTTGTTTTAAAATGTGTTAAAATAACAGCCCCATATCTACTTAAGCAGGCTAAACACATCCGCGATCTTTAAAAAAATGACAGACAGAATCTTATATTCTAATGATTGTGCTACTACCCACTGTCCCAAGTAAGTATTCTCCCTATGTAAAGCATAGGGAGAGCATTCGGCACTGCAGATTTCCCTTTCAGAACGATCCCGAGGCCATTCACCGTCGGCCTGTGAAGTGCTTGGAAATGCTAAAGACGAAGGGTCAATACTAGCTGGTAATTGTAGTTTTCACACATCTGAGTACTTCTAGTTGCCGATCTCCGTTCTATAAGGTGTTTATACTGTTATAAAAACTATACAAATTTACCAGATTTTAGAATTATTGGGGGACACTCTTATAAGTTTGCTTTATTTGGAATAGAATAGGCAAATTTATTTTTCACACATTTCAAATTCATACATCTATTAGTATGTACTGCTCAACAAATATTTCATTTAGAACAGAGAGCTGTCCCATATCTAAGGATTCCTAGAACTGAGAGCTGTACGTTAGCAGCCAGCAATGATATAAAACAACCTTGATGGGAAACAGGGACCATCCCTAAAACCAAAAAACACAACTCCTTGTCTTTGTGCCCCTTTTTAGCAAAATGCTTGGAGACCAGTAATTTATGGTCTCCTAGACTAATACTAGACCTATGTTGTGAAATCTGAGACCATTTGTGTGTTCTCTCCCACATACAATAGTTTACATGGGCACGATTAGACATATATGACATACTTAATGACACATGTAAAATATTTCAAATATTTGTGAAGTGGCAGGATGATGAAATCTAGTGCTGTTAGACACACAGCTGCATTGTGCACAATGAAGGCATGCGGACATACCCCTGCTCCTCGGGCATAAGAAAGTTTGTTGTCGTAGCCTCACCAATTGAAAGCATGAGTGGGCTTAATCACTTCCAGTAGTATACCCTCTCCTATGTGATATGAGGGGTGGAACAAGAAATTCTGGTATCTCTGGATACACTCTTTGCACAATGTGCCAATGTTTTCTTACTAACCGCCCAATAAGATCACTCCCAATCTTGTAATTACGAACCAAGGAGATCCTATCCTGTTGTGACCTAGTCAGCACACCTTTTGTTTGACCACTACTCTCAACTGTCCTAACCAATAATTCAATAGGGTATCGCCTATTAGTGAATTTTCGGTACATATTTCTCATTTGATCGATGCTCTTGAATGGATCACTTATGATCCGCTGAACCCTAGTAAACTGGCTAATAGGAATTGCCTTCTTTATATATGTAGGATGAGTTACGTATTATGGTTTTAGAGATAGTCCCCGTTTACCATCGAGGTGGGGATAGGGAACTTAAAACAGAGGGAAGTTTGGTGGGTCAAGCTTTGGAATACGCTAGCCCCAAATGGGCTGAATAAGGATTATGATTTATATTTGTTCGTATAATATCTTGAGTTTTTTTCTAGGTGTTTTAATATGTTCGCATACTGTGTGTATTTCTCCTATTGCCTTATATTGGTGAGATTTAATGTATACTTGGTTGTACATGGTTGGGGACCCTTTATAGCATTATAGTATTGCTCAATAGTTAATATTGTGAGGTAATTTCCTGTTCATGTGTTTAAAAATAATGCTTCATGTCTAAGGTATTGTTTTTTGGGTTTTTTTGCTGATTGCAGTACACCTTGTGTGGCCGCGACAATTAGCCAACTCTAATGTGCAATCTTTTAAAATAAATGTGCTCAAACAAAAGTGCCGATCACATGCGCTCTAATTAGCAGCGCACCTAGTGCGGCCACAACAATTGGCCAACACTACTGTGCGCTTTTTAACTTGTGATTGGATTGTGTGTTAAAATGTGGCAGTGTGGCCTAGCTCCTAGTCAATAAAAAGGTTTCGTGAGAGGTTTATTGTTTAACTTATCAACACAAGCTTGAGAGAAACCCATGAACATTCCTGATTTTATTCCAGGACTTTATGACCAATGCCAGTTTTTCAGAGAAAACCAAACAACTTTCATTTTAATGTTTTTGTTTAATGAAAATTTGATATTTTAATGTAACATTGTACAAATTAAATTAAATTTGGTAGTAAATTATAGGATCATAACATCTCTTTAATGCATGACCAAGCTTTGGAAACGTTTTTTTTTTTTTTTTTGAGGTTATTCATGCAAAACAGCATTGTTAAAGACTTTTTGACTTTTCCGTCTAATGCAGAGCGGCAATGGAACATGTGGATTCCAGGTTTTGGTTCTGAAGAAATACGGCCGTATAAAAAAGCTTGTACTACAGAAGCACACAAACAGGTAACATAGCTGGCAACATCTGTTTAGAAAAACCTTAAAATTCAGACTTTAGTGTTGGCCATAATTCCATATTTATAATTAAAAAAGAAAAATCTAAATAAAATCTTGTACAAAGATGCAAGGCTTGATATTGAAATCTATAATTACTTGATTACCTCTTTAAAAGAATGTTAAAAAAAAAAAAAAATCTAGTTATCCTCTACCGTTTCCTTGAATAAATTAATTGAACTAATGGTCCTTTGTGTGATAGTTGGCCAATGAGGATTTGGTTAATGAAACACATAGCTAACTGTATGACTGTGCCATTTTGTAGACCATAAAAAAATGCTGTGATTAACAGGGAAGGTATATGCAGGCTTTTTTAATAAGAAATCTTAATTTTCCCAGTGTTGTTAATTTGCAGCATACAATCAGATGATACTTTTTTAATGGTCTACTGCGGTTAGACCACATTTGAAAATGTGCTTGCAGCAGATTAACCGTGCAGGTAAAATTGAGCACTTCTTAAATAAGCCCCCATGGAGTATGCCGTGGTAAATTGTTGGATGGTTTATGCTGGGACTGGCAGAAAGGGTTAAACTAGGTGCACACATTAATAAGCATGTCCGCCCATTAACTTATAGCTCAAGCAGAGACAAATCCCAGTTACATCTTACTTACCTTCCCTAAAGATGCACCTAAAGATACTTACAAGACCTGCCTGGGTGCTGCCTCCTGCTGCGGTTGTGAGCTTGTTTTGAGAAAGCACAACAGCAGTGAGGGGCTTCCTGGTAGAGGCTGTCGGCTATTTTGCGTGATGTCACTGGTGCACATTTGACTGACGGGTTTGGTGGGGTGCTGCAGTTGTACGTAAGTTTTCAATTTATTTGTGGACATCCCCTTTAACAATCTTAGAAGGCATGTTTAAGACAGAATTTGTATGATTATGTTTGTCTTCTGTTAAAGATGTTGCCATACACAGTCCTGAATGGTCTTCCTTTATCAAGTTTAGAGAAAGTTGCTTGGTACAGCCACACTCCCTATCGATTGTTTACTACTGTACAGGGAGCTGACCATGACCAAGCAAAACTTTCAGTCTGGAACTAGCATTTGCACCACAGACGGCAAATGTTTAACTGCCTCTTTTTTTCCCCAATAAACACAATACTAATAAAGGGTCAAGCCTGTTGTAACTGAATAAATTTCTCCTTTATCACTACTGTGTGTACCCAGCTTTTGTGTGTGTTGCACATAATGTTTGTTGTGGGTATTTATGGTAATATGTACTATAATAGACTAATTCAAGCTAAAACATTTTTCCTGACTAATTGCCTAGAATATAAAATCACCTTATTTCCTACATTATATCTTAAAGTTGGGTTCACACTTTAGCAATAAAGGGCCAATCCCTTAAATAACGACGGGATTGGTTCTTTTTTGCCAATGTGTGTTAGCAGCAAAACAAAGCTTTCCAATGCCGAATAATGTTTAGCATAGGAAACCTCTGTCACGATTGTTAGGGTGTGTGGCTTTCCTGTTTGGGACTGTGTAGCAACATCAGCATATGAGTGTTCTCTGCAGAAGCTAATAGTAATAAAATATACAATTAACCCTGGACATTAATTTGATCTTTTTCTAAATTGGAATGTTTACTGCTTTTCACAGTAAGATCATATTGCTAAGCAGAATATAGTATAACCTATTGCTCTAGGTTACCACCATAACAATCCCAGCTTCTTTTACGGCCCCATAAGAAAATACATTTCTTATCCCTAAAATAAATTGTAATTTTTGTAAACTGACATTAATTGATGCTTGACTGTGTGACACATATTTACAAATATGTAATGTATCTCTTTTCTACCCATGTGTCTCCTCCTTTAAACCTACTTTTCCATTTCTATTTTGTCATTCTTTGTTTACTCTTTCTATTGTCATTCCCATTTTTCCAACTCTTATGCTTTCTTTTTACACCTCTTCTATTCCCCCCCTCCTGTCTCCTTGAATTATCCCAACAGAGAATGGCTTTAATTAAGAAAACCCAAAAGAAATAGACCAGTTTGATTGCTGCAAATTGTTTGCATTCTTATCTTGACACATTCATCCTGCCATGGACAAGTGGGAAGGCAGCCTCTTCAGAGAAGAGAACTTTGAAGAGCATTTCCATTTTCAGCTGTGGGGGATACGTTTTCCTATGAGCCCTTCAATTTACAACCCGCTGGCAGGGAAAGGGTGAAATTGTCCCCTGTGTATCTTATATATATTTAGGACTGTTTGTTTAATTAAACAATATTGCTGTAAAAGCTTGTGTGCTGGCATTCTTTTGCGGGATTCTAGTCATTATAAAGAGGGTGCAAACATACGATAGTTTGTTGAGTGGCCTATGCACAGGATCACAATATGCACTGCAAAGGAAAATGTGAGCTTTAACAAATCCATGATCGTAACAACAAAATCCTTACTAACATAGCTCATCGTTCTTCTGTACTTCAACATGTGCATCTCCCTCTTTGCCTTTCCTGAGTCCTATCCTTTGTAGAGTTTATCTCACTACAAGTCTCAGGCGGTGCCTTCCTTTCTGCCCGAGCAGCTTTAAGCAACTCTCTGCATACCAGTGAGAGGGCAGCAGAGACATTACTGCCTGTTCGTGCCGAGGTCTCAAGATAAGGAGCCCCTAGATTATCTGCTGTTCTTTGTGCTTCCTCCCGTGAAACTTTTCGTTGTTCAGTCAAATCATTTTTTGCACCGAGCAGCAGGAATGTCAATGGCTTGCCTTGAGTACGCTCTGTTACCTCTTTGTGCCATTCGTTTATGTTATCAAAGGATTGCCGGTTTGTGAGGTCAAAGAGAAGAATTACCCCGGCTGCGTTTCTGTAGTAGGAGCGGGTAACAGCCCTAAAGAGAAGATGAGATGTGCAGTTAGTTTATTTTTATTGTGGCCCTAAGATTACAATGCGGCACTGGCAACTAACTGACAATAAAATAACTGACAATAAAATAACTGACCAAAAATGTTCTTTGATTATATAAAAAGAAAAAAATGTCAGCGTTATGATGCCACACTGGACGTCTTTATTAGGTTGTAATAAGAAGTGCTAATACTCCTATTTAAAGGGCAACTCCAACCTCATAAGAACATCTTTTAGAAAGAATGACCCCTTTAAAATATGTTGATATATCCTACTTTGTCCTATGAATTCATAACTTTATGCCTGCTATGCTTCTGGATGCCTCATGGAAACTGAGCAATTTTGTGACCTGTACTGAGCCTGGGCATGCCCAGAAGAGGCAGACAGGGGATTAACATTCAGTCATTGGCTGTGATGTCAACTGTCAAATCCATAACTGACAGTTACTAACTGCATGAACCAGGAAGCAGAAACAGGGAAACAGGACATTGTGCAGGATTTCAGGTTAGACTTATATATTTCACATTTCAAACTATTACCGTTTAGGGGGGTGATTTACCTGTATGTAAGTTTTCATTTTGGGGCTGGACTTGCCCTTTAAATACACACTCTTGGTGCAGCTGTCAGCTCTCCAGCTCGTGCCCTATCATCCCTGCCTCCTTCTTTGACGTAGGGTGCATACATGTTGGGATAAGTGGACAGCTGTCAGGAGGTAGGGAGCTGGCTCCTACCTCCCTGGAAATGAAACATTGTTTTCTTTAACTTGTGTTTTGGGCACTTTAGTGTCCCTTTAAAAATGTTTCTCTTTACTTAAGCTGGGTATACACATAACTGGCAGGCTTGTTGGACATTCGGCTGCGTAAACAGTCTTTACTAATGGAAATTTTTCTCTCAGCTGGGGTCAGCTCACTGTACTGTTGTATAGGGAGTCTGCCGCTATTGTTTGGCTGTGTGGCAGTTACGAATGATCTCACTACACTTTATAGTATTATAGGTATTGTGTGTACCCAGCATTACTTGAATGTGATCAGATCATTGTTGCACATTTTATTCCTGTTTCCAAAGGTCCTGTACAGCTGGTGATGTCTAATAAATGTGGACTTATTTAACTAGAGCTGCTAATTCAGGGGCATTGATAATTGAATAATTAATTTAGGTGACCTTAAAGTCATAAAACTGCTATATTAAATCACTTGTGGGGCCTGCATGCATTGTTTTTTTGATAATGCACAGACCTTACAATTGGTGTTTTCAAATTACACTTAGGGCCACACTGGACTGGATAGTAACGCTTGTGAAAAGCACATTACCACCCGTTTACCCTTTGATCTGCGCAAAAATGGTAATCGTATGCGCTCTGAAAATGGATCGCGCTCACATTGGAATGCACTGTTGTGAAATTTTCTTGCGCTAACGAACCTAAAGCACATGCGTATTCGCAAGTGTGGCCTAATCCTTACACTTTTATAAATGGGCTAATGTCATTTTAATGGCCATATCCAGCCTAAAAATACTTGTTATAGTAATGTACAGCTTGCAACAGGAGCAGGGGGTGGTGAGGGACCGGGTCAGATAAGTCCCTTCAGGGGCATCTTTGGCATTTATACATAATGCATGGGGTTTGGGAAGGGGTGCTGTACATTACTATAAAAAAAAAAAAGTTTCTTTTTAGGCTGGACATGCCCTTGAACAGCTCTTGCTAAACAAGCCAGTTGGCTTGGTAAAGGGTTAAAGACTTAAGGGTCGCTGGAAGAAAAGGGTAGTGGACAACAATTTTGGAACTCTAATTTTGTGGTAGTTAAAATAAATAAATATGTTGGTTCAGGTCCCCCAAAAGGTGGGAATTAGCTGGAACAAAACGTATTTGCCTCTATTTCCTTCTTTATAACAAAACTGAAAATGATGACCGGAATAATTGGAATTTAAACACCAACAAATGGTAAGTCTTAAGGTAGGCATATATAGTCCAATATTCTTGAGATCGTCCAAAACTATCGGAAGTACCTATCGAATATGCCCACCTTGCACCGGCAATCTTACTACAGAGGGACTGATTCGGGTCGATGGAAAAATTATTTTTCATAGATCGACCGGTCTATCGAAAACACGAAAAAGTGTCCACGATGATCTGATCAATGAAGTTGATCAGAATATCAATGCCGTGTATGGGGCCTTTACACTTGCACTGCAGATATTTAGATTTCAGCTTGAAATCTGCGGGAGATGGATTATTGAAGATCAGGTCGATAAAAAAAAATTGTCTTGCCAAATTTTAAATTTTACGTTAAACTATTTGATATAAACAAATCAGTCTATCAAAACACTGGGAGACTGTCACCAATATTTTGGGCAATTTGGCCTAATTTGCTGAATCAGGATGTCAAGGCTGCGTATTGGGGGCATTTCTGCATTTTAATATCTGGGAGGAGTAAGGGCTAGGTCACACTAGCGCGTTTTTCGCTTGCGGTTGTACCCGCAATTTTTGCTAAAATGGAAAATGCGGGAGCACGAAAATCCCCACGATTTCCGTTGTGCATGCGATTGTGCGTCCATTTGCGTTTTGGTAACACATGCGTTCACCATTTTTGGTGCGTTAACGCTTGCGTTTCCATAACGGAAAACAGCAAAATCGCATGTGCAAAACGCAAGAATTGCGTGCACAATTGCGTTCAATAACGCTTGCGATTCCTGTGCGTTGCAGTGTGGCCTCAGCCTAAAGGCTAGGTCCCACTATGGCCATTTCTATCGGCTTTTCTGTCTGCATTTTCCGATCTGCAATGACAATTATTTTTAATGTAAACTGCAGGAACCAGTTCCCACTGTGTGTTGCCTTTTGAATATTTGCATGCGTGCAGGACTTTTGGTCTGTTTGTGTCCATTTTGCAATTCAAATCTATAGGAATACAGATAAAAACGTGGAGAAATAGACACACTTGTACTTCTAATGTGTTTTTCCCACAGTAGTAATTAGAAAATGCAAACGTGGACACAATCTGGTACAAAAGTGGACACAAAATCGTACTGCATTTTTCAACCCGGTGTAGATTTTATTAGGCGATTGTGATTTCCATGCGTTTGAATATGATTTTTTTCTAACATTGAATTCGTGCCAACGCACTGAAATCATGCAATCCTTTCTCAAAAGGAGAAATCGCATGTAAAGGGCACTGGAATCACACGCGTAATTGGGTGCGAATGTGTGAGCGCTTCCAGTGTGATGCAGTGTGGCCATGCCCTAATAGTGTTTTTTAGTTTAGTTCTGACCAGGTCAATGCATTGTGCATTTTTTTGCATTAGATTGAAGCCTGACTCCTTGGTACAATTCTTTTTTGGGGGTGGAATATGCATTAAAAGTATGTAATATAAGCAAAATTGCATCCCTTTAGACTGAAATATATAGTGGACTGTTACTGCAAATTATATGGATATTAGAAGTAACCAAGGAGTTAGTTCCTGACCATATTTGGCCTTGTGCTATAATAAACATCATGGAACTTTGGAACACCACCCCTGATTTTAAACTCACCTGGTTCTTACAGGTAGCGTGTCCTTGTATGGAAGGTATGGTCCTTATAATCGGTGTGCCAATACATAGTAGCATGGCGATTATAAAGATTTTTAACACAGGATCCATAGGAGGGGTGGATTATGTATTGTAAAGCGGCTTATTATCCCTTATGCCAAGCATATTAATAAATTTTTAAAATATTGTCTCTTACATCAAACATAGTAATACATCAATACAATCAAATTACCAATCGAACAAAAATAAGGGCTGTCCAGGCCAATCTTGTTTTTAGCCTAATTCATATTTTTGTAATATTTCTTTTTAAATATATTTATTTTTTTTAAAGATTTACAGACTTTTGTTTCACACTGCAATAATCCCTTTACCAACATCGCCCCGTGAGTTATGTTGCCTTACCGGTATCTTTCTTGCCCTGCTGTGTCCCAAAACTGCAGCCTGACTTTCACCCCAGGCTCTGGTTCTTCTTCCTTGCAGCAGAAATCAACGCCTACTGTCTCTGCTGTTGTGTCTGCGACTTGTCCTTCAATGTACCAGTGTAGTATTGAGGTCTTCCCCACCCCAGAGTCTCCAAGTAAAAGTATTCGGAATTGAAAGTCCCAAGCACATGCCATATTGAGAGAAGAACAACATCTACAAATTCACAGAAGTTTCCTGCCTTAATCACTCCTTCTGTCTCTTCTTGCTTACTCTTTTATGTTTTGTCTAGGAATGGCTTCAATTTCAGGTTTATACTTGTTCTACGCATTCCTATTTCTTTCAACCTTGCCTAGACAAGTAACTGATATTTCATGGTCTCCACAGTTTTGTTACAATTTGTCTTCTGCTTTTTTTCTCTTACTTGAAGCTTTAAACAACCATGATTATGAATAATCTTAATTACCGTACCACTTCGCTTCCGTTTTCATTTAAACCACTGGTAACGTCTGAAAATAAAGAAAATGTCTAGCCTGATCTAGATTTTCTAACAAGGAATTACCAAAAACAAGCAAACCATGTTAAAGAATAGTAACAAAGCCAACGTAACCCAACACCCATGTATTAATTCAAAGCAGTGGGTAAATTCTACACCTTTTTTTTAACCCTATGGTAGCATGTGAGAAAAAAATTAAAATGACTTCAGCAGAACAGTCTTTCCCTGTTTTGTTTCTTATATCACAGGTTGTTGCTACACATAACAACGATCATTTACTTACCAATGCAATTACCAGGTCATCATATATGACTTTCGAGTTTCTTTTAAAAGATGGTCTCTACCTGCTAATCAAATAAAGAAGATATTGAGGGTCGCAGTATCAATTTATTGGTGACCACACATCAGAAATTCACTTTTGGGGATTAAACGTGCCCCTTTCCTCATCAGCTGAGGAAGAGGGCATGTTTACCCACTGTAATGATGTGAATTTCTGATGTGGTCACCAATAAATTTTGATACTGCGACCCTCAATATCTTCTTTCCTGTTCCTCCACATGTCAGTGGGCACGAATGGGTTAACCCTGTTCGCCATGTGGAGGGACAGGAAGTGTATAAATTAAAGTCCCTATCCCGGCTCCTCAGTCTTACCTGTCCCTCGCGTGGACGGGTAGGAAGTGTGTAGGATAGGTAGGCGCCTCCTCTCTCTCAGGGATACTGTGGCCGCCTGGCTATAGTACTCCCGCGACTGGTAGAAGTGTCGGGACGCGACCGGTCTCTGGTAAGAGATCGGCCATTTCCACATTTGAGCCGGCGCAGACGGATGACGTCATCGCGCAGGGTTTTAAATCTCCCGCGATGGATCAGCTGTTCGCTCAGCTTCAGTTCGGAACAAGCTACACAGAGAGAGCTGCATAGAGAGCTGCCTAGTAGAGTTGCCCAAGTTTGCCTGTTTGCAGTAAGTACTGTCCCAATTGGGACATGTATATGCAATATTTTACAGGATGCTTATTTGCTCTTTTTCCCCCACAGTGCCTGTCATGTCTTCTAAGAAGCACTCAAGGGTGAGTGGTGTGTGAGAGAGAGGAGCCTTATATATATACTCAAAGGGGTGAGCGGTGTGTGAGAGAGAGGAGCCTTATATATATTTTTAGGTATAGTCTCTTATAAAAAAATTTTTTGGATTAGGTCTTCATCTTTCCAGGAAGAGGAGGAAGACTCAAGGAAAAGAGCTTAGGGATAAGAAATTCTGTTTGGAATGTGCCACATCTCTCTTTGGAGGACCGTCAGATCAATCTACATCTATGGCAGAGATGATTCAATCATCAATGAATCAAACTATGGACGCTATGGTTTCAAGGGTAACTGACACAGTTATGGTTAAATTGGCTCCAGCTGCTCCAATTAGGCTTACAGAACGTGAGACACTTACTGCTGCTAGTGCAACGCTGCTATCGGAAGGTGAATGTGAGGATGAGGACACCTCAGCACCCAGCTCAGAGTTTGATTTAAATTCGGTAGAAAAGTTAATAAAATCAATGAGGAAGACGTTAGTGTTGGATAAACCGGATGAGAGCGATAATACAGAAGATCTGATGTTTAACAAACAAACTTCAAAACCAGAGTTTTTTCATGTTCATTCTAGGATGGCTAATATTATATCAGAAGAGTGGAACAATCCAGAAAGGAAATTTTCTCTCGTACAATCTTTTACAAAGATGTATCCTTTGCCGGAGGAAAAGGTGGCATGTTGGGATTCACCACCTAAGGTAGACGCAGCCTTTGCTAGAGTAGCAAGAAGAACAACGTTGGTGGTAGAAGATAGTGTCACATTAATGGACCCTATGGAACGCAAGCAGGAAACCGTCTTAAAAAGAGCTTATATGGTTGCAGGTGCGGCTTGTAGACCAGCTATAGCAGTAACAGGATTGGCTAGAGCCCAAAGGATTTGGCTCAAAGAAATAGAAGATATGTTGTATGATGGTATACCTAGAGAAAATATTATTGATGCATTGCAGAAGGTTAAACTATCTACACAATTCATGGCGGAAGCTTGAGTAGAAGAGCATTGTTGCTAAAACAGTGGCAGGCGGATGCGCCATCTAAACAGAGTCTGGCATCTTTACCCTATGAAGGGCAATCACTTTTTGGGCCGAAATTGGACGAGTTAGTTTCCAAGACTACAGCAGGGAAATCAGTGTTTTTACCGCAGTCAAACAGAAGACCTAAATATTCAGGATCATCTTCAGAAAGACCTTCCTTTAGAGAAGCTAGACAGTATAGACCTGGGAAACAGCAGTTTCAACGTCAGTGGAGACAGAAGCAACCTTTCCGTCCTTTTCGTGGCCGAGGAAGGGAAAACAATTATGATGGTCAGCGAGCCCACCAGTCAATCATAGGAGGGAGACTCAGTCTATTCAGAACTGTGTGGGCTCAAACAATAGAAGACAAATGGGTACTAAATGTCATATGGTCAGGATACCAAATCGAATTCCTCTCTCTCCCTCCGGACAAGATAGACCAAGAGACAAGAGTACCAAATTCAGAGAAGATGAGAACAGAAATAAAAGACACCCTAAAAGAGTTATTCAGCAAGAAGGTCATAGAATATGTGCCCGTAAATCAGAGGAATACAGGAGTGTATTCTCCCTTTTTTCTAATTCGGAAACCGTCAGGCAGTTTCAGAGCAATTATAGACCTCAGATTTCTCAATACATTTCTCAAAAAGAAGTCTTTTCGGATGGAGTCACTAAGATCGGTGGTGTCGCAGATAAACAGATTCGAGTGGATGGCCAAAATAGATCTAAGCGACGCATATCTACACGTTCCAATATTTCCAGGACATCGGAAATACTTGAGGTTTCAGATACTGGGAGTCCATTGTCAATACACGGCTCTTCCGTTCGGGCTAGCATCAGCACCCAGAGTATTTACAAAAATACTGATTCCCATAATAGCCGAGCTTCGTCTAAAAGGTGTACACCTGTATGCTTATTTAGACGACATACTGGTAAAGGCTCCAGACCCCACTATGCTAACAGTGAATGTCAACAAAGTTCTGACGACTTTGCAGAAACATGGGTGGCTAATAAACAGGGAGAAGTCACAGTTGGAACCAGTCCAACAAATAACATATCTAGGGGCAGACATATGTACCAGGAGATTTCAGGTATCACTGCCTCCGGACAAGCAGAAGGAGGTGGTAATACAAGTAAAGAATCTGAGGAAACATCCTGTGGTTACGGCAAAGAAATGCCAACAGATCCTGGGGAAATTAATATCAACCATAGATATGATCAAGTGGGCTATGATTCATATCAGACCCCTACAGCTGAATTTTTTACAACAGTGGAACAGATCAGAGAAGTTCCAGAATATCCTGTTATACAAATCCACAATCAGATCTCTGAATTGGTGGATACACAAAATAAATTTTCAGCCAATCCCGTTGACTGCTCCCACATGGGTTCATGTCACCACGGATGCCAGCCAAGAGGGCTTGGGGGCTCATTATTTACATCACATGGTACAAGGGGTCTGGTCAAAGAAAGAGAGAAAATTCTCATCAAACTACAGAGAACTCCAGGCAGTGTATCTGGCATTAATCTCCCTACAGGATTATCTCCAGGGAAAGATAGTGATGGTACACTGGGACAACCAGGCGGTAGTTGCCTACATCAGAAAAAAAGGGGGAACGAGGAGCAGTTTGCTATGGAAGGTGGCGGAAAAACTACTCAGTTGGGCAGAGAACAATCTGTTAGAGATATCAGCTGTTTATGTTCCAGGGGAGAGAAACATAATAGCAGATCGTCTCAGTCGAAGGAGGATAAGTCCATGGGAATGGAGATTAAATCCCCATGTGTTCAGGAAAGTTACAAAACTATGGGGTCATCCCCAAATAGATCTGATGGCATCCCCAGCCAATACCCAACTGAGTAATTTTTGTTCCAGGTATCGGACTCCGACAGCAGCTCACGTAGATGCTTTTTCGATTCCATGGAAGTTCAGCCTATCTTACATATTTCCGCCCTTTCCACTGATCACCAAAGTCTTGAAGAAAATCGACAGGATCAGGCCAAAGTAATTACCATTCTCCCTTGGTGGCCCAGGAGACCATGGTTTCCGGAGGCCCTATCTTTATCAATCTCCAAGCCGAGGAAACTGCCAGTACAACACCTATTGACTCAGGGCATGGTGGAACATCCTGGATTACAGAATCTGGCATTGACGGCCTGGCTGCTGAAAGGGGAACCTTAAAAAACAAGGGGTTGTCAGATGCTGTAATAAATACACTTCTGGCAGCTAGGAAAACTACCACGTCTAGAGCATACTACAGGGTATGGAATATTTTTAAAAACTGGTGTGACGAGAGACAGATTGATTTCTCCACTGCCACCGTAATAAATGTGGTAGAGTTTTTACAGTCAGGGCTAGAAAAGGGCTTAAGCTTGGCCACCTTTAAAGCCCAAAGCTCTGCATTATCCGTACTAACTGAAAAACATCTAGCAGCAGACCCATTGATAACAAGATTTTTTCAGGCAGTAAAACATTTAAGACCCAAAAGAACAGTTAAGCCAGCTCCTTGGGATCTTCAACTGGTATTACAGCAGATGATGGAAACTCCATTTGAACCATTACAAACAATTCCCTTAAACATGCTAACTATTAAGACAACCCTACTTCTTGCCTTAACATCAGCCCGTAGAGTAGGGGAGATATCAGCACTAAGAGCCTCAGGAAATTATGTTAACTTCTTTGAAGACAAAGTAGTTCTTAGATGGGATGATGCGTTCCTACCTAAAGTAGTTTCTACTTTTCATGTAAACCAGGATATTGTTTTACCAGCTTTTATCCCACACCTCAAAATGAGCAAGAAGAAAAGTGGCACACCCTGGACATGGTAAGATGTCTTCAGATCTATCTACAAAGAACAGGCAGTATACGCAAAGAAGATTCTTTGCTTCTTCTGTATGCAGGACAAAGGACTGGATATAGACCATCTGGATACACACATCAAGGAACGGACCGCTCCAGAACACAGGAATCAGATACGGTAGGTAAGATGATCGTAAACTTTTATTGCACACTCCATATAAACATCAACAAATAGTGCTGGATAACCATTACAAAGGTGCAACCGTTTGTATATATATATATACATGTGTGTATCCAGTTGGAAATATCGTGAGACCTGGCTGAGGCCTCGTTTTGGGAAGGCGGACCTGCACGAACAGGATCAGCGCGAGCAGCACACAGCACAGTGTAGCTGTTTACACGGATGCCGTCGGCGAGCGCTCCTGGTTCGGACCCTGGTATGTGTCTATGGATATAGACCATCCAAGTCTACAGTTGCAAGATGGATTGCATCTGGGATTAAACAGGCTTACAAACAGGCTGCGGTAGAACCTCCCTCAGGTATAACCGCACACTCTACCAGGACAGTTTCAACAACCTGGGCCTGCCAAGCTGGCGCTTCGGCAGAAGAAATTTGTAAAGCAGCAGCATGGTCGTCTTCTCAGACCTTTATAAAGCACTATAAATTAGATGTATCCTCAGCAGCCCTATCGGTGTTTGGTACAAAAGTACTAAATACTGTTACCTCTGTAAAATAAATTCGAATTTCAATCCCTCCCTTTTGTCTTATTAATGATTGGGTATGTCCCATTCATGCCCACTGCCATGTGGAGGAGCAGGAAAACAGAAAATTTTCTCATACTTACCATAATTTTCTTTTCCTGTACTATAACATGGCAGTGGGCACGACATTCCCATCCCTAAATCTTAGTAAGTCCACGCTCAGGACAGGTAAAACTGAGGAGCGGAGGGAGGGACTTTAATTTCTATACTATAGATGTGGTATAGTTTTTCTTGCTAAAGCTTTTGATACTGTGTCACATAGGTGACTAAGGTATAAACTAAGGACTGTTGGCCTAGAAAAAAAACTTTGTACATGGATAGAGAATTGGTTATTGAATCGCAAACAGAGAGTGGTGGTCAATGGAGCTACATCTATGTGTGCTAAAGTTCAAGGTGGCCTTAGGGTTCCATACTAGGGACACTTTTCTTTAATCCGTTTATAAATAACTTAGAAGGGGGCTTTGAGAGCAAGGTCTCTGTGTTTGCTGATGACACTAAACTATGCAAATTCAAATGATGTGCAAGCAGACCTAGATCGATTATTAAAATGAGCAGCAGAATGGCAGATGAGATTCAATATTGATAAATGTAAGATTTGGGGTGTAACAATTGTGGTGCCACCTACGCCATAAATAACTCTGAGTTAAGTGAATCTCTAATGGAAAAAGATTTGGGGGTTCTGGTACAACAGACTTTACTGTAGCAAACAATTACAGGCAGCAACGGCTAGAGCTAGCAAGATATTGCTTGTATATGTATGTATGTATAGTATAAAGAGGGGAATAGATTTAAGAGAAAAAAAGAATATTATTCACCCTCTTTGCAAGGCACTGGTAAGGCCTCATTTGGAATATGCGGTGCAGTTTCTCAATCTCATATACAAAAGGGAGATCTTGGAAATGGAAGCAGTTCAGAGAAGGGCAACTGAATTAAGGGAATGGAGGGGCTTGTCCATGCCGGCAGATTAGCCAGGTTAGGGCTGTTTACATTAGAGAAGTGATGTTTGCGTGGGGATATGATCACCCTATACAAATAAATTAATGGGTCATACAATAAACTCTCTGGTGCATTGTTTACTAATCGGTCATATCAGAGGACTCGTGGACATGCTTTAAAGGACAACTATACTCACCTCACCCTCGCTCCTCTTCCTCCATAGCAGCATAGTACCCAGGGTGAGGACCTAAAATCGCTAAGTCCTCACCCTGGGTACTTTCCCTAACTCCTGCACTACTTACCGCAAATCTGCTTCGCCGATCACTCCATTCCTCCGCTCTTCCTGCTTCAGTGAGAAATCGCGAGGCAGCCAATAGGAAGATACGCTCTGCAAGGAGGCGTGTCTTCCAATTGGCTGCCTCGCGACTGTCACTGACAGTAGAAGAGAGGTGGAACAGTGTGGATCGGCGAAGCAGATTTGCAGTAAGTAGTGCAGGAGTTAGGGAAAGTACCCAGGGTTAGGACTTAGCGATTTTAAGTCCTCACCCTGGGTACTATGCTGCAGTGGATCGGGGAAAAGGTGAGTATAATTGTCCTTTAAGATTGAAAGGAAAGAAGTTTCATCTTCAGGTTAGGAAAGGTTTCTTTACAGGGAGAACGGTGAAACTGTGGAACTGTCTTCCAGCAGATGTGGTAATGGTAAGTTCATTGAATAGCTTTAAAAGTGGGCTAGATAAGTTTCTAACACTAAAAAAATATTGAGAATTACTGGTATTAATACATATACTGTAGATCTGGTTGATCCAGGGACACTTTCCGATTGCCATTTGGAGTCAGGAAGGAATTCCCCCCCTTTTTAGCTGGGTTTTTTGCCTTCCTCTGGATCAACTGTAAGGTAGGGTTAAAAAGGAAAAGGTTGAGCTTGATAGACATGGGTCTTTGTTCAACCTCAATTACTATGTTACTTGGAGGAGTCACCAACTGTCTGCTATGTACAATGCTGTTTTGACACCTTACCCTGGGCAGTTCCTATAACACCTCTTAGCCTCAATGCATCCACATCTTGCATTCAGAAGGTCCCTAACACCTGGCTGTCATATGCTAATTGGGATTTTCCAGGGTACATAATTGCCACAGATTCTTGTACAAGTCATTCTGAATTGAGAAAGCCAGTCGGATGACTAGCGAAACGTCTTCAAGAACTAAACTGTAAGTCCAGTTGATTTAACTGAATACAACAGATATGAGGAAAAGCATTTTTTTCAAAATACAGCGTGTCTTCCTGTTAGAATCTGTTATAGATACAAACTTTTGCATGCCATTTTCTCAAATTTATTTACAGGGTTGCTGGTTACGTTGCCAAATTCTTCCAGTAAGATGAAAAGTTAGCTGAAATATCTTTTGTAATCTTAGCCTAGTATATAAAAGAAATAACTTGCACAAACACAACAATGTAAATAGAAATCATACAGTTTATGTCTTAGAGGTGCCACACGGTTGGACAATCCTGCCTTATCAAAGCAGACTTCCATATATTGATGATGGTATTTTAAATATGTTATCTATACATGTATGAATATTACTAACATTAATCTCACAGAATGTAATGACTTTATAAAAAAAAAACTTTTTATGGATCACTGTGTATACTTTAATATGGCCTGCCTTGGCACTTTAATATGGATCATAGTTTAAAATAATAGTAGATTGGGTTACTTCCACGCTATGGTGTGGTAGGTAATGTCTACTTGAGTAGGGTAGCTGCACTGCAAGTTGTCCACTGAATTGTCTATAAAATCTTTAAAAGTATCTAAATAATTATCTGTTGTATTCAATTAGATCAACTGGACTTGAAATGTAGTTCTTGAAGACGTTTCGCTAGTCATCCGACTGGCTTTCTCAATTCAGAATGACTTGTACAAGAATCTGTGGCAATTATGTACCCTGGAAAATCCCAATTAGCATATCACAGCCAGGTGTTAAGGGTGTGATTAGATAGTGGCTAAGAGGTGTTATAGGAACGCCCAGAGTAAGGTGTTAAAACAGCATTGTACATGGCAGACAGTTGGTGTCGAACCCCCCCACCTCTATTTAGGCTTGGTTTCTTTATTTTCACATAAATGGCCTCCTTAACACCTCTCTTGAACCAGTCACGTTCCTTCGCCAATATGTTAACATTACAATCTTCAAAGGTATGTCCTTTATCCTTAAGATGCAGGTACACGGCTGAGTCCTGACCCGAGGAATTGGCTCTTCTGTGCTGGGCCATACGTTGATGCAGTTGCTGTTTGGTCTCCCCCACATAAAAATCAGGAGGAAGAACATGGTCATCCCATATGTAGCAGGGGTCTCCGAGAAATTAAGAAGAATTTTCCAAAAACATCGTATCCCTGTCTGCTTTAAACCGAACAACACACTGAGGCAGCAATTGGTACATCCGAAAGACCCAATACCAAAACACAAGAAAAGCGACATCATATATGCAGTGCAGTGCAGTGAAGAATGCTCTGATTTTTATGTGGGGGAGACCAAACAGCAACTGCATCAACGTATGGCCCAGCACAGAAGAGCCAATTCCTCGGGTCAGGACTCAGCCGTGTACCTGCATCTTAAGGATAAAGGACATACCTTTGAAGATTGTAATGTTAACATATTGGCGAAGGAACGTGACTGGTTCAAGAGAGGTGTTAAGGAGGCCATTTATGTGAAAATAAAGAAACCAAGCCTAAATAGAGGTGGGGGGGTTCGACACCAACTGTCTGCCATGTACAATGCTGTTTTAACACCTTACTCTGGGCGTTCCTATAACACCTCTTAGCCACTATCTAATCACACCCTTAACACCTGGCTGTGACATGCTAATTGGGATTTTCCAGGGTACATAATTGCCACAGATTCTTGTACAAGTCATTCTGAATTGAGAAAGCCAGTCGGATGACTAGCGAAACGTCTTCAAGAACTACATTTCAAGTCCAGTTGATCTAATTGAATACAACAGATATACCATGACCTGGATGAATGAGAACCTTCACAAGCATATATCTAAATAATTATTTACGACAGCCATTGCCAATCAGGCATGGGTGCAAAAGATAACATCTATGTAATGTCAGAAAGTCTTTGTTCTAGTATGTATAAAATAGAGTGCTTTACAAGATTCAGTATTGTATCATGCCTGAGGAAGAAGCCTAGTGCTTCGAAAGCTTGCATTTTCAATCATTTTAGTTAGCCAATAAAAGGTATTATTTTATATCCAAGATGTCTTCACTTTCATCTATGGCTAACACGGTACAATTCTCTACTACTACTTCCATATATTTAAATTCTTAAAACACTCACTTGTGCCTATCCATCACTAGGGGCAATGCAGGCTTTACTCTGATGCTTGCTTGGTCTGTATTGCTCCCAAAAACCTCTGCACACAGGAATAAGGTTGCCAACAAACTTTATTATAGCAATTTAAAAACAATAAAAAGCACTAAAAAACCTCGCAGGAACAGTCTATTAGCAGTTGTTGAAGTTGCACCTCTCTGCTGTGGTACGGCCCCTTTAAATTGTGGTGGTCTTGTGATTAGGGAATAATCCACTTGGTAATGGCCTGTGAGGTAGTTCCTATGCATTTCGCTGTTTTAATCCTTACAGCTTTATTAGGGACTGCCTTGGAACTTTAATATAGATCACTATGGATACTTAAATATGGACTGCCTTGGCAGTTTAAATAATGTTTTTTGCAATGTTGTTAAACCACACCCCACTGAAAAGAGGGAGGAGTGTTAGTCTATTTAAAGGGAATTGGTGAGTTGTGAGTTACACCTGATGAAGAGGAAAATGTGATCTATAAAACATTGTGTATGTGTGTAATTCACTATAATAAATATATTTAAGTAATGTGCACCTCTCATCTCATTTGTTCAACAGACCTACCCTGGCCACACATTTGCCTGATATTAGATTAATTCAGTGTTGAATGTCATGCTAATCTAATACCAAGGCAATCAGTGAAGAGTTGATTGCAAAATGATTGGTCCAGGAGGTTGCTGGAACAATGACATTCAGGAGGTTGCTGGAACAATGACATTATGTCAAGCATTGGGATTCTTTGCTACAGTTTTAATTTTTTGCTTCTTTCCAATAGAATACCTTGGCTGGGAAAAGGGTAAGGACTTTGGGCCATAATTAGGAGTGTACCGGTAGTTTGTGATTGCATCACAAAATACTTCCAGGGCGATGCACCAAGATGCAACCAGGTGCAAACAGCCCGGCGAAGTTATATGTCGATAGCAGCTCTGGGAACATCGCTATCTGCTGTTTTGCTATTCCGACACATTTAACGACAGCTATTAGCTGACGTGTAAAGTGCTGCAATAGAATGCCGCTTTCGGTATATAACATCGATTGCAGCGGTTTTGCGGTTAACTTTCGCATTGCAAGGAAGGAGTTAACGATAAACGATATAACACCGATTAGTGTGACTTAAACTCAAAAACAGGAGCGGTGCATCGCACTGCTTGTGTGGTGCAAAATAGTAATACCACAATACAATGTAAATACAATGTAAATGTTAAATAACAAATAACAACAATAAAGGTGTTATATCAATATTTTCCATTATTACTCCTTTATATAATGGAACAATGATATAAGTCATTAAACACAATAATGCATGCATATAAATATTTGCTCTGTCATAGAAGAGAACAGTGCAGCACAATACCCCCCTTGTGAGGCAACTATTCCTGCCCCCCCCACACACAGCGCACTTTCTCATGTTGGTTGCTGATATGCAGTACTGCGCTGTGTCTGTGGTGCGCAAGTGCAACTGCAGGTTAGTAAATAGGATGGCCTGCATTACCCTATGCTGTAATGCCTGCAACACTCATGCATGTTAGCCAACTTCATGGTCCAAATTACTTTGCTTTACCTCCGGAGATAATTAGGATAATTGTGAAAGGTGGTAGCCATACATGACAGGAGGCACATGAAAGCAAGGTGAATCCCGCAATTCAAAGGCACTGATTTTAGTAGTTCTTAGATTGTCTAAATGAAAAATCTCCATAAAGCTGCCGTTCTTGTTCCATATATGAACACAGAGATTAACACACTCATTTTCCTTTACAATTTTCTTCTTTTTAGGTTTCCTTCTTTATTTGGTTGAAATTTTGGTCACAAACTGACATGCTGCTGCTCTTTACATCCCTGTGTGAGCTCTGTGTAGTAGGAAGAACCAGTATAACCAAAACTGGGAGAATGTGAAATGAGAAGCCAAGAGATCTACAGAAAAAAGGAAATGTATTATTTCTAACAGAACTGAGATTATCCAGGGTTTGGACACTTGGACACTTTCTTAAAATAAATCTAATTTTATATAAGGGATAAAGGCTCCTTTACAGTGTAATATATGGATATAAAGTCACCAAGGAGTTCACCGCCCATATAAAAGAACAAGCGTGCCGAACAGGGCAGGCAACGCCGAGTTGACTTTATAAACCTCATATTATACTGTAATGGGGCATATCATATTAAAATATATAAGGTTAAAAAAAAGTAATTTGGCGGCTAACCCCTTTACTAAATCCCTAACCAGCTGTTATCCCTTCACTAACTAAAGTTGTAGTAGAGACAGGATACCAAAAAGTAGAGGTTATAATAGGAATGTAAACTTATCAAACAAAATTGGAACTTTGGACTTAATAAAGATCTAAACTTTATGTGTCACTATGTTTCTAATCCAAAGTTATTGGGGCTTTATCGGTGCTGTGTGTATTGGGGCTTTATCGGTGCTTATCCGAAAGAGCACGCCAAACGCTTAATCGGAAAAGAGGAAAAATTTCGCTCGGCTGCAGTACACTCCCTATAGGGGAGTCAGCCGTGGCCGAGGGAACACAGAGTTCAGAGCGTTCTCCCTATGCTGTGCATAGCGCTCAGGACTGTGTGTATGCAGATCTTTGAAAGATAACAGACATCTTTAAAAAAAAAGTGTTTACCCAGCTTAAAGGGCAACTAAAGCCACAGAACAACACTTGACCAGAAGGCCGAACACCTTGATATAAAACCAGTAATCTGTGTCTTACCTCTCATTTTGATACAGGCGCTGGGAAATTTACCTAAATAACATATGGTTTGTGCTTTACTTCTCAGCATTCTAGTATCACACAGTTTGGTCAACGACTATTATGTTCTGCTCATGCTCAGTCCTTAGCTATGGCACAAACTTGTTACAGTTGGTCACACCCATTAATAATCTCTAGCCAATCCTTTTACAGGACAGATAAAGCAAGGAAGCATGTGACTGAGGTCAGGGGGTGTGGTCTGACACTGCAAATACACACAGATACTTCACTCAGTTCTTAACAGGCCTTGATTTACTTTAACAGAGTTTACTGAAGTGGCATTTTATAGTTTATTGGTGTTTTTAGGGGGGTTGTTTTCAGATTCTGGAGTATAAAAAATTGGGTTTAGTTCTCCTTTAAGTGCTTCGAAAGCTTGCATTTTCAATTATTTTAGCTATCCAATAAAAGGTATTATTTTATATCCAAGATGTCTTCAATAAATAACTAAACTAAAAACAAGGTAACCCGTCAGCCCTGTAATAAAATAGATTAGCAGAGTACACGGTGTTGCCAGTTTTTCTAAATATCCAGCCCAAACCTGCATCCAAAATTCAACAGACCTGCACCTGCAGCTTTCTAACCTGACCCATTCAAGGTTTACTGCAAATCTGGTAAACTTCGGGGTGCCTGACACAATGCAGGATTCTAGGGCAGATCTCATCCCCAATTAACTTATCTCACGACATTTGGGGGGTTATTGTTGTGCAATAAGGGAATATTGCAAAATGTCCAAATTTAGGGGCAAAAAACATTGGTATTTTCCATAAAAAAATAAATTAATGTGAGGTGCTGTACCCCGTTGCTAAAGGGGAAGTTGATACGATACGCTTTAAAGTTAAAGGGGAAGTTGATATGATACACTTAAGCATATAACATGAACTTCCCACTTAACGCGTATCACACCAATTACCCCTTTAAGGCTTATCATATCAACTTCCCCTTGAAGGTGTATCACACAAACTTCCCCTTTATTGCATATCACATCAACTTTCCTTTTAAGGCGTATCACACCAACTTTCTATTTAACGCATATCACATCAACCACCCCTTTAACACGTATCACTCCAACTTTCCCTTTAACGTGTATAACACCAACATTTTATCACTTACAACAACTCGTTTAATATCTAGTATTGCCACATGAGTAGCATTTCACTGTCCAGGGCATGCTTATTATGGTAACTGCAAATGTCCAGTCTGTTAATGTTAATTGCAATATACATAACATCGAATCCCTCTAGCAATCCACATTGACCATATCCTAATGCCACACCCAGAATATACCCTCAAAGGCTGGTATTGTGTTTTTATCTAGGTAAGGTGGCATTGTTTATCCATACAAGATTCGGTCTATTTACTGTAACTTGCTTTTCATTATAATCTTACCTGTATACTCTCATTGACTGACCCAATTCAAGTATCAGAAATGGGGTTACAGTGTAGCTCATTGCTATCTGAGTACACAACCAGGTGGCTATGGCATACACTGCTCTACTCAGTGTACTACCCTGGAACATTGGACGTATTGTTCGCCTGACCTGTTAGGGAAAACAGGAAAAAGGTGACAATGTAGTATACCTCCAGTACTACTATTTACTATTTAACAGATTGAGGGGCTGATGAATTGCGAGGTGCAAAAGTTTGCCTGTTGTTTTAATCTGCAGTAACCAATCAGATGTAAGCTTTTTTTGTTACTGGGGACTGGTTTCAAGAATTGACCTCTTTCGCCTTTTATTATATCAGTCCCAGATTTTTTTAGTAGTTACGAAAGAATTTGGAATATATAAGGACAATTTGCATATGTCAAGATTTTAATTTATTTCTTCTTACATCCCTATAAACCATATCTTTTAAAAATGAAGAGACATTTGTAAAGGCACTGTATTGTCATACGGATGCCATATCCCTTTATGGCAGCACAACTTATATATACATATATCTATTCAAAATTCGGTAGCATCTATTAATTTTCAAATGTTACATAGATTACATTTTCATGTTATGACAAGGATCTGAACAACAAGGGCTACTTACCTATATCAACAGCCTGGGTTTTACCATAAAGCTAACCATGGAGTATAATGCGGAGTCAGGTGATTTTCTGGATATCTAGGAAAACTATGTACTACTCTATTTACCAAGCCTACTGATCAGAATACAATATTACATACTTCCAGTTTCCAACCATGGCCCCAGAAGAAGGGTAAACTCCTCTTACAGTTTCTAAGAGTGTTCCATAACAACTCTGACTATGAAAAAGCTTTTGAGCAAGCCAAAAATATGGCACATAAATTCCAGTGTAGAGGTTGCCTCAAGTTGATTATACAAAGTCAACTGTAACAGGGAATTACCAAATCCCAAAATCAAACTTGTGGTGAGATAAAGGATAAAACTAAGAGACTCCCAGACTGAACCAACTTTACACTAGCCACTAAAGCAATGTGTGACAGTGTTCGTCCAAAACTGGCAGATACTTATCCATGACCCTTCCTATGTTCGCCTATCAGAAAGGCAGAAGTATCTGAAATCTCCTTGTTAAAATGGACAAATAGTATTGACTCACAATGGATAGATGGGTGCTTTAAATGCCTGGGTTGCTTAACTTGTGGTTATGTGATTACAGGAGCCAACTTCCCTCATCCCCATAGTGGGCGTAGGATACCGATTGGACATAGGTTAAATTGTCTCAGTACTGGTGTACTTTATAACCTGCCCCTGTGGTCTCTACTATGTAGGTAAGGTGAGTACCTCCATTAGAGAACAGATGGCAAACCATAGACAAACTATTCAAGTGGCTCTGGAAGGAATAGAATCTTATACCATGGCTCGGAACAGTGGCCCAGGAACTAAAAAGGTCCTAATAAATATGGAGAACAGCCAGTAGCCCGTCACTTTAGAGAAGCTATACACACTCTAGCAAACTTTCGCTGTATGGCTATAGAAGTTATATCAGAAGGCGTTGATGGACATGTGACTCCAACGGGAGTCACAGTGGATCAAGGAACTTCACACTGTAGACCTTAACGATATTCTTCCAGTATCTTGTTTTTTTATAGATAGTATAGTTCGTACATTAGAAACTAGGGTCCATATTTATAAAGGCATGGTATCGCTAAAACGTGGATTGTTAAATTCCGATCACTTTAACGATTGTTAATGTATAGAGACTCAAAATAATTTAATACTATATTATCTATTAGTCTATATTAGTCTATTCAAAATATGGGACTTCCAATTACTGTTAGCTTTCCTAGAATAGAGCGGTTTGTATCGTAAAGCAGTATTCTATTTTTATGTAGCTTTAGTGTAGTTTCTTTATATTGTTGCTCTTAAAATGTTTTTTAAAGTGCATGTCCACCCCCCAAACTGAAAATTCCCCAACTACCAACAACCACTGTACAATTAAAAAAAATTCTTACCTTACATCCCTGCTCTTTATGGTTCTCCTGTAGTGCCTGTTCAAAGTTCAGGAAACTGTAGGGTAGGAATTTTCTTCCTGTCCAAAAGGTCTTTGCCTCTGTTGTGTTCTCTCAGAGGCTGCTGGCATGCCCAGTGGAGCCCTTTCCCCCCTCCCTCCCTCCCTGGCTGCTACTCATGTAGCGTAATTTACTTTTTATATACTGTAGGGCATGCCCCCCCCCCCCATCGCTATATTCTGGCATAAAAATTTGCTTCTTATCTCTCCTTACATCACCTCGCTCCAGCACCGTTTTGCATTGATGGCAGCCACGGCTGTGATTGGCTGCCTCTCAGGCAGGGTAGCTGAACGAGAACGGCGAAAGGTGCTGTAAGTAGAGATGAGAAGCAATTTGCAATGTCAGAATATAGCGGTTGGGGGTGGGGGGACATGCCCTACAGTATATAAAATTAAAAATGAGGAAGGACATGCCCTTTAAGGTTACTCTTTAGTAAGTTTTCTTATTTATTTTCCCCTTTCTTTCCTACATTTTTTGGTATTTTTTAGTTGGTAGCACTACTATGTACTGATTCCTTTAATCTTAAGCACTTAGAGATGGCCGACACTCACCAGTTTCCTCCTGTTTCGATTATTATCAAATGTTCGAGGCTATTTTAGAAAATTATCGATAATAGCCTTGAACATTCGATAATGATCGAAAATGCACCCCTAAGTCCCGGATTTGGACGGATCATTCGGATTTCGGAACCGAGGGGTTCCGTGTCAGATCCTGTTCCGAGCCAGATCCAGATCCCATATCTACTTAGCACTTTTGAAACTATAATACTTTGAGGAGTATCCTAAGATTATATCCAACTAGCAAAGCTTCAGTAGTTCTGGGTTTCCAGCCTAAAGAAGCTTGTAGCACTTTCAGTTAGTCCTCTATGAAACATAGGTATTGTTTTATTGTATGTACTGTCACTTTATCGCTATATTTAGCACTATTTATTATTATGTTGTTTTTTTTTACTTAACAGGGTGAGAAAAAAATAGGGAAGTACGTCCAATTAGTCTTTGCAATCGGGCCCATAGCTGAACATACACCCACATAATTTCCCTTGTGCATCAACGGGCACAGTTTTGCTAGTATATATATGTATATAAGGCTTGAGAAAGGCCCCAGACACAGGGCCGAAACGTTGCCACGTTTGTGTTGAATAAATTTCATTGAAATTCCTAGGAGTGCTCCTATATCTTTGTTTATATATATATATATATATATATATATATATATATATATATATATATATATATATATATATATATATATATATATATATATATATGTGTATGTGTAAAGACTAAGGCTTGTACAAATGTGTGATCACACTGGACGATGATCATCTAATGTATGGCGGCTCGGTATACCGGGTTGTATTATCAACAAGGCCCCCTTTACACATCGCATGTCCAGGGTCAGCCCCTCCATTGCATTTGTGTTTGAGCATTTGTGTGTGTGTAACATATTCAGGCCTACTTGCACTGACTTTTAAGAACTGGTCCTTAATTGAAGATAAGTTACAACTTAAAATAGCACAAAGAGGTTTATGACCCCCCTTCGCCATCTAGAACAGGGCCGTTTCTAGCCATCTTGGTGCTCTAGCGTGATCAGCTCTTAAAAGTGCAGTAATGTGGCCTATTCCACCAACAGTGTTGGCAATAACACTTTTAGTGCCAGCACTTCCCCAGATTATTGCCATTAACTCTTCAGTGCCAGCTGAGTATTACAATTAACCCTTCAGTGCCAGCACATTTCCAGAGTATTGCCATTAACCCTTCAGTGCCAGCACTTTCCTAGAGTATTGCTATTAATATTTTCAGTACCAACAGAGTATTACCTTTAACCCTTTTAGCTGCCAACATTGTCATGATATACAGTATGTACCTGCAGGGATAGGGATCTCATGGATTCTAGACACAGAGGACACTGTTAAATGTCTGCAGCAGCTTTTACTTTTAGCTTTTAGAACTGTTTCTCAGTCCTTTTAGCTGAGCTCATCCTGCTCCCTCCCTCCTTGTGAGTGAGCAGAGTTCACAGCAGCAGCAGAACAACAAGGAGAGCAATTCTAACACAGCAAGTAAAAGCTGACAGGGAGAACACTGGGCGCCCTGGTTTAATATAGGCGCCCTAGCTCCTTGCCTAGGTGGCTTATGCCTAAAAACGGCACTGATCTAGAAACATTCCTAGAAACTTAATTTCACATTGCCACTTCTACCTAACTAAATCTGGGTACACACCATACAATCCTTCCTCCTGACCAATCGGCCAGGAGGAAGAACTGTCGGTCATTGCAAAAGTAGCCGCGACCGTTCATGTGGTCCATAGAGGACCACACGATCGGTTATGATTTTCCGACGCATCCGTCCATCTGTTTGTTCGATTCGGATGAACGAACTGTTGGACATTGGTCATGTGTGGCCGCAAAACACATCCAATAATTCGGCCCGACAGGCAGGCCGAATTATTTTATGGTGTGTACCTAGCATAAGGAATGCATTGTGAGAGCTGATTAATTCAAGAACTCACCTATAGTTGCTAGAGATGGATGAACTTCCTAAAGTTCGGATCTTTTCTAAACTATAGAACTTCAGAACTTTAATGGACCCATTAAAGTCAATGGGAGTCAAATAGTTTGAAAAGTTCTAATTAAATACTGTTAAAATAGCAATGGTAACTTACTGTAAATGGCTCTGGGAAATGGTCTGGGAAACATGTCCATATCAACAAAACTTGTTTAAACACTAACTTTTCCCATGGTCGGCCAATTGTTGGGTTACCAAATTGAGTTTTTTGCTACATTCGAGGGTTATGGCCAATTTGAGGGTTACCGAACACTACATTCGAGGTTTACTGAGGGTTATCGACGAAACGCTATATTCAAAGTTTATCGACAAATTCGGGGGTTACCACACCATACATTCGAGGGTTACCAAATTATATTTTCGAAGGTTATGGCCGAAACGCTACATTCAAAGGTTATCAACAAATTCGAGGGTTACCAAACAATACATTTTTGAGGGTTACCAAATGTTATATTCGAGAGTTATGGCCGAATTCAAGGGTTATTGCTGAAACACTAGATTCAAGGGTTATTGCTGAAACGCTATGTTCAAGGGTTATCGCTGAAAGACTACATTCCGGGGTTATTGCCAAAAGACTACATTTGGGGGTTAATGCCAAAAGACTACATTTGGGGGTTAATGCTGAAAAGCTACACTCGAGGGTCATGCCCAAAATCTAGGGTTAGCGAACAGTACATTCAAGGCTTTTCGTTTTGAGAATAAGATAATTTATGAATTTTCTATAATTCTCGAAAATATGTACTCAAGTTTGGAAAACCCAAAATTTCCCTAAAACGTTCTAAAAAGAGTTCATCCGAACGATTAAAGTTCGAGTTCTAGCCCATCTCTAATGATCACTAATTAATAGAATCTTTCTGTGCTCCAGTGAATAGTCAGGGACAGTGATCCTGATTCCCCCTCCCTCTCTAAGTGGTCACGTATATGGGGTTATTGTTATTGGAAAACACCAGTAGAGTAATGCTGGATGGCGCTGGACACCAATATCGCACTGTGTGTGACAAGCCTAGCCTTCAGACATGAGGTCACAATCCTATATAAACTGCACTATACAAAAGTCTACTTACAGCTGGCTCCTACGCTAAATACTGATAATAATTTTTAAAAAAAGTTTGAGTGACTTTAAGATGGGGTTTCCTGCACAAGTATCTCAAAAGACACAATAATGTAAACTTGTAAGACTGATTTGCGTTTTGTCTGTGGTGCAAATTTTAAAACTCAATAATGGCAATGGCAATGATGACATTGTTTTTTTTTTTTTACTATAGTTACCCTTTAAGTATGGCTGCCATGGGAATGGAAGGATAGATCAGTAGATGAGTGTACCTGTGTCAAGTTGAAGGGGTAATTTTTTAAAACTTTCATGATTGGTCAAAAGTATTTTTTTGACTATAGTTACCCTTTAAATATAACAGCCTTGAATGGGTCAGTTGGTGTAAGTACCTCTGTGAGGTTGGGGGATTAAAAAAATTACTTTTTTGATGATTGGTAAAATTTTTTCACTATAGTTAACCTTTAAATATAGCTGGCACCTAATTGAAAGGATAGGCCAGTTGGTGTGTATACCTGTGTAAGGTTGGGGGGGGGGGTAAATAAAAAACCTTTTTTAAAAGTAGAAGAAAGTAACTGTAAATTACTTTCTTTTTCCAATCTCTGGTTAAAATGTATTTTTTGACTATACATACCCTTTAAATAATGCTGACACATGAATGAATGGGTAGGTCATTTGGTGTGTGTACCTGTGTCAGGTTGGGGGGTACATTTTATTTACTTTTTTGATAATTGGTCAGAATTCATTTTTTGACTATAGTTACCCTTTAAATATAACAGCCTTGAATGGGTCAGCTCGTGTGTGTACCTCTGTCAGGTTGGGGGATTAAAAAATTAACTTTTTTGAAGATTGGTAAATTTTTTGACTATAGTTACCCTTTAAATATAGCCGGCACCTAATTGAAAGGATAGGCCAGTTGGTGTGTATACCTGTGTCAGGTTGGGGGGGGTAAATAGAACTTTTTTTTAAAAGTATAAGAAAGTAACTGTGAATTACTTTCTTTTTCCAATCTCAGGTCAACCAAGATAAATCAGGGGAGAAAGAGTTATATAAAGAAAAAGGTTGTGGTGGTTCTCATTCATCCAGGTCATGGTATATCTGTTGCATTCAGTTAGTTCAACTGGACTTAAAGTTTAGTTCTTGAAGACGTTTCACTATTCATCCGACTGGCTTTCTCAATTCAGAATGACTTGTACAAGAATCTGTTGGCAATTAAGTACTCTCATTCTGAAATAAGAAAGCCAGTTGGATGACTAGCGAAACGTCTTCAATAACTAAACTTTACGCCCAGTTGATCTAACTGAATACAACAGGTATAAAGAAAGAGGATTCCTTCCTTATTAGTCATTGGAAGCGGCATACTCTCTGCTCTCTGCATGCAGTCTTATTTACTTTAAAAACGACAGTTTTTTCTAAGAAATTGTATGGGGTTGGAACAGTGGATCGCCAGAAGGGTATAGGAGCTGTGTTGGAACATTTTGTTTTATAATATGTGACATAGCTGAGTGATTATTATAGGGAAATATTCCACTGCTGCTCCCATTATAATTTGAGCCTTTTATGTATTGTATAAGGGATAATAGCTACCTACAGTGTAATATAAGAATATTTTTTAAATACAAATTGTTAACTGCCATTTGCACTTTAAACTAAAAGAAGAGACTAAACATCGGCTCTTACATGGTCCAGTTTTGGTTCGTTTCACTGACTGAATGAATTACTGTGCAGATAAGGAGGAGCGAACGGTCAAGTCAATTATAGTATAGTATAGTATAGTATTTGAGGTTGAATAAAGACATATGTCCATCCAGTCCAACCCATCTAGCAATATCCTCATTTCCTGCCTAACTGTTGATCCAGAGGAAGGCAAAAAACCCCACCAAATTTATGAAGGGGAAAAAAATTCCTTCCTGATTTCAAGTGGCAATCGGAAATTTCCCTGGATTAACTCTACTTTATGTATCAATACCAGTAACTTGTAACATTCCTTGTTTGCAGAAACTCATCCAGATTTATTTTGAAACTGACCAATGAACCTGCCATAACAACGTCCACTGGAAGACAGTTCCATAGCTTTACCATTCTCACAGTGAAAAACCCTTTCTGAACTTGAAGCCTAAACCTTTTTTCTTCAAGTCTTAAGGGATGTCCACGTGTCCTCTGACATGTTCTATTGGTGAACAATGCCCCAGATAGTTTATTATATGGCCGTTAATGTATTTATACACAGTAATCATATCCCCACGCAAGCGCCTTTTCTCCAATGTACATAATTGTAACTTTTCCAGTCTCTCTTCATATTCAAGCTCCCCCAATCCCCTTATTAATTTAGTTGCCCTTCTCTGAACCCTTTCCATTTCAAAGATGTCCTTTTTGTACACAGGATTCCAAAATTGTACTGCATATTCCAAATGAGGCCTTACCAATGCTTTGTAAAGACGGAGAATAACATTTTCCTCCCTTGAATCCATACCTCTCTTTATACAAGACAATACCATGCTGGCTCTGGCTGTTGCTGCCTGGCACTGCTTGCTACCTTTAAGTTTGTTATCCATCAAAACTCCAAGATCCCTTTCCAACAGGGATTCACTTAACACAGAGCCATTTATAGTATAAGCAACACAAGGATTTTAAGTCCAAAATGCATCACCTTACATTTCTCAACATTGAACCTCATCTGCCCATCAGCAGCATAATGTGACAATCTATCTAGATCCCCCTGCAACGATTGCACATCTTCTGAAGTTTTAAATGGTCGACAAAGTTTTGTGTTGTCAGCACACACAGAAACCTTGCTGACAATATTTCATTCATTTTCAAATCATTAATAAACAGATTAAATAGAAGCGGCCCCAACACAGAACCCTGTGGCACCCCACTTTAGTCCATAATGATGAAGCCCCATTAACAATTATGACTCACCGGAATGCTCTTGCTCGGAACCAGATTTACAAAAATAGGCTTGTTATCCACATTACTAATTTAGGCAGGGAGGGAGACATGGTGAGGGGCAGTGGAATACAGGAAGTCACTAAGTGACTGATTATATAGATTCTCGCCACTCCAACTCCCCATTGATATGCCAGAGCCTTATGTATTATATAAGGGATAATGCGCCCCTTACAGTGTAATATAAGGCTATTATGCCACCGAGGAGTTCCCTGACCGTATTAAAGCACAAGGCCATAGGCCGAGTGCTTTTATACAGGTCAGGGAACTCCGAGGTGGAATAATAGGCGTATATTACACTGTAAGGGGCGAATTATTTCTTATAATACACAAGTTTTTATTTTAAATAAGTACAGTGATAATAGCTGGTGAAAAGAATTTATTTAACTTCTTTTTTTCCAAAGTTTGTTTAGTTTTTCAATTGCATGTTGCATGTAATGTTTTTTTCTTTTTTATACATAACATTAAAAAAACATTGTTAAACATTTTAACTACTATTTAAAATCTTTAACTTAGATATATGTTTATGTTATATATGTTTCATTGTTCAAATGTTAATAGTAATTTAGTCAGAATCAGATGTTTGTTTTAGGTTTATTTCACTTGATTTTAGGCTTTATGTTTACCCCTGTTTGTTAATTTTGGTTTATTCCGTTTTGTTCGCGCCTCTTTTTTGTTTGCATAATGCGTGTGTGTTTGTATTGATTTCCTCATGTGCCATAATGGACGGTAATGCGCATGCGCGCCAGGCTGTTCTGTGCCGTGTATACACGGCTGATACGTTCCTGTCCAGCTCTTGGATTTGTGATTTTGTGAAATGTTCGATTCCAGAGTGGCTGGATAAAAGGTAGGACAATGATTTTTATGTTATATTAGGAATGGAGAGCTGCAGTGGCACTAATAATTGAACTAGTCACTCAGTGACATCACTAATAAGGATTCTCGCCACTGCAGCTCTCAATTGAAAATACAGAGACTTGTGTATTATATTTTGATAAATGCTTGGTTTACAATGCAATTTATTTTGAGGATTAACAGAAGGTAATTTGTACTATACATTTTATCCCAAATCAGTTTCCTAAAGTGATATGTTTCACTATATATATCTCACTCACATAGATCAGTATACTCACCCTTCTGGCAGCCAGCGTGATGGGTACAGCAGTAAGAAAGGTGAGGTAGTAGCCTGGATGTACTCCATGCCAAAATGCAGACAGCATAAATGTGGAGAGCAATGGGTTAAATGGACTTCTATCATAGCAAACTCTATGAGAGGCAGAGAGGCAAGAAAGAGTCAGGTGGTACGTCGTGTCGGTTACAAAATGAATCTGAATTTTCTTAAATTTAAAAGGATTTTGCCATCTCTACTATAATATAACAAAGCAGACTAAGTTGCAAGCAGTAAACTGTTTACAATGTACACCATTTCTAGTAGTGAAATATTTGGCAAACAAAGAAAATGTGTTCAGACAGAACTAACCATAATGCTAGCAAATCACAGGTAGTAGAGATGGCCAATCAAAGAAGAACATGACATGAATTCAGCATCTCTAGACCTGGGCACTGGATCCATATGACTTATTAAGCCACACATTAGTGTGTGTGTTATTTTTGGATTCTGTATGAATAGAGAAGCAATACGATATCCCGAACCAGGAGTGATGACAATAGCATATAGAATAAGATTTAAAATCTGTGGCTTTTTATATAATACTTAACTCTTTAAGCCACACAGCAGTCTGTATGTTCCAATTATCAATGAATGACTTGAAGCTGGAGGCTGTCTGGAAATGGGAAAAAGAAAAGATCAACCAACAGACACTGAGGACATTTTAGAATAGAAGATAAAATCAAAAGAAAACAGAAGGAAAACTAGTTTATGGCTAAATATACTTCTGTGTATGACCTCAATCTTGAATATATTCAGGTTGGAAAGCAGGTCCCATCTCTCTGTCCCATCATCAGAAATCCCATTGTAACCAAATCCAGCTGCATTATTAACAGCATCTGCTGCTCCCAAAAAACAGAAATGTTAGATTAAAAATATAGAATTATTGTCCTCTAGATAATCCTTCTGAAAGATCTAAACTTATCACTAATAGAGATGGGTGAAACTGCTAAAATCTGTTTCTCCTGTGGATTCACGAATTTTTGGAAAAATTTGAAAATTCGAAACTCTGCAGGAAAACCTATTTAAGTCAATGGGAGAAAGAGATCCGAAGACATTTGACTAAATATAAGGTAGAATAGCAATGTTAACCTACTGTACATGGCTCTGGGAAATGTCTGGGGAACACCTACATATATCCAGAACTTAGCTTTCACTATTGCACTGTTTTTCCAGCTTCCACATTCATATTTTCAAGGAATTTTCAAAAATTTTGGAAAAACGATACAGTAACTTTCTGTAAATTGCTCCGAGACCTGGGAAAGGGTCTGGGGAACAGACCAAGAATCAGATTGTTTCTGAAATAATCTTATTGTATCCAATCAGAATTGGTTACAATCATTTCCTTTCAGAAAGAATCTGATTGTCTGTTCCCCAGACCATTTCCATGACCCCAGAGCCATTTACTGTATCATTTTTACAAAATTGGTTACAAAATTGGTTAGTATAAATTTCTCGAACGCGGCTAGAAAAATTCAGCAAGGCAGAATTCCGCAAAATATGCTAGATCTGCAGTTCATGGATTGCGGAAATCCGCCACAGAACCTGATTCGTATCCGTTATGCAGTATATCTCTAATCACTAAAAATACATTTCAGTCAAAGAAGGTCAAATTTAGGTCTTTTTGGCACTAAAGTACAATCTTACCACTTATTTCAAATAAATGAAAAAATATTTTCCAGGGTAATCTTACCTAGTGTCCAGGCAAAATAATACTTTGGTCTCCTGGAGACTGCCATCAGGTAAAGATCTGTGTAATGACTAATTAAAGAGCGATCTGGATCATGTGATAGTGAGAAACGATCTGACAGCACAAGGTGGGCAACCAGAAGGAGACAGCAGAGACTTAACTTTCTGGAAACAGCAACCTGATATTACAACACATCATTTGTCATAAATAAACACAGAATACCTACAAGTTATATTTATGGTAACTGCATTCTGCTTGGTAGTATTGATCTCTATCTTAAAGGCTAAGCTTGTGGTTAAGGTAATGTGAGTAAGCGTTTTCTAAACATATAATAAAAGTCTGAGCTCTGCCCCTTGAATTATATTATGGTCATGTGTACTCCACACAGCTAACAATCTAATGCTCTGCTCGATCACTAAATGGATTTATGGAGCATCATTTAGTTCTTTATTCTCCTGTAATATAGATATATCATGGGCTCCCTGTATGTGACTGTACATTATATAAGGGATAATGCGCCCTTGCTTTTATACAGGGTAGGGAACTCCAAGGTGGCGTAATGTCCTTAAATTATAATATAAAGGGGCGCATTATTTCTTATAATACATAAGTACTGGATTCCTTCACCCCATTCACATTTTAAATTCTAGCCTTGTCCCTATTTCCACCTTAAACCCCCCAGGCTACCTTCTGTAACTTAAACCCCGTAGAAAGGAACACCCCAGCCCAGCATCTATGCATTTAAACAAATCTTTGTGAAGGAGGAGAGAGACATTGGTTATAAAGTGACAGGAAGCAGCTCCAGCAGGTCCTGTTAGTGAAGTTAAACACTGAAAAAAACACTGGAATGGGAGGAGCATTGGGATATAAGAAAAATAAGAAATGAGTCACTAAGTGACAATAGCTGAGTAATTTTTATAAGGATATATACCATTGCAACTCCCATTATAAAATACCACACCAAAGAGTTTCGTGCCCTGTATAAAAGGTACTCAGCCTGTGGCCTTGTGCTTTTATATGGTCACGGAACTCCTCTTTGACTTCTAATATCCTTAGAATTTACAGTTGGAGGTGCATTATCCACTATATAATATTACAAAGGGGTAATATAGATTTATCACGGGATCCCTGTATGTGACTCTAGATTATATAGTTATAATATGACAGGGAGGTAATATAGATATATCATGGGTTTCCTGAATGTTACTGTAAAATATATAGTTATAATATTACAGTGGAATAACATAGATGTATCATTGGATCCCTGTATGTGACTGTATATTATATAGTTATAATACTACAGGGGGATAATATGGATTTATCATGGTAATACTGTTACAACAGGGTTCAATGTGATTAAAGGGATATTATTTGTCTGTGTGTGTGTGTGTGTCTGCATGAGTGTCTGTATGTGTGTGAACGTCTGTCTGTGAGAGTGCCATCATCAACATCAGGGGCAGAACCTGACCATGCAACAACATAGCTTGACTTAATATAAGGCGATACATCCTTAGAATTTACAGGTGATACATTATTCCTTAGCCTTAGGGCACGGCCACACTGCAACGCAAGCGCATGCACACACGGAATCGCATGCGATTTCATGTGCGATTTTGTTTGCGCATGTGGTTTATTCATTAAGTATTGAAAAATGCTTGCAACGCACCCGAAAACGTGCATTTGCGGTGCGTTGCCACGTTTTCAATGAAAAAAACGCAAGCACAAACCCAAAAAAGCTCAGCAGTGTGGCCTAGCCCTTAGTCCTTGTATCTTTATATAGACACCCAACACCTCAGCAACGACTAATATCCTTATAATTAACAGTAGTGGAAACATTATCTCTTATAATAAATGAGTGGTACCCAGAGTTCTATGTTTAACTTAGTCTGTGTCCTTGCACCTTTTTATGGACTCAAAACTCCTCAGTGACTTTTAATATCCTTATAATTTATACTAGGGATACATTATCCCTTATAATACATGAGTGGTACCCAGAATTCCCAGTTTCTGTATAACTCAGCCTGCGTCCTTGTACCTTTATATGAACACATAATGCCTCACAGAATGTATAATTTACAGTAGGGGATACATTATATATTGTTATATATTTGTGTTATTGAACAGCACGGTGGCTCAGTGGTTGGCACTGATTCCTTGCAGCACTGAAGTCCTTAGTTGGAATCCACCCTTGGACACATCTGCAAGGAGTTTGTACGTTCTCCCTGTGTTTGCATGGGTTTCCTCCAGGCACTCTGGTTTCCCCCACAATCATAAAGACATACTGATAGGTAGTGTAAATATGTGTAAATAAAGTGAGAAGATTGTAAGCTCTTCAGGGCAGGGCCGTATACATGTAATTGTAAATCGCTGTGGAAGATGTTAACGTTATATAAATCTACAATAATGATAAATGCACATATCCCTTATTTGTATGTATCTTTAAAATATGCAGTGTTGAGTACCCAATGTCCCCTTATAAATAAAGGAAAAAATTACTCTTTCCAAAATGCGATGTCTCAGCCAATCACAGGAGACGCTGCCAGTCTGGCCTCTTTTACTTGCTTCCGTGCACAGAAATGGCAAGGAAGCAAGCAGAAGAGCACAAGGGGGAAGAAATCTGGTAAGTACAGTTAGAAGCATCTTATGGTCTGCCAACAAATTATAACGTTTTTTTTTTTTGGGGGGGGGGGGGGGGGTGAACATATCCTTTAAAAGTGAATATAAAGCCAGGAGGAAAATAAAAATAAAACAGACACCAATGTTTATATTAAATATTTTATTTCAATTTTACAATAAATCAAGATTTGATCCAGAGGAAAGCAAAAACCCCATCTGAGACAAGGGCCAAAATTCCTTCCTGACTCCATGTGGCAACCGGACTAATCCCTGGATCAACTGGGAACATTTTTTACCTTAAATTAAACCAAAGCCTAAATGTAAGTCCCCTCCATTGGTTGTACCCAGAGTGAGGGCCTAAACAGTAGGTCCTCATCCCTGGTAGTACAGAAGGTGGCCTGGGTACCTACCTACTAGCTGTTGACGCCACCTCTCTCTGGCCCTGCCCCTATCCATGGCTGGCCATTCAGGAAGGGGGTAGGGCCAGACCAGCCCGAAAGAGTAGCACCTGCAGCTAGGAGGTAAATATCCAAACTACCTTCTATACTACCCGGGGTAAGGACATGGTCCTCAGTAGGTCATTACTCTGAATACAGCCAAAGGGAGAGGGTCCACACATCCTAACAAAACAAAGCCCCAAATTCTACCCTATCCCAGAGCTGGTCCATAGGAAGGAGAAAAACCCACCTAAAGCCAGGGATAATTTGCTCCGGAAGGGAAAAAAATCCTTCCTGACTCCAAGTGGAATCGGACTAATCCCTGGACCAACTTGGAACTTTATAACTCGTCTTCATTAAACCTTAACAAGTATAGACCCAGTCCAATGTGTTCCATTGGCCGTTTAGTCTAGAGCGTCAACGAAGCCTGACCGAACGGCTGACCAATCGCCATCATTACACATCATGCGTCACGGGTCAGCCCCGCAATCGCATGTGTCTAAGAACTGTTAGAACTATCAGACACATACTTATTAAGGTTTAATTAGACAGCCCCACCCGATCCCCAATTATACTTACCTGCCTGTCACTTCTTCAGTCACAGTTCTAGCTACAAGGAGAGAGACAATAAAGAGGATTAGGAAGGGATAATAATACATGTGTCTGTGGTAGTAGAGGGAAGATCAGGCAGGTACAAGACTGGGGACTGGGAGTCATTTCTATGATTAGCAGAGAGAAATAAACTATCTGGGGCATTGTTCACTAATAGAGCATGTCAGAAGACACGTGGACATCCCTTAAGACTTGAAGGTTTAGGCTTCAAGTTCAGAAAGGGTTTTTCACTGTGAAAACGGTAAAGCTATGGAACCGTCTTCCAGTGGATGTTGTGATGGCAGGTTCATTGGTCAGTTTTAAAAAAAAAAGCTGGATGAGTTTCTGCAAACAAGGAATGTTGCAAGTTACTGGTATTGATACATAAAGTAGAGTTGATCCAAGGAAATTTCCAATTGCCACTCTTCATAAATTTGGTGTTTTTTTTGCTTTCCTCTGGTTCAAGTTAGGTAGGAAATGCGGATATTGTTAGATGGGTTGGACAGGATGGACGTATGTCTTTATTCAACCTCAAATACTATACTATACTAAATGTAGATCCCATTGGTAACTTACCATTTAGGCTTGTTCAGTATCTCCGTACTCCATAATCTGAACGGCCCATCGATTTTCCTAATAACAGACACAGAACAAGGATATTTACTAAAAGGATAAATATAAACTGAATGAAAATATGATTTCTCAGTGTAAATGTTCATAAAGTCCTAGACCAGAATAACTAAAGGTTCCCATATGAATACAATGTGAGGATCCATAATGATCCAACTCGCTCCATCCGACCCTCCTGCTCCCATGTTCTAACATTCTAACCAACTTATACTCACCTACAGGCCTCTTCTCTGAGACTTCTGGAGCAAACACTCTCATTGGGCCACTATTGATTCATTGGGCCACTGGTGTTACCCACCAGGTTTACTTCTCCCTGTAACAGGAATTATACATATTGTATAAAGATGCTTTATAATCCTTTCATTTACCGACAAGTCACTGCACTGCACTGCTAGAAAAAAAGTAAGTATGTTTCTAAATGATTTACTGAAGAACAGGAGGTAAATGCACTCTCTCTTACCTCCCGTTCTTCAGTAAAATCTTCCAGGAGAGGAGGAGACACTTACCCGCGGACCCGCTCCAGCCCCGAAATCCCCGACGCCTCCGATGCATCTCCAGTATTTTGCACTGTGCGTGCATGCGCACACAGTGCAAAGGAGCGAGGACGCGAAGGAGTGGGGGTGCAGTTCTAATAGGAAATTGGTGACTGATACTGATGACTTACTGTTGCTCTATCTTGTCAATAATCTTATTACAGCCTAAGCACCTGCAATCCTCGCCCTGGATCGACACCCTGTATAAAGAATAGAGAGTGATGATTATCATCAGACAATAAAGTCTCATTTACTTACCGAACTGTCCCAACCCAAGGAATCCTTCCTTTATAAAGTGACCATTCCTAATATATAATAACATGCAGTCTAGTTACACGCTACATGCTATGACATTACTTATAGTGCTAAGGTGTCACCATGTTTAGATATTCCCATAGCTCATTATAACATGATATGTCCAGTGGAGATCACATACTTTCTCTGTGCTGCATCTTGGTACGATCCACGTCGTTCTTCTTCCGTCTGACGACCTTTCATCTAGAGAGATGAGAACAACGATCACCCAATATAATGTTGATATCTACTAGTGACGGGAACGGTGACCTGCAGGGTCTCTACAGGCTGATAACCATGGGTAAACACCGCCCATCCCAGCTGACAAACAAGTAGCAGTTGGTATATCTCATTGTCAATCCTAAAGGTAGCCATACATATATTCGATTTTACTTACCTGACCAAGTACTCCCGCGAAATTCGAGTGATCCTACCAGAAGCGCCTCTCCCGTTCTTCTATGCAACCGGACTATGCAATCGCAGTGTCGTCGCATAGAAGAACAGGAGAAGCGGTTCCATCAGGATCAATCAAATGTCACGGGAGTGCTCGGTCGGGTAAGTAAAATTGTATATATGTATGGCCACCATAACCCTATGTGAACAGTGTTAGGTTTTTATTTTTCTCTTTGTGAAAACCCAATGTAATAACTAAATAAAGTGAGTAGATTTTTACTACAAAAATGTGTGGTTCAACTCTATCTCCGCGCTGTAAAGGTCTCTTAGTGGCTCTAAGACAGGCACTGAAGTCCGGCGAACTAGATTAGGATATATTATTCTTTCAAACAGCTGTTACACAAATTAGGTGAATGATGGGCACATTACCTTGTCCTGCATGTAATGGTCCCAGTATTAGAATGGGGTGTTACCTTCCCCTGCATCTCGGAGGACATCCTATCCTTGACAGCTTTCAACTCTTTCCTTCTGGGAAGATCGGTTCTCTTTTAAATCTTTCATGGCAGAGTTGAATGATGGGACTGTGGCCTCTAGCTGGACCCATTTTACTTTCTCATTTATAGCCCGATCTTCGTAATTCTGTAAGCGTAAGCAGAACATGTCAATCAATAGATAAAGGGAACATCCAACCTCAAAATATAAAATTATGCTCATAACCTAGATAACCCTAAAGCTTTTACTATAATTACTATTTCATCCAATGCTCTTAGGATACAAGGTAGCAATGGCTGATGGGCGCTACTGATGCAGCCGCTTCAACCTCTGTGGAAGCTCATAAGCAGCTCTCAGTAGTAGGGGAAGCTGAACCTGCCAGCGAGGGATCAGGCTTTGTAGGTATCCTTAGCGGTGTTGGGTGAAAAGGTAAGTATAATAAAACCTAGGATTGGGAGTCCTGATTATAAATATAAATTATTTTGTGGGTGGAATTTAAGGTATAGGGTTAAGAGTTTTGAGTTGATCCAATGATGAGATAAGGTTTCTATAGTGAGGTTATGGTTAGAATTCCTGATCCGTCACATAAACTGTGTATAAAATGCATAGAGTGGGTGATCTCCTCTATAATGTCCCAAGCCCTGTGTGTCCCTTGGTAGGGTATGAATTATAAAACACATTCAGTTTGTCTCTATCCATTACAAACCTTCATTTTCCTGGAGAGATCCTGTAGGTCTTGATGGATGAAGCATTTAAGATCTTTTAGTTCATCTTCACTGGATTTCTTCTCTGAATATTGAATAACAGAGATAATTATGGATGAACATTTACCATATCAAGAACAATTATTACAACTTTCTTCTTGATTACCTACACAAGGTCAAATATTAGGTTCCCCACTCATATACTCACCAAGCTTGGCACTTTGTAACTCCTGCTCCAGCTGGAGAATCCTTGATTCCATCTATTGGTTTCTGCTAATCTCCTGATGGAAATTTTTATTCAACATCTCCTAAAAGGATTAGAGGGTTTATGTTATTCTCTTACACTGGGATATTTGGGTAAATAAGTCAACATAACTCGTATATCAATAATGGTCTCACCAATTTCTCAATGAGGCCAGGGATCATCTGGCACTGAGCCTCCACGTTTTGTAGCCTTTGCTTGAGGTCATCTGTGTTCAGAGAGAATAAAAAAGAACTAGAAAGTAATATCTATGAATTTGGATTTAAGGCAATGTGGGTGCCTGTGCTGCAGGTTTTAAAACTCAGTAATCTTGCTATGTTAGTTACCCTTTAAGTATAGCTGCCACAGGAATGGAATGGTAGGCCATTAATTAGTTATGTGTACCTTTGTTACTTTGGGGGTAAAAAAACAAACTTTTTTCCTGATTGTTCAAATTTGTTTTTTTTTGAGTATAGTTACCCTTTAAAAATATCTGCCACATAAATGAACAGGTAGGTCTGTTGTTGTTTGTATCTGTGTTAGGTTGGGGGTAAAAGAACTACCGTATATACTCGAGTATAAGTCAAGGTTTTTAGGCTATAAAAATAGCCTAAAAATCGAGCCTCAACTTATACTCGAGTCACTCACTTTGTAGTGCAGTAATCCGCTGGCCGCTCACTTCCCCATCCACTCTTCTTGTTGGCTGACGTCACTACTTGGCGCCGGTCTCTTCCCGGCGCCGAGTAGAGACGTCAGGCACCAGAAGAGTGGATACTGTAGCGGAGCCAGATTGCTGGAGAGAGAAGAGACCCCAGCCAGTCAGAGGCCAAAGCGCAGGGCCTTGCTGGGACCGGACCTTACCTACATTTCATTTGGCAGCATGAGAATACAGCCATGGTTCCAGATGGCAGCACCAGGAGCAGCCTCACTGCTGAATTCCCACAAAGGCAAGTGCCATGAACGGGGAGGGGGGGGGGGGAGTGAGTGCTTGCCACTGCAAACATTTGGAAACTACAACTACAAGCAACTAGAGCATGCTGGGAGTTGTAGTTTCAAAACATCTGAAGTGGCAAGGAATTGGGGGTTATTGTGTGTGATTACACTCAATTTAAAGGGCAACTAATGCTTTAAAACAATAGAAAATCAGGAGGATGGTATTGTTAAATGTCCTTTAAATGGACAGAAGAATTCCCATAAAGTAGTCCCATACAGTAATATCCATAATGGATTTGGCTATTACTGTATGAGACTACTGTATGGGAATTCGGTTGTCCATTTAAAGGGCAACTAAAGCCTCAAAACAATACAGAATCAGAAGGCAGTAGTGGTCATAATTTCTACCCTCGACTTATACTTGAGTCAATCATGTTTACTCATTTTTCTGGTAAAAATAGGTACCTCGACTTATACTCGGGTCGACTTATATTCGAGTATATATAGTAACATTTTTGAGAATTGGTCAAAATAAATTTTTGACTACAGTTACCCTTTAAGTATGGTTGTCATGAAAAATCGAAGGGTAGGTTGGTAGGTGTGTATTTTTTTCAAATAAGACCATTAAAACTAATTTTGATGATTGATCAAGATGCATTTTTTGACTATAGTTACCCTTTAAGTATGGCTACCATGGGAATAGAATGGTAGGTCAGTAGGTGTGTGTACCTGTGTCTGTGTGGGGGTTGGGGGTGTCAGTATTAATGTTTATGACCATATAACAAAGGTTAACAGAAAGTAAGCAGCTAATTACATTAGATAACAAGATAATAAACCCAAAAGGCAAAAAAAAAAATCCAGAATATACTGAGGAATGAGAGGGGGAAATAAAATAGAGAAATAACAGCATACCATTAGCTAGGTCACAGGGGGGGGGGGGGGGGCGGCTGTCACAGAGGGGGGGGACTGACACAGAGAGAGGGGGGGGGGGACTGTCACAGAGGGGGGGGGGGGCTTGGCCTGTGGACACTGAGGGGGGTCTCTGGGCTTCTAGCGCCCGTTAATGTAACGGGCTTAATGTCTAATATTAATATAATGGCAAATAAACCAAAAAATGCCGTTAGGTATAAAACATATCCAAACAAAAGCAATTCAGAGCGCACTCCAGTCTTAAATGTTCAAATCCATTTATTTAACACGTGTTACCACGTGTTTGGATACTATTACCATTGGCTATGGTTTTTGGAGCAGCACCCAGCGATTTCAATTATACACTATAGGTGTGCGGGGGAACTATCTACTTCTGGTATAAAACATAGATAATTAGACATTCTTGTTCTTTTACCCATTATAAAGGGAATTAAAAGGGAGGAATGTAATAGTTTATATTGAGAAATTGTAAAAAAAATAAATAAAAAAAATAAAAACTAATATTTAAAGACGATAAACTATACTATGAACTGTTTATAAATGGGGCAGGAAGATCGGATTGATTATTCCTACCGTTCAATATTGTTTTGTTAAGGAGCTAAAACACGTGCAGTTTTCATTTGCCAGGCTAGTCTTGGACCATTCCTGTATTAAAGATAGTGCTGAAGCCAGGAGGAAGACTGGCAGATTTAGTATTTTTGGGAGTTAGAAATTTCCAGTCCTATATCCCTGTCCCAGGGAATGTTTTTTTAAATAAACTTCTACACACAATAGTTTTCCTTTAAAATAACAAATTTCCAATGCAAAGCAGGAGCTGTGATTTGCACTTACCGCTAAAGTGATGCTTAACCAGACTGAGTTTCCAGGTAACAGCAGCCCTTATATACCCTCTATGACATCATCACTGAATAAATTATGCTTATTAGGAAAGGTGTTCAATTACCATTGACATCACCACTTTATGCAAATTTATTGGCACAGTTAAAACAGTCACATGATAAAATGTAGATTTAAATAATGACAATTTAACAGTAAAACTGAAGGGCGGAGAGGAGATTTCAAATACGTGGAACCATTTAACCCATTTGAGAGGGACATTTCTATGGTATTGCTGGGGGAGATCTGCAGTAGTTCATACTCAGGACCCTATTAAATCCCTGGGTGACAACACCATAAAGAGATGCGGGAGGGGTGGGGTACCTGGATCGAAAGTTTCTGTAGCCAGGGACGTTTTTAGGCATAGGCCACCTAGGCAAAGAACTAGGGCGCCTATGTTGACCCAGGGCGCCTATTTTTCTCCTTATAGCACCAACATCTTCTGTAGCGCTTTACAATTACATGTATACATTCACATCAGGCCCTGAAGAGCTTACAATCTAAGTACATTTATTTGACACATACAACCTATCAGTCTGTCTGATTGCAGTGTGGCCTGAACACTGGGTATTAAAACTAAAGGGCTGAAAACACTGGGTAATGAACTGGAGGGCTGTGAACACTGGGTAATGAACTGGAGAGCTGTGAACACTGGAGAGCTGTGGACCTTTGGTAATAAACTGGAGTGCTGTGGACACTGCGTAATAAACTGAAGGGCTGTGGACACTGTGTAATACACTGAAGGGCTGTGGACACTGCGTAATAAACTGGAGTGCTGTGGACACTGTGTAATAAACTGAAGGGCTGTGGACACTGCGTAATACACTGGAGTACTGTGAACACTGGGTAATATACTGGGAGTCTAAAAATCCTCTCTAAAGACATTACAGCAAAGGCCAAATCTAATGTGTAATATTGTGTGTAATGTCCCCTTTAATATCCATTATAAACCTCTCACCACCTAGTGACATACAGGGGTCTCTAGCCCGGCGACATACAGGGGTCTCTAGCCCGGCGACATACAGGGGTCTCTAGCCCGGCGATATACAGGGGTCTCTATCCTGCCAACATACAGGGGCCTCTATCCTGTTGACATACAGGGGTCTCTATCCTGTTGACATACAGGGGTCTCTATCCTGCCGACATACAGGGGTCTCTATAATGCGAAAATACAGGGGTCTCTATCTGCCGACATCAGGGGTCTCTATCCTGTCGACATACAGGGGCCTCATCCTGTCGACATAACAGGGGTCTCTATCCTGCCGACATACAGGGGTCTCTATCCTGCCGACATACAGGGGTCTCTATCCTGCCGACATACAAGGGTCTCTATCCTGACGACATACAAGGGTCTCTATCCTGCCGACATACAGGGGTCTCTATCATAAGACAAAGGAACGAACCTCAAAGGGAGGTCCGAAAAAAGACCCCTTAAAAAAAGGCACACTCCATATTAGATCCACCAAAAATAATAATAGGTCGCTAGTCGCTAGGTAGGTTTCCCATCAAATGTCAAGTTTATTAAAGATACTTTAAAACATCTATTAAAGCATGCATATATGGCAAGAATGCCAACTAGCATTCTATGTGCAATTAACTTAGCATTTTTGCGTTATGGAAACGCTGCGTTAACGCACCAAAAATGGTGAACGCATGTGTTACCAAAATGCGAACGGACGCATGTGCATCGGAAATCGCGGGAATTTTCGTGTTCCCGCGATTTCCATTTTAGCGAAAATCGCGGGCGCAATCGCGAGCGTGAAACGCTTGCGCAAACGCGCAAAAAATGCGCTAGTGAGGCCTAGCCCAAAGTGTCCACTAATGAATCACTACTTGTTGCAATTCCAAATGAATCCTCCAGAAAGGAAAACAGTTATTGGTTCCTAAGGCTGTAAGTAATACCACAGGACTGAATTGTTACAAAGTGCACAATAGCTGTATTGTATATCGATTCCCCCAATGTTCAGAATGGTAAGTGGCAGATGTATCCTGCTGTAATAAGATGTCCACAAAATAGCAATAAACATAAGGCAGATATGAAAGAAACGCGGGGGAACCTGGACTTACATCACTCAGCCTAGCACGTTCTTTACCTGGTCGCCTGGCTGCACAGCAATTCAACAGAAGGCATCCACTGTCTGATAAAGAAGGTTATCGTAATAAACATATACAGTGCAATAAATTTTCCGGAGGTCCGGAAGTTAATACACATATTCTGATGTTAAATACATTGATAATACCTGTATCTTTCATTTAAATGAATAAACGATTTTTAACCAAAATCTCTTTCATAGACATACTGCATCAACCAAATAAGGCCTGGTTTAAAGAAAGCACCCAAAGTGCATCTCTTCATTCATACCATTAGGTTTTAGGGTTCCCAGGCAGTGAATCCACAGAAGTTCCCTTTGTAGAAGCCTTCTGTTGATATTACCGCCACAGGAAACTTTTTCCACTCCACAGAAAGACCACTTAACCGTGCCCCCATGGGTGGCCATAATAGGTTTTGCCACACTGGACCGCTCCACATCCCCCTTCCTTATGGCTCTTGCATGCTCCATCATTCTAACCTTTAACGATCTTACTGTCTTTCCGACATATTTTAGACCACATTCACATATAATCACATAAATAAATGATGTGGTTTGGCAAGAAATTAACCCTCTAATAGTCCATTCCTTTTCATAATTTCCTCTGATGGTTGTGGTCTGTTGCATATGTGGGCACATCTTACATGATCCACATCGTTTGTTGTCCACCGTGCTTCGTGATTTTGTGAGCCAACTGGAATTAGATGAAGGTTCACTATAATGGCTCGGGAGAGCTTATCCCGAAGATTAGGGGCACGTCTGGCCATCATTTTGGGGAATTTACCTACAAACGCAGGCAGATCTTTGTCCTCTGAAAGCAAAGGCCAGTGCTTGCGGAGGACCTTATCAATACTGTTCCAATCCTGATGATAATTTGTTACAAATCTAATAAAACCATCACTTTTATTATTACACAGTTGTTTACCCTGGGTGTATCTATTATTACCTTCCCTTTCCAATAGGGACCTACGACTTCTGTGATAAGTTTTAGTCAAGCCCTTTCTAATAGATGTTTCTGTGTAGCCCCTTTCTCGAAAACGTTGGGCCATTTCACCCAACTGCTGGGATAAATCTTTAGGTGAAGAACAATTTCTTTTTACCCGAAGGGATTGTCCAGTGGGTATCCCCATGATCACATTCCTCGGGTGATGGCTACTAGCCTCCAGTAATGAATTTACAGAGTATCACCCACTTTTGTGTGTGTAGAGTATCACCCACTTTTGTAATCATAAGGTCCAAGAAGTTAACAGATGTGGCACTGTACTCATACGTCAAATTGATGTTTAAAGCATTCTGATTCAACTTTTCGATGAAGCAAGTCAATCCATCCTCCATCCTTTTCAAAGGAGGAGGATGTCGTTCACATAGCGAAGCCAGAGGTGTCCAAAAAGGGGCAATTCTCCCGCCCTGACCTCAGAAAACAAAATGCAGAGATGTGATAACGGCTAAAAAGGACATTCTGCAAGTTATTAATTACTCGGGGGAAACCCTGGATAGAGACACAGTTTCTGTCTTATCCAGAGGTCTTACATTTGCCCCCACTTGCAGAATGGACAAGTTCTCTTTGATTAAGGGTTTGCATATCTTTGCTAGAAAAGCAATATTAAAAAAGATTTTTGCCAATAAAACTCAAGGTAATTTTAACTCAGCACGGGATATGAGAGCCTTGGATGATTTAATGGTACTCATGAAAGAAGGATGTCCAGAGAAGGACTCTCCAGCTCAGCCTTTTTATGTTGGGGGTTTTTCTGAACTCAAAAACAAATCACAATGGTATCCTTCATTAAGTGGTTTTCCTAACGTTGACAAAACATATGTTAATGACAAAACAGCAATATAAAATCGAAGCAGTTCGGCAACTCACTGATAAATCTCAGTATGAGGTTCTTCCCTCCAATCCTCTTCCTTCCATACAGAAGAAGTTGAAATTGACACTGGAAGAAGGATATAAAGCAGGTGTTATTAATAAACAAGAAAAGGATTTTTTGTGGGTACCATTCCCACGGCTACCCATGTTTTACCTAATTCCCAAGGTGCATAAAAAGAGGGCATTTCCGCCTGCACGCCCGATTGTGTCGGGTATGGGGGGGCCTACTGAACATGTTTGCCAATATCTTGATGAGATGCTAAGTCCTATTTTGATTACTTTAAGATCGTTTGTCTTAGATACAGGTGATGTTCTTCATAAATTAGAAGGGATTACAATTGAAGAAGGTACTATACTTGTGACCCTTGACATTGAGGGCTTATACTACTCCATACCCCATGCAATAGGCGTCCAGGCGGTAAGAACCTTGCTAGAATTTAGAGGAATTCAGTTCAAACAGCACACAGAGTTCGTGTTAACTCTGCTCTCCTTTGTGTTGGAGAATAACTGCTTCGTTTTCAATAACAAGTTCTACAGACAAACCAGAGGGACCGCGATGGGGGCAGGGTGCACGTCTGCGTACGCCTGCCTCCATCTCGGTCTCTGGGAGAATAACTTGGTGAGTCAAGCACTGTCGGACTTGGAGAAGATGGAGGAGGTCATCCTCTGGCTTCACTATGTGGACGATGTCCTCCTCCTTTGGAAAGGTTTGACTGATGTATTGACTTGCTTCATTGAAAGGTTGAATCAGAATGCTTTAACATCAATTTGACGTATGAGTACTGTGCCAGGTCTGTTAACTTCTTGGACCTTACAATTACAAAAGTGGGTGATACTCTACACACTAAGACGTTCCGTAAGGAATCCTTTGCAAATTCGTTACTGGAGGCTAGTAGCAATCACCCGATGAATGTGATCATGGGGATACCCACTGGACAATTCCTTCGGGTAAAAAGAAATTGTTCTTCACCTAAAGATTTATCCAAGCAGTTGGGTGAAATGGCCCAATGTTTTCGAGAAAGGGGCTACACAGAAACATCTATTAGAAAGGGCTTGACTAAAATGTATCACAGAAGTCAGAGGTCCCTATTGGAAAGAGAAGGTAATAATAGATACACCCAGGGTAAACAATTGTGTAATAATAAAAGTGATGGTTTTATTAGATTTGTAACAAATTATCATCAGGATTGTAACAGTATTGATAAGGTCCTCCGCAAGCACTGGCCTTTGCTTTCAGAGGACAAAGATCTGCCTGCGTTTGTAGGTAAATTCCCAAAATGACGGCCAGATGTGCCCCTAATCTTCGGGATAAGCTCTCCCCGAGCCATTATAGTGAACCTTCATCTAATTCCAGTTGGCTCACAAAATAACGAAGCACGGTGGACAACAAACGATGTGGATCATTTAAGATGTGCCCAAATATGCAACAGACCACAACCATCAGAGGAAATGATAAAAAGGAATGAACTATTAGAGGGTTAATTTCTTGCCACACCACATCATTCATTGATTTATGTGATTATATGTGAATGTGGTCTAAAATATGTCGGAAAGACAGTAAGATCGTTAAAGGTTAGAATGATGGAGCATGCAAGAGCCATAAGGAAGGGGGATGTGGAGCGGTCCAGTGTGGCAAAACCTATTATGGCCACCCATGGGGGCACGGTTAAGTGGTCTTTCTGTGGAGTGGAAAAAGTTTCCTGTGGTATCAGAGGCGGTGATATCAATAGAAGGCTTCTACAAAGGGAACTTCTGTGGATTCACCGCCTGGGAACCCTAAAACCTAATGGTATGAATGAAGAGATGCACTTCTTTAAACCAGGCCTTATTTGGTTGATGCAGTATGTCTATGAAAGAGATTTTGGTTAAAAATCATTTATTCATTTGAATGAAAGATACAGGTATTATCAATGTATTTAACATCAGAATATGTGTATTAACTTACTTCTCGCATAGCATTAAAGAATATTTGTATAAAAATCCAGTGATTTTACCAACTGAGATTGATTATAGTTCCACTACCTATTGTGGATACTGTCACTTTAAGAAACTGTTATTTAAAGTTGTGTCTCACCTGGGATGAGGACACCCTGATGAAGCCCATGCACACTGGTGCATTGTGGGTGAAACGCGCGTTTGGAGTGAGACATTGTTGCTGCCTGAAAAACCCTGCTTGTTTCTATGCCTGGGATTCCCTTCAGATAGGAGGGGTGAAGCCTAAAATCCATTCAGAGGGACTGCTGATTTGGCACATTACAATTATGTCCTCTGGGAGAACTGAAACTGACAAATGATTTGCGGTGTGTCCGGGTGAAGAGGCCACGTAAGTCCTGGACCTCCGGAAAATTTATTGCGCTGTATATGTTTATTACGATTACCTTCTTTATCAGACAGTGGACGCTTTATGTTGAATTGCTGTGCAGCCAGGCGACCGGGTAAAGAACGTGCTAGGCTGAGTGACGTAAGTCCAGGATCCCCGGCGTTTCTTTCATATCTGCCTTATGTTTATTGCTATTTTGTGGACAACTTATTACAGCAGGATACGTCTTCCACTTAACATTCTGAACATTGGGGGAATCGATATACAATACAGCTATTGTGCACTTTGTAACGATTCAGTCCTATGGTATTACATCCTTAGGAACCAACAACTGTAATGGTTTTCCTTTCTGGAGGATTCATTTGGAATTACAATAAGTAGTGATTCATTAGTGGACACTTTGTGTGGAACCACCTGCCTTGGGATTTCTAATACTGCTACAATCAGGGTCCATGGCACCTTATTACCTTTAAAAGCACACAGGGACGCCTGTGATTGCTCTATGTATGTGATGTTTTAGATAAGTTAATTGCACTTAGAATGCTAGTTGGCCTTCTTGCCATAGATGCATGCTTTAATTGATGTTTTAAAGTACCGTATATACTCGAGTATAAACCGAGGTTTTCAGGCTTTAAAAAAAGCCTATCTCCTATCTTGTCCGCCGGCCGCGCGATCCGCATCCTCACTCCACAGTGAATAGTTCAGGTATTGCAATGAAATGTATGAAATACAATGTATAATAGATAAGTGGGATATTTTATAATGGGAGGTGCAGTGACCTTATAGAAATCACTCAGCTATGTCACTAAGTGACTCATTTCTTATATCCCACTGCCCCTCCCATTCCAGTGATCATGCCTGGACAATGACTCAGTGTTTTTTGCAGTGTTTAACTAACGGAACCTGCTGGAGCTGCTTCCTGTCACTTCATAACCAATGTCTCTCTCCTCCGCCACAAACATTGGTTTAACCGGATAGATGCTGGGCTGGGATGTTCCTTTCTACCGAGTTTAAGTTACAGTAGGTAGCTTGGGGGGTTTACATTTAGGTGGGACTAGGGAAAAGGCTAGAATTTAAAATGCAATTGGGGTGAAATAATCATGTGCCCCTTTACATTATAATATAAGTGTTCCCTGCCCTGTATAAAAGAACTTGGCCTGTGGCCTCATGCTTCTATATGGTCAGGGAACTCGTTGGTGTCATAATATCCTTATATTACACTGTAAAGTGTACATTATCCCTTATATAATTCATGCTCAACCAATGCATTCTTTGTTACAGTGAAGTGTGCTACTCACCAGTGGGTTCCCACTCTTCTCTTCTCCTTGGATGAATATTTGATAGTCATTGTAGGAACACACTGGACCAGCTAGAAGCCCTAGGAAACTAAGAGTGTAACTGAGGTAGGAGAGAGGTGAAGGGAGGGACCTAAAAAAAAAATTAGGGGAGTGATTGTTAGTACTGCAGGAAATAACAAGGGGTAATAACTTGCTTATGCAACAGGAGGAATTTGATACACTGTATATTAATGCAAAAAAAAAAGTATATTGAGTAGCTTTATGAACCCCCCCCCCCCACACACACACACACACGCCCATACAGGGGATTGAGCGATTCCGTAAATTTGATTGAATCACTGAAAATATTGATAATTGTTTGCTGTTTTCCGATTGCCAGCTTGACAATAGCGAGCGGTATATCGGGGCAAAAAAATTGTGGCAAATGGAAAATTTCCGCCAACCCAATCTTTAGTCCCCAAAGATTGGTGGCTGAAGGTGGGGAACTTCTAGTGGTTCTTCCGATCAGAATAACATCTGCACGTGAATAGCTAGCTTAAAATCTTGCAGAGATTTTTTCCAGAAAAAGGAATAACAAAACCTAATAAATGGACAGTAGCAGAAAAAGGAGTTCTCAGAGATTACCAGATAGCCAGACGTCTCTGAAAGGGGCTGAGATCTTTATCTGCTTGCACATTTCCTAAAAGACAGCACAGAACATGAATCATATATTAAGCACTCGTACCATCAAACGCCAAGAAAATATTATGCCAAGAATGTGTTTATTAAAACCAAGAATAAACCAGTATTTTTAAAGTTAGAACTAGTTGTTAAACTATATCAGGGATGTAGAACCTTCAAATCCTAGCAACTGCTGCCAGGGAATGCTGGGAGTAGCAGTTTACAAACATCTGGAGGGTTGCAAATGTGGCCTCCCTGATCTATATCTTAATGATGTATCTTAATGTAAAATAAAATTGTTTTAAAGGTACAATAAAAAATTGCAGGACATTCCCAATTTTACTTTAAGGAGAACAAAAATATATTTTTCTGGGAGAGGGAATTTCCCCCCATGAAGTTCATGTACCAACTGTCACCATTCTAGCTACAATAAAACTGCACACATCAAAAGAGTTTATGATAATAAGGCATTTGATTGACTGCTGACATGTAAAATCATTAATATTGGATATTGAAAGAAAAAAAATGGGGACATATCAACAAAAAAAATGGTGTAGTAATAGTTAAAGAGAATGATATGAATGCTGATTATAGTTTACAGACTTTAAACTGCTGATTAATTTGCTCTCTATGTTGCATTCGAATAGGGAAAATCCACTGTAAGATGTGTGATTGATGTTTTTTCTCCCTTAAGGGCTAGGCCACACTAGAGCAATTTTTTTTTGCGTTTGCACATGTGATTGCGCAAGCAATTTTTTGCTAACATTGCAATTGCGGCAACGCATGCAATTGCGTTTCCGTTTGTGATAAGCAATCACCATTTTTATGCGCAATCGCATGCGATTTCGGATCTCAAAAGGAGAAATCGAATGCGTAAATGCAACAGAATCGCACACACAATCACGTGCGATTGCATTTGCGGTGCAGTGTGGCCGTGCCCTGAGGGATTCCATTTGCAGCGCAGTGTGGCCGTGCCCACCATTTCACTTGTTATATTATTTGAAAGGACAGTGTAGTCAGAGGTCTTACAGTCATGAACAAAGAAAAAAAATCAAGGGTAATTGCTGGAGCAAGGTCCCTGGGGGCACCTGGGTATAACATTGTGTGGGTGCCAGTTTTTTAACCATCAATGATTTAAATCCTATAATTTGAGGACACTCTTAAGGGTTCAGGCCACAAGCTTGATTGAGAGCAGCTGCCGTATTGAGAGCATCTGTGTTCAGAGCCGGATTTACAACTCAAGAGCCTGTAGGTCCAAAGTGCCTGGCGCCCTTAGCCCCACCCCTAAACATTGACCACATCCCTAAACCACACCCATTTCCCCATTTTTTGGGGAAGAAAATATACTATAAAGGGGTTGGATTGGTGTGAGGAGAATGACAGCCGCCCCTTCAACCTCAGGCACCCCTAGGTGTGTGCCTACTGTGCCTAATGGTAAATCCGGCCCTGTCTGTGTTACGGAATGTCTGCATGACAATGTCTGTATAACTGAGAGTGTGTCTGCGTGACTTAGAGCATTGTTGATCCGATTCAGGACCAGGTTCGAATCGGAACCTAACTCTAGGCCTCACATCTGTTGTCGCTCTAGTCCTAATCAATGTTTGGGATCTGTCCATTGGTAGGATGAGCTTCTTGCATCTTTAATATTTTCTCTTTGGTGAGGCTGGAAATAATATTTAAAATAATATTTAAAATGTAAAAGGAGATTTTTTCCCCAAGATGAAAGGGGGTAAGATTTCCTTTTACATTTTTAATATTATTTTTACTTTAGAAATACCTATTGGAGAGAAAACAGACAAAACAACAAAAGGTTTACCGTCATGAAATTCAAAAGCCAATCTGCTTATTTTCTGAGTTAACATCATCAGCGGCCTTAAGGGAAAAAAAACAGAAATGTGATTTATTTCTCCTTTTTTTTGTCACACGTATAACAAATTATTCTTACACTGTTACATAATTACATAAGTTACTTTGTAATAACCCTTCCATGCAACAACCAACAACAGAGGAAAACAACCACTTTCACCCACATCCCATTACACCAAACTTACCTTTCCACATACTCGACCCAGCTAAAGGACAAAAAAATCACATTTATTCACCCATGAATACAGTTATCCTTTTTTGAATGTGTAGAGATTCTGCCAATACAAAATAAACAGGCAGAGAATTCCTTAAAGTTACGGCCCTTACAGTGAATAACCATTTGCTTTTCCTAAGATGAAAACACCTTTCCTAAAATCGAAAGGGGTGGACATGTGTGAAAAAAAAGATTGCCTGCAATGACCCCCTTACATATATCTAAACCCAGCCCTTTGCTTATATCAGCTGAAATATTGGCAGAGTCTTTTTTGGTCATGCTTAGCTTAATTCTCTAAATATGCCTACAACCAACTCCACCTAGAAGAAATGCCCCTGGATTGTCAAAGCTCCATCCATTGCCGGACAAAGCTCAGTGGTTTGGAGCAATGGGACTATCCCCACAAAGGTGTTTGTCCCAGTGAAACCAGGATAGTTGGAGTATGGTAAAATCACCTCACCTCAAAACTTCTCTTTACTGGAAAAAAAGGACTCCCACTTTGGTCCTTGACCAATACTGCCTTAAAAAAAAAACTCTTAAAGATGCAGGAAACTTTATATTCTTACACTGTTAAGTCCATCTGGTCCTTTGCAGGATATAGAAATCTTTCAATGTGAAAAAGTGTCAAATATCCCATTGTTAGCATTAGCGTGTATCTGCAGAGTAAAAACACTATTACTTTCCTAGATTAAAATGAATTGGTCTCATAAAAAATGTGCACATGAAACTTACACGTGAACTCTTCTAGCATCACAGAACAGAAGCAGAAGGTACCCAAGTGCCACTTCTCCAATAAGAAATAAGGTGAGCCTGAAGTGTGCATTGGAAATAAAAAAGAGAAATGATGTATTAATTGGAAAGGAATAATTGTAGTGTGCTACAGTTAATATGTAACAGAATTATTAGTTTATGCTTGTTTTACAAAAAGAGTCTCTCGTAGGTCTGCCAGCTGTCATTTTTATTGATAGTGATTATTTAAGTAGAGTTGCAAAGGATTAGTGGCATGCAAAGAAGCTATTTAAACCAATTTTTATGTAATGTTGATAAAACCAGAAATGTTACAAACAATACAAAAATGGTAACTCAACATCCCCTGTAATATTATAACTATATAATGTACAGTCACATACAGGGATCCCATGATATATCTATATTACCCCCCCCCTGTAATGTTATAACTATATAATGTACAGTCACATACAGGGATCACATGATATATCTATATTAACCAGGATAGAGACCCTGTATGTCACCAGGATAGAGACCCCTGTATGTCGCTAGGATAAAGACCCTATATGTCGCCGGGATAGAGACCCTGTATGTCGCCAGTAGAGATGGTCGAACTATTGAAAGTTCGGTCCGTTTTCGAACTTTCGAACTATTGTGAAAGTTCGAAAACGGACCCTTTAAAGTCTATGGGAGGCAAATAGTTCGAAAAGTTTGAGTCAAATACAACTAAAATATTAATGGTAACTCCTGGGAAATGGTCTGGGGAGCATGTTCAAATAACCAGGACTTTCCAAAAATCGATTTTACTCTCACGCGCGCTAATTTTGAGCTTTTGCGTTCGAACGTTCGAGGTAACATGGACATTTTACTCGCAGATTCGATACTCGCGTATAGGCTGTAATGGAGACTTTAATCGCAAATTCGCGTTCGCGCCTAGATACCATGGACATTTTACTCGCGGATTCGATGCTCGCGTATAGGCTGTAATGGACACTTTACTCGTAGATTCGATGTTCGCGCCTAGATAACATGGACATTTTACTCGCTGATTCGATGCTCGCGTATAGGCTGTAATGGACACTTTACTCGTAGATTCGATGTTTGCGCCTAGATAACATGGACATTTTACTCGCGGATTCGATTTCGACATTCGATTAGAATCCCTTCTTCCCATTGATTTCTATATGCAATCCAGGATCTAAAATCGAGTCTGGAAAGTGGGTGTAGTCATTCCACCATTACTTTCCCCACCAGAAAGCATGGCCACCATGCAATGGCAGCGTCTGATGGTGGAATATCTCACCCGGCTGGGTTATGACGGGATGCCAATTGGCACCCCCAATATTAAGGAGTGAAAAAGGTGCATAATGCGCCACCTGCAGGCGAAACTGCAGACGCAGTTTCGCATTGATCTGACCACCTCTCAGCTCCAAAAGAGGTGGTCAGACCTCAAGCGGCAGCGTCGTGCCTACGTCCAGGACATCCAGCAGAATGTCCAAGGCAAGTATCACATTTATATATTAAATTTTATCTGTGATTGAGTTGTATAAAACACCACCTTTTGCACCACTAATCAGGCGGTTCTGCAGCAGATCTTTCTGACAAGCTCTGTCTAAGTATCACCACTATATGAAGTTACTGCACTTTTCTTTACTTTTATAGCACTTGTGATTGTCGATAGCGCTTCGCAAACCGCCACAAACGATTGCGGGGCCTTTAGTGATTTTCTCCTAAAGGACTCAAAGTGCATATGTTAGTGTTAATTAGTGTTAGCAAATTTTAATGTAACAGTTAATGTAAGTAGATGTTAGTTAAAGGACAAGTACTCACGAAAAACATTTACAATATTTAATTATAATACAGATTTTGAAAGCTCTTTTTTCATACACGACTCAAAGTATATATTTTTTAATGTTAGTAAGGGCTAGGCCACACTAGCGCATTTTTCTCACGTTTGCGCATGCGTTTCGCGTTTGCGCCCGCGATTTTTACTAAAATGGAAATCGCGGCAACGTGAAAATTCCCGCGATTTCCGATGCGCATGCGATTGCGCGTCCGTTTGCGTTTTGGTAACGCATATGTTCACCATTTTTTGTGCGTTAACGCATGCGTTTCCATAACTCGAAAAGGCGAAAACGCATGCGCAAAACGCGAACGTGAAACGCACACACAATCGCGTACGATAACGCTCGCGATTTGGTGTGCGCGATTCCTGTGCGTTGCAGTGTGGCCTCACCCTAGGGGTGAGGCCACACTGCAACGCACAGGAAGGGTGAGGCCACACTGCAACGCACAGTATGTCGCTGGGATAGAGGCCCCTGTATATCGCCGGGATAGAGGCCCCTGTATGTCTCCGGGATAGAGGCCCCTGTATGTCGCCGGGATAGAGGCCCCTGTATGTCGCCGGGTTAGAGGCCCCTGTATGTCGCCGGGATAGAGGCCCCTGTATGTCACCGGGATAGAGGACCCTGTATGTGACCCTATACAGCCCTCCAGTTTATTACCCAGTTTTCACAGCCCTCCAGTTCATTACCCAGTGTTTACAGCCCTCCAGTTCATTACCCAGTGTTTACAGCCCTCCAGTTCATTACCCAGTGTTTACAGCCCTCCAGTTAATTACCCAGTGTTCACAGCCCTCCACTTCATTACCCAGTGTTCACAGCCCTCCAGTTCATTACGCAGTGTTCACAGCCCTCCAGTTCATTACCCACTGTTTAGGCCACACTGCAATCAGACAGACTGATAGGTTGTATGTGTCAAATAAATGTACTTAGATTGTAAGCTCCTCAGGGCCTGATGTGAATGTATACATGAAATTGTAAAGTGCTACGGAAGATGTTGGCGCTATAAGGAGAAGAATAGGTGCCCTAGGGCATAGGCCCTAGGTGGCCTATGCCTAAAAACGGCCCTGGCTACAGTAACGTTTGATCCAGGTATCCCACCTCTCCCGCATCTCTTTATGGTGATGTCACCCAGGGATTTAATAGGGTCCTGAGTATGAACTAATGCAGATCACCACCAGCAATACCATAGAAATCGGCCTCTCAAATGGGTTAAATGGTTCTATGGATTTGTTCTAAAGAAGGAAAATCTCCCCTCCGCCCTTCAGTTTTACTGTTAAATTGTCATTATTTAAATCTACATTTTATCATGTGACTGTTTTAACTGTGCCAATAAATTTGCATTAAGTGGTGATGTCAATGGTAATTGAACACCTTTCCTAATAAGCATAATTTATTCAGTTATGATGTCACAGAGGGTATATGAGGGCTGCTGTTGCCTGGAAACTGGTTACGGAACACTTAAGCGGTAAGTGCAGATCAAGCTCCTGCTTTGCATTGGAAATTTGTTATTTTAAAGGAAAACTATGGTGTGTAGAAAGTTTATTTAAAAACAGTTAAACTGAAAAGTACCTGGGACAGGGATATAGGACTGGAAATTACTAACTCCCCAAAAAATGGATTCTGCCAGTCTTCCTCCTGGCTTCAGCACTATCTTTAATACAGGAATGGTCCAGGACTAGCCTGGCTAATGAAAACTGTACGTATTTTAGCTCCTTAACAAAACAATATTTGAAGGTAGGAATAATCAATCCGATCTTCCTGCCCCAGGTACTTTCCATATATTAACAGTTCATAGTATAGTTTATCCTCTTTAAATCTTAGTTTTGATATTTTTTTTACGATTTCTCAATATAAACTGTTACATTCCTCCCTTTTTATTCCCCTTATAATGGGTAAAATAACAAGAATATCTAATTATCTCTGTTTCATACCACTTGGTCCCCCCTCAGGGTCCCAAGGCCAGAGTCCCCCCCCCCCCCTCTGTGACAGAGTCCCCCCCCTCTGTGACAGAGTCCTGTGACAGAGTCCCCCCCCCTCTGTGACAGAGTCCCCCCCCTGTGACAGAGTCCCCCCCTCTGTGACAGAGTCCCCCCCCTCTGTGACAGAGTCCCCCCCTCTGTGACAGAGTCCCCCCCCCTCTGTGACAGAGTCCCCCCCCTCTGTACAGCCCCCCCCTCTGTGACAGATTCCCCCCCTCTGTGACAGAGTCCCCCCCCCTCGTGACAGTCCCCCCCCCTCTGTGACAGAGTCCCCCCCCCTGTGACGAGTCCCCCCTCTGTGACCGAGTCCCCCCTCTGTGACCGAGTCCCCCCTCTGTGACCGAGTCCCCCCCTCTGTGACCGAGTCCCCCCCTCTGTGACCGAGTCCCCCCCCTCTGTGATCGAGTCCCCCCCTCTGTGATCGAGTCCCCCCTCTGTGAACTGAGTGTCCCCACCTCTGTGACTGAGTGTCCCCACCTCTGTGACTGAGTGTCCCCACCTCTGTGACCGAGTGTCCCCCGCCAAGGCCGCCATCAGGGGGGTACAGGTGATACTTCTGTACCAGGCCCGAGAGGCTTCTGGGGCCCGGAGAGGGAGACTAAATGTGGGGCCGGGCCCTGCGGGCCCGCTATGTTAAACTTTGTTTGCAGCTGCCGCGAGCACCGTCCGGCGTGATGCAAACTTAGTTGAAGACCTTAAAGACCTGGCTCCTCCTCTTTTTTCATCCTCCATTCAGGACACGGGGGAGGTGGAGGTAGGATTCGGAAGGAGGAGGAGCTGCCCCGAATCCCCACGACTTTCCCTTTCAAATCTCCGCCGGCACTGCGCGGCGCGTAGCCGTGACGTCACAGCGCTGCACAAGTAAGGACAGGGACTGGCTGCCTTGGACGCACGGGCGGGCGGCAGCGGCACACTCTGAGTCTCTGAGTCTGACCTGACCTATGGGGAGTCACTAGGAGGAGGCTCTCTGGACTCTCTCTGGAGGACTCAATACATACCTGGCTGACTGAGTGCAGTCTCATAGATTAGATAGATAGATAGATAGATAGATAGATAGATAGATAGATAGATAGATAGATAGCAGAGTTAGATAGATAGTAGAGTTAGATAGATAGATAGCAGAGTTAGATAGATAGCGTTAGATAGATAGATAGCAGAGTTAGATAGATAGATAGATAGCAGAGTTAGATAGATAGATAGATAGATAGATAGATAGATAGATAGATAGCAGATTTAGATAGATAGATAGACAGTTAGATAAATAGTAGAGTTAGATAGATAGATAGATAGCAGAGTTAGATAGATAGTTAGATAGATAGATAGCAGAGTTAGATAGATAGAGTTAGATAGATAGAGTTAGATAGATAGATAGCAGAGATAGATAGAGAGATAGATAGATAGATAGATAGATAGATAGATAGATAGATAGATAGATAGATAGCAGAGTTAGATATCTAGATAGATAGATAGATAGCAGCGTTAGATAGATAGATAGCAGCGTTAGATAGATAGATAGCAGAGTTAGATAGATAGCAGAGTTAGATAGATAGCAGAGTTAGATAGATAGCAGAGTTAGATAGATAGCAGAGTTAGATAGATAGATAGATAGATGATAGATGATAGATAGATAGATGATAGATAGATAGATAGTTACATAGATAGAATATAGTAGATAAAGAGTTATAGATAATAGATTTAGATAGATATAGCAGAGTTAGATAGATGCAGAGTTAGATATAGCAGAAGTTAGATAGATAGCAGTTAGATAGATAGCAGTTTAGATAGATAGCAGTTAGATAGATAGATAGATAGATAGATAGATAGATAGATAGCAGAGTTAGATAGATGATATAAGAGTAGATAGATAGCAAATTAGATAGATAGATAGCAAGTTGATAGATAATTATAGATAGATAGATCAGAGTTAGACAGATAGATAGATAGCAGAGTTACATAGATAGATAGATAGAGAGACACAATAGATAGACAAGAAGCGATAGACATAGTTAGTAGATAAACAAGAGGCAGATATATAGATAGATATATTAATGATATACAGAGAGAGAGAGGGACAGATAGAGATAGATAGGGGCAGAGATCCATGTAGAAGGTACAAGAAGGTCTCCCTGGCCAAAGGTGTGGGCAAGCATCTGACTACAACTGAACACAACAGTAAGTTTAAAATCACCAAATTGCTACCAGTATATAATGAAATTGCCAGTTTACTGTGCCTTTGTGTCATTAATTTGTGTCTCTCTGTCCAACTCTCTGATCTCTATCTCTGTCTGTCTATTTCACTGTCTTTCTGTCTGTTTATCACTATCGGGCTGTGTGTCTATGTTTGTGGTTGTCTGTCTGTGTCTTTTTGGCCATCTCTATTAAGTACATAGTGGGTGTGGCCTAATTGGGGCAGAGAAAGGGGCGTGGCCCCTAATCTTCTTAGTAAAGGGGGGGGGGGTCTCTTGTTGTGCGGACTGGTGTTCCAATGGCAGGGCAGGCCTGGCAGGTATTATGTGTGGGGAGGTAATTAATATGGGGGGGGGGTTGGTGCAGCTGGGGCCCGGCTGGGGCCCAATAATTTACCTAGTATGGGGCCCTGAAAATTCTGATGGCGGCCCTGTCCCCCGCTCTGTGACCGAGTGTCCCCCCCTCTGTGACAGAGTCCCCCACCCCGTCCGGGACGGAGGCTGGAGAGATTTCAGTGTGTCACGGAGCTAAACAGATTTCTTCTTGCAGTGTCACAGAGATTTCTGGTTCACAGAGCTGGAGAGATTTCTGATTGCAGTGTTGGGTCCCGACGATTCACGCACATACTCTCTCTCTCTCGTCCCGGAGTTACAAGTGCAGGATGTAATCAGCCCGGGTCACTAAATCTTCTCAGTCCGGATCATTCGTGTATAGCCGAGACACTCCTTGCGCATGCGCATTAACGAAAAGCCACACATGAATTCACGGATGCACATTAGGGCTTTTATTATATAGGCTATTTGGGGCACTGCGCAGATTTATGTAGTTAAAGTTGTGCTAACCCAGTGGAATCGTCATGTTAAAACATTGGAGGCACCCGCCTCATATCTCTGGCAAAGTGGCCTAATGCTACTAGTATGTAATGAAATTACCAAGGCTACCAGTATGTGATGAAATTCCAATGGCTACCAGTATGTGATGAAATTCCCACTGCTACCAGTATATGATGAAATTCCCATTCCTATTCAGGATTTACCCACAGTTGCATACGCGATATTGAATGGCATTCAAGCAATGGGGTAGGATCCTGCACACCTAAACAGAAACAGCAATCAGCAATCAACGAATGCTGGGTGCTCCAGCACTGCAGCCAGCAGTACAAGTATAATCTTCACAGATATAGCCAGGCACACCAGTCTTGATACAAACTGCTTTATTCAAGTAATGTTTCTGAACCAAACTGGTTCCTTCCTCAGACAAACATTACATTTCCGAAACGTTACTTGAATAAAGCAGTTTGTATCAAGACTGGTGTGCATTTACCCAAAGCGATAGCGGCTCTGGGTTAATGAGCCTGTTTGTGTTAAATCTGCGACTGTAAAACCAATTCCTATAAATGTAAAGTTGATAAATCTTTCTTTTCTCCTGATCTAGAGATGTTTTCAACATTAACGTTATACAAGGTGTTTGGCAGGACTTTTGGTCCAGAGCCTGGAACGGAAAACAAAAATGCTCTGCAATGCCTGCTCTGGACAATCAGCAGTTAGGAAAGCAGCGTATAGCGGTGTCTGCTGAGATGCTCCAGCCACATTGTCATGGGGATGTCTTCTCTATGATGACTCTGCTAAAACAGATCCAGGGGGAGAGGACGCCTGTGTTAGACATGTGGCAGATAATGCAAACGAATAAGAAGGTGGATGCACATGAAGAAGGCATAGAAGTGGTAAGTTGAAAATATTTTTCCCAGAACCCCCTTGATCAGGGACACACTCAAGAAACTATTTTCTCCTCCTTTATCCCAGAATATTCTCCTCAATCCTGTTAATTCATTAATTGGGCTTGAAGAGCCACATTCCTTTTCTTTCTATTTCTCCTTCTTCATTGTCATCCCTATTTATTATTTTGGACTGTATCTCCTCCCACAGTTTTTGAGCTAGAGACATGAAATTCGGTACAGACACAGAGACACATAGGAGAAGTGTGCTATTACCTAGCTAACAGTATGCTGTTATTTCTCTATTGTATTGCCCACTCTCTGCCATATTCTGGATATCTTTTTTTTTTTTGCCTTTTGGGTTTATCATGTTGTCTAATATAATTAGCTCTTTTCTTTCTGTTAACATTTGTTTTAATCAGTACTGCTCTGACCTGAGGAAGAGGGTAGATCCCTCTAAAGCTTGTCTACTAAAATAAACTGTTAGTCCATTAAAAGTATCACAGTACTCTACTTTTATTAACTAGCTAAGGAATCTCCCCCCCCCCCCCCTATTGACTCTGATGGGTACAATCCTCAAACGAAAACATTTTGAGGTTTCAGGGTCATGTGATCAAAACAGTTTGTTTTATGGTCATAAATACTAATACTGACACCCCAACCCCCCACACAGACACAGGTACACACACATACTGACCTACCCTTTTATTCCCATGGTAGCCATACTTAAAGGGTAACTATAGTCAAAAAATACATCTTGATCAAAATTAGTTTTTATGGTCTTATTTGAAAAAATACATACCCCCAAACTGACAGAGGTACACACACCTACCGACCTACCCTTCGATTTTTCATGACAACCATACTTAAAGGGTAACTGTAGTCAAAAATGTATTTTGACCAATTCTCAAAAATGTTAGTTCTTTTACCCTCAACCTAACACAGATACAAACAACAACAGACCTACCTGTTCATTTATGTGGCAGACATTTTTAAAGGGTAACTATACTCAAAAAAAAAAACTTTGACCAATCAGGAAAAAAGTTTTTTTTTTTACCCCAAAACTAACAAAGGTACACATAACTAATTAATGGCCTACCCTTTCATTCCTGTGGCAGCCATACTTAAAGGGTAACTATAGAAAAAAAAGTAATTTCCTATAATGGGTGATCATTGTTCTATCTCTCTAGATGAAAGGCTATCAGACCGAAGAAAAACGGCGTGGATCGTACCAAGATGCAGCACAGAGAAAGTATGTGATCTCCGCTGGACATATCATGTTATAATGAACAATGGGAATATCTAAACATGCTGACACCTTAGCACTATGAGAGATGTCATAGTGTGAAGCGTGTAACTAGACTGTATGTTATTATACATTAGCAATGGTCACTTTATAAAGGAAGAATTCCTTGGGTTGCGACAGTTCGGTAAGTAAATGAGACGGTCTATATTGTCTGATGATAATCATCACTCTCTATTCTTTATACAGGGTGTCGATCCAGGGCGAGGATTGCAGGTGCTTAGGCTGTAATAAGATTATCGACAAGATAGAGCAACAGTAAGTCATCCGTATCAGTCACCAATTTCCTATTAGAACTGCACCCCCACTCCTTCCCTCCTGGACTACTGTCTCCCACTCTGTATCTTCTCTCCCTTGTTCTTACTTATTAACCATTAACATGACGAGGGTCTCTCTGTTCCTTTAGGAAGGTGCTAGCCGAGATGAAAAGGATTTCCAGAACCCCGACGATAAAATCATCACTTTTACCGCAAATTAGGAAAAATGTGAGTAAATTTAAGTCCAACAAGAGACAAATATATCAGAGGCCATAGAGGTAGAAGTAAAGGGTGTTGTTTATATTGTTATAACTTTGATAATTATGGTTGTAACCTACATTACCAGTATATGGAGGGTGTCATATCATTACATTGCTTACCATGATAATGTTCACCGTCTCCTGCAGTGCTCCCTCTCTGGCTGTGTGTGGTATTGCATTAGTGTTTTTACCTTTTTACAACTTTCCCTTGTGTCTGACACTTGGCAGGTTTGCTAACCCTCACGCCTCACTGTATAGCAGTGCAGTGACTTGTGGGGTAAACAAAAGTATTATAAAGCATCTTTATACAGTATGTATAATTCCTGTTACAGGGAGAAGTAAACCTGGTGGTTAAAACCAATAGCAGCCCGATGAGAGTGTTTGCTCCAGAAGTCACAGAGAAGAGGCCTGTAGGTGAGTACAAGTGGGTTAGAATATTAGAACATGGGAACAGGTGGGTGGGATGAAGAGAGGAGGATCATTATGGATACAGGGATCCTCACATTGTATTTATATGGGAACCTTTAGTTATTCTGGTCTAGGACTTTATGAACATTTACACTGAGAAATCATATTTTCATTCAGTTTATATTTCTCCTTTTAGTAAATATCCTTGTTCTGTGTCTGTTATTAGGAAAATCGATGGGCCGTTCAGATTATGGAGTACGGAGATACTGAGCGAGCCTAAAGGGTAAGTTACCAATGGGATCTACATTTCCCTGGTACCTGCCTGATCTTCCCTCTAACACAGACACATTTATTATTATCCCTTCCTAATCCCCTTTATTGTCTCTCTACTTGCAGCTAGAACTGTGACTGAAGAAGGGGCGGGAGGGTAAGGATTAATGGGGGGGGGGGGGCATCTAATTAGACCTTAACAAGTGTGTGTCTGATAGTTCTAATAGTTCTTACACACATGCGATTGCGGGGCCGACCCGTGACGCATGATGTGTAATGATGGCGATTGGTTGGCCGTTCGGTCAGGCTTTGTTGATGATCTATACTAAACGGTCATTGGAACATATTGGACTAGGTCTATACTTGTTAAGGTTTAATGAAGACGAGTTATAAAGTTCCAAGTTGGTCCGATTAGTCTGGAGTCTTGGAGTCAGGAAGGATTTTTTCCTCTTCCGGAGCAAATTATCCCTGGCTTTAGATGTGTTTTTCATCTTCCTATGGACCAGCTCTGGGATAGGGTAGAATTCGGGGCTTTGTTTTGTTAGGATGTGTGGACCCTCTCCCTTTGGCTGTATTCAGAGTAATGACCTACTGAGGAACATGTCTTTACCCCGGGTAGTATAAAAGGTAGTTTGGATATTTACCTCCTAGCTGCAGCTGCTACTCTCTCGGGCCGGTCTGGCCCTCCCCCTTCCTCAATGGCCAGCCATGGGTAGGGGCAGGGCCAGAGAGAGGTAGGACCTAGTGTTTAGGCCCTCACCCTGGGTACAGCTTTGGTTAGGCTTTGGTTTAATTTAAAGTAAAAAATGATTGGAAAGAGTCATATTTTCCTTTATTTATAAGGGGACATTGGGTACCCAACACTGCACATTATAAAGATACAGAATATACAAATAAGGGAATATGCATTTATCAATATTGTCATTATTGTAAGTCTTTATGATTGTGGGGGAAACCAGAGTGCCCAGAGAAAACCCATGGAAACACAGGGATAACATACAAACTCCTTGCAGATGTGTCCAAGGGTAGATTCCAACTCAGGAATTCAGTGCTGTAAGGCATCAATGCTAACCACTGAGCCATCGTGCTGCCCAATGTGCAATTACACAAATATATAACAACATATAATGTATCCCCTACTGTAAATTATACATTCTGTGAGGCATTCTGTGTCCATATGAAGGTACGAGGACACAGGCTGAGTTATAGAGAAACTGGGAACTCTGGGTACTACTCATGTATTATAAGGGATAATATATCCCTACTGAAAATTATAAGTATATTAGAAGTCGCTGAGGAGGTCTGTGTTTATATAAAGGTACAAGGACACAGACTGAGTTATATAGGGAACTGTTGGTACCACTCATGTCATTTTTAACTTACTGTTGTGTTCAGTTGTAGTCAGACACTTGCCCACACCTTTGGCCAGGGAGACCTTCTTGTACCTTCTACATGGACCTCTGCCCCTATCTATCTCTATCTGTCCCTCTCTCTCTCGCTCTCTCTCTCTCTCTCTCTCTCTCTCTCTCTCTCTCTCTGTAGATCTATCTCTGTCTATATATTTTACTCTGTCTGTCTGACTATTGTCTATCTGTCTCTTTATCTATGTCTATCTGCTTCTTGTGTATCTCTCTGTGTCTCTCTATCTAACTCTGTCTATCTATCTATCTACCTATTATATTTATGTGAAAATAAAGAAACCAAGCCTAAATAGAGGTGGGGGGGTTCGACACCAACTGTCTGCCATGTACAATGCTGTTTTGACACCTTACACTGGGTGTTCCTATAACACCCCTTAGCCACTATGCAATCATGCCCTTAACACCTGGCTGTGATATGCATATTGGGATTTTTCAGGGTACATAATTGCCACAGATTCTTGTACAAGTCATTCTGAATTGATAAAGCCAGTCCGATGACTAGCGAAACGTCTTCAAGAACTAAACTTCAAGTCCAGTTGATCTAATTGAATACAACAGATATAACTATATAATGTATGGTCAAATACAGGGATCCCATGATATATCTACATTATCCTCTGTAATATTATATTTATATATTGTACAGTCACACACAGGGATCCCATGATAAATCCATATTATCCGCCTGTAATATTATAACTATATAATGTACAGTTACATACAGAGATCCAATCATAAATCTGTATTATCCCCCTGTAATGTTATAACTATATAATGTACAGTCACATACAGGGATCCAATGATAAATCTATATTATCCTACTGTAATACTATAACTATATAATGTACAGTCACATACAGGCATCCAATGATAACTCTATATTATCCCCCTGTAATATTATATAGTGGATAATGCACGCCCAACTGTAAATTATAAGGATATTAGAAGTCACCAAGGAGTTCCGTGACCATATACAGGGCACGGAACTCCTTGGTGACTTCTAATATCCTTATAATTTACAGTTGGGGGTGCATTATTTATTATAACCTACCCCTTTGTGGCTTCTGGTTTACTTCTGCTTCTGGAACTGTAAAATTATAAGGCTATAATCTTACAGCTCCTTCTATAGAAATCCACTAAAGGGGTAGGTTATCACTATATAATGTACAGTAACATACAGGGATCCCATGATAAATCTATATTATCCCCCTGTAATATTATAACTATATAATGTACTGTCAGATACAGGAATCCCATAATAAATCTAAATTATCCCCCTGTAATATTATAACTATATAATGTACAATCAGATACAGGGATCCCATGATATATCTATATTATCCACCTGTAATATTATAACTATATAATATACAGTGACATACAGGGATCCCATGATATACCTAGATTATCCCCATGTCATATTTTAACTATATAATGTACAGTCACATACAGGGATCCCATGATATATCTAGATTATCCCCCTGTAATATTATAACTATATAATGTACAGTCACATAAAGGGATCCCATGATCTATCTATATTATCCCCTGTAATATTATAACTATATAATGTACAGTCACATACAGGGATCCCATGATATATCTATATTATCCCCCCAGTCATTTTATAACTAAATAATGTACAGTCACATACAGGGATCCCATGATATATCTATATTATTCCCCTGTCATATTATAACTATATAATGTACAGTCACATACAGGGATCCCATAATATATTTATATTATCCCCCCTGTCATTTTATAACTATATAATGTACAGGCATCCAATGATAACTCTATATTATCCCCCTGTAATATTATATAGTGGGTAATGCACCCCCAACTGTAAATTATGAGGATATTAGAAGTCACAGAGGAGTTCCGTGACCATATAAAAGCACGAGGCCGCAGGCCGAGTACCTTTTATACAGGGCACAGAACTCCTTGGTGACTTCTAATATCCTTATAATTTACAGTTGGGGGGGCATTATTTATTATAACCTACCCCTTTGTGGCTTCTGGTTTACTTCTGCTCCTGGAACTGTAAGATTATAAGGCGATAATCTTACAGCTCCTTCTATAGAAATCCACTAAAGGGGTCGGTTATCACTATATAATGTACAGTAACATACAGGGATCCCATGATATATCTATATTATGCCCCCTGTAATGTTATAAGTGTATAATGTACAGTCACATACAGGGATCCCATAATATATTTATATTATCCCCCCTGTCATTTTATAACTATATAATGTACAGTCACATACAGGGATCCCATGATATATCTATATTATTCCCCTTTCATATTATAACTATATAATGTACAGTCACGTACAGGGATCCCATGATATATCTATATTACCCCGCTGTCATATTATAACTATATAATGTACAGTCACATACAGGGATCCCATGATATATCTATATTATCCCCCTGTCATATTATATAGTGGATAATGCACCCCCAAATGTAAATTATAAGGATATTAGAAGTCACAGAGGAGTTCGGTGACCATATAAAAGTACGAGGCCTAAGGCCGAGTACCTTTTATACAGGGCACGGACCTCCAAGGTTAAATTTGAAGGTACAATGAAAGGCTTTTAATATAACCCTAACTTCTTTGGAAAAATTTTGAGCGGCTTATCGAAAAAACAGGAAAAGGGTTTGACATTTTGAGCCTTTTTATAGCATTTTTACTCTTTAACACACTTTGCTGCAAATAATTCCAATGTACATATGTTATCTTGTCCTTGAGCCAAATGGCAATAAAATAGATTTGACTGATTTGGAAACATATCTTTATCTAGATCCTGATGGCCTTTAAAGAGCTTTGCTTAGGGTCATAATGTTGCCTTGTGTTTTTTTTTATCACAAACCTATAGCATTCTCAATATGACAAAGGATTGTTGCATGAAAACTTTCTATCTGTCTGCCTGACCTAAATTGTTAGGTTCTCCCCTCTGGGTTCTTCTTAAGCCTTGTTCACACTTTGGATAATTGTCGTACAATGCAGCCGACGAATGAGCAATCGCATGATATTCGTACGAAAACATAGCATGAACGATCGTCAAAGACCAACGACCGTCGACTATTGTCGGCCTTTTCCGAAGATCAGCCTGGCGGATATTTATTCTGCCGATTATCGTATATTTGTACATGGTCGGCAGATTATCATTAACGTTCTGCAAAAAAATATATAAAAGGCGCATGCCCTGCTTTCATAATTGCGTGAAGATATGAATGTTACTTTACGTACGAACGTTTATATCTAACGACTATCGTGTTGACTATTGTTGCTGTTTGTACAGATGTCGTTTCAATTATGAAGATGAAAGATAATGTTGTTAAATGTTTGTCGACTGCATTGTACGAAAATTATCAAACGTGTGTACTAGGCTTTATAACTGCAGCGGTACTAACCTAAACTTTCCTTCACTGCAACAGTCCCTCTTCTGCCTTTACATTTTGGCCAATGGGAAGATGTTCTAAATTTAACCAAAAGGGATCCACATAGAGTGCAAAATTGCTAGAATTTTGATTGGTCAGGTCAGAAATTTTTAGTTGATTGTATCTGACAGGTTTTTGAGAAATTTCAATAGATTTTGTTTCTATCGTATTAACCAGCAAGCACATTTGTTGTAAAATCAGTTAAAAACCAAATTAGTAAAGAAAAATTACATTTTGTTAAAATAAAAATGTTCAATTTATTTTCAATCAACAGTCGATTTTATTATATAAGACAATAAAAACGTAAAATGATTATCCATTTAAGTCTAGCTTTAGTCCAGGGGCATGGCTACCAGGGAAGCAGAAAGTGTCCCTCCAGTGGGGCCCAGATCAGGGGGGCCAAGACTTTATATCCTCCTTCCCACAGATAAAACCTTCCCACAGAAAAAAAAGCCACTGTAGATAACACAGGAGGGGGAGCTCCATTCTTTTAGTTCTACCCCTGATGAATGGATTTATTTATTCCCTCAAACCCATATAATAAAGTGCTGTTGTGTCATAGAGTTTGGCTGGGGACTAACGAGCGCTTGGCCGGGATAAATGACTGTCGGTCACGGCAATAGCGCCGCCGTGGTCAACAGTTCACAGCCGACAGTTCCCATAGGGAACCGCACGATGGACCATGATTTACCAACAGGCCCGATTGCCCGTTCTGGTGTTCCAGACAAATGGGCAACCAAGCTCAGTCGTGACCGCCCCCACCCATACCAGGGTCCGTCCGACCAATTGATACATGCCACTATCAGTCGGAACTATCTCATGGTGTGTACACAGCCTTACAAGTAACTTGCTAAAGCAGTGTCATTGATCCTATTGAAATCTGTAGTCACTGATTCCAGGATCTACAGATAGCTATAAATGGTTTGACGGATTGCAGAATTTCATAAAATGTTAAATTCTTTACTTTTTATCTAGCCAATGAATGTGCTTGTTAAAAGGATTGAAAATAGTGGGACATACCAACGCCACTCAACTCAAAAATTGCAATGAATAATGTCCAAATTGTAACAGGGAAATTCTGTTCTTTTAACGATCCATCAGGAGTACAACAAACGCTGCTTTCTCAAGGCGTATCAAATTTAGTTATCATGGTGTGTGTGGCCATCCTTATTTTCTTTTGAATAATGAAGACATGGGGCAGTGTTAGTTTGTTACACAAGCTTGGCTTCCATGGCTATGGAGTTTCAATACAACTAGTTGAGGAATGATTAATACACTCTTGGCTAGTATTGACATTAAAAGGGGGATTCAATTACACCCTGAAAACGTTGCTATTTTTGGAATAGAAAACCTCAAAAGGAAAGAATAATAATAATCTTTTCTATTTTCATTGATAGATAAAAAGTTGCAACATATGGCAGTAACATGGCTTCCAAGGGCTGGGATAGGCTATAATTTTGTAGGGGTGTACACACCGGACAATTTCTACATCAGACAGAGTACCGATTGTTACACCTGATTGGTAATCTGTCTGATGTGAATTAAAATGGTGCTGGCAAAATTTGGACCAATCATGTGTTTCATTTAAAATGATGGGATTATGTCAAAATTCCCATAGCATCTGATCCATTTTTGTCCTAGTCCAACAAAAGAATCACACGAAAAGCACTCATCGAGAAAATTTTCATTGATATTTTCACCAGATTGACAGAAACTTGTATTCAAAACCTAAGATGCATATGTTCAGGCTTAAAATTTTTTTTAAAAGAAGTTTTTACATTCGTGTTTTTAATTCTTACCAGCCAAAGCAATAAATGGACAAACAGATACCCAGGATGGAAGCTACACTGTGTCTGACCATTGCGCCACAATGGGAGGCAGAAAAGTTCCAGCGAAACAGGAATGCTAGAACCAAGGCTGATAACTGACCAGACAGGAAAATTCTCTGTTGATAAAAAGAGGAATATAAATGTTAACTTTCCTCATACACACACATCATTCAGTTTCCCTCTTTTTACATTTTATAACTGCCTAGCAGATACAATGAAATAAACAACAGAATTTAAAACTGAGCACACAAAACTATATTGTCATTATTTTTCTCAATAATAATAATGATGATGACAAAAATAATAATCTGTAAGAAAAGCGACTTATGTACTGCTTTTACCATTTGAGTGTGTGCAGCACCCCTACTTTTAATATGGTTCTAACTTTATAATCTCATGTTATCTGTAAATTGGTTAGAAAAGTTTTGTACTTTGCAGTTTGACTGAATGCCTATAGATATTAGCTGTTATTCCATATATGGCTAACAGTAATATAGTTAGAAGATAAATACATAACTGGAGACACATCTGTATGAGTGTTGCATTCTGTTTTTCATTTATGTTCTTTAGTTTCAGACCAGCATCTCCCTCAATAAGGGTTGGATTAGGCCAGTGCCCCGATCTTTGCATAAGGTGTTTCATAGAAGACAGGAAAGCCCTTAAAAGGGTTATCAATATTTCCCAGAAGTTCACATTCTAATCAAAAATCTGTTGATTGGAAATTAAATTGTACTGGTCGCTCTTCAGGCGCAACCAATATTGGAATTATGTGAACATGCATGATCAGACATGAATTATCAACTATCGGTGCCGACTGTTATGCTGTGTGCTAAATCACAATCACAAAATATCAAGCCAGGTGATTTAACAGATAAAAAACACTTCACAAATACAGTATAAACATATTTTTAAAAAACGGGTTAATAAAGAGAATTAAATAACACTACTAGTTGGTAAATAAGACTACTAATTTTTAATTAATGATGCCTAAATACTGATCTTTAAATCTGAATAACGCTCCATGTCCACCCTGAAAATAAAATGGCTGACAATCACAGAAGCGTCTGCCGGTCCGGCCCCTAATGTTACTCCGTTCCTGGAAGTAGTATTAAAGGCAGAGGCCAAGGAAACAAAGCTTGGTAAGTAAATTTCTGGGCACTCTTTTAACATTTAAACATGGCGATTAGGGCTGGGAGGGGGTCCCTACACCACAGAAAAAAGTTAAAATGTTAATAGTAATCCTTAAATAAGAATATCAATCCTTAAATAGCAACAAGTAAAGGTATTTTACAATATTTAAGGCTTTGGAAATGTGCCCCTATATTTATTAACCAATTTAAGTCTTACTGAAAATGTGACTGGATCATATTAAAGGGCATGTACAGTGAAATAGCATAGCAAGAGTTAAGGGGCCCTTACACTAGCAATTAGCAACATATGATCACAAGGTCTCGTCTGGCCCATCCATTTTGTAATCGTATGTTGTTCGCGAAGAATATCTGGAAAGGTGATTCCAGAAGAATTGATTGGATGTTGTGGGATCATTCGTCAGGTAAGCTCTAATGTAAGGCATCTGTATAGTTAAAAGAGACAATGGCATTATTCTGGATTGCGGAAATTTCTTTTTTGCTCCCTGCAGCAAATCTTGTTTGTGATTTGAACGTGATCTTCAAGCAGGTTAGTAAGAGAATGTCAAGTGCTCCTGGACTGGGACAGTATGATAATGATAATGTGGAGCCAGGTTAGCTGCTCTGAAGGTTTAATATGTATTATACCCTCCAACTTTCTACTTTAAATAGGTACACTTTTGAGAAGTACATTGCACATATTTTCTCCAAACTAACATGGAAACCCCTGACTTTGAAATCTGCTATTACCCTGGAGTTTATTTTCCATCCAGAATCAAATCAGTTACAGACAGCCTAATAGAAACAATACAAAACAATCTGTTGATTTTACAGACTTTTAAATTTTTTTGCTACTAAATTTTAAAAATGTACCTGTTCTATGTGTTAGCTCTGGTGTGTTAGTGGACTAATGCTCTACCTTTAGAAACACAAACTTACTTGATAGGAAATAAACTGCAAATATTACTTTGGTGTCTGCATGTAATGCAAATGAATGTGTGTGTGTAGGGGGTGGGGGAGATTGTTTTTATATACAATTGTACAGTGGTAAATCTCTGTTTTTGGCCTTAGAGAGGATCTGCTGCAATGTGATCTGTGTCTAAAAGGGGCAGGTCTTTGTGCTGAAATGTCATTTGCTGTCATTATTCGAGGGTAAGGTAACAGCTTCCAGGGTTTGATCTGCTGTGCAGTAGAGAGCATTTAAAGTATACTGAGTACACTTTGCACCAGAGTTGAATTATGGAAGCTGACCTTTAGTGCCCACAGTTTAATGTCATAAATCTTCCAACAGCAAAGAGTTGAGGCACAGTTTGTTATCTCTTTGTGAATGTGCTCTGTTTATTGGTACAATGTTATCTGGTTGACTTTAGTTCCCCTTTAAGAGGCAATTAGGAAATTTAATACAGCTGTGTGACCTAGAGCACACAAATGTTTATAAATTCTTTTAGAAGGTGGTTTTCCATCTGCCACAAGGTCTTGTTTTACTATACACATCCCTTACTCTTACTACGCTACCTAAGTCTTACTACACTATTTCACTGTACATGTCCTTTACATTGGATCCTTAACAACTGCAGTTATGAAACGTGGATGAGAGGTGAATTATATTTAAATCCAGTTCAAATTGAGTGAATCCTGTTAGATTTACAATAATGATAACAACTGAAACCTTTCATAGGCGCTTAACAACCCACCCCCCACCCCCTCCCCTACAGGTAAGGGGTTTTGTTTCTAATTTGAGATGGCCAAACTTCCTATAGTTCAGTTAGTTTTCGAACTTCCGAAAGTTCAGATTAAATGTAGAAAAAATAAGTAAAGTAACTTACTGTAAATGGCTCTGGAACCTGGAAAATGGTCTGGGAACATGTACATAACACCAAAATGCATTTAAACACTAACTTTCCCCATGATTGGGCAATTGTCAGGTTTCATGTTTCTGCTACATTCGAGGGTTATGGACGAATTTGAGGGTTACCGAACTATACATTCGAGGGTTACCTAAATCAAAAACTACATTCGAGGGTTACCGAACATTCATTCAAAGGTTTCCAAAATCAAACACTACATTCGAGGGTTACCAAATGTAAACGCTACATCCAAGGGTTACCGAAATAGAACTATACATTACCTATTCAAGAATTCCATAATTGTGGAATTTTTGATAATTATAGAAAATAAGTCTGTGCATTCAATAAAACCCAAACTAGTTTGTAGTTCAGGAAGTTCGATTCTGAAAGGTTTGTGTTTGGCCCTTCTCCATTCTTAATGTGTAGGTGCGTGCCACACTTGTATCAAATTATCCACAATTTTAAAGGAGAACGAAACCCAATTTTTTATACTCCAGATTCTGAAAACAACTCCCCTAAAAACACCAATAAACTATAAAATCCCATGTAAGTAAATTGTATTAAAGTAAATGTAAACCTGTTAAGAGCTGGATGAAGTATCGGTGTATGTGCAGTGTCAGACCACACCTCCTGACCTCAGTCACATGCTTCCTTGCTTTACCTGTCCTGTAAAAGGATTGGCTAGAGATTAATAATGGGTGTGACCAACTGTAACAAGTTTCTGCCATAGCTAAGGACTGAGCATGTGCAGAACATAATGGTCGTTGACCTAACTGTGTGATACTAGAACGCTGTGAAGTAAAGCACAAACCATATGTTATTTAGGTAAAAATCCCAGTGCCCGTATCAAAATGAGAGGTAAGACACAGATTACTGGTTTTATATCAAGGTGTTCTACCTTCTGGTTCAGTGTTGTTCTGTGGTTTTGGTTGTCCTTTAATGTATCTATTTTTAAGTATGAAACTACATTTTAATTTTATATATCTATATAATTGCTTTCACATTGCTTTTCCCCTTGTTTGTATTTTATCATGTACAGCGCTGCGTACCCAAGTTGCACTTTCTAAATAAAATTATACATACATTATACATGTTTTCCATTTTTAATATATAGCCACTAGATGGCATAATTTGGTTTACTTAACCAAAACACAACAAAATACTGAAGGTGAAATTTTCAAATGATATTTCATTCTTAGTTATTTTTAATGTAAAATAAAGGTTTTCGGGGAAATAGGTGCAACTGTATTTATATCTATACTATATCTATGCTATATTTTATAGTGCATAGTACTCGTGTAATGTCTGGTGGTTTAAAAATAAACACCCAACCTATCAGCACACACACAGTAGCTTTTATACCAGTGCTGTAGTACCATAGTGTCTGTAGCACCTGACATTGTCCTTTACATCTTTTAGATCACTTCCTGCATTGCAAAGCATTTTTATTATAAAGTTGAAAGAAATACAATGTTATCCAATCAGGGGAAAGATATACATGTGATATGTAAAGCTTTAAAATGTGCTTGTGTATTGTTTTAAAATATCATATAGTACAACAAGGAGTGCAGCATCCAGAAGTTTTTAGAGAAATGTATTATACAGTCAAACTCCCTTGAAAACCACTAGGTAATTTTTTCTATTTAATTAGAATTGATGCTCAGTGTACAGAGGTCGAAATTTATAAAGTTGATGGTTTTATATTTTGCGACACCGCGACTTTAACGCACAGAATTTTTATTTACACGGCCCTAAAAGTATGATTGCGATTGTAATTGTTCAATCGCCTATAAAATACCATTTCTGTACTCTAGTAAATGCACGAGCATTGCTATACTTCTACCATAACACGCTGTATCAGAAGAATATGTCCCAGAGAGCTGCCTTGCAGCGCTGATGTCCTGATTTCTATTCCACCCTTGGACACATCTGCAAGGAGTTTCTAAGTCCTCCCTGTGCTTGGGCGGGTTTCCCTCTGGGCACTCCCGAACAATCATAAAGACATACTGATAGGTTGTGTTAAATAAATGTGCTTAGATTGTAAGCTCTTCAGGGCATACATGTCATTGTAAAGTGATACGGAAGATATAAAGATATAAAGTGATATGGCGCTATATAAATAATAATAATAATATCCTATCACTGCTGTGTAACTACAAAGTGTCAAGATGTTTATACTGTATGTACACAGGGGGAGGATATAGGGAAGTATATTATTATTATTGATTAGGATCCCTTTCTTCATAAAGAAAATAACTTTGAATGGCACCCTCCCCACTCTCAGTGCCCTAGTAGCATAACAACCCAACATTGCTTTTTAACATAACAAATAATTGGTCAGTGCCTGGATTTAGCAGAACATTTAAACTTATACCCACTAGAGGAAGTCAATGCTGTGCATTGCACTCATAGCAACTGCTAGGGGGAACACAGTGGCACACATTTGGTTGGCAAAGCAAATCGCATAATTTCAGACAGCAGAGGCCTCCCTTGCTGCCAATGGGCCAGTGTAAGACAGCAATGGAAACTAATTAATATACATTTTAAAAAATGTATATACGGTAAACATTTTGGATGCTCTGAACAGTTGGAAGTAGAGCTGAATGTTTTAATGAATATTTATAGAAACAAGTGTAAAATGAAACCTAATTGATAAACAGAATTGTTATAAAGTATAAACAGTAATATATCTGTATAAAGTCATTCAATAAATGGGCAAAAATATGCAGCAACGCAAATGCATGGTGTTGCTGAACATTTCAATAAAAACCCATATGCATTAATGGAACCTGTCCCCCCTTTGCTGCTATGCCGTTCTCCACTATAATGAGAATACTTTCCAGTTGATGGTTGCAGAAAGAGAGTCACCAATATTACCCTTTGCTTCTGTACAGTTGATAATGTTATTTGGAAACAAAAAAGTTTGTTTTGCTAGATGCTAAAAATGCAGGTCCAGGGCCTTTTTATTGGATCACTCACCCATTACATTATACAGTATGCTTACAAAGAATCAGAAATGACGACTAGGGCTCTCTTTCATTTCAATTTATGCACCTTTAATTTAGGTACAATAAATAAATATATAATACATATAGATATGCACAAAAAACAGGAGTTATGTAATATACCCCATATTATTGGAATGGGTTTTCTATTTTTCTTTTTCCAGAAATTTCAGTTTTCTATTTCCAGAAATTTTAGGAGCAGCGCTGCACAAGTGATTCCATAAAATACTATTACAACTATTATATATCCCCATCAAACAGGCGCTTAGGAGTGTATCTTTCTTTCCTACCTCTGGCAATGCAGTAATGACCAAGAAGGGATAACTGCCTGGCAGGAACAAGGAAGAAATGCGGAATGATGCTCTCCAAATGATATCACCCCAATTTACTTTTTTAATACATGATCAATTAATTTTATACACAGGCAAATGTATTAGTATACTTATTTATAAAGCACCACACAATAAATTTGTTCAAGGGGGACAAATATATAAATACTTCAGTACATTAAATGTAAATTACATAACTATAACTATAATAGTGCTAGAGCCTTGCCACAAGAAAAAGGGAGGTCTCTGCCCTGTAGAGCTTACAATCTAGTTAGGTGGGTAACATACAGATACAATATAATGGGTAGAAGTGCAGTAGTGGGACTTATTCAGTGCAAATAAAACAATCAAATACTGTGCTGGTTACCAGATACGTAGGATAGATTTACTTAACATTTATATTACTGTATTGTATATAGGTACACACCTGTTCAGCAGGTAGATTAATAGTCACATGTCTTATTGTTTCCAGGGTTCCCAGGGTATCAGCTCTTGCAAAGCCCATATCTATCCCTGTTGTCCCCTGAATGAGTGTGTTTCACACTGGCTTAAAATGAAAACCTGCCACCACCCCTCCTCTACAAGGGAATAACTGAAAGGTGGCACCTTAAATGTAATAAGGGAGGGACACAACTTTGGGAGGAGATATGGCTTTACTGTTGAGTCAGATAGCCTTAAAGTCTCTGGGATTAAAGCTGCCATTCATTTTCCTTTACCGAGACACAGTAGCTTCATGGGGTGCAATACTGTGCAGAAGGAGCAATGTAGCTGATTTAAAACGTTCCCTGAAATTGATTAAAAATGAGCAGATGCTTTCATTGCAGTGGAAGTAATAGATCCTTTCTATTTAGAATTACTAGCGCATCCCTGTCTCCACTGTTAAAGTGAGAAATGTTGGGAGCTGTAGTTCACAGGCATCCCACCCCTCCCGGGAGTCTACCGGATTTTGGGGTAGACTCCCGCACACCCGCGAGACCACCCCAAACTCCCGCGACCTGAACTTACCTGGCAGCACCACCTCTGGAATGCCTTCTTTTCTTCAGCATGCCTCTTCTGTGACGTAATTTACGTCACATGTACTGGCCTGCCCATAACCCAGCCCCCTTTGTGACATCATTGACGTCTGCCATTCCTAGCCCCACCCCCTTTATGATGTCATTGACGTCACGTCAGTCAACTCCACCCCTTCTCCCCACCTTGCCCGGAAGCCAGATTCGGCAGGGTGGGATATCTGAGTTCAACCAATAAGCATCAACCAGGGCAATATGTAAAAGTAGTGTGGTTATATCCATTTCTACACACAGTTAAATATCAGATTACAGGCAGAATTTGTAAGATATGTTGAAGAGGACAGAAGTTTTTTAGCCTTGTTTTTCCGATACACACAGTATCGATAAAGGGGTGATCCCTTCGGAACCAACTCAATATTCCATTTTTTGTTAAGAATCTGTCCTGCTTTGGCAAACAATCTGGATTAAAAATGAATAATGATAAACCAGAAGCACTGGGCAATACCCTAGCATATGAACCACCAACTCAATCTACAAGTTAAACTTTCTAAACACATACAGGGTGATTCATCAGGAGGTGCTGCAGAGACACAATACTCCAATATATGATCAGTTAGCGCAACTTTATGCCCTAGCTTGCGGTGGCTGCTTGAGTATCACAATGCTGCAGCCTATTCATCAGAGGCTTGTGTGTCTCGTTTTTCGGAAGTATCTCTTCCATGTGATTTGCCCAGAGCACCTGCAGTTCTAGGTGAATTTCCTTGACAGACTCTTTAGATTCCAAGAACATCCCCCTTTATATCTTAGATTGCTAAAACCTTGACAGCATGGAAACCAGTTTCCCTCTACTTCACGGGAAGAGCTAAAAAGGATAATATTCTCTGAATGAATCTTCTGCAAACCCTACCCATCTTTCTATCCTGCAAAGACATAGCACACTTAACAAAAGTAAAGGTACTATCTGTATTGGCTAACTGTGATAGTAATCATGGCAAGTAGAGAATATATATAATATTATTATATGATCCATATATAATAGACTATATGGATGTATTTGGTTATGAACTTATTTTTGTGCTTGTTTGTGCTTGTTTGATGGAATGCCCCATTTAATATTCTGCGCTTGCCCCTGCTCATATCCAAAGCTTTTGGAGATGGGTGGCTGCTCCATATCCCCACAGTATCTAGTCAACTCTGTCCCCCTCAAACCACCTTGGGCAATTTTTGTATACGCCCCCACTCCCACATCACCTTAGAACAGCTGACAAACCCCAGATTACATCTTTTTTGAATGGGATGGGTTCAAGCTAGATAAAACATATATGAATTAGCCAGACTGTTAGAAAATTCTTCTCACTGTGGGAAAGCTTTATTAATATCTCACCATTAAGGATCAAACAACGTATCCATGATTGTTTCCAGATAATAGTATAGCACACGGATCAAATTCTGCTACATAACCCCCCCTTCCTATCTCACCATATAAGAGATACTGCCCACGTGTTTTACCCCCTCCTGTGTGCTAAAACCCCCCTCCCCAGACACACACATTCTGTGTGCAGTGAGAGTTAAGGTCCGTACACACATGTGATCATGGGTGCTGACATGCGACGCACAATGTGTACGAAGGGCCGTTTTGGCCGATAATCGGCCTGTGTATGGGCACTTTATCGTCTGAAACGGATGCTCGTTTGGGAACCATTGCCTGATCTGCCGTGCGGATCTTCGAACGTGCGGGCGTTTCAGACGATAAAGTGCCCATACACGGGCCGATTAATTGGAGCACATATGAGCTGCATTTTATGCAAAATTGCATGCACAACATTGTGCAATCGCAGTGCACGAGCGTGCTGGTAACGCACGAGCAATCTCACACATTTGCGTGCCCATTTCTGGCACACTTGTGACCGCTTCAGTTTGGTATCAGCCTCAAGAGTGTTGTTAAGATGTGTACTAGTACTGTATGTGAGCCCAAATGCAGTGTTATCTACCAGGTGCTTTGTCTCCTAATGCAAAAGTGTTAATAAAGTTTACCCTCCAGTCTCCTTGAAGAGTGAGTACTGTAAGTACTGTGTGTGCAGTTTTTCTCTGTTTGAGTAAATACATCATATAATTTATCCCAGCAAAATAACAAGTGAACAATGTTGGTTGTGCTGAATTTTCTTTTTACTATTTTGCAATACCATGTAGAGGAAAAGCAAATAAAACAATTTCAGTGTTATAAACATTTCAGTTAGGGTTGACACCTTTGCCTTTAAAAACTGAATGTGTTTTAAGGACAACTCCCCCTCATAAGAACATGTTGATATATCATAGTTTGTCCTATGAATTCATTAATGTATGCCTGCTAGGCTTCTGGTTGCCTCATGGAAACTGAGCAATTTAGAAACCTGTACTGAGCCTGTACTGAGCCTGGGCATGCTCAGAAGAGGCAGCTAGGGGATTAACATTCAGTCATTGGCTGTGATGTCAACTGTCAAATCCATAACTAACTGGAAGAACCAGGAAGCAAAAACAGGGGCAACAGGGCATTGTGCAGGATTTCAGGTTAGACTTATATATTTCAGATTATTACCGTTTAGGGTTTGGGGGGGGTGATTTACCTGTATGTAAGTTTTCATTTAAAAGCTGGACTTGCCCTTTAAAATCTTGATAACAAAAAGCAGTTTACTAGGATTTCCACTAGTAGCGCGATGCGGGCTGCATTGATTTCAGTGTAGCCATACAGCATGTATTTAATGCAATGGCACTTCAGAACTGCAGCATAAAGATGTTACAGTATGTGTTCAAATCTCAGACAAATTTTAAACAGACTTCTGTATTAATCAAGCACAGTGGAAGCAGAGGAGGGCAACTGCATTGCTGCTTTTTGAATTACTGGGATCTGCTTTACTTTCCGAATGTGTCCTGTTTCTATGTGTGTCCTGTTTCTATGCGTGTCCTGTTTCTATGACAGTGGTACAGGAGTTTGAATCTCCTGTGGAATCAAGGCACCTAACACTTACATAACTATGCTAAAAGGGAATAATACCCCCCCCACACACACACATACACACCCTCCACCCCTTTTTTTTAATACCTAGAATGAGGACCTAAAACCCTCCTCCCCATAATGGAGGCCGGGCCCCTGACCCACCCCCCTCCCCAGACTGTTTTTAAACAGATGATCGCATGTATGAAGGAAACATGTGCGTGATCAGCTGTTTAAAAGACTGGACCCGAAATTCTGCTCTGGTTCTGTAAGTTCGGGTCTGGTCTTTTAAACAGCTGATCACACATATGCTTCCTATATGCACAATTAGCTGTTTAAAAACAGCTGATCACAGAGGTTGTGGCTGTGCGGGCTCTTACCCTGTGGGCCCCCCCTGCGGTCACGGGGGTTGCGGGGGGTAGTTTGCCACTGACTTGCAGGATCATTTATCCAGGGACACTGGACTATACTTAGAGTCATGCTAACCGATATGGCCCTTTATCGGTAAATGTGTGTACCCAGCTTTAGTTTCACTATTTAGACTTGTGCTTTCTATGGGATTTTGATGTTAGAATGTTTCTAACAAGGTGAATACTCAAATACATATATATCATTGACAGTTAATGAAAATTTGCTTTTAAAGTCTTATTGAATTTTATGCATACAGTCAGTTTTACTTTTACTTTAAGTAAAGACTGATAATTATTTTAAATATTTTATTTACAAGTATAGGGAGAAAAGAGCAGGATAACTAATCTGGGGCTGTTTGGTTTCTTTGATCTTGAAGTGCAATTTAAAAACATTTCTTGACAACCAAGTCTGGAATATATTGGGTCTGTGAGTTAAGGATCATTCCAATATGACTTCAAGACCCATTCATCATTTCAATGACAATACTATATAATCACTTTAACCGACCTGCAAGGTATTTTTGCATATTGTTATATAGGCAACATTCATTGGTGTAACTAGGAATCACTGGGCCCCCAGAAAAACTATTGATGGGACCCCTATCCGTGCTTCATCCACAGTGGTTTTCATCCACAATGGACAATCTGTTCAGAAGATTGTCTGCTTGTGTATAGCTAGCTCAAATGATACATCCCTTGCCTTTCTAAGTAGAGTTAAGAGCAGATGGTTTTGTGATCGGATTTTCTATTGGCCGAAATGATTTAAAATTCCAGTTGAAATTCCCCACTTGCTTTTGCAGAACAGGGGTTCTGGAAGATGGGGTTGATGCCTTGCCTGATCTTCCTGTTTACAATAAACGACTATTTTAATTAGTCGATCGAAAAAACGGAAAACTGCCATTGATTTTACAGGATATTTGTCAGATCTCTTGTAATATCGATGCTGTGTATAAGGGGCTCATTATTATTTTAATTAACAGCTTCTAGTCCGGGAAGAAGTTAGACTAGAGTTCTATTTTTTCCTGTAAATCAAAATAGAAAAGATTTTGGGTTTCTGGATATAAACAGAGGCATAAATACAGGGGAGCAACCGCGGGGGGGGGGGGCATTGTTCTTATTTTTCCTATGACAGATATAGCCTCCTTCCATAAAACCACTGTTGAAGCATGGCTAGGTGGGCCGGGGGTGGGCGGGTGTCATAGTTTTGTTGGGGGACCCAGTGATTCCTAGTTACGCCAATGGATATAAAATATGAATTGTGAAATAGACGTTTGATATACAAAGAAGCAATGTGATCTCATGGCTGGAAGACAGTGTGGAATGGGGCCAACATTCTGATGTGGCAGACATAATTCCTCTTTGTTATTTACCAGAATATCTATCTCTATAGAAAATGACTCATGTTTAACCAAGAAACTACTGGGTCATCTACTGTATATAGTAGCAGGACACAGAAAACATGTTGTGCTGTCATCGCAATAAAGGTATAAAGCTGTCTGTCATTTTTTTAAAGGATCGGGGTACTCATAGTCCCGAGTTTTCTCCCTATGTAAAGTTCAGTGAGATGGCTATGGATGAAGCAGACGGTGAATGTTTTCGTTGGCCTCGGGAGTGATCGAAAATGAGCTACACACACTAACGATAAAAAGGGACAATCAAACAAGTCAGATCTACTCTTCTATGTTCTTTGAATGAATGATGGTACATATGGACCATACATCTTTGGGATGAAGTCCTTACATTTGCTGTATATTTCCAATATATATGTACTGTATATTTCCAGTGGTATTCTCACTTTTAGGATTTTAAACAGATATTCTACTCAAGTGATAGTTAATCTATGGTTCTGAAGGAGTTGATGAACAAACTTTCTGCAAGAAATCTAGCAGCTTAGGCCAATCCATATATTGCTATTGTGTAGACCCATCTTAAAACTTGTCCTGGTGGGCCCATGGACTCTGATTGCCTGATGGGCCCCAACAGTCTACACCCAACACTGCCTGTTAGCCATCCTTTGTGTTTGTATAAAAGTAGTGCAACAGTAGCACAGATTCCTTTAGTGTGGCAGGGGAGGGGTTCAGATGAGTGACTCAAAGGTTGAGGAAAGGGTGTGGAACAACAGGGTGTTGGTTCGGTATCTAAAACAAATCTTTGTCAGATATGTCTGCAGGTGGAAGACCTTACTAAGGGCTAAACAATAAAACAAAGGGGAGTCATGAATAGGCAGGTTATTAAAAATGTCAGTTTAGTTAATGAAAAGCTAATGTATACCTTGTTATAGCATGAAACTGTATAACATCAAGTTTTTTATGAACTGAATGAACTAAGGGTTGAGTTAAAATTTACCACATCTAAATGATTCATTGTAGACATAGAAATTCTGTGATATGAATAGTTGTAAAAGATTGTGTATCACTGCCCATAGAGCTATTTTTTGTCGCGACCATCCATTCGCCACTAGTGAGCGATCCCCGATCATCCGTTTGTACGATCCAGACAAATGGGCGCCGAAGATTGATAGCTAGCCCGCAAATACACCATCCAATTTTTGTTGTATGTGTGTACCCAGCCTTAACCCAAGTTTTAAACTTATAGTGACTCATGTAGCCAGAGCCGCTGGGCAATAATATGGAGTTAGGGTGAGGCCACACTGCAACGCACAGGAATCGCGCACAAAACTCGCGTTTTGCGCATGTGGTTTCGCCTGTTCGCGTTATGGACACGCATGCGTTAACGCACCAAAAATGGTGAACACATGCGTTACCAAAACGTGAACGGACGCGCAATCGCATGCGCATCGGAAATCGCGGGATTTTTTGCGTTCCCGCGATTTCCATTTTAGCGAAAATCGCGGCCGCAAACGCGAGCGCGAAACGCGTGCGCAAACGCGCGAAAAACGCGCTAGTGTGGCCTAGCCCTTTAAGTTACGCTAACCGGCTCTAGTCGGTTACTGCAACTTTAAAGGACAACTCCACCCTCATAATAACATCTTTTAGAAAGAATAGCCTCTTTAAACACTATCTTGCTCTGAGGTTTTACTGTTATCTGCCACACTGTTATGTAGGATGCTTATGTTTATAACCTATATGTGACACTGATCTGTTTGTCATTCTGCTGCATTTATACTAAATAACTTATATTGATACCTCAGGGGCTTCCTACTATCTATAGGGTTAAGTGCTATATATAGCATACACAGAAGCATATACTTACGGGATATGCCGCTATGTAATGCCTAAGCACTACCCTTTTTTGATATACCGGTATATCTTATATTCAGATGTGTACTTTACTATATTTGCACTACTATGGGCTACTTAAAAGGGAGTGTTTTTAATGTTTAGGGACTTTTCTTAGGGACTAATGTTTAGGGACTATTTCTAAAATGCACTCCCATGTTTTATATAATTAAGGAGCTTCAATATATCTATACTGAGAAGTGTGCCCATTTCTTATATCCACTACTTTGCTTCCTCTTTGATGTTCCTATTGTCTATTTTTGGTGGATGGAGCACCTTCTCATATGAATTTTTGCTCTATATCCAGAGGTTATATCAACCAGTGCCCTTATAGACATCTCTTTATGTATTCAGTAAGATCAACTGGACTTACTGTACCCCTTACTGGACCACTTATGCCCCAAAAGGCCTTTTCCAGGGCCACAATGGCCCTTCTAATAACCCGGGAAGGGGTTTCAGGTTGAGCCGCAAAAAACCCCCGAATGGCTGGCCGTGGGACTTTTTAAATGTTCGATAATCCTCGAATGGCTGTTTCGAGAATACTTAAACATGAGTTTCGGCCTTCCAATAATCCTCAAATGGCCAAAAGTCACTCAGCCGGATGTTTGGTGGTCCTGTGGCTCAACCCGGGACCCCCTCCTGGGTCCTAATTCAGGAAAATCTGTGAGATCTGCAATTCGCGGATCTCCGAGATCTTCTGCGGATCCGGGTTGGGATTCGCAAACCGGCCATCTCTACTTGTCAAGTGGGTTTAGGTAGGATTTCAATCTTGAAATCATCTTATTTTATTTTTTTACAAAATCTCCTAAATACAGTGGAATACAGTGTCTGGAATTCTTCATTTATGTATGAAAGCATGACACCGGAACGTAGCCAAAGGTGTGTAGATTCCAAAAATATATAGTTTGTGGGGGTTATATCTAGGTTTTGGGGCTGTTTCCTTTGAGAAACCAACTAGATTGTAAGCTCTATAAGGCAGGGACCTCCTTTCCTCTTGTGGCAAAGCTCCAGCACTTATATTTCTATAAATTACAAATTACAGAGCACTTTGATCTTTTCTTGAAATTGCACTTGTGCATGCGTCCCATTTGAGTTAGTTGGTGGTTATGTCTCTGTATGCACCCATGCATACGGCTTACCGTTTGATTCAGAACATTTGGGAGATTGATATTTGGTAACTTTTTTTTGTACATTCCATGTGTTTTTGCCATGATTTCTACCTTTAAATGTTGTGTTATGTTCATTTTTTCAGAAAATCAAATGCAAACTTCTTTGAAGAACTGTGCCCACACCATTGATGGAATGAATGAATGAACTATAGCGTTACATAGCTGAAGGTGCAAGCTGTTCAAATCAGAGCTGGAAATTTTTGCTGTTACTGCCATTTGACGTTGGCTCCACTTTGGGTTAGCCATGTCTCTGGGTACACCCATCAATGTGGTATACCATTTTATTCGGGAGGGGTTAGGTTTTCATATTTGAGATGCTTTTGAACTTTTCTCTACAGTTTTTAGCTGAAATTCGCATTTGATTTTGTCTTTTATTTTACAGTTGAGGGAAAAAAAAAAAAATGTGATCTGAGTGTATTGTAGAGACATTTCTAGGGTCTGAAAGATAAGGAGCAAATAGCATATGTATAATAGAAGAATCAATGAATCAGAGAACATTAAATAGGGGTTATCTAATATGAGGTGCTATGTCCTGTTATAATCTGCAGCAACCAAGAAATGTTATCAAAATGCAATAGACCATTTAAATGCAATAGACCATTTAACATTTGATTATATCTGTTGTATTCAGTTAGATCAACTGGACTTAAAGTTTAGTTCTTGAAAACATTTCGCTAGAATGACCTGTACAAGAATCTGTTGGCAATTAAAGGGCAACTATAGTGAAAAAAAAACTTTGTCTGTATACAATGTATAGATCACTTAGTATAAGCTGCCTTACTTTCATGTTTCTGTGTGGCTTCGTTTCTTCACACTGGCAGAAGTTTGTACCAAGCTGTGTAGTCCTCAAGCAGTGACGGGCTGTATACAGAGTCCGAGCATTGTCAGTTGAAAGGACTTTAAATGAAGTGCTGACATCCTGTTGACCCCTCCCTTCCAGAGCTAGACTGCAAGCAATCAAAGTGTGGAATAAAGTAGCAATATGCTGAAGGGAGGGGCAGAGGGGGAGAGAGGAGGACAAGTGGTGCTGAGATTCTTTACAAGTAAGTTACTGAACTCTGCCTGTTCTCTAACTTTGCTAATTGTTATTTACTTTTTACCTAAAGTTCATATCTCTCCCCCTGCTTAGCTGAGATCATAATCACTGAAGAGAGAGTCAGTGTAACAGTGACCTGTTTTTGTCCTGTTACATTTCAGTTGCTTTAGTCTATATATTTCATAGATTGCACTGTGTGTCTTGTTTGGTATATAGTCTGTATTACTGTATTATATATACTGTATTAGTGTTCCATTTGAGTCACTGGTTTTGTATGTATATAAGATTTTTTTGGGGGGGAGGGGCTGTTTTATAGTGTGTTGTGCTCATATTGCTGGGTTAATGGTTTATTGATTGTGTTTAGCACTACAGCATTTGACTATATGTTGCACATGGTACATATAGTGTGGGTGAGAGAGTGTGTGACAGTACTGCATGGGAGCTTTGGATTGTGTGGGTGTGTGCCTTTGAGTGACAGATGAGGTGTAGCAGCTCCTACAAATCACAGCATATTCAAAGGCTTATATCTCGGGGACTATGTAGAATTTAAAGAAACTAAAGGTACCCTGGTGGATGGGATGACTTATAGGATACATTAGAAGAAATTAAAAAAAAACAATTTTCTCACTATAATTGCCCTTTAAGTACCCAGGAAAGTCCCAATTAGCATATAACATCCAGGTGTTAGGGACCTTTTGATGTAAGGTGTAGATTGTTAATTGCCAACAGATTCTTGTACAAGTCATTCTGAATTGAGCAAGCCAGTCAGATAAATAGCGAAACTTTTAGTCCAGTTGATCTAACTGAATACAACAGATATACCATGACCTGGTTGAAAGAGAACCCTCACAAGCATATTACATCTGATTAATTGCTGCAAATTAATAGCAATATTCTTTGATTTTAGAAGACTTCTTTATGCCATAGTTAAGAAAATCAATAACTGCAACTACCTCAATGTTTCTGGAGGCATTTCTGCTTGATAAAAGATGCCCCATGTTATATCTGTAAGGTCATTACAGATGGAAAGAAAAGGACACCAAACTTTAGTCAGCCCTATTCAGGGAGTCAAAGAAAGGAACAAATGTATTATAAGAACAATAGAAAACATTTAACATTCAGAACATTCAACAGTGACACCTGTTGGTATTCCCCAACATAACTGGCTACACAGAATTTGCATTCATCTAATACACAACACCCCTTGCCACTTCCTATCACCTGATCACTGCAAAACACTTCAAAAGAAAAGTATGATGTGATCAGTATAGCAGAAACATGGCTAAATGATTCACATGACTGGGCTGTAAATTTGGAAAGATACTCCTTGTTTAGACATGATAGAGTAAATAAGAAAGAATATTTACTTTCACCATCCATATTCCGGTAAAAAATTTGATATACAAGGATATTACAATTGCAATACGGAATATTGTGTATATATGCTTAAATGCCCATGTTCCCTTATTTATGTAGGGAAAACTATAGGCCCTTTTAAGCGTAGACTACAACGACACAGGAGGATACCTCACAAATTTAATAATGAGAATATCCTAAAAGGAGAAATACCTCCAGTAGCCGCACATTTCTGTACTATGAAACATCAAGTGTCCGACCTTAAAGCCATGGTTATTGATCATGTACCCATGGCCAGTAGGGGTGGTGATAGAAACAACAGTCTGCTACGCAGAGAAGCCATGTGGATATACAAATTAGATGCAGTACAACCCAAAGGCCTTAAAGGGTATCTCCACTGGTTTTGGTAAGTTTTCGGAATCCATTTCTGTTGAAGAACGGGAGGTAAAGGAGCTGTGCCTTACCTTCCGTTCTTCAATAGAACACACAGGAGCCAGGAGAGAAGGTAAGAACTTACCTGCTCGCTCGCTCCCCCGGCGCGTAGTCTGACAGGTCCCGACGGACCTTGTCTTCTATGCGCATGCGGCGATTAGCGCATAGAAGACAAGGTCCGTCGGGACCTGTCAGACCAAGCGCCGGGGGAGTGAGCGAGCGGGTAAGTTCTTACCTTCTCTCCTGTGTGTTCTATTGAAGAACGGAAGGTAAGGCACCATCCTTTACCTCCGTTCTTCAATAGAAATGGATTCCGAAAACTTACCAAAACCAGTGGAGATACCCTTAACATGAACTTAGGACTCACATGTTTTTTACCAAAACGATAATTCTATCAGGTTGATTTACATGCTGTACCAGTCCCTCTTCTCTTTTTCGACATCTGTTTATTAGATATCTCTCTTTATATAATACCTTTTATGACATCTGTTGAGTATGGAGGTTAGATGTAATTATATTTATATGTACTTTGACTATTTATTTATCTTCCGATATTCATATATATGACACTTTGATATCTTGTCAGACCATTTTACCATCGCTTAAGATCTTACATTGTTTTAGAATTTTACTTCAATCATCTATATTATATTATACATTAATAGACACATGGTATTTACAGCTATGTATTTTATATTTTAGATTTTATTATGGATATATTTTACACCATATGTCACACTATATTTATATCATATGGTGCACTTGACACTTTTATCATGCACTTTATACCTGGCACTTTATACTATGCAATTTTAACTTTGACCTCTAGGTGGCCATCTTATACTGTGTGAAACTCTATATATAGCACTATGCACTTGTATTTTTCAGTTTTGTTTGGTCTGAAGAAGGAAACGCACAGGCTCCGAAACGTCACTATTAAAGGGGAATGTATGTATGTTAAACAATAATTGAAGCCAAATCTAAAGGATGGAATAGATGGAGGGAAAATAAAAATGTGGAAACAATATGGGTGGAGCTGTATATGGAATCAAGAAGGTGGGTAATTTAATTGTGGGGGTCTGTTATAATCCACCAAATGTCAGGGAAGAAGTAGAACTGCCAGCAATTCAAAAGGTATCAAGTTCCTAAATTTTCTTTATTAGCATTTTCTTTCACAGATTGTAGAAGTTAATACTAGAAAGAATGTGTTGGATCTGGTGATATCTAATAACCCCGATCTTATTTGGAGAGGAAGGTAATGGGAAGCTTAGGATAGTTATCATAATACATTGTCATTTAATAAAGGTTGCAAAAAAATGCACTGGGTTTTAACTTTAGAAAAGCTAATTTTATGCTTTTATAAGCATCCTGCTCATAGACTGGGGCTATGTTCTTGTGTAAGGATACTGAACAGAAGCGGACTTCAAAATTTTTCACTTAACCTATTAAATCTATAAGCAACAATATTGCTGTCCTGCTTAGAAAGGAGGTCAAACTACCTTTTATATACCTCATTGCCATTGACAGCCAAGCCTGATTAAACAAAAGACTTGTTGCTGCATTAAATGGATGAGTGTTGCAACCTTATGATTTACTTATACTGTGGGGTGTGGATAGTGACAGCTGGAGAGGATAGTGGACTGGCTCAAATAAATACACATGTTATGGTAAAATACTCCTTTTAAAAAGGAGAGGACAATATCTAATTTCAGATGCTGCAAAACTTGAACTCCAAAACAAAGAGCTTAACACGGTTATGTGCACATAACGTTTATTTTTTGGTATTATAGTGCCATCTTCTGGACAAATGTATTAGCATGTGCGTTGTTGAATTTAGATGTCACTAAGGAATTGAATGAGGTAGGGATGGTATAAGGCTTTAGTGCTCCCCTTTCTCATATGTATACATTATATATATATATAAAGGGGTTTCAGTATACATTACTGTGATCACATGAATAAAAAAGCCTTAGAACCCCGTTAAGGTAATTTTTTTTACTTTAGCATTTCTCATATTTGCGCACTGGATCAATATACATGGCTTTCTCACTTGGGTAGTGGGTAGGATGGAAGTGAGGAAGCCTACTGTATTGATCCAGTGTGCAAGTTCTGAGCCTCCATCCCTGACTCCGATTCTGGAAACCACTCTTGTACCACACTTTGTCCAGTTCACCATCTGGAAGTGCACATTGTCAGTTGAGCTTCGGTTTTCATGAGTATCTCTAGCCTCAATACAGACACCATGCAATTTAAGACCTGGGGCAACCATGCCGGCGTTGTCTTCATCTAAAATTGAGCTACAACTTTTAGAGCTACTGTAATGCCCCCTGCTGCCAATCAGATGGAAGAGATAAGACTGAAATCTGCAGCCACAGATGAGGGAAGAAAGACTAGTTTATTACAATTAAGCAAAACAAACAAAAACAACCTCAGGGACCAACCCAAACCCAGCAAACAAAACTCTAGCTAACTCACTAACTACAAAGACTAAATACAATGAACAAGAATATATGCAGATGAGAATAAGAATGGCAACAGAAAGAAAGATGAAGACTATCAACCAGAAGAGTCAAATATGAGTGAGGTTCTGGAACTAAACCCAGGAGAGTGGAGTCCTTAACTAGCTAACCAGCCAGCACACTGGTGAGCAGGATTATAATGATGATGCCAATGACTGACCTCTTCAAATCATGGATTTTTCTTACCCACAGTATTTGGTTCTAAATCCCTCCAATTCTGCACCCATCCAAATGCACAAGTATATCAAGATAAAGTTTGTAAAGTTTGGATTAGAGTTACAAAGGGAAAAGAGGCAGTTTATACTGCTTTGGCATTTATTCCATGTTTCAGAAACATGTTGCATAACATGGAATAAACACCTAAGCAGTATAAACTGCCTCATTGCCTTTTGTAACTCTAATCCAACCTTTACAAATGTATTTTGAACAACTGACCTTTGGTGGTGGGTAATGAGAATGCAGTTCAAAAGAGTTCAATAATCCAATGCCACCAGCAGGTAGAAACAGGAATAGCAGTAAATCCTAACATTACCTTCCTCTGCATTTTCCCCCATAGAGCTAAATGGACTTAGAAAATGAATGTTGTGTTGGGGTTTCTACCGACCAAAGAAAAACACCAAACCGCCAGGGTCTCACGAGACAAACGCATGTCCAAAAACAAGCACTGTCAAGATTTTAATGAAAATAATGAAGGCTGCTTTAAAAAAGGAATTTGTAGAAAGGGAAAAGGTAGGTAGCCCTTCAGACAATTATAGGCAAACCTACCCAGAAAAGAGAGAAACCTTATCCAGATTAAACTCACCCTCAGGTAGCCACCAGTACCTGAGTACCAGGTGATAGACCTCTGGGACAATTACACAACAACACACCTCCAAACAAGCCAAGGAAAAGGAAACATCACACAACTCCGGTAGAGTTGATATCAAGACTGGCATGGAGTTAAATAAGGGTATTATGCCTAGCAAATGCCCCTTTAACTGATAAAAGTCTATCCAAAGAGGGCAGACTGCGAGACTGAAGACTCGGTGGGCATGGCTAGGATTAGTCTTTATAGCAAGAGACCAGACAGGACTGGGATCAGCCTGTACGGCAGGAGATTGTGTATGTTGAATAGAAGAATAAGGTAAAAAAATATTCAGGCCAAAGATTGGACAGTATAATATAGTATTTGAGGTTGAATAAAGATAGATGTCCATCCAGTCCAACCTACTCAGTAATACCCCCATGTAAAGGAAAGTTAACTATTGGTATTAGTTCTTGCAAAGGACCAAAAAATGCCATTCCACCCTGGAAACAGTCCCCAGTGTTACATTAGGGTTAGTGAAGCACGGAACCAGATCTTCTCTTCCAGACAATGTGCCAAGGCGAGTTATTAATATCTTGGGAAACATGTATTACACACAGATCATGTTTGGTATTGTAGGAATTGATAATTATTACAGGAGAGGAATCTGTGGTCTATATCCCAGTACAATGTACATATCTAAAGTTATATGGAATCTGCCTAACTGAGGGGGGAGAATGCTTTTGGTGTAAATCTGGACATTCCTGGACACTCCCACCTCATGCATAGCCCCAGAGGGGGGTGGTTCAAAAGGGGCTTAAAAATCCTTGTAGCCCCTTTAACTGTGTTCATACTGAGGGGACATGCTAAATGTGTATGGATCATATGTTTCCTTCTCCCCCCAAGACACAGGACTTCTAGTAAGCAGTTAGGGTCTGTGAATATTTTTATCCTTTTTATTTTATATAGCTGTTGTACTCATTGTATGTCATTTTATAGTAACACCATTTTCTTTTATTTTTGTATTATATGCACTGTCCAGCTTTTGGAATATTAAATCTAAAATTTAATAAGTTTTGTCTTTGATGCTCTAAAAGAACTCAGTTTGCCTCTTATAAGTTTATTTGTGGTTGGATGATTTCTAAGTGTATGGAAGGCTTTGCTAGTGTAAATGCTATTTAACTCTGTGACTGCTTGTGAAGGACTGATGACAATTAACCAGTTAGTTGCTGGAGTGAATGGTGTACTGTTAATCATTTAGCTGCCAGGACAAGGGTGTGCATAGTCAGAGAGAGTCAAGAGAGATTGGGCTTTCTGCGCTGGCCAGAATAAGTGCGCAGTGGTGGCAGTATTACCGATTGATTGGTCAAATCAAGTGCCCAGCGAACTGGCGTTTGTGACACCACATTTCCTGCCTAACAGTTGATCCAGAGGAAGGCAAAAAAAAAAAAAATTATGAAGGGGAAAAAATTCCTTCCTGACTCAAAGTGGCAATTGGAAATATCCCAGGATAACTACTTTATTTCTTAATACCAGTAACCTGCAACATTCCTTGTTGCAGAATAAAGCAGCCCTAACCCCAAAAAGTTTTTTTTTAAGTATGTCACTAGTAAAAAGATGAGGACTGAGAATGTGGGACCATTAAATAATGGGGCTGAGATAGTTATAGGGGATGCCGAAAAGGCTAATCTGCTAAACCATTTCCCCCCCTCTGCAATCACTATACAGAATCCTAGCAGGGACTGTAATAAAATGAAGGGTATAAATGAGGAATAAAAAGAGGGGCAAAACTGCTAAAATACGTTCTGTCTGCGGATTTGCGGATTTGCGGATTTAAAAAAAAAAAAAAGAAAATTCACTGAAAAACCCATTAAAGAATGGGAGAAAAAATCTGCACAGGTCTGCCTAAATATAAGGTAAAATAGCAATAGCAACTTCAGAATTGGTTACAATTAGATTCTTTCAGAAAGAATCTGATTGGTATGCTTTCTTGAAGAATCTAATTGTAACTAGAGATATCTGAACTTCCGAAAAATCAGTTCCGCTCAAGGATTCGAAAAAATGAAAATTAGAAAATCTGCAAAAATCCGCCATTAGTCAGTGGTGTGGGAAAAAATTGCCTAAAACAATCATTTAAACAGCAATGGTAAATAACTGTAAATGGCTTAGGGATCTGAGAAATGGTCTGGGGAACGCGTATCTATCTTTAAAAAAAATGCAGTGTCGGACTGGAAATTTTACACGCTTCCTTATTTTCAGCGCTCATCCTAAACGTGATTTTTTTCGAAAATACTTGATTTTTCTAAAAAATTAAACAGAAACCTTTCTGTCTGCTCAGTACAGTCTGCTGTTCTACTTCTCCTGGTGCCCATAGACTGTTACATAGACTCATTGTTAATTGAGCTGTGAGTGAGAAGCAGCATTTGTATGTTTCAAAAACATTTTGGGGGTTATTGTTGTGCAATAAGGGGATATTGCAAAATGTCCAAAATTGGGGGCAAAAAATGTTGGTATTTTCCATAAAAAAAATTAATGTGAGGTGTTGTACCGGGTTGCTAAAGGGGACGTCGATATGATATGCTTTAAAGTTAAAGGGGAAGTTGATATGATACACAAGTGTATAACATCAACTTCCCCTTTAACGTATATCACATCAACCTCCCCTTTTAATGCATATCACACCAACTACCCCTTTAAGATTTATCACACCAACTTCCCCTTTAATGCATATCACATCAACTTCCCCTTTAATGCATATCACATCAACTTCCCCTTTAATGCATATCACATCAAATTCCCTTTTAAGGCATATCACACCAACTTCCCCTTTAACGCATATCACATCAACTACCCCTTTAACATGTATCACACCAACTTTCCCTTTAACGGGTATAACACCAACTTCCCCTTTAAGGCATAACACATCAATTACCACTTTAAGGCGTATCACACCAACTTTCCCTTTAACACGTATCACACCGACTTTTCCTTTAAGGCATATCACACCAACTTCCTCTTTAATGCACATTGCACCAACTTCCTTTTTAAGGCATATCGCACCAACTTCCTCTTTAGCGCGTATCGCATCAACATCCCCTTTAACATGTATCACACCCACTCTCCCTTTAGCACATTTCGCATCAACTTCCCCATTAGCGTGTATCGCATCAACTTCCCCTTTAGCGCGTATCGCATAAACTTCCCCTTTAGCGCGTATCGCATCAACTTCCTCTTTAGGGCGTATTTCACACTCCACTGCCAATCTACCTACAGCCTACCGATTCCCATCACCTTATATCTCACCCCATATCCTCTAGTCTGTATGCTCTTTGGGCAGGGTCCTCTTTCCCATTGTATCACAGTATTGCTGTAAGAAACGTGTCACTCTGTTTACTTATATTATATATGTAATATATATGACTTTGTATAACATGTATTACCCTGTATGTAATGTATGACTATGTAATTGTATAGCGCCACGGAAGATATTGCCGCTATATAAATCAATAATAATAATAAAAAAGTATTGCATCAACTTCTCCTTTAGAGTGCATCGCATCAACTTCCCCTTTAACAATGGGGTAGATCTCGCATTGATTTATTTTTTACTGCAATCAATCAAATTGAATTATTGACACACAATGTCCCTCAGAAAACACAATTTTCTTGCAAAAATGACACATGGAAAAGAAAAATGTGAAAAGAGTGTGTACGTGGCCTTTAATATTGAAGTTTCAGTAGTTTGTGGGAAAAAGAGACACAAGGTGTGAAGTAAAATGAACCCCTTACAGCGCAGTTGTATTGCAGTGTGGGCATTCCCATTCACAGCTGTCATTGTCTTTCCTTAAGTAAAATTACATATTTCGTTAGCTTCCTTCTCTGAACTCTCAATCATGACTCTGGGTGAACCTCAAGTGAGAGGAAGAGACTGAGTGTGTGGTCACATGACATTGTCACATAGTCTGCTGCTACTCATGATTGACAGATCTATCCTCATATCACAGCAACAACAGAACAAAATGAAGCAACTGTCCTGAACAATCTGTGATATTTGGAAGGTGTGCGATTAACTTGATTCACCACCAGATGGCAGCACATTGGTTAATTAATTAAAAAAAATAAAGGAAAAATGGGGTACAGAGGCATTTTTAAAAGTTGTAAAGTAGCCTATGCTGGAACATTCAAACATACACAAATACATACATTGACTTTTATATACCGGTATATAGATTTATTTATATCTTCATAGGAGATTGCATTGAGTTTTTGGGAGCTACCAATGAGGTGGTGGGTACAGGATATCTCATATAGGAAAGGTGTATATGTATGTGTGTACTATCTCTCTATTACCATTTAAATGACCATCAATAAATGTATATAAAGTATAGCACTGACTTATATTAGGTACAACACAAAATATACAAAATACATAAACTTACTTACATAGCTGAGATTCCTATGTCTTAAACCACACCCCTGTGTCTGCTCCATGTGAATACTAAAAGGAAGTGTAATCCCAAAAAAGTTTCTGTCTGCTACATAGGACGTGATGTGTATTGTAATGGTCATATACACCAAGGCTCCTTATATACCACCTCCAGCCTGCAGGTGGTGTCAGTGAGTAATGAAAGACAAGACACTCCTGTTTTATATGGCTAGGAGGACAGAAAGTGAAAGTAGATTGTGGTGTGTGCTTTGGAGATACTGATTGCAACACAAGATCCTGTGTATAGGATCCTGTTACCACCTGTTGGGAGGACAGATTATTGGACAGACATTTTACCTTATTGGATACAAACTCTGAGGCAACAGATAGGTGTACACCAACTTACAAGGACACCCATTATGTTTTCTCTGTATATTTGTTCTCTGTATTAAAGGGCATCTCCACTCTCTGTATTAATTTTTGATATATTGCAGGGCATCCCACCCCCAACTGCGATGTTAGATGTGTAAATATAGAATACAAACTCTACTTACAGCCCCTCGCTCCAGCGTTGTTCTGATCCCTGCTTGCTGAAAGTAAAAGCAGGGGGCTGGACCGGCAGTGATTCGCTGAGAGGCAGCGAATCACAGCCGTGGCTGCCAGCAATAGAGAACACAGTAGGAGTGAGTATCTGAAAGTATAGTTCGGATTCTATTTTTACACTTCCTATATAGCGGTTGGGGGTGGTAGGGGATGCCCTGCAATATATATTAAAAAATTAACGCTATATGAAGGGCAGCCAAGGAGGGATCAGGAGGGGGGAAAGGGCGACTTTGGACAAGCACTACAGGGGAACCATAAGGAGCAGAGATGTAAGGTAAGGATTTTTTTAAAACTACTTAGTGGGGCCAGACGTGGGTTAAAGTTAAGTTTGGGGGGGGGGGGGGTTGGACATGCCCTTTAAGCTATGGAAGCTGCTACTGATAGTATTGATTTAAATCCTCCTGTTCTTGTACCTGCAGATGAAATGCCCCAATTGGACTCAGCAGCTCTACCAGACCCTTTTTTTTTCTGCCAAACCTATTTTTAAATCTAATCCATTCAGTATCCTGTGCTCCCAAGTCATAAGATAAGCAGCAATAAATGTGGCAGTTGCCGTGGTGAATACTAATAAGTATGAATTACTTGGTTTGAACCACTATTCTCAGACCTGCAGGATTATCCTATTTGGTTCCCCTGGATGCTGGTAACTGTCTAAGTAACAGTTTAAAACATAACTGTGTAATGATTCTATATCCACTGTATCCACACATAGCAAAACACACACACACACATAATTTTCACTGTGCACCAACGGGCACACTTTTGATAATATATATATATATAAATATATATACTAGCAAAAGTGTGCCTGTTGGTGCACAGTGGAAATTATGTGTGTATGTTTTGCCAGGTAATCCTGCCACAATGTGCAGTTCAGCCTAAACTGCACCATTTTTATTTATTATTTTTATTGAAAGCTTGGGGTCATGCTTTCAGTGATACCAACACTAAGTGCACAAACATGCAAGTCATTTGAGATCTGTCTTCCTCTCCCTTATCCATATAGCTGTCAAGCTGTGGGGCCAGAGAGAGGCTACTTACATCCCTTCAGCCGGTAGGTATCGGGATCCATTCCAAACTTGCTCTCCCTTTCCACTCCCAGCAAGTATCCAGGGGGAGGATCAAATTGTATAAGTCTGAAAGTCCTATAAAGGACCCAGGCAATTCCACCACATAACATGAGCAAACACACACAGACCCTCCCTTACCTATTTGACATGCAAGACAGACCCAGGCAATTCTGCCACAATGTGCAGATCAAGCTAAACAGCACAATTGGACAAGCTGAGACCTTATACAGGATCCAGAATAACATGCTAGGTTCACACTTATTAGTATTTACCACTGCAGGTTCCAGATCTACAATCACTATGGGGTTAGGACAGCACAGGATAGTGATTAGCTATAAAGATTAGGGAGAGATGTTTTTAAAGGTGCTAAAAAGTATAAAATAAAGTAGAACCTTCTTATAATAGAAGGTACCTCACAGACTCATGTTATTATAATAGCATTGCCCTAATAATGTAACATATAAACACATATTTCTCACTTCCAAAGAAAGTGTCATGCAAAGTATGTCATTTATTTGCCTGCAGCTAAGGGCATGTGTCTAGATGTAATTCACCCTAATGGTATAAAGTGTTGAACTTGTGACCGTTCACATTAGTTTGAAAACTACAACTCCCAGCATTCTCTGTTTGTAGTAAGTTTTTTTCGTAATGTCCTTTAAGTAAGACATGTGTCCAGATGTAAAAGAGCCTAATGGTATAGGGCGGGGATGTTGAACTTGGGACCTTTCACAAGTTTGAAAATGACAACTCCCAGCATTCTCTGTTTGTAGTAAGTTTTTTCTTAATATCCTTTAAGTAATGCATGTATCTAGATGTAATACAGCCTCATGGTATAGAGCAGGGGTGTTGAACTTGGGACCTTTCACATGTTTGAAAACTAGAATGTCAATGGAATAAACCTGCAGGTCTGAGAATAGACCCAGGCAATTCTGTCACAATGTGCAGTTCAAACCAAGCATCACCATTGGGAAACCTGAGACCCTACACAGGATACAGATAAACATGCTATGATTTAAAATATTCTTTATTGGCCATAAAAAATATATAAAACAAATATTCATACCATATACTGCGTCGCATCGCAGGCTGGTAGTAATACACAAGCACTCATGTGGTGCACAATCTTTTATGTTGATACAACAAATACAATAGGTCCTGCACTACTCATTCATGACTTAACTTTCATACTTTGACATTACAAACTGGGATAATGATGGGGGTAAATTACATGACAAAACAACAAGTGGTGAAACATCGGGGGGAGTGTGGGCAGGGGGCAACATTACACAATCAAGACATAATAAAATGACAGTGTGGGGAAGAAAAGGAGGTGTAAGGGAGGGGGAGACATTTGCCTGAAGCTTTATTTAAAAACAGACACAAAGGGAAAGGAGGGGAGGAGGTAGAAAACAATTGAGTACCTCTGAGCAAGCTATGGATTAGCTTGCGGCAGTCCAGAATTGACATCCTCTTCCTTCTTAAAACCAGGCGATTCCTGGCTATCCAGATAGCGTCCTTAAAACCGTTCATAAGGCGCCAGGCATCCTGGATCGCCTGGTCTCTGTGAGCCCCAGGAAATAGTCCATAAAGTACCGAATGGTAAGAAAGGCTGTTTCTGGGCACATTGTCTCTGAGTTCATGTTCCAAGGCATCTGTGCAACAGGGCATGCCCAGAAGAGATGCGATGCAGTCTTCTCTGGACTATGCAGAATGGACAATGTCTGTAGCGGCACAGGTTGCGGACATGCATGAAAGTCCTGAGAGGCAATCCCCCCTGAACAGAGTAAATGTGAGAGTCTGAAGAATTTTCTAATTGGCTAAGACTGTCACATGTTTTACAAACAGCACATAACTGGGTGTAATACAGGAACTTCCTTAGACTTCCTGTCTTGTCATGTACAATGCCTAAGAGAATTGTTCGATTTGCTAGCAGTGTAAGATCAGAACCTCATTGGATGTTAGTAAAATTCTACTTCCTTTTAGTGTCTACATGGAGACCCATGTAGCAAACCTAGAAGTGTGGCAAAACCTATCATTTTGAGTTTTCCATTCAAACTTAGGGGTGTCCAGTAAAGTAAGCATATGTTATTAATTTTATATCATTTGTTTTGTAACTTAGTAGTAGTACTATACTTTGTAGAGTGTTATTTGCTGTGGTGATTTTAATTAAATAGTGATAATTACACACATACATATAGACCTTTCCTATGTATAATAGTGTTATATACCCCCACCTAATTAGTTGCTCCTAAAAACTCAATGCAATCTCCGTAAAAATATAAATTTATTTTTATAATATATAGAGATATAAGGAATAGATATATATATATATATAATATATATATATATATATATATATATATATGCTTTCTAAAAGAGATAAATAACAAATATTTCAGGGTTATTCAATAAAAGTTCTTATTGTTTAAAATGGTGCTAATTTTGCCCCAACCAATCAGATGTTAATTTTCAAATTTTAAATGATATCTGATTGGTTGGGGGCTGGGGCAAAAATAGCACCATTTTAAACGATAAGAACTTTTATTGAATCTCCCTGTTGGTTTCTTTGCAAGAGGAGCTCATCGTTATGTTGAATCAGCACACAATAGCAACTCTCTGTAAATGAGGTTGAAGAAGTTTAAAGGGGAACTGTGGTCTCCAAACAAGTTGAGTTTAAATGAAAGTTCAGTTTCCTACCTTTAAAACAAGCCATCAACCACCTCTCTACGTGCTCCACAGCCCAAGGTATACAGAAATGACTGACCAGAAAGTTAATGGGCGGGAGGCTGACATGTGACATTACTAAGGCTTCTCCTGCACAGTGCCACCGGTGAGCACAGCCTCAGACTCCCTTAGTGTGTGAGGAAGACAGAGAGTCCCTCCTCCTCTCTGCTGTGTGAAGGACCTGCAGCTGCAGAGAAGGTAAGGGAATCTACAGCCCTTCTCTCTCACTATGTGAAAACAGCCTTTTAAGGCAGAGTTCTCACTCTGCCTGAAAAGGCTGTTTCCACAGAGTTTTCAGGGGGTAGGGGGGGTGTCAGAGTGGCCCACAGCACCTGTGAGTGGGCGGGGCTTAGGCACCCGTGGGTGGGAGGGGCCACTCACGGCACCCACGGGTGGGAGGGGCAACGGCACCTGTGAGTGGGCGGGGACACATGTGGCTGTAAGGGAATGAGCCAAGGGGGGCCTGCAACTGGAGGGAGCGTCCTTAAAACAGTTCATAAGGCGCCAGGCATCCTGGATCGCCTGGTCTCTGTGAGCCCCAGGAAATAGTCCATAAAGTACCGAATGGTAAGAAAGGCTGTTTCTGGGCACATTGTCTCTGAGTTCATGTTCCAAGGCATCTGTGCAATAGGGCATGCCCAGAAGAGATGTGATGCAGTCTTCTCTGGACTATGCAGAATGGACAATGTCTGTAGCGGAACAGGTTGCGGACATGCATGAAAGTCACCACTCATGGGTGAACGGCACCCGTGAGTGGGCGGGGACACATGTGGCTGTAAGAGAATGGGCCAAGGGGGGCCTGCAACTGGAGGGACCATGGGGTCTATGAGTGGGAGGGACCAGGGGGGCTGCAAAGGGGAGGAGACACAGGGCAGATTGACTGACAGGTTTCAGAGCAGGAAGCAGGAAGTGCAAGGGGACCTGGTGATGCTGCTGCCATATCACACACAAAAATGTAAATATATTCAAAACTATGTAAAATAAACAATGGAAATAAATTGCAAAAACTCTCAGGAGAGCAATTCCTATCAATTTACCCAAAGTCATTTTTTTTGAAGATGTGGTAATGGCTGGTTCAAAGACAGTAAAGACAGTTCAAAGACAGTAAAGCCTGGATACATGGTTTTGTTTTATCAGTATGGGAAATCTGTCTGCCGAAACGTACATTCGGTCGGGCCAAGTTGATGATCTGACGAGTGCGACCGAACAGCCATTTCAGATGAACGAGCGCCCATACACCAAACTGTTGACAGACAACTGCCTTTCTTTGTGCATGTGCATATGCATCGGCCCTTGTCAATTGGATGTGTGTAGGGTCCTTTAGGCAGGTTTTATGTGTAGCACATAGCAGGAGTGTAACTACTTGTGGGCCCAGGTGTTAGGGGGCCCCACATTCCTACTTTCTGCTGGAAGCCCAGTAAACCCTAGTTACGCCGTTGACGGGTAGGGTACAAATGTTTTACCAGATAGATGGATGTGTTTATTGAACCTCCCATATCATTTTACTATGTTACAATATAATAGTTATATTGCCAGGTTTTATGATGACTGCTTGATTTTAAAAAGTATACAAGTGTACAAAGCAGATTCATTTTAAACTGAAAAGGTGAACAAAGCTTTTGGCAAGTAAAAAACATGCAGACACCTTGAGATAAATGCACCAAAAAAGAATTGCCCAGTAATACCTTTCATCTACAGTTTGTTTTCAAGTGTAGTGTATGTACAAAACATAAATGAAATGTCCATTCAGGGATCATGCTGTCTGGTTTCCCCTCAGGGTTGCCTCATTCTCTCACCTGTACAGACATGTTTATAATGCACAAAACTTTGTGAATTAGAAATGCTTTTTCTATGGAAATAAGAGGTAATAGTACAGGGACAATTTTTAGGCATAAGCAACCTAGGTGAACAGCTAGGGCGCTGAGTGGGTGGGGCACCATTGGACATATATAAGGGTTTTTTCTCCGTGTACTCGGGTTCCTCCCACAATCATAGGTAGGGTTGATAGGTTGCATGTGTCAAATAAATGTGTTTAGATTGTAAGCTCTTCAGGGCAGGGCCTGATGTGAATGTATAAATTTAATTGAAAAGCGCTACGGAAGATGTTGGCACTATATAAATCCACAATAATAATAATAATCCATGTAAAGATTACTGCAGGAGGTGGTAGGGGGAAATTTTCAGTTTGGAAGCGGGCACCAGGGGAGACTTGTTTACATCACCTAAATGGCTAGAACTAGCCCTGCAATAATATATGATTATAACCTAAATTAGCATTTACACAAGCACTTACACATTACCCTGTCAGGACACCATGCAATTTTATTTTAACATTTTTGTGTGTTTTCCTCTGTGCTTGGGATTTGCATTGTGGGAACATTTTTTAGGTTATACAACAGCAGTGTGTAACGGATAAGGTTATCAGTGTGCCCCTTTGCAATGCATTAGCGGGCACTATTGAAATGGCATTTCTATAGAAAACCCTTGATTTTGCAGATCAGAAATTGCATGTTTTTAGAACCGGACCCAGTAATGCATCCAGCGTTACTTTGAAACCTTTTTTTCACTACACTAAGAGTAGGATTAAATTTAATGTTTCAATTTAGAGTACAACATAGGGAGGGATATATTAGTGTATTGCCTTAACACTGTAATATCAAAAGGTGGCTTGTCTCACCATATAAAGTTTAAATCCCCCAGTGATACACTGCCTATTTACTAAGAACTGTGCGAGGTCTACGCAGAGTTCATCTAGACTCTGCTTCAAGCTCTCCACTTGGTCATGTGACTGGGTTAGGCAGTGGGGTGGGGAGGTAGGGAGGAGGGCCATACAGACTTTTACAGTAAACTGAACCTACAGGGACTAGAAGTCGTGCAGTTACTAAATGTTCATCGTTTGGATTGTGGATTTTCTTAGAAGGCAACTGTTTTTTTTTCTTATTGCTTTTACTTTGTTGAAGATTTGGGGGTTTACTGTGTAAACTGGGTCTGAACAGGAATGTGGTGCAAAAGCCAAAAACATGTTTGTTGCAAATCATTGATTAATAGAAGGAATTCCAGTTAATGAAAATCACCATAGACCTCTAGGACTCCAAATCTTGTTAGACCATTATTGCTTCTGTTGCTGGTTCTCTCCATATGATCTGGACCTAATGGGTTTTCTGGATTGAAGGAATCTACAATAATTAACCAAAGAAAAGTTTCCATTATGTGTATTTAAACCCCCATTTTTGGGAAACTTGCCTTTAAAGGGTTTTGATGAATACATTGTTTGTAAAGATTGTTCCTGTTTTTTTGATGGAATTATAAAAACCTGGAGGGGATGCAGACAGAATCCAGTCTATGTAAATGTTCCAACATTCCTATCCATTAAATAGAGTACCACAAACTGGATCAACACAATGGAAGTGGAGGCAACCACAATGACTGACTGGAACCCCTTGTCTCTGTTTCTTGGGGTAACTGCTGAGGACCATCTCTGTGCACAGACCAGCAACTCCATTACCAAGGTGCAGAAGTGCAGACAGGCAGTTATTTCCTTGGAGGAGGTGAGTTAAAAAAACATCATACAAAAGGAAACTTTCTTGTAATATTTGTACAGTAGTTATATCAGACATCTTCAATGAGACTTATGCTTTTGATTGTATCGGTGAGGTGCATTGTGTGACTTGTGCAGTTATCTAAGGATTATGTTGACTACATCAAAATAGGAGGAGTAAAGGGATAGATGAGGTGGCTTTCACTATACAAAGCATAACAGATCAATATTTCAGGTTTGCTTGGAGTTCCATGACCTGTGTCAAAGAAAAGAAAAAAAACTGGCGTGAGGCTCTTTTTACTTATATCATCATGAACTTCTTGCTTACAGTACTTTAAATATCCTTATATTTTACAATAGTTAATTTTTACTTTGTTACAAAAGTGTCCCCTTTTAAAGGAAAGTAGATTACATTAAGAAGAATGCAGTACCTATTGTAAAAGACATTGCATAAGGGATAATGCACTATAGCAGACCTGGGAAAAGTAAGGCCTAGGGGCCACATGCGGCCCTTTGGCTGCCCCCGACTGGCCCCTCAATATTAGACCTGTACAGAAATAAAACTTAATATTAATTGATTGTCTCAGACTGGATAATTGACTTATTTTTATTAAGTTTATTTTATTAAAAAAAATGATGACCTGATCAATTGATTAATTGAATTAGATGGAATGGATTTATAATATTACACACATCCTATTAAAAATTGCAACTAATAATAAAAAATATTCAATGAACCAAGTATATTAATGAAATCTTTTTATAAAATCCAGTTGATGAAAATGAGTTGAACCTATTGGTCCGGCACTTCCCCGCAATCTAAGTTTCACATGCGGCCCCATGTGAAATGTAATTGCATACCTCTGCACTATAGGTTTGCTTGTGTGTGTGTTTGGGGGGCTGGGAAAGGGGAGAGAGGAGAAGGTGCAGTAAAGCAGGAGATTGTTTTAAACCATAAATATATATAAATGGTATGTGCAGTCGCTTGATAGTGCTTAAAGGGTATCTCCACTCGTATTTTTAACATTTTGGAATCCAGTTCTATTGAAGAACGGGAGGTAAAGGAGCTGTGCCTTACCTTCCGTTCTTCAAACAGGAGCCAGGAGAGAAGGTAAGAAACTTACCCGCTCGCTCGCTCCCCTGGCGTGTAGTCTGACAGGTCCCGACGGACCTTGTCTTCTATGCGCATGCGCGATCTATGTGCATAGAAGACAAGGTTCGTCGGGACTTGTCAGACTAAGCGTCGGGGGAGCGAGCGAGCGGGTAAGTTTCTTACCTTTAATAGCCACTATATTTATTTGTACAGAGACAGCCCATGTTTATTATCAGTAAATGTGCATTTTTTGTATATGTAAAGGTAACAGATAGTAAGCACTGTTGGGAGGTTACACGTTCTGCCTGGAAAAAGTTGTTTTTTAAAGCTTTTGTACTGGACATTTCTGAGTATTGAGTAATGAGAGTAACAGTGGAATCTTTTCTTATAATAATCATTCTGCTATGTAGAAACCCCGGCATGTAGCACTTACTCATAAGCACAAACACACGAAATGCTTCAGGCCATTGGTTTGTATGGATTGTGCTGAATAAACTTTGGATTTTAACATTTACCCTACTGGCTTCCCCAGAGTGCTTCATGGATGCGCGTCCTCCCTTTTGATTGATGTCTGCATAATACGAATCGGAAAGTGAGGTGCCTGGGCAGGCTGCACCTGGGCCATTCTTTCAGAACTCAGAGAGGGAAGTTCCCACCATGTAATCCACACACACACGCACACAAAATGTCACCATTCCAGCAAAACTGATCACAGCAGAAGAGTTTATGATAATAAGACACGTGATTAACAGACTGGATATCTAAAGAAATAGTAGGGAAATGAACAACCCCCCCAAAAACCATGTACATTATAAAATATATAATTTACTCAGTGTTATATAGTGGATTGTGTACTCCTTGCTGTGATATATAGATATATGCAGAAGGGTTCAAATAAAAACTTGAGGCTTATTTAGATGCAAAAGAAAATTAAAAACAGGTTTCACTTCCTTTAAGGTTATTTCTCTTCAAGTGCAGAAGAACAGGAGGTACTTGTACCTCCCCAAGAATTATTGAATGCACCTATATTTCTGCTATTACTACTTGGTAAGCATACATTGGGTTTGGCCAGTGTTTTCATTGGACGATCTGGACCTCTGTCAATTTAAACATCTGGCCACCTGTTTAGTTGACTGCCTCACTATCAGGGTGATACAATATCACAACAGTGCACACCTAAGACAATTCTCACCCATTTGGGCAATAGTGCGTGGTGTAAAGTCTGCTAATCAGATGTAATGTGCGTACCTAGCTTTTCTCCTAACCAAAGATATACATGGGTAAAATACGGTAAGTTACATTTTTCAGTACAGCAAGCCCTGCTGTCACTTTCACTTCCACTCCCGGCCTCCCTCTCAGCATGCCTTTGAAGGCAAGAAACAGCAGGACTTTCTGTAGTGAAAGATTTCGGAAAAGCTAGTGATATGTCATAAATCAGCAAGGTAAGTTAGGGAAGCGTATTTAGCTAGGTTCAGACGAACCAAAATGTAGGCATTTTGGCAGCATTTTACCATATTTCCAGATGTTTTGCCGTTAGGAAAACTTTGCATGCAGCATTCTCCTAGTGGCAATGCTTAAAAAACGCTAGTAAAAACACTGCCAAATTGACAAACAGTCGTTCGTCTGAACCTAGCCAAAACCCTTCTGCTTTCTTGCAATGACAAACTTGTTTTCTTAATTTTACTTCTTGAATTCCATTGTATCCCTTTTTTCGTATTTCCTCTAACTTTTCTCTTTTCAGAGCTTAGACACTGATCTGCATGTTCTAAACAAGATTCGAAAGAGTGTCCGATCAATCTACAGCTCTGGGCTAAGTGAGTATACCACAGGGGTGAGTGGCTCTGATTACTCCATCAATGAATTGCTGAGTATTAGGGCTAGACCCCGCTATACTAAAAATGTCTGCAATGTGGTCAATTCTTTGAATCCATTTTGTAGATCACATGGAGACCGTGATAACATGCCCCACAATTTACATTCTAAACTGTTTTCTAAATGAATGGGATCACTATCTGTTGTGCATATTTCATGTATTTCTATTTTAACCCTAATGGAAATAAAAAAGCATACTTTAATGCTTGAAAACCTGCATCCCACACAACACATTTTGGTGCAGTCTTGTGGGTCCTAGCCTTTAAGGTCATCCTGCATGACTACTTGGCAAGGACAAGGGAGGGCAAATGCCTGGGAAAAGCCTTTTGTTCATGATAATACAGAAGAGTGCTTTCTATATATTCTGCTTATGTTTATGAAAAAAACACTACCCACAGACCGTGGTGGGAAATTGAGGGAACCCAGTCAGCCAATGACATACACCTGATTTGAGGTGGTGATGTTACCAAGATAAACATTTTTTATTAAAGGGTATCTCCACTCCCCAAACTAACATTTTCTGTAGTGTAGGAAACCCCAGCCCACCCCCAACCACCATGTTAGTTTTTTAACATAAGCCCTAGAAATAGACTAACCCCTATTCGTTTCCTCTGGCTCCCTGCTCCTGACTCCCTGCTTGGCGGAAGCTGCAAACAGGGACTGGACCGGCAGGAACGTCTTTGATTGGCTGAGAGTCAGCCAATCACAGATGCGGCTGCTGGCTTTGCAGTGAGCCGAAGGAACAAGGTCACGTAAGTCTAATTCTGAGGCTTGTTTTTAAAAAAGTAACGCAACGGTTGGGGTTGGGTTGGGGTACACTACACTACAGCAAAGTTTTAAAGGTAGGGGATGGGACAGCCATGAAGGCATGAGTGTAGAAGGAAGGGAGGGAGGAGGGCTCCCCTGTGCATGACAGAGCCCTTAGGGAGGACAAGGAAGAAGCAGGGACCAGATGACACTGCAGGAGAACCATAAGATTTTTTAACACTATACAGTGGGGCCAGTAGTGGGTTAAATTGTTAGGACCAGTTACTAAACACTGAAAATTCACTAACAATGCAGCCACAGACATACATGTAAGTAACATGTAAGTACCCTAACATTGCATTTTCAGATTATACAAAGTTGTTTGACTGAGTATATTGACCCTTTAAATGTAGCAAGCAGCGCATGGCGGCACAAACTAGAGCCAGCAAGATATTGTCTTGTATAAAGAGAGGTATGGATTTAAGGGAGAAAAATGTTATTCTCCCTCTTTACAAGGCACTGGCAAGGCCTCATTTGGAATATGCAGTGCAGTTTTGGAATCCTGTGGGCAAACAAAGACATTTTGGAAATGGAAAGGGTTCAGAGATGGGCAACGAAAATAATAAAGAGAATGTGGGAGCCTGAATATGGAGACAGAAGTTACAATTATGTACACTAGAGAAAAGGTGCTTGCATGGAAATATGATCACCGTGTGTAAATACATTAACAAGCCATACAATAAACTATAAATATGTTAGAATCCACCTACTTTCTAACTGCTTCCAGGGAACTTTAAGTGTTCTGCTCTAGCACTTCAGTATCTCTAATCAACAGAAAATTGGAGGGTCCAGGTAGGACTAATGGACACACAAGTAGGGCTATGTACCGAGAGCCGCTATCGAAAAATTGTGTCTTAAAGTTCCGTTAATGTCTTAACAGGGATTTATCAACACTTAACGTGACTTTTAGACGTAAGTTCCGATGCGTGCGTTAACTTTGCGCGTCTAGACAACGCAAGTAATGTACCAAATTTTAATACCATTAATGGGTGACTATAGCGTGATATTTTAGAGCATTTGTAATGCTATCACAATGATGGTCTTAATCAGACGTTAACTGAAAAAGTCCTATGTACAGAGAGGTGGTATATGTGTGCATTGCTATTGTGTGATTTCACCCTCACGATTGTCCCATTTTGTAATGTGCAATTGGTCGACGCAAACCAATCACAAATCACGCATTCTTGTGTGTAGCAAGCAAGCTTTTCTTGATCTTACTTTATATATGCAACACAAATAATTGTTGCTTCATTTATATTTATGAATGTATGTTCATTGTGAGCTATCGTGTGTGTTGCTAAGCCAATTAGTTAACTACTTAGCTAGCCACTACCTACTACCATAAACCGACCATAACAAATAACAGGAGCAGATTTTGTTAAAGGGGAAGTCTGAGTGAACTTATTTCTCTGTAATTTAAGTCAATATATAATAAGTGGCCTATGGGTGTTTCTTGTTAGCGAGAGTACGTGCATTGCTTATGTACAACAATTTACGCAATTCCACTACTAAAACACACGCTAAGCTCTTAACGTGACTTTACTGCTATGTATCAAGACTTACCCAACATTAATACTAAACACACGTTAAGCTTTTAACGTGACTTTCTAACGCAAACACTTATGTACTATTAATCGCAAACAGTTTATTGAATACAAGTAACGCTCGTTAACTTTACACCATCTTTACGATAGTGGTTCTCGGTACATAGCCCTAAAAGTTGTCTGCCAAGTGCTTTTTATAAACCGCACAACATGTTTCGAATCCAAAGATCCTTTATCAAGTCCATAATTGCCACAATTACCATTTTTCTTGACTCCTACCAAGCAGTCCAAGAAAGCCAGTTTGTTGTCTTGTTTTTTTTTTTTTTTTAACCCAGGTGTCATCCACATATCTGAACCAGTGGCATAGCCACCTCTTAGCCACTATGCAATCACGCCCTTAACACCTGGCTGTGATATGCTAATTGGGATTTTCCAGGGTACTTAATTGCCACAGATTCTTGTACAAGTCATTCTGCATTGAGAAAGCCAGTCAGATGACTAGCAAAACATCTTCAAGAACTAAACTTCAAGTCCAGTTGATCTAATTGAATACAACAGATATACCATGACCTGGATGAATGAGAACCTTCACAAGCAGACTCCAGTATATTAAAAAGTTTTAAAACTTTATTAGAAATTAATAAAATCACATGGTGGCCATAGCCACATGTAGACACTAAACAACATCAGAGATGGACATAAAATAGGCTCCGTCCCCTACACATTTCGTGGATCTCAGCCACTTCCTCAGGGGTTTTTATCAAGTAATAAACTAAAATAATAAAGGGAATGGGGGAGCTTGAATGTGAAGACAATAAGTTACAATTATGTACACTGGAGTAAAGGCACTTGCATGGGGATATGATCACTGTGTATAAATACATTAACGGGCCATACCAGTAGAACATGTCAGAGGACACGCAGACATCCCTTAAGGCTGTAAGAAAAGAAGGTCTTCAAGTTCGGAAAAGGTTTTTCACTGTGAACTGCCTTCTACTGGATGTGGATGCAGGTTTATTGCACAGTTTTAAAAAAAGCTGGATGATTTTTCTTAAACAGGAATTTGCGGTTACTGGTATTGAAACATAATGTAGAGTTGACTCAGGGATATTTCCGCCACTTAAAAGTCCGGTAGGAATTTTTTCCTTAAAATTCTGGTGTTTTTTTTTTTTTGCCTTCCTCTAAGTCAGTGATGGCACACCATTTAGAGACTGAGTGCCCAAACTGCAGCCCAAAACCTACTTATATATTCATAGGTGCCAACACGATAGTTTAACATGAATACTGAGGTTTTACTACAGAAAAAACACCTCAAAACAGGTTGATACAGAAATACAGTGGATAGAATTGACAATAGATTAACATTGAATGTTTGCACAATATATTTTGATACACAGATGTAGTGTTCTCCTTCTACTTTGATTTGAGGTTGCATTAACCCCAAGGTAGCGGGTGTTTGGAGGATTGCACCTACTGATTATTGGCAATTGCCAGCCTTGGTGTGCTAGAGTGAATCGATACTTGTTTTGATCTCTCTTAATACCAGAAAGGCCATGTCTCTCTGCCTTTCTGGTAACAAACTCTGGTGAAATCTGCTGTGCATGAGTGCCCACAGAAATGGCTCTGAGTGCCACCTCTGGCACGTGTGCCATAGGTTCGCCACCACTTCTCTAAGTCAACAGTTAGGCAGGAAATGTGGGTATTGCTGAGTAGGTTGGACTGGATGGACCTATGTCTTTATTCAACCTCAAATACTATACAATACTATGGCTGTCAGAGGCTGTGTCTTTGGTCCATAAATGACTTTAGGTAAATTGATAGGAATTGCTCTTCTGAGAATTTTTGTTATCTATTTTCATTGTTTATTTTGCATAGTTTTAAAGATATTTACATTTTTGTGTGTGATATGGCAGCAGCATCACCAGGTTCCCTGCACTTCTTGCTTCCTGCTCTGAAACCATGTCAGTGGATGACAGTCAAATCTGCCCTGTGTCTCCTCCTCCCATTGCAGCTCCCCTCTTTTTGTAAGCCCCCCTAGTCCCTCCCACTCAGGGACCCCATGGCCCCTCCATTTGCTGACCCCCCTTGGCCCCTTCCCTTACAGTGCCATGTGGCCCCGCCTGCTCACGGGTGCCTAAGCCCCACCCACCAGCAGGTGCCATTGCCCCACCCATTCGTGGTTGCCATGGCCCTACCCATTCGCGGTTGCCGTGGCCCAGCCCACTCGCGGGTACTGTGGGCCACTCAGACCCCCCCTTCAGAAAACTGAAACAGCCTTTTCAGACAGTGTGAGAACTCTGCTTGAAAAGGCTATTTTCACATAGTAGGAAAGAGAGTAGGGCTGTAGATTCTCTTACCTACTCTGCAGGTCCTTCACACAGCAGGGAGGGGGAGGGACTTCCTGTCTCCTGTCCTGTCACTCAATTCTGAGTCTGTGCTCGCCGGCGATGTAGGAGCAGCCTTAGGAATGTCACATGTCAGCCTTCCACCCATTAACTTTCTGGTCAGTAATTTCTTTATATCTTGGGCTGTGGAGCACGTAGACAGGTAGTTGATGGCTTGTTTTAAAGGTAGGAAACCACAGTTACCCTTTAATGATATTATTACACATTTGGCAATATCTACATGGGAAAATTCCCTTTGCACTCCCCAAAACTTTTTTATTCCATAGTTCCACAAAATATATCAGATTGTGATAGTTTGTCTACTAGGTTTTATGACCCTTTGTAAGAAAATAAAGATGTACTGAGTCCAGAGAACAATGATTTAATACTTGCTTTTATTTTTTATGACTAACTTTTTTTAATTACAATAATAGAAATTTGGTAATATATATATTTATATATATATTATTATATATATAATATATATCCCTTATATTATATAATATATTTATATCTCCATAGGATATTGCATTGAGATTTGGAGCTACAATGAAGTGGGGGGTATAGGATATTGCAAAAGCAACAAAGTTGGAGGAGCACACTATTCCATTTCCAGGTTTTTATTTAGGCAAAAACTACACAACGTTTCGGGGTGTTGACTTCCCCTTCCTCAGGTATCCTGAGGAAGGGGAAGTCACATCCCCCGAAACGTTGTATGTTTTTTGCCTAAATAAAACACTGGAAATGAAATAGTGTGCTCCTCCAACTTTGTTGCTTTTGCCGTATTGCTGTGGCCCTTGAGGTGGAGGGCTGGGAGGATTGCACCTATCAATTGGAGGCCGTGCCAAAGGAGGTGTGCTGGAGTGTACCTACTTGAGGGGTATAGGATATTACATATAGGAAAGGTGTATGTATGTGTGTACTATCTCACTATTACCATTTAAATGACCATCAGTAAATGTATATAAAGTATAGCACTGACTTATATTAGGTACAACACACAGTATACAAAATACATAATCTTACTTACAGAGCTGAGATCCCTATTTCAACATGGAATGGTCAAAATGGTAGGTTAAACCACACCCATGTATGCTCCATGTGAAAGGAAGTGTAATCGAAAAAAAGTTTCTGTCTGCTACACAGGATGTGATGTGTATTGTAATAGACATACACACCAAGGCTCCTAATATACCACCTCAAGCCTGCAGGTAGTGTCAGTGAGTAATAAAAGACAATACATCCCTGCTCTCTATGGCTAGGAGGAGAAAAAGTGAAAGTAGATGTATGCAACACAAGACCCTGTGTATAAGATCCTGCGTATTAGATCCTGTGTATAAGATCCTGTTACCACCTGTTGGGAGGACAGATTATTGGACAGACAATTTACCTTATTGGATACAAACTCAGAGGCAACAGATAAGTGTACACCAACTTACAAGGACACACAATATACAGGCCTGGTCAATATTTAAAGTGGTGCACCATAGCAGGGATAACTCCATCACTGTACATGTTATGTGGGGAAACTGTTTATGTTTTTTTTTATTAAATCAATGCAATACTTACTGTTAAATGTAATTAAAACTGGTTTATCTTGTTTAAAGACAATAAGTGCACTGTCTTTTTTGTGCCAGACCGCCAGAGTAACTCACCGTGTACCATGCTACCCATAATACTTCCATAAAGAAGTGATCTGTTACAAATTGGTGGGAGCTGTCCTGGTAATACAATTTATTCTCCCTGTTTTCTCTATATATTATTTCTCTGTATTAAAGGGCCCTCCATATTCATTTTTGATAAATTTTAGGGCATCTCCTTCCACCCCCAACCGCTATGTTAGAGGTGTAAGAATAGAATCCAAACTGTACTTATAGACCCTCACTGCAGCATCATTCTGATCCTGCTCCCTGCTTGCCGGAAGTACAAGCAGGGGGGCTGGACCAGGAGCCGTGGCTGTAATTCGCTAAGAGGCAGCCAATTACAGCCGCGGCTGCCAGCAATAGAGAACGCAGCAGGAGCAATGATCCTTTTTCAGTTCTATTTTTATACTTCATATATAGCAGTTGGGGTGGTCTCCTGCACACCTGCGAGACCACCCCAAATTCCCGTGACCTAAACCTACCAGACAGTATGCCTCCAGAACGCCTCCTTTTTTCTGGCCACACCTCTTATATGACGAAAATTACATCACACGGGCCAGTCATGCCCCTAGCCACGCCTCTAATGTGACCTAATTTACGCCACATTGTGCGTTCCCCCACCCCGCTCCTTAGGTGACGTCAGTGATGTCACGTCACCCCATCACGCACCCTTCTCCCCACCCTGCGCAAAAGCCAGATTCGTTAGGGTGGGATGTCTGGAACATAGCATGTTTAGTTTGAAGTACATAGTGTGGCAGGATTTCCTCGGTCTATTCTCAGACCTGCAGGATTACCCTATTTGGTTCCCCGGGATGCTGGTGACTGAGTAACAGTTAAAAATATTAAAAAAACCAGGCTCCCAGGCCCCGCCGCGAGTGTTGGGAGGCTCCGCGGGACTTCCCGCGGCACTTGGAGCTCTTCCTGGTAGTTCCAAATTCCAGGGGGTGTTTGCGGTTGTTCGCGGCCGAAAACTAGGCTCCCAGGTCCCGCTGCGAGTGTTGGGAGGCTCGGAGCTCTTCCTGGTAGTTCCAACTTCCAGGGGGTGTTTGCGGTTGTTTGCGGCCGAAAACTAGGCTCCCAGGCCCCGCCACGAGTGTTGGGAGGCTCCGCGGGACTTCCCACGGCACTGGAGCTCTTCCTGGTAATTCCAACTTCCAGGGGGTGTTTGCGGTTGTTCGCGGCCGAAAACAAGGCTCCCAGTCCCCGCTGCTAGTGTTGGGAGGCTCCGCGGCACTTGGAGCCTTTCCCAGTAGTTCTGTCTTCCAGGGGGTGTTTGCGGTTGTTCGCGGCCGAAAACCAGGCTCCCAGGCCCTGCCACGAGTGTTGGGAAGCTCCGCGGGGCTTCCATCAGCACTTGGAGCCCCAGACCAGGTGCTGTCAAGTTGTATACATACAATACTGTATACACATTAACTCCCTCCTCCAGCTAATCCCCAGGGCTCTCAAGCAGGAACAGGCAGCGTCTCAATAGCTAGCAACATCAGGGATCGCCCACCATTTTTATAGGCAATGCCTTCTCTCCCAGTTAAACGGAACACTATTGGCTTTTACCTGGATTACGACCAATGTGGAAGGGCTTTGTTAGATGCTGTAGTTTACACACATGCGGCAGTAAGGAGGAACCTGGTGCTTGTTTAATATGGGGTATTCCTATTGGCTGCTAGAATACAGTCGGCCACTATTACAGTAATGGGACAATTTATAATAATAGTACTAACCTGGAAGCTGATCATTGTGAGCACTGCTGCTAACAGGACAGGAGAAAGAGACAGAGAGAGAGAAATTGACAGAGAGAGAGACAGACAGACAGAGAGAGAGAGACAGACAGAGAGAGAGAGACAGACAGAGAGACAGACAGATGGAGAGACAGACATAGACAAACAGAGAGACAGACAGAGAGAAGAACAGAGAGAGAGAGACAGACAGAGAGAGAGAGACAGACAGAGAGAGAGAGAGACAGACAGACAGAGAGAGAGAGAGACAGACAGAGAGAGAGAGAGACAGACAGAGGGAAAGACAAACTGAGAGAGAGAAAACAGAGAGACTGTTCACTAAAGCAAAAAACTAATAACATTTAGACACTTACCAGCATAGAAGGAAACTTCCCTTCAGGGGAAGTCTTCAGTAGCAGTGTCGTTTGGCACACCCACCCACTCCCACAACACATTGCATTAGGATGTGAAGCTCTCTCCCACAATGCAATACAGCTGGTATCACTACACTTACTGGGAAGCAAACTTTCTTTTGATTGGCCATTAACTCGCACATGCTCAGTAAGTCTCTCCCACAATGCATACAGCTGATATCATCTACACTTACTGGGAAAGCAAACTTTCTTTTGATTGGCCATTAACTCGCACATGCTCATAAGTCTCTACCACATGCAATACAGCTGGATATCATCTACACTAATGGGAAAGCAAAGTTTCTTTTGATTGGCCATTAACTCGCACATGCTCAGTAAGTCTCTCCCACAATGCAATACAGCTGGATATCTCAACCTTACTGGGAAAGCAAACTTTCTTTGATTGGCCATTACCTCGCACTGCTCGTAAGTCTCTACCACAATGCAAAGCTAAAGGTGTTACTGTAAGCATGCATTGCGTCAGGTGTGATGAGTGCTACAGCACTACAAGAAGCACACCTTTGGATAATAAGGAAAATAAGGAAATTACAGCAAACTTCCATGCAGAATTTAATAAATTTGAGGGTGTGTCATAGCTCCCATTTTGACCATTCCATTCAAACGTGGGGAGATTCTGTATGTTAGTTCTTTTTATTTTTTTTTCATATGCCATTTACACACTGTTACACACTTATATCTTATTAGAACAGATTAATAAACTAATTAATGTTATACCTTTTACTTACAATATACACTGTAACTATGTATAATATTTTTAGCCTACCCCCACCTACTAGTACAGTCTAAACACTCAATGCAATCTCCACAAAAGGAAAATAATTTTATATAAAGGAAGGATATATATAATATATATATATATATATATATATATATTATATATATAGAAATATAGAGATCCGATGCACTCCGTTCACAAGTAGATTGCCCGGGTGCTGCCTGGATGGGAAATCTAACAAAGGGGTGTACAGCCACTCCACGGTCTTAGTCAAAAACTTTTTATTGTATAAATAAGTAGGCCAAAAACTACCTACGCGTTTCAGCCCGATATCAATGGGCCGTCATCAGGGTAACCCTGATGACGGCCCATTGATATCGGGCTGAAACGCGTAGGTAGTTTTTGGCCCTTATTTTATACAATAAAAAGTTTTTGACTAAGACCGTGGAGTGCGCCTGCTACACCCCTTTGTTATATAATATATATATTAATTATATATATATATTGTAATTACAGATATGTAGGAGATAGATCACTCCCAAATGACTTTATAATGTAATTTATTAGTGGTAAACAGGCTCAGTGTACTGGAAAGTTTATGTAATAATTGTATATAGCGTTTTTTACTTTTCAGTGATCTCTTATTATTGGGTCTGTGATTTATTAACTATGTATCCTTGATGTATGATTGTCTACCCTATAACAAAGACCATCCCAAAGAGTAGGACTGTTCTAGGTAAGAAGATAAAACCCACCCCAGACACTATGAGACATCAAGGCTGGATATGTTATTTTTTGCACATTGATGCAATAGTATATGTAACCAGCAATGTTTGTTTAGTTTCTTTAGAACTATTTTTCAATTTGCCAGGAAATCTTCCAGACTGGATCATATGTTAATATTTTATATCTATTTCTATCTGACAATTGTGCACAAATATCTGATATTTAATACTTAATACCTAATATCATGATTGCATCACCTTTGCTCTCTGTCTACTACAGTTAATTCGATATTGGGTATACGCCTTCCTGATTCATCATATTAACAAAAGTTTCCTTTGCAATGTGTGTGGTCGAACAAATCTGGTCCAAACTGTACATCAAATTCACATGTAAAACTAAACGTGTCTCATTGGTTTTACAAATAAATGCAATGTAAAGGAGAACTGAACTTTTTTTTTCTCTCCCCAATCCTTATGTCTGGCTCCTTGTATTATGTTGCTCAACTCGGTGCCCTCTAAAGCTAAAACCCCTGGGATGGGATAGCACAAAACAATTTTGCTGCTCTGTACAAGCTTTAGAGGGCACCAAGCAGAATTAAAAGAAGAGGACCAGGAGCCCAAGGTAAGTATTATCGTGTGGCGGTATTCTACTTAAAAAAAAAACTGTTTAGTTCTCTGCTAAGTCTTTGGCCTTGATTTATATTTTGAAAAAATATAACTATAAAGTCAATTCCATCTGGGTCCAGTTACCAGGGTTTATTTGGTAACACAAGCTGAAACCAGCGATACAATAAAAGATAAAAAAGGACTAAAACAGAGGAAAATGAAAAAAATAATTCAGTGTTGTTAATCCCATAAATAGTACTTTAATTCATGCAGTAAACCTGAATCACAGAAATGGCATTATTATTATTGATAATAATAATAATAATATTACTATGATAATGAATGGCTCTAGACAATTAGGCTGTATTGCATGTTAATATTCCAGCAGTTCTGCTTAAGCCACAGGACATAAAGCAAATACTTTTCTCTGGGAATGCTGGGAGTGAGAAATTGCTCCTTGTTTCTTAGATTATATGGACAATGCTATTCATATACCATTCCGCTGCAAAGTATCTTCTGTTTTAAGAAGGCTCTATTACATCTATTCATCACTTAAAATCAAGTGGTCCTCTTCCTAGAGCAGTGTTTTATTCATATGGGACCCTTTACAAATTTAAATATCTTGGGGAAACCTTACATAAAAACATTATTATTTATTTTTATTTACCTCTCAGACATCAATACACCAAACATATAATTCATACAAATATAGAACGCAAACCTCTCTCAGGGACCCCTAGTTGAGAAACACTGTCCTGGAGAGGTTTTGTCTTTTGCTACATGTAATACAGGGTCTATTACAAGTAGCACAAGCAGAGAGATCTGTGTACCTAGAGTCGGCCGCGATCATAGGATGTCAGTCCTGAACATTCTCCCTATACTTTATATAGGGAGAACGATTGGGACTGTGTGTAGCCTAACGTTTGAAAAATTGCAGGCAGAATCTTACAGATCTCTCTGTCATCTTTTGAAGATTCTCTCTGTCATCTTTTGAAGATTGTTACTGAGTGTACCCAGCTTAATACATAAGGTGGTTAAGGAAAGTTTGAGTTGGAAACCAAAATGGCCAAAACAGGTACCGCAGACTGTGATACATTGAGATTTAAGAAAACTTGCTACCCATTATTTCAACATACATACTTCTACCACTTTTCCCAAAGTGTGGAACAAGTTTTATCATGTCTGTATAAGTTATGTGCCTTGAGATTTTTTAGGAACTATGGACTTCAGCACTCATGAAATGGACATTTGTTTTAAGGTGGTCTCCAGACTGATTACTAATTTCTTTAAAATGATCAGGTATATAGTTTTCCCATAGAATATTGTGATTTTGATGACATCATTAAGCACTCATAATAACTTACGACATAACTAAGCATTACTTATTTAACATTTTATATACTTTTTCTGTTCTTTTTTATGTTATAACTAAATATGGGCTGGTCAATATGTGCTTTTCTTTATATATTAAGTGTCTTGTGGATACATGTTCATTAATTATCCTGTTGATTCACACTGATATATTTATTCCTTCTACCATGACTAGCCCATGTTGAAGCCCAGGAGGGACACATTGAAGCACTCCAGTGTCTGGGCAGTAACCAGCTGTCTTGTAATAACCATGAGCTGTCCACTGGATTCCTGAACCTATCAGTGCTTTCTCGGGAATTAAATGCACTCTTCAGTAATATGGTGAGACAGTCAACCTTTAAACTCTATGTACAACACCTCAAATCTATTACATTTCTATAAAGAGTCCAAGATATAAAATAGCTTTATAAAGATAAAAATATAACATTTTTATATGTACCAACATTATTCTCTATAACTGTTAAATGCCAGTTAGACAATTTGCTTGATCAGTGGACATGCAGATTACATTAGTAATCAGTATAGATGATAAATACCTGAATTGGGATGATCAACAAAAAGTAGCTATAATAAAACTGCACACATCAAAATAATTTATTATGATAAGTTAACTGATTGACAGCTGAAACATAAGATGCTTAAGATTGGATGTATAAAGAAATAGGGGACAGGTCAACAAAAAACGGTACTGTGATAGTTGATATTATAATTTCCGGCAATGGGCAATTTAGCCCTTTAAGGGCTAGGCCACATCAGGCTGTTTTGAACACGTGAACTGATCATCTGTTAAGAAGCTCACACTAGTGTGGCCCAATTAAAGTGGTTGTACTAGGTGCACTGGGACCTTTTGCGCTGCGATCCATTGATTGGTGCGATTCACATGCGCTCTGATTGCCGTAAAAGACGGATGGCAACGCAAGCGGGCACCAATACGTGCGAAGCGAACACGCTTAGTAGGGCCTTGACCTAACTAACCTATTTGTTAGGAGACATAGCTCAAAATAATTAGCATGATTTTGGAGCTAAAATATAACTATATATATATTAGTAAATGCTAGATAGAAAGAAATAAACTGTATCACTGTGTGTTTTTCTATGTGTGTGTAATACTGGTCCTTTAACAGCTTTCACCAGGCTTGTACTTATTCGTTTCATGTCCTAGCATTACACTCATCTGGCTTCAATTAAAGATAAACAATGTAAAGAATGTAACATGAGAAAAGGGAGGGGAACAAGCAGAGAAACTGAGAAAAAATGTAATAAAATAGAAAGAGGTACAAAATCCAAAGACAAAATGAGTTCTTATGGCCAATAATTCAGAAAAGAAAGGAGGCAGAATAAAAAAAAAAATACCTACCCTCCAACATTCACCTTTAAATAGGTACACTAGTGAGAAATGCATTGCACAGAGTTGTGCTGAAACCTGCAGCTCTGCAACACGTTATTTCTACAAGTGCATCTATTAAAGGTATAATGTTGGAGGGTATGTATTTACACAATTACCAAACAGAACAGTTTCACAAATAAAGCAATGTTTGCCTCCCCCAAATGTACAGACATCATTAACATTGTTTTTGAACTTTAATTGTAAAACAATGATTGGTTCTCAAACTGATCATGAAATGCACAGCTAAATGGTTTAAGGTGGACAACAAGAACTTATTCAGTGAAATTGTCTGTGGGTGGATCATATTGGTCTGCTAAGTGTCAGATGAGATTCATTGTTGATAAATGTAAGGAGATGCATTTTGTTATTAAAAATCCTTGTGCTGTTTATACATTATAAATGGCTTTGTTGAAAAAGGATCTTGAAATTTATAACCTAAATGTAGCAAGCAGTGCCAGGCAGCAACAAATAGAGCCAGCACAGTTAGGCAGGAAGTGTGGGTATTGCTGAGTAGGTTGGACTGGATGGACGTATGTCTTTATTCAACCTCAAACATACTATAATATACTAATGTATACACGCATGAAATTATCAGTTATTCTAGAAGTTATAGAGGTGACCATTTTATTTCACTTCCTGCATTATCTAGTTGATCAAGTAGAGGGCTCCAGCCTGCAAAAAACTGATTAATAACTGATTAATAGCTGATGAATAATAATAATAATAAAGGCCACATTTGGTTTGATTCCTCTATATGGTTTCTTCTTTTGTTTACGCCCACATGTAGACAGCTTAGAATAAAGAAAATAATCACATCACATACATACTTTTCACTTTTTCTACCCCCTCTCTTCCTGTCCTTTTGTTTTTTTCTTTTTCACTTTAAGATCACAGTGATACTGTGGTTAAGTCATAGCTTAAGACAATGACCTTTTTTAATATTGCTCCCCCAGGGGTTTACTGTCTGGCAGCCTAATTATTGCGCCATTTTAATATTTTTTTTTTGCAATTAAAACTTGCGTGGTAATAAATAAATACATTATCAGGATTTAAGGATTAGTCACATGCTCAAATCAATGTTTATTAGAAGGGACAAGTTGTGCACTGAATCCTTAACTGGTGTTTTTTGTGTTACATTCTCTTGTAAGAAATCTCCTTTGAAAAAAGTTCCAAATGTACCTTGTAGATTTCCAAATTAAACTGAATCTCAGAGGACTAAATTGAAGGGTTGTGTTATTTGTGCTAACTTTTTCTAATGTAATACTTCTAGATTCCTTTATTTATTTTCTAGATACATAATCTGAATAGCATGCTTAGTTTTCCTTTGGACTCCTTGCTACGTGGTGATTTGAAAGATGGACGTATGGTAAGTTAGGCCCCTTCACCTATGTGTACTTTACCAAAACGTTTCCCAAAATAATCACTATAGGTCTATTTTTTTTTTACAGGATCTTAGGAAACAAGCTGACAGGAGCTGGAAGGAATATGAGATAAAAATGTAAGTAAAAATGGAATATCTCAATACAGTCCAAGCCACACTCCAGCACACCGCTGTTGGCTTTTAGCCAGACAAATCAGTAGGTGCAGTCCCCCTGCCCTCCACTCCTAGGGCCAGATAATTCTTATAGCAAAAGAAAGTATAGGGGAGCACACTACAAAATTGAATCCAAAGTTTTTATTGTGAAAACAACAACAACGGCGTTTCGGGATGTTTCGAAACATCGTTGTTGTTGTTTTCACAATAAAAACGTAGAATTCACCATTGTAGTGTGCTCCCATATACTTTCTTTTGCTATAAGAAGTAAAAATGGAAACCTAACACATTACAGCATTTTTTACCACCAGTGGTATTTTACTGTCAGTATTTTACAGCCGTGGTATCGCACTTCTGTAGGTTATGTTCCTAACATCAAATGATGTTACTTACATTTGTGTCTGTGCCTGCTTTGTTAGTGAATTGTCAATGTTTAGTAACTGCTCCTAACTACCCCCCTCCCTTAGTCATTGCCCACTTGTAAATCAACTGACACTTGATACATTCATTCACATTCTGCAGAGCCTATACCATCCAGCCCTATACAACTCATTAACATACCTTCCTGACACTGCAGATAGTGGGTGGGGGGAGGGCTGCTGCTCTGTTAGACAGACACTTTCTCCCTCTCTTTTAACAGGCAAGTACACATGCTGCCAATAAGTGGGGGGGCTGCTGTGTGAGACACTTCTCCCTTCTGACAAGCAATCAGACATGCTGGGGGGGGGCTCCTGTAAGTGACCTCTTGTGACACACTCCTCCTCACTGGTGTCTGTGTATTTATACTACCAAACACCTTCGAATAGATAGATAGATTGATTTTTGGAAGTATAGATATCCTTTAATGCCCTAATGATCTAACATATTTGTAAAGAATGACCATATCCCCTTTCAAATGCCTGTTTCTACAACAACAAAAAAAACAGACCCAATAATGATAATCTTCATAATAACATTCTAAATTTAACTTAATAACACAATTCTATAATCAATTGCAAGATGCTACCACCGTGCAGAATGATTTAAAGGGCTTCTATAGTGGAAAAATATATATTTTTTTCTTTCTATGTGTTCTATAATTCCAACCAACCCCCAGAGTACCTTTATTTTCTTCAGTTTCCTCTGTCCCGAGATATGTAAGTTAAAAGAAGTCAAGATTTCAATACACCACTCCTGCTTGAGCTGTCAATCAAATCCCCTAACAGCATGCCGGAGCAGTGTGTAGGCTTACACAAGTTTTACAGCAAGTCTCCCAATGATTCTTTCCTGCTCACTAAAATACTTGGCAAATAGTGGGTTAAAACAGAAGAAAAGGGAAGGAGAATGAAGCAACTTTCACCAATTTATTGCATGTTAAAGGGAGATCGGGCTGCAGTGATAAGGCAGGACTCTGGTCTCTCCTAACTCACCCCTCCTCCCACTCCTTATGTAGTAAGTGTCAGAATAACGGAGCCATGTCCTCTCTACAGGCTTACATACGGAGGGTTTTTATTTTTTTGTTTACAAAGGTTAGAGTGAAGTGTAGGAGGATTAATGTGCATGGGCGGCTTGGTTCACAGGCTTGGTTCACAGAAAGATTATTTGAACGGGGAATGACCAGAGAGGGGTAGGGGAGTGGGGAGCTCTGCAGTAAATCAGACTGTGTGCAAACACAGAGCCACAGAGGAAGGTGGGAATAAGGCAGAATACACTAACCTTTTTTGTATGTCTGTATTTGAGCAATGTATAAATTTCACTATAGATGCCCTTTAAATAAACTAGGAGAACTTATGTTTGCAGAGGGATTTGGTAACAATCACATAAATGGAAGGGCAAGCTTTAACAGACCTGTCTCATTAGGATGTGAACGGAACCACATTGCTCAGTTCGGAAGGTAAAACACAAGCTTTATTTATTTACATAGGACTCAAAGGAACCCTGACGCATTTAGTGCTATCCTATCCTTAATCATAGTGAAGCGCATCCTTCCATTTATGTACTTGTTTTATATTTTGAGCTGCAGCACCTGGGCCTCAGGAAACAAGGAGTGATTACATTACACTGATTAAGTTGCTGTTTTTTAAATTAATATTGTCCTAGAGTGACTGGTCTGGGGCATAGGCACCGGGACCATATTGAAATCCAGGTGGCTAGTTCTTTTACTTTTTCACTCCATTCTTATTAACATTGCACTTTATGTTAAGTAACTACTATTTTTAATACCCCTCCCCATATCTTATTGGTAAAACACATTGTATGCTGAGGGATTTGGTAATCCTTTTACTAAACTATTAGAGGTAATTTCTGATGGGGGATCTTTTCTATACAGGGGTGAACAAACGAGAATAGGGCATCCATACAGACATGACAAAAAGGTATTTCAGCTTAGGCCATATATTTACTGTGAAGGTAGCTGTTCTCGTGTTACTTTTTTGGGTCTTAAAGGTGAACTTAACTTAATTTTTTTAAATCCTAATGTGAAAGCTTACACTTATACATTTTAAAATTCTTCTTTAGTAAGTTGCATTTAGTACATGTAAGTAATAGATTCTGTAATTAAGAAGGCTTCCATGTTGTTTCCAGTACAACTCATAGCCCATGTTGGCTTCAAAAAGCCACGCCCCTGACCCCAACATTCACTGTTGTTATGCACAGAGTTTCTTGCTTCAGTTTCTAGCAAAAGATTACGTTTCTAAATGTACCTGTATTTATTGTTGAGTTGCTGGTCGCGCACAGCCCAAGAAGTTACAATTTCAAACCCCCTAGTTTACTTATGAACAACATAGTGTACTGCCTGAGTTTGCTTTCTTTGTTTCCATCATGTTTCTAGAAAAATATAAAGTTTCTACATATGTACAAACTTTATATACAGCAGCTCTGTTTTTTATTTACCAACTAGCATGAATTGCTGACAGCTTTGCTGGTTCCTGGAGCAATACAAAGTCATCTGATTTTACTGACATTTACTGAAATGTACTTGCTACTTCTGCATGTGCAGTGGTAGCGAACTGCTAAAGTGTTGGTTTAGGAAAGAAACAGCCCACACAGGGACACAGGATCAATTCCCCAGGCTTACTTTTTTTTTTGCTATGTTCCTAGTAAAATATAAAGATTCTACATGTACTGATATCCCAGTTAGTAGCTAGTAGAGGTAGAAAGCATTCTTTTTAGCAAGATACAATATAGAAGGTTGGAGGTTCGATTCACCATACTTACATTTATTTTTTTACTGAAATGTTAAAGGGAATTTCCACCCCCAAAACTATAATCCCCCCACTACTGGCCCCATTGTGTAGTGTAGTTTAATCCTTACCTCACATCCCAGCTCCATAAGGTTCTCCTGTAGTCCTCCCCCAAAGTCCCAAAAACTGCCCACCAGGAGGATAGCAGAGTCCATATAGGACTCTGCCTCCTATCTGGCCTCCGGGAGAAGTTTGGCATGCGTACTGCAGCCCTTCTCCCCCTCCCTCTCCCTCCCTCTCAGGATTCCCTCCCCCTAGTGTAAAACCCATAATATATATATGATTCCCCCTGTCCCCCCAGCCCCAACCGCTCCATTTTTATTCTTAGAAAGCTCCCCAAACTTTACTTACCTTCCCTCTTTTCCCCGCCAAAATGAACTCCCAGCTTTCAGGAAGTAAGGCTGCAGCTTCCTTTGAAGCCTACTGCGTACAATTAGCTAGGTGTTCACAACTAAGGTGAATTATGGGAGCTTACCCCTAGTACCAACAGGTTAATTTCGTACATCACCCAGCATCCACTGCAAAGGGAGACACAGCTTTTATATCTTTGTGAATGATGGTGTATGAATGGCCATAAGGGTATGGATGCTCAGTTGGGCATTAACAATACCTGATAGAACGGCCATTTCGGGTGACCAAGTGCCTATAAACTTATGGCCGTTCGTACACCATTGTGCATCGTGGGATGGGCCCCACAATCGCACGTGTGTACAGACCTTTAGTAACTAGCATTTGCATCTTTTCTGAAGAGCTTCATGCAAGAATAATTGGAAATATACATAAAGGCCTATAACAGCTGCTGGTTGTGGGCATAATGTTTCTTTTGAATTGCTTGACAGGGAATTAGCTTAGTTTTTCCTTTATAGATTTAAGTATGACATAAACTTGACTGCCATGACTAGAGAAATTTATGAAGGGTGTTTCCTAAAGACATTTTGTTATCTGTGTGTGTCTCTTTCTAAAAGCCCAAGTAAATAAAAGTAAGCAAACAATAATTCAGCAGAGCAGGAACACAGTGTGTGTATCATAAAAAAAGAAAGGTAGACATAGGTCCATAAAGCTTTTAATCAGCAGTAGCTTCTTTGAATGTGGCATTTTATTACAAATATTCTCCTGTTTCATTTATTTTTGATATCTTAAAATCTAAAATGTTAGAGTTCTTTGATCATTTAATTTAGACTAACATTTTATTTTAACTGACAAACTCTCAAGCAAATTATTTAAATATGCTTGTGAAGGTTCTCATTCATCCAGGTCATGGTATATCTGTTGTATTCAATTAGATCAACTGGACTTGAAGTTTAGTTCTTTCTCAATTCAGAACGCCCTTAACACTTGGCTGTGATATGCTAATTGGGATTTTCCAGGGTACATAATTGCCAAAGATTCTTGTACAAGTCATTTTGAATTGAGAAAGCCAGTCAGATGACTAGCGAAACGTCTTCAAGAACTAAACTTCAAGTCCAGTTGATCTAATTGAATACAACAGATATAAATTATTTAAATAATAATAAATAAGCTGAACCAATTGTTGAGGTGTAGAATAAAAAGGGCAGTCACACACCAAGCTATTTTCCAATTCACCACACCCAGTCTGGCCCCATATAAAACAGACTAGCACTGATGCCTTGCAGCACTCCTGAGTCCACCCTTGGACACATCTGTAAGGAGTTTGTATGCTCTCCCCGTGCTTGCGTGGGTTTCCTTCAGGCACTCTGGTTTCCCCCACAATCATAAAGACATACTTATAGGTTGTATGTGTCAAATAAATGTGCTAAGATTGTAAGCTTTCGGGGCAGGGCCAGATGTGAATGTATACATGTAATTGTAAAGCACTGTGGAAGATGTTGGCACTATATAAATCCACAATAATAATAATAAAAACATGGGTCATTAAGCATGGCAAAATAATTAAATCAGCAGCTACTAGGCAACAATTTGAGAAAAGGTGTTTTGGCCTGAAGCAAGTTCCTAAGGATATATCAGTGTCTCCCCTTCCTGGTGATCCCCGTCAGGGGAGCCCTGAAAGCAGCTTCACAAAGCTGACTTTGCAGAACTTGATTTTAGCACTGTTTAGGTCCTCATCCCTGGATACTATTAAATGGGGGAAAGTTTATGGAAGGGTAAGTAATTGTTTACAATATTCTTATCATTGTTGTAAGGACATTTTCTCCTGAAAATCCGTGTCAACTTTTTGTTTGTGTGGAACGCTAGAAACATTTCTATGTAAAAAGGTTGCAGTGGTATGCAAAATGTTGGCACTGATGCAGAGGCATCACTTGCAGAACTGCTGGTTTTTCAACGTTAACATGCCATAAACATACATTTCTAACCAGTAAATTATAGTGGTGCTAGAGCTAGAAAGAAACAGGCACTTGTCAAGGGCCCAGCTGGAAGTGGGCTTTTCTGGACCCCATTGTGAGCTACAATGCTTAAAATTTTTTGCTATTTTCCCCCCATTATTGCTAAGTGCAGGCAGAATGATGCTACTTCCTTTATGCTTACACTGTAACTAAGTGATGATTTAAAGGTGGGTGGGAGATTCAATCTCTTTTAGTCACCTCTCAGATACAGCTGAGTGTAAAGTAATCAGCATTGCTCTGTCTTCCACCGGTAGATTGGAAACAGATTAAATGGGAAGGGAGGAATCCGATTATAAGGGAAGCAGAATTGGAAAAAGAAACTGGAGGATTGGATGGGTGGGTGGAAAAGGGATACATATTGGATTAAGTAGTTTAGAATGCATAAGGGGGGAAATTGGAAAAAGAGGAGGGACACATTGGGTGAACGGAGGGGTTGGAATGAGATAGTTGAGACATTGGATAGGGGGGCAGATTGGGTAGGGATGAGAAATGAATTGGATGAGGGGGCCGATTGGAAGAAGGGGTCATATTGGATGGGAAAAGGGCACACATAGGTGGTAGATTGGAAGTAGAATAGGGGAGTATTGAATGAGAGAGGCAGATAGGATGGAGAAGGGAGGCATGTTGGAAAAAGGCAGATTGGATGAAGAATGGATCAGAATGAATAAAGAAGAGATACAAAAATATTGAATGGAGAAGATGCTAAAGAATGGAATAAGGAAAAAGGATTATGAAGGAGAAGGAGTAGTAGATTACAGATGAGAGAGGATGAGAGATCAAAATGCAGGTCAAGCGGGTCAAGCAATGAGGAGGTAAAAGAAAACAGAAGAGGAAGAAAAATAAAAATGGCAAAAGCAGAATAGAAATGAAAATTGAAAGAGTAAGAATAGAATACAGTAGGACTAGAGTAGTAATGTGTGTGCCCTATTGCCCAGAATTAAAAAAAACAAAAAAACCCAGAAGTTTCTTCCTGTCTCCAAATTTTATTTGTGTTCTAGTGGTACAAAATGTGACAATGATGCCTTTTGACTATTCAGTGACTGAATAATGAATTGAAAATGAGAATATTAAAGGGTATCTGCACTGGTAAAGTCATTTTTTGGTATTCAATAAAACCGGCAGGAGCCAGGAACGAAGTTACAGAACTTGCACTGTCTCTTGCTCCCCCGCCTTGTCCTCTGACAGGTCTCAATGGACTCTGTATTCTATGCGCACACGCATAGCACTTGCGCATGCGCATAGAGTACGAAGTCCTTTGGGACCTGTCAGATGACACGGCAGGGGAGCAAGAGATCAGGTAAGTTCCTTACGTTAGTTCCCAGCTTCTGAATGTTTTATTGAAAAACGGGAGGTAAGACACAGCTCCTTTACTTCCTGTTCTTCAATAAAACTAAATACAAAAAAATTATTTTCCCAGTGGAGATACTCTTTAACAGATTACTGTAAGGCTCCAGGTCGCCAAGCAGCTAGAAGAAGGAAAATACTGAAAGATGCAGCCAGAGATCAATGTAGTACAACCAATTTATTAACAAAAAGCAAAACAAACTAATATGTGACCACAGTGAACCCACAATCAGAACCCTAACTAACTTACTAAATGAATATATGCAATGATACAAGGCTAAATACAGATGAGAAGACCAACAGGATAAAAAAGGCAAAAGACTAGAACAAGTATGACAAAGATAAACAATAAGAACAGGAGAAGGAAGGGGCTAGGAACTGGATACAAAGAACCAACAAGAGCCAAGTACATCTGATGATCCTGCACTGAATCAAAGGTTTGGCGTCCTTAAATAGGTAACACAGTTTGCAAGTAAATGTGATTTGGTAATGATGATCCGGTAGCTTCAGACGGCCCACTAGCGTTTGTAGTTTGTGGAAGTTCAGGAACACAGCAATAGGAACAGAGGGCCAGTGCTACCAATAAAATGCATAAATCCTAACAATTACTCTTCTGCTGCCAGTTTGCCAAGTGCTGGGGAGGAATAGATGGAAGAAAATGTGTTTTTGTTAGAAAATGAAAATATAGCTGGCTGAAAGGGGATCTGCTGAGTTGTATTTAGTGCAAAGAATGTCTGTTGAGGTGTTTAAAGGTGTTTTATTTATAGTGATTGGCTGACGATATAAAAAAAAATGACTGGGGCAAAATCCAACATTTTCCCTTAATCCAGCTCTTTTCTTCTCATCCTTGTTTTGTATCTCCTCCCAAACATTTTCTGCTGATCTCTTTATCCTACTCTTCTGTCCATATACAGTTACTCCAAGGATGCATACAAATATCAATAGTAATAACATTTAGTTAGACTGGTTTTCCTGTTTATATAAATTTTGCTTCTCTTGCCCAAATTCACAGTATTTCTGTGCCTTTTCTCTATATTTTATTGTTATTTAAATTTTTTGCTGCCTGTTGTGCTCCAGCACCGCCACTCTGTGTTTTTGACAGATATTCACATAGTTAAACAGCATATCATTGCTAAAAAATATTAATTAAAGATGTTAAAACCAGGTAATATTTGCAAACATTAAATGTATAAAAAATACCTCTCTTATATACAACACAGCACTTAGGACCTTAAGAGCTCAAAAAACAAAGATTTAAAAAACGATTTTCCCTTCAAGTGCACTTGAATTCCCATTGCCTTTAAACCAAGAGTATAATATTCAAGTGGTAGATTACAAAGACTTGAAATGTGAATGGCATTCCCAGGTTTGTATTTCTACGGTTATAGCATCAATCATTGCAATCTGACTAATCATTTTCTTTGAGAGCATTTCCAAAGCTTTGTGGGTAATTTCCACAATAATTCTTTGTCTGCATATAGTGTACATTTACAGCCAGATAAAATAGAACATGTTTTCATCTAAATATAGACACACTTGTGTATTGTGGTTGTAAGCAACATGGGTTTATAGATTACTTTTTTCCATTCGTGCTGTAATATCATGCCAAATCTTTGTTTAAATACATCTTCTTGAATAGGCCTTTTGTTTAACAGAACAGGGAATGCCATGATTCAAATTGGGCAAGTCTAGAACATATAGTAGATAATGTCCTGAACAATCTTTCCTATACTTGATATAGAGAGACAGTATGGGAGTGTTTGTTGCCACATCTTTGAAGGGTATGTCCCTACCAATTCCTTGCAGCAGCCTTTAGAAGTTGTCTTCATTACTGGGGGCATGGTTTTAACTGTGCAGTATGTGCTATCAAACATCTCTGCATTACAATGCAAGGTGGCCCTGTCCACTTGACCCTGTGAGATTCCACTCACTACAAAACCCACAGATAACTTTATTATGAGCGTAAAATATTTGTGTTACACAATTCTTTGGCTCATTACTCCCATTGTCTCTGACATGCTACAGCAAGGTCAATCAGCCCAACCAAGTACAAGTTTCTTTGCGTATTTTGAAGATGAACTATGTTTTTAAGATTTTGCAGACAAAGCTATTGCCCTGGCCCAATTTAAATAGACCTACAAATTTGGTATAGTCATAAATATAGGAGACATAATATCAAATATAATAATATGTACAGGTTTCTTTGGTTTTAAATGAGCGATAAAAGGATCTACATAGAACTGTCCTGTGTTTTGTTTATTGCAAGATCTTCCCTATCCGTACAGGATGAAGAAGTCACGCTGCGCTACTTCTCGTGGAGACTCAGAGTATAGTGAGGAAGCAGAGAGGGAGCGAAAATTATTTCAATTGCACTTGGCTGAGGTAAGAGGTTGAGGAGAAGGTCTGAAGGTCTAGAGGGATGGAAAATGTACCAGTACTGAGCTTTTGCCAACTGTGCCTTTATATTTCTACCCTCTTAGTATTTGATCAAAGTGGGTGAAGCACAAGTTAAACAAGGTCCGTATTTCCTTCAGTGTCTCATCAAATTTTTCAATGCTCAGATCAAGTAAGTAAAAAACATTTCCCAGACTAACATCCCCTCACATTTCTGTTTGACTCATTTACTCATTCCATAATATTCCATTTTTAGTTATTTTCAGGATGGGCTAAGCGCTGCACAAAGTCTCCTTCCTTTCATTGAGAAACTCTCCACCACAGTGCATAATGTAAGTAGTAAGTTCTTATTTTCTAAGGCTTGGTACAAACTGGTAGATTATTTTGACCTGATTTGCGGGATCATTTGGTCAATCAAGTCAAAACGTTGGCAAAACATTTCAAAACAAGTAGTTGTGAAATCAGAAATTTTGTATATTGAGCAATAAATGAATCAGACATGACAGTAATTTTTTGTCCGATTGCCAGATATACAGTTTCAGTGAAACTGCTACCACACTACCGATGGGTATATTGATTGGTAGTTTGTTTAAAGTGAATATTGGGGCCTGATTAACCCATGTGTACCAAGTCTGGGTTTTCTGGCAATTGTTCTTAAAAAAGAACCCCCCACACACACAATAATGATCTTACTTGAAAACCCACAAACATAGGCCTCACTAAGTTAAAAAGTGCCAATTCGAATTCTACATGTACTTACCGGCCTTTGTTCGATCGCTCTCTTTCTACAACAGATGGGCCAGACTGGCAGCCGCTCATTGATTGGCTGAAACAGCAGCAGGATGGGGGTGGGGGACTCCACTGCGCATGCCAGAAACTTATAGGAGGAACAGTTAGAGGCAAAACGGATTACACCAGGAAAATAGCTTCTTGCACAGTGTGTCTTCCTATTTACCCTGAACACAAGCTTTGTGGTACAAGTTACACAATAATCCCTAGGTGAGAACCTAGTGGTTTAGGTCCACACTGGGAGTTGGGTGTGCAATCTAGTTGCCGTTTAAATATACTTTTTTTTTTTTTTGTTCAATAAATTTTTTATTTTTTGCAAAATTAAACAGTGTATTGTCATTTTTCATACACAATTTGATAGATCTTTCAAAAGAAAACGGTAAACAACAAAAAGAAAACATCATAATCATTTAACCGTGTCTCGAGCTGAATTTCTCGTATCTTTTTGGTTTTCATTAGGTATTGTGACTAGTCTTCTCAGATTATTGATCATCCTATCTGTATATACTTTAGGCTTTCTCTAGAAATGTGGTCCATTTAGTGGGTATTGGTGATCGAGGAATAGTGCTTTCTTTCCCTAATTCTGGTGCGCCTCCCCAGTCCGGTGGCCCCCTCCCCCAAGTCTCCATCTTTTGCCTATTTTATGCGGGGTTCATTTTGAGTTCCCAAGGTGACCAGATTTTGGACCAGTTCTTAAGGCTATTTTTCAGGGTGGCTGCCAAGTATTCGTTGGAGTGGATCCACCATATTTTCTGTATCAATTTCGCCTTAGATGGGGGAGGGGATTTCCAGGTATTGGCTAATAAACATCTGGCTGCTGCACAGATATTTGTTATAAGTTTGGTGGTGTTATTATTGGTGTTTGGAGGGGGCATATTAAATAGGGCGGTATAGGGTGATAATTGGAAAGGGTGGTCTAACACCTCTGCAATCAGGTCTTCACACATCAGCCAGAATTTCCTCACCTCCCCACACAACCACCAACAGTGTAGTTGGTCGGCCTCCATTCCACAATTTCTAAAGCATTTGGGAGAGAGTACAGGATTGATCTTGTGTAGAAATTTTGGAGTTAGATACCAGTCGTATAGTATCTTAAATGATTTTTCTTTTATTATGATATTTGAAGTGCATTTTTGTGAGTTAATAAAGATTCTTTGCCACTGCTCCTCTCCCAACACAGTCTGGAATCTTTCCTCCCATTTGTTTGTCTGTGAATGTTTCATTGGTGTGGGTTCTAGCCATATCATTGAATATATCTTTGAGATTGTGTTTCGTTGTGATTTGGTGTTTGTGAGGAGTATTTCAAATTTGGTAAGTGGTTTGTTGGAACTGAGGCGTATTGATGTTTCTGCATATTTGTAGATTCGTGTATAGGCATACCAGCAATTATCTGGTAGTTTCCATTTTTGCTTTGCTTCCTGCCATGGTATTAAGGATCCATCTGTTTTACGTAGGTCGCGGATTCTTTCTATTCCTAGGGAGGGCCAGAAATCCGCTGGCATACCTGAGAATTGTGTTGAGAAGTATGGAGTGTGGAAAAGAGGGGTCACCGTGGACCTAAGATTGAGAAGCTTATAGTTTCTGTTGCAGTCGTCCCAGAATTTCAGTGTTGTTTGAATAATTTGTGGGGTGGGCTGTAGTGTGGTTTTCCTGTCTTTTTTGTTAGTCCATAATATTGTGGAAGTGTGATGTGGGGCCATTAGCCTATTTTCTATCTCTACCCAGCCTGTCGTCCCCTGACCTGTTACCCATTGCGTCAACTGGGCTAGTCTGGCTGCTTTATAATATTTGAAGAGGTTAGGGAGACCAAATCCTCCTTTCTCTTTGTGTCTAGCCATATATTCAAGTCTGATACGTGGTCTTTTGTTGTTCCATATGAACTGTGTTATTTTGGCTTGTAGTGGCTTAAGATCCTGTTTTCTAATTGAAATTGGGAGCGTTCTAAATAGGTATAGTAGTTTAGGTAGAACGGTCATCTTTATCGCGTTCACTCTTCCTATTAGTGATAGGTTGTATGGTGTCCATTGGGATAGTAGGGTGGTTAAGTGTTTGTACATTGGGATATAATTTACTTTGTATAGTGTTGGTATATCCTGACTTATATGTACCCCTAGGTATTTAAATGAGGATTTGGCCCATTTAAACCGGAAATTATTTTGTAGTTGTGTTTTTAAGGGCTCTGAGATGTTTATAGGGTATGCTGTGGATTTTGAGTGGTTGACTAAGAATCCTGATATATCTCCGAATTTGTTGAGAATTTTGTAAAGTTCCGGTATTGAGGTTTCTGGGTTAGTTAGGTATATTAATGTGTCGTCAGCGAACATAGATATTTTCGAGTGAATATCTCCTATTTGTATACCTTCTATATTTGCTGATGCTCTAATTTGTGCTGCTAGGGGTTCCATACAAATGGCAAACAGCAATGGGGACAGAGGGCATCCCTGTCTTGTCCCATTTCTGATTTGTAGGGGTTTAGAGGGGTAGCCCATGTTCCTAACTTTCGCTTGGGGTTTATTGTAGAGATTGGCTAGAATTGAGAGGTAGTTGGTAGGGAATTTAAGTCTTTCTAGGGTTTTATGCATATATCTCCAGTCTATCCTATCAAATGCTTTTTCGATGTCCAATGATAGAGCAATCATTGGTGTTTTTTGAAGTGTGGCTTGTTGTAGTATTGTGATAGATTTTCGGATGTTGTCTGTTGGTTTGATCATGGTTTGATCATGGTGTATAATTGTTGGCATAATATTTTTGAGACGGTTGGCTAGTGTTTTGGCAATGATTTTTAGGTCAGTGTTAATTAAAGAAATTGGTCTATAGTTGGCTGTCTGTGTGGTGTCTCTATCTGGCTTTGGGATGACTACTATATGTGCCTCGAGCATTTCCTGTGGGAGTGTTTCTTTGTTTTGAGCTAAATCATTGATTAAGGTGCATATCTGCAGTGTAAGAACTGTACTGAATTTTTTGTAGTATAGGTTGTAAAGCCGTCTGGGCCGGGTGATTTGCGTGTTTGGAAGCTTGTAAGTACCTCATTAATTTCCTGGTGTGTGATTGGTGTTTGTAGTGTATGTTGTTGGTCTTCTGTTTGCTCCGGTAGGTGTAGATTTTTTAGAAAGTTGGTTACCTGTGTGTCGTTTATTCTGATTTTGTCTACTTTTTGTCCGTTGTATAGTTCTTGATAGTAGTCAGCAAATTTGTCAGCTATATATTTTGGGTCGTAGTGTAAGGTCCCTGTGGCGTCCCTTAGGGGGAGAAATCTATTCTGTGTAAATTTGTTGTTCAGCTTCCGGGCTAGGTAAGTGTCCGGTTTGTTTGCTTTTGTATAGAAGTATTGGTTGTTGATTCTAAGTGCCATTTCCGCTTTTGTGTTTAATATTGAGGCTAATTCCTGTTTTAGTCTTTCTAGTCTGGTGAAGTGGTCTACTGAGTGCGAATTACTGTTTTTTTGTTGTTGGGCCTTTATTGCTCTTGTTAGTGAGTTTATCTTTTCATTTCTGTTTCGTTTTTCTCTCGCTGCTAATTGGATGATTTTCCCCCTAACCACTGCCTTGTGTGCTGTCCATAGGGTGGCTTGTGATATTTCGGGAGAGGTGTTGAGAGTAATTCTCAAGGGTGTGTTGTAGTTCTTTGGTATTGTTTTCTTTCGACAGTATTGCTTCATTAAGCCTCCAGTGAAAGGTGGGTCTCGCCTTGATTATATCATTAAATTGTATGGAAATGTGAGCGTGGTCTGACCATGAGATTTCGGACACCTGGGGTTTTTGCATCTGAGATAGAAGGATAGGGGAGACAAATGAGTAGTCTATCCTTGAGAATGATTTATGGACTGAGGAGTAGAAGGTACCGTATATACTCGAGTATAAGTCGATCCGAGTATAAGTCGAGGTACCCATTTTTACCTGAAAAATTTGTAAAAACTGATTGACTCGAGTATAAGTCGAGGGTAGAAATTATCACCACTACTGCCTTCTGATTCTGTGTTGTTTTTAGGCTTTAGTTGCCCTTTAAATGGACAGCAGAATTCCCATACATGAATCCCATACAGTAATAGCCAAATCCAGTACCAGTAACCTCCAATTCTTTGGCACTTCAGATGTTTGGAAACTACAACTTTTAATTAAGCTTACCATCATTTACAATTCTCCTGAACCCCATATAGTAAAGGGCCCTCTGACCCCCATATAGTAAAGGGCCCTCTGACCCCTATATAGTAAAGGACTCTCTGACCCCAATAGTTAAAAATGTCACCTGAGAGTTGTAGTTTCAAGCTGTCCTTTGCACTGTACTAGCAGCTGTTTTTTGCCCCAAACTGAGGAGACCCATCAGATTTACAGCATCCAGTGACTGTGCTGAGTGAGTCCAGCAGCCAAAATACAGGAAGCAGGAAGTGTAAAGGCAGATCAGCTCCTGTAATTTTCTATGCAGGTTAACACAGCGCCACCTACTGGTTACTATGTGCAATTGCAGAATTTGGATCTAAATTAGGACTTGACCCGAGTATAAGTCGAGGTTAGGTTTTCAGGCTAACTTTAAAGCCTGAAAAATTCGACTTATACTCGAGTATATACGGTATATTCCCTGCGTTGTGGAAATGTTATTCTCCATGCATCTAATAGGTTGCATTCTTTGAGTAGTGTGGTTAGTTGTTTGCAGGAAGTTACCTCTTTAGTGTGTTGTTTCTGATTCGATTTATCTAATTTGGCATTTAGGGTTGCGTTAAAATCCCCCATCATGATAACGGGGCCGGAAGCTGTGGCAACAATCCTGTTCAAGAGTTCTTGATAGAACACTTTTTGATTGGAGTTTGGTGCGTATACAGATATTATTGTTAATTTGAAGTTGTGTATTAGCCCGTTTAGTATTATATAGTGTCCTCTTGGGTCGCTGTAGTGGGATTCTTCCACCCATGGGAGATTTTTGTGGATTAGAATTGCTACTCCTGCCTTACCCGCTACGGAGGAGGAGTAGTAGTGAGTTTTGTAGGTGTTATTCCAGTATTTCATTTCTTTTCCCCTTTTAAAATGTGTTTCCTGCTGCATTAGAATATCAGGATTCGATTTTTTATAGTATTGTAGTGCTAGCTTACGTTTTTGTGGTGTGTTGAGGCCTTTTGCGTTGTGTGATATTAACTGCAGAGGTGTAGCCATTTGTGTAAAATTGTATATAATTACCTGATTCGTGGTAGCAGGCTTAGCTAAGACTGGGTAAACTCGTGGGATTGGCTGAGATTAGATTGTAGGTGCACAGGAACGGGGGCCCCGGACTGAGGATGCGGCTGGGTGGTCACTATCTCTGAGAAGTTCACTAGAAACTGAAGATCACCTGTTGCTCGAGACAAATCAAAATATAATAAAACTGTATAAATAACTTAAACAAAGATTGTAAACAGTATTAAAAATAGAAAAGTATTTGAAGCAGTAATCTCGTTTGAATTCAAAAAGGAACAATATGTTATAGCTGGAGACTATTCCTTTATAGATCTCCGGGGTGAGGATTACTTGCTCCTCACTTTAAAGGTTTAACTTTGGCAGGTTTTATACCTGACTAACTATGGGGGGGGGGGTCTATCACTTCTCTCAAGTGCGAGATGTAAGTAAGTTAGTTTTATTTTTCGTTCCCTGTGGAGTTCAGTTGTTTTGTCTGACCTATATTGGGTTTTTACGGATCCCTCGTTGTTTCTTTTAGATTATGAGTGTACCCCAGCATGGAGCCTTATTTTGTAGTCAGTTGGCTGAGACCATTATTAGCGTAATGAGTTGAGGTCCATTATATAGCGGGTGGAGGCTGAATATCTGGGTTGTTATCAGATATATCTATGTCTCCTTCTGGCTAATTTTAGTCCAGAGAGATGAAGTTTCATCATTTAACTTCCTTTAGATATTCGCCCCTTTTTTTTATTTTTTTTTATCGTTAAATTATTATTCCCCTGCTATATCTCTGTGGTGGGGCTAGGGGCCTTGGGGGGGGTATCGCTACTATTTGGAAATTTTCTATAGCTATGTTGGGAGACCAAATTATATATTCGGGGATATACTAGGTTCCCGCTCCTTCCCCCCCCTCCTCCCCTTTCCCCCCGACCTCTCCCCCCCTCCCCCTTTTCCCCCCTCCCTCTGTCGATCTCAGAGTGTGTTACAAGCCTTTTGATTCATTATCAATCCTAAGTATTATTCGCTTGGCTGTTTGCTGCTAACTGATTCACTGTTAACGGGCTTTCCTGAGGTCCTTGGTACTTATGTCTATGGTCCAGGGGTTACTCAAAATTCTCCTTATATTATTTCAGGTCATTTATGGCTATTACATTCCATTAAACTGTGTAAAAATATTTGAGCATTTCACAACAACATTTTTAAGGTAGAGACATATATGGCTATTTTACAGGTTTTTTATGATATGCTTAGCTTTCAGAAGTCCCAGTGTCAATGGATAACGGTCCTTTGTGTCATCTGGGAGGCATAGTCTCTGTGAATCTCCCTTTGAATCCTTACTGGAGGAGCGAGTGGGAGTCCAGGGGTCATTTTGATTCGGCTTGGGGTTGAGGGTTAGTGTCCATTATAGTTCCATTGGGTCCTCAGGTTTTGGTGAGATTTTCCTGTGAGTATGCCTTGGGCGGCTGTGGTGTTTGGTCTGTCTGGCTTAGTTGTCGTTGTCGGACTGGTCTCTGGTTTTGCTCCTGTCTGTGTCTTGGGGTTTCTTAGGTGAGCGCCATTGCCATCCCGCTCTGCCAGGTGGTTGTTGGGCGGGGATACCAAGTTTTTTTAAGAGATCTTCCCCCTCTTCCGGGTGCGAAATTGAGCATTGCCGCCCATTTTTTGAGACTGTTATTTTAAAGGGGAAGCCCCATCTGTATCTTAGATTGTTTTTTAGTAAAATGTCTATTAGGGGTCTGAATTCCTTTCGACGGGCCAATGTCGTTGGGGATAAATCTTGAAATCTATTTTCTCCAAGTTTCTTGCTGTTTGCATAATTTTTTCCTTTATTTGGAAATAATGTGGTTTGCATATAATGTCTCTGGGGGGTTCGGTGTCCAGAGGTTTGGGTCTCAAAGCCCGGTGAGCTCTGTCCATAATAAAGTTTTTGTCCGGTTCTTCCGGTAGTAGGAGGTTGAATAATCGGGTCAAGAATTCCTCGATATCAGTTATTCTTTCGGGGATGCCTCTGATCCTTAGGTTTCCCCTTCTTGCCCTATTTTTAGCCTCCTCTTGGTGATCTTGTAGGAGGAATATGTCTTGTCTGACTTCCCGGAGCTCCTGCTCCATTTGCTGTGCTTGCTGGGAACTCTGTTCAGCTGTTTGCTCCAGTGAGGCCACGCGGTCCCCCAAGTTGGTGATTTCCTGTTTGACCTCCGCAATTATTTGGAGCTGGGAGGCGTTGATTGATTTCTGTATGTTGAGAAATAAATCCTCTAAGTCCTGTTTCGTGCATGGGACTTTTTGTAGGGGGTCTTTTGGGTCCGTTTCGGCGCCATCTTGGCTTCCTCGTGGAGTGTCCGTTTTAGTGGTGAAGAAATCGGTCATGTCTGCTTTTGTGGGGTTCCCTTTGTTTTTGGGGCCCATGGTGGTTGGCTGCTGTTTGTATAGGTCCTTGGTTGCCGGTTTTTGTTTGGAGTTTAGGTCTTTTTATAGCTAATTGTTGCTTTTCCACTCGGGAGCTAAGTTGTGGTGCGACTGCTCACATCTCTGTTCAGACTCCGCCCCCCTTAAATATACTTTTAATTAAACAGAATAGGTGTCCGGTATACTAGGATTCTTTTTTTTTTTTAAAGGGCAATTATAGTGAGAAAATTGTTTTTTTTTAATTTCTTCTAATGTATCCTATAAGTCATCCCATCCACCAGGGTACCTTTAGTTTCTTTAAATTCTACATAGTCCCCGAGATATAAGCCTTTGAATATACTGTGATTTGTAGGAGCTGCTACACCTCATCTGTCACTCAAAGGCACACACCCACACAATCCAAAGCTCCCCTGCAGTACTGTCACACACTCTCTCACCCACACTATATGTACCATGTGCAACATATAGTCAAATGCTGTAGTGCTAAACACAATCAATAAACCATTAACCCAGCAATATGAGCATAACACACTATAAAACAGCCCCTCCCCCCCAAAAAAATCTTATATACATACAAATCCAGTGACTCAAATGGAACACTAATACAGTATATATAATACAGTAATACAGACTATATACCAAACAAGACACACAGTGCAATCTATGAAATATATAGACTAAAGCAACTGAAATGTAACAGGACAACAAGCAGTGTCACTGTGTTTGTGAAGGTCTCACTACAAGCTGCTGTTACACTGACTCTCTCTTCAGTGATTATGATCTCAGCTAAGCAGGGGGAGAGATATGAACTTTAGGTAAAAAGTAAATAACAATTAGCAAAGTTAGAGAACAGGCAGAGTTCAGCAACTTACTTGTAAAGAATCTCAGCACCACTTGTCCTCCTCTCTCCCCCTCTGCCCCTCCCTTCAGCATATTGCTACTTTATTCCACACTTTGATTGCTTGCAGTCTAGCTCTGGAAGGGAGGGGTCAACAGGATGTCAGCACTTCATTTAAAGTCCTTTCAACTGACAATGCTCGGACTCTGTATACAGCCCGTCACTGCTTGAGGGGGAGTAGACAGAGAGGGGAGGGGGACTACACAGCTTGGTACAAACTTCTGCCAGTGTGAAGAAACGAAGCCACACAGAAACATGAAAGTAAGGCAGCTTATACTAAGTGATCTATACATTGTATACAGACAAAGTTTTTTTTTCACTATAGTTGCCCTTTAATAGTCAGACATCTCTAATATGTTTATACCATAAACCTTATGTTTTCTTATTTCTTAAAGATTCATCAGACCTGGGATGAAGAACTAAGGCAACTTTCAGAACATCGAGATAACCTACAAAAACATCTTCAGATTGAGACCAAAGAGGTTAGACATGGAGAACTAGAATACTGGTTTATTGTTAATATGTTATTTCATACTTTCTACCTCTTTCCAGGATGGCCTGAGCAGAAAGGATTCTGGGATTGGCTATAGTTTGCACCAACCTCAAGGGGATAAACAATATGGCACAGAGAAATCAGGATTTTTATACAAAAAAAGTGAAGGGTAACAATAATATTCTTAATATTAATTTTATTGCTTAAACAACCCACCCCTCCCATTGATCTTTATGGGGGCAACCAGTAAATAATATTCTTATAATCGGCGTGCTACTACGTAGTAGCGTGCCGATTATAACACGGAACTGCAGGAAACGTACCCTTTGATGTAAGTTCAAAGACTCGCAGTCGCGAAAGAAGTCTGAGAACCCGGGAGGTTGGTACATGTCAGAGGGAATCCAAGAGGGAGCAGAGGGGGCACGGTCTTGAAGCTGCTAAACACCGGAACACTGGATCACAGGTGGGTGGTCTGAACAGCTTTTACACTGGAGGAGAAGGGTCAGGTGACATTGTAAAGCTGCTGGGCGGGACATCACACAATAAGGGGAAAAGGAAATAAACTAAGCGCAGGAGAGAGGAAATGGAGGATGGTAATATCAGTATGGTATATATTTTTTGTGAACGGACCAGCTAAAAAGGGAGGCAGGGGGGTGTTTGAGGGGTAAGGGGGTTGTGGATATGACAGAGAGCCTTTGAGTCTGAAAGAAAAGTAAAGGTGTGTGTGTGTGTGTGGGGGATGTTTAGGAGGGTGATGTTGGCCTCTAAACGTGTACAGCAGCCTAAGGACTACACAATAGGAAACACAGCAATGTCTTTAAATGAGGGCTTTAAATGAATGTGAAGAAGGGGTGGGTTATAATGGATAATGTACCCCCTACTGTAAATTGCTAAAGATATTAAATGTCACCTTAGAGTTCTGTGCTCTGTATAAAGGCATTGTACTTTTATATGGTCACAGAACTCCTCAGTGACTTCTAATATCCTTATAATTTACAGTAGGGGGTACATTATTCACTATATAATATTTTTACAAATCTTTCTTTATATTTGTCACTTAGTATAACCCTGCCTTGTGACTACCTTGTTTCTATTCTTGATTGCATTTTAGAATTCGGAAAGTCTGGCAGAAACGGAAATGTGGTGTAAAATATGGATATCTAACTATATCTCATGGCACGGTGAGTGAAAAAGATAGATGGTGCAGTCTTTTTTAATGGAAACCATTTACAGAAGAATGACTGAATGAAACCATGTATTACTTGCATTTGTAAGTCTAGGAGGTTAAATGCGCTACAATATTATTGTATGATAAACATTACTGTACTATAATCGTAGCATGCATGGTAACCAACGACCATATTGGAGTAAAAAGGTTGGTTATTTTGAGACATGCTCAGTGTGTTTCTCCCAATGAGAGAAGGAATCCAGCTGGTAAGGGGGAAGCAAGTAAGGACAAGTAAGAACATAATGGGGCATGGACTTGCTGCAGTGAATAATTATTCACATAAATTAAAAAAAGATACATCTTTTTTATCAACAGTTCATGGGCTATTATTCTAGTTCGTAGTTATCTATGAACCAACATAATATGACATGTTGTAAGGCCTTGTGGCACCTCAGTTTTTGAAATAAGAAAAATGTGCTAACGGCAATAATGTTGCCTTATTCTGACACTAAGGGGCATATTTTTAAATAATCGCTATTTTTCAGCACATTGCAATGGCAAAAAGCATTATTTTTGTTGTATTTATAAATTTCATAGTTTTTGGCTCAAAATGGCTGAAAGCAGTAAAACACTTTATTATAAATATGATCAAGCAGTTACTGCGGCAATGTATGGCAAAATGCGTCAATAAGCGAAGTGGCGATAAGCGATGGTAATGACTTTTTGCCACTGTTTATTGCCGCTTTATAAATTGCTTCAAGTTCAAAGAAACGCAGTAAGAACTATAAGAAAAATAGGCCCTTAAGTAAAGAACCTTACTGCCAAGGTTATGCCATTCATTTTGAACTACATGGACACAAAGACAAATTTCTATATGATTTTTTTTTACAGAAAACATGCAAGATAGTAGTATCTTACAGTCTAAAATTATTCAAAGATGAAAAATAGTTTTTATTTTTTACACGATTCCCCAAGTAATGAAAACAGTTTAAAAATATGATTGGTCTTGCTACTTCTGTTCCTCCCAGCCCATTATAAATAAAGGACAGTCTGAGCTCTGGTTGGGCCATTCTAGAACACTGATCCTCCTTTGTTGAAGCCATTGCTTTGTTTATTTAGATTTAATATGCTTTGGGTCATTGTCATGTTATGGGGAATTTCCTCTTCCTAGCAGATGCTTGAAGATTTTGTGACAAAATAATAATAATTGGATAATTGGAGCTTCTTGTGATTCCATTCGCCTAGACCTAAACCAGTTCTAACTAAAGAATATTATCCCTAAATCGAGATGGTGCCTTCACCATGCTTTAATGTGGGTATGGTCTTTAATGACTGTGCTATTATTGCACTAAACATATCTTTTGGAATTATGGTCCCACCAGACCTTAATTTATTTTTCCGATCATTGTGTTAGACTGGATATACCTTTAATGTTGCTGTTGGCCTCTTAGTAGGGTCTCTCTGACAAGTTTTCTCCTTCTGATTAATCTTGGATGGATAGCCTGGTGTCTGCAAGATCTGGTCAGAACAGTCGCTGTTGTTTCGGTCATACACACATTAGCGATATAGGGCCTATCCAGTCAGTATCAATGGGATCAGCCCTATATTGCTAATGTGTGTACCCAGCTTTAGGACCAATGAAATCCTACAGGAACAGCGAACCTTTATCTGAGATCAATTAGAACCACTATCTGATATGCATATATACAGGTAGCTACTAACTATTGTTTGAGATGACCGTGAATATGATTGTTTGATTTTAAATGCCGCCACTTTATTGAATACTAATGCACCCAGGTTTTTTTTTATAATTTATTTTTTCCTTTTTAACAATAATCTGTTTCTATTTTGTTTTTAACTTCTTTGTATTGATGCCACTTTTGCATTAAAGGTGGAACAAGTTCATACAGAATTTATCATGATTGTTTTTATAATAACTAATAGCCTGCCATTTTGCTGGGGTGTTTTTAAATCTATTCTACTACTCACTAGGCCTTACTTTATATACATATATAATATGCAATGCAGTTTTTAAATCCTGTGTACAGGACATCTTGGAAATGAAAAGGGTTCAGAGAAGGGCAACTAATTTAATAAGGGGACTAGGGGAGCTTAAATATGAAGACAGATTGGATAAGTTACAATTATGTACACTAGAGAAAAGGCGCTTGCATGGGGATGTGATCACTGTGTATAAATACATTTATGGGCCATAAAATAAACTATCTGTGTCATTGTTTATCTATTGGACATGTCAGAGGACATGCGGACATCCCTTAAGACTGCAAAAAAATTCTTCTGCTAAAAAAAGTTTTGTCTTCCAAATTAAGAAAGGGCTATGGAACTGTCTTCAAGTGGATGTGAAGATGGCAGGTACATTGGATAGTTTAAAAAAAAAGCTGGATGAACAGTGGTGTAACTAGGAATCACTGGGCCAGCAAGTCTATGATGGTACTAAGGAATAAAGAAAGTAGGGCTGTCCAGTCGTTTATATTATTCAAGGGGTAATGTTTCGGCCGCTTGGCCTTTATCAAGAAACACTTGATAAAGGCCAAACGGCCGAAACGTCGTGTGTTGGTGTACTGAAATAAAGAGGGATTACCCCTTGAAAAATATAAACGACTGGACAGCCCTACTTTCTTTATTCCTTAGTATTGTCTATCTGGCAGTGAGGTGGCCGGAAGGGACTGGACGCCTGGGAGGTACCTCAAGTATTTCTTTTTTAAGTCTATGATGGTGCCCATCTTGTTACAGAGGTAAGAAGGTCTATAGAATAAAAAATGTTGCATGTTAATGGTATTAAAACATATGGACGTATGTCTTTATTCAAATACTATACTAGACTATACTTTTTTAAGACATGTATCCCTCTCTTCAGATTAATCGGCCTCCAGTTAAGATTAAATTGCTCACCTGCCAGGTGCGTCCAAATCCCGAGGACAAACGCAACTTTGATCTAATCACACGTGAGTCTTAGAAGCATTTACATGTATCATGTATACATCCCTAATCACATATAAGAAGCATTTACATGTATCATGGAATAATTCAAAAGAGAGTGTAAAGTGTAATTACTGCTTAATTCAGCCTGTGGTTATTAGACTTGATTATTGCTTGCCACGGATTGAAAGTTCTTATCATCCGTGGGATCTGAGGATGTATGCCGGATGCCCACGCTGATGCGACAAGAGCACGGTGCAGTATAAATTCACTCTAAACTCCCGCTACTTGTGGTATTCCATTTGGAGTAGTGCGCACACCGCTGTGAGCTATTGATTATTCTTCCACCACCTATTAGGAGGACTTTTTGATCGGTTGACTACCTTTTGGAACTTTCAGCTGCTCGCCCTCTATCTATACCTTTATATATATACTTTGCTATGTTTATTTTTACAGGTTGCTATTAGATTATACTACATATGTAATTTTATTTATAGGGTTTCCTGTATTGTTGTGGCCGGCCGGCTACTTATTTGTATTTAAATATATATTTTATATATTATACTGTGTTAGAGTTGTATTTGGTTTTATTGTGGAAGGTACAGTGCTTTATTATTATTGCACAAATATTAGCATGTACAGCTTTGGGGTATTTACAGGGAGATTCAATAAAAGTTCTTATCGTTTAAAATGGTGCTAATTTTGCCCCAACCAATGAGATCTTAGTTTACATTTGAAAGCTAACACCTGATTGATTGGGGCAAAATTAGCACCATTTTTAACGATAGGAACTTTTATTGAATAACCCTGTTAGTGTATTATGATGAGTCCATTAAAACCCAGAGTTAGTTTAAAAGCTCTATTTTTTTTTTTGGTATTTTGCATAGTAATATATTTGAGCAGTAAGCTAAACATTAAACATTTTCTAGGCATGTGCAGTAGTTTTCTCCTCAACCTGGTTTTGGGCTAAACTACCATTTAGGACCTGAAATTTACATGGTTAAAACTGCCATGAAAATTTTGTCCCAAAACTGTAGAGAAGAAGAGGACCAAGAATTTTTGCATTTTCGATGTAGAATTTTTCACAGTTTCAATGTAGAATTCTGGTTTCAATTGTTGAAATTCCAAGTCAAAACTTTTCTTTGTTTTGCAACCCGCAAACAGAACGGAAACCAGTAGGTTTGTGCAACTAAAGATTTCAGGTTGAAACTATTTTTATTTTTTTATATTTCATATAATGTCTCTCTTTCTCTTAGATAACAGAACCTATCACTTACAGGCTGAGGATGAAAATGAGGCTTTAGTGTGAGGATTTGGTATTACAACTAATCTTGCTATACTAACCACTCTCTATATATTTTTGAGTCTTGTTCACTTTCAGTTTCCTGTACATACCACCCCATGATGATTTAATAAAGTTTCCCCTTCTCTTTTTAATTGCCTTCCCCATCCCAGCTGGGTCTCCGTACTACAGAATAGTAAGGACGAATCTTTGAATGCAGCATTCAGGGCAGATGGGGGACCCATTGACAGCCCCCACCAAGTAAACCAGCAAATTATTAATGAGATAAGGTCCCTACCAGGAAACCAAGTGTGCTGTGACTGCGGCGCTCCAGGTGAGCACTTGCCACCTTGTGCATCATTTTAACCTCATTTAACTAATTATTACTTTTTTTATTGGTGTCTTACATATACTAATTTCTTAAAGTAAAAGGTGTAAAATCAAAAAATATTTTATATTTTTTTGCATTGCCCATTTCTCACATACAACCTTTTAATCATAATGCAAATCTTATAATTATGTAAAGATATGCAGGAAGTCCAAAATTACTGCCATTAGATAAACAAACACTATGAATAAAGTTCATTACTTTACACCCTAAAATAAATATTCACATATAGAAAAAAAATCAAAAAATGTTGGTGCACATAATATATTAAAAATAGACAGTGTCAAATGCAGAAGTCCAATTGTGTGGAGTATAATAAAACATTGGAAAACAGTTCTCCAGATCGCAACATCTGTTGAAAACAGTCCCAACAACCCCACAGACTCCAACCAACCTGGAAATCCCGGACCCCTTCTCCTACCATAGGCCCTGCATGATCTTTTCAACCAGCTTGATGAAACCAAAGACTCCTGGCTCATGGCACCTCCACTCACAATCAGTTGTGCTGGCCTCTATGGATCTCTGTCTCCCTCCTCGGCGCGTTCTGTACCTCTGCCGTTTAAGGTAAGTAGCTTGCCTTAATGTCCCCGTAATGCAGGCACCTCTCAATTGATTTGGACTGTTCAAAAGAATTTCTGATACCTGGGTAGATCCACTCGCCCTGCAAGCATCCTAGATGGAGGGGGAGCCAATCATTCAGTCCTCGCCGTGGGATAGTGCGTGGGTGAGTAAAGTGACAAAACAAATAAAATGCAACCTGCAAATATATAAAAATTTGCACAAATAAGTTAGAAAGTGTAGAGGCAGTGATAAAGAACAATGCTAGTAAAAATTCTACACGTTTCGTTGCACCAGCAACTTCATCAGGCATATAAAAATTGCCCCTTTTCAGTTTCTTATTTTTCCTACTGGGACGAACCAAAATGAACCACCACCGGGGGAGAAAACATTCTTTACAATGTCGCAAACAAATTAAAAGAGACATATTATCCAATTTGTATTATTGCAATTCACACCAATTTTTAAAAGAAACATATTGTACAAATCCTATAATCAAATTATACACCTTATTAAAACATATATGTAAGGGCTACATTGTATACAAAAGGGAAAGTTTAGGTTTGAAAGACTGCATTTTGAAAGGGAATTTGTGTGTTTGTGCTGCAGATTTTAAAACTCAGTAATGCCAATAAAGGGGTTAATAAAACAAATTTTTTTGATTATTGATCAAAATTTGCTTTTTTGACTTTAGTTACCATTTAAGTATGGCTGCCACAGTAATGGATAAGTAGATCAGTAGGTGTGTGTACCTGGGTCTGGTTGAGGGGTATGTCTTTTTTGTGTTTACAACCATAAAACTATCTTTTATTGAGGAAAAATCTAAATTAGTTTTTTTTTACTTTTGTTACCCTTTAAGTATGGCTGCCATACTTAATGGATAAGTAGATCAGTAGGTGTGTGTACCTGGGTCTGGTTGAGGGGATATGTCTTTTTTGTGTTTACAACCATAAAACTATCTTTTATTGAGGATAAATCTAAATTAGTTTTTTTTACTTTAGTTACCCTTTAAGTATGGCTGCCACTGTAATGGATAAGTAGATCAGTAGGTGTGTGTCTGGTTGAGGGGGTATGTCTTTTTTGTGTTTACAACCATAAAACTATCTTTTATTGAGCATATATCAAAATTACTTTTTTTTTACTTTAGTTACCCTTTAAGTATGGCTGCCACAGTAATGGATAAGTAGATCAGTGGCTGTGGGTACCTGGGTCTGGTTGAGGGGGTATGTCTTTTTTTGTGTTTACAACCATAAAACTATTTTTATTGAGGATAAATCTAATTTTTTTTTTTGACTTTAGTTACCTTTTAAATATGGCTTTCATGGGAATGGAAAGGCAGGTCAGTAGGTGGGTGTACATGTGTCTGTGTGGGGGGTTAGGGGTATCACCATTTGTATTTATGGCCATAAAACAAACTGTTTTGAAATATCCATTTGAGGATTGTTACCATTATAGTCTATGGGAAAAAATGTCCGGAAATTCCTTAGCAAGAAAATAGCACACTTCTCCTATATGCTCCGCACGTTTGTACCGAATTTCATTTCTCTAGCACAAAAACTGTGGGAGGAGATACAGTCCAAAAAAGCAGAAGAATACAACGGAAGAAGAAAAAGAAGAAGAAATAGGAAGAACAGTAATTTGGCTTTTTCTAGCCAAATTAATAATTAGAAGCCTAGAGCATATCAAATTAATTTGCTTATATTTTACTTTACCATTGTACTGCGACTTAAAAAGCCTGCCCTTCTCTCTGGATAAATTAAAGCAATTAGTTCAATAACTTGGCCAAATTATTTATATAAGCCCAGCAACCACTTCACGGTTTGCTTCATTCTGCTGGGTCCTAAATTTTAACCTTTTTTACTTAAGTAACTTTTTACCTTCTTAGGAGACGTAATTCTCAAACTTTGTCTTTATATCAGTACCTGCCTTTTATGAGATGAAAGTCGCTGCTGGTCTTTCGCTTGCTTTCTTGGGACTAGCTCTCCAGCTTTCAGTACTTTAACACATGACCCACTGTGGGTGGAGTACACATTTCCCAGAGGCTTAATCAAGCCCCCAATGCAACAAGCAATATATATATAGAAATGGGATAGTGGTTGCACGCAGAGTGCAACTAGAGACCAAATTAATTCAATACATACAAAAAAAAATATGTTATATTGTACTATTACGGTAAATCTTATAGAAAGGGACCCAATCCAAACATCTCATTTAACTAATCAGGGTATACGTCCCATATTCAAAGATTAATCTTTGTTCTAATCTCAAAAGTTCGTTATTCAGGCTCACACCTCTTATGTTTGTTAAATTGTCTATATTTCCTATTACACTATAACGGTATAGTAATTCTTTTATATTCTCTTATTTGTTCTTTTATTCTAACTTGAAGTTTTCTCAATATTTTTTAATCCACACAGGCAATATACTGTATCATATAGACAACCATTTTAGTTTTACAATTAAATAATTTCTTATATTGGACTCTTTCCCCTCCTGGTTTTTCTATAGTCTTGGTAGTTATTATATGTTTAACATACTTTACAGTCCCCACATATGTACATGTGTTTTCTTATCAACCTCTTCCTTCTTTTTTTATATGTTACCACATTTGGGGCTAATACACTTATTAAATTTCTAGTTTTTTTTTTAAATATTTTTTTTACTATTTCGCTTAACTCCTTATCTTCCCTTATGATGTGCCAGTGCTTATTTATAGACTTAACTATAATACTTTAACTTTTCGACTTAACTATAATACAATTTAACACAAATAATATGCACAAATAATATATATATATTAATGGTACAGCAATGGAAACTCCGCTGGCACCAAGTAATGCCACTTTATATGTAGGAAGATGGGAAGAGAGGTTTGTATAGGAAAATCTAATTTATAAACAACATAGCAGATTGTGACATAGATTTAAAGATGAATATAGATGAAAAAGAGGAAGGAAGAGGTTGATTGGAAAACACATGTACATATGTGGGGACTGTAAAGTATGTGAGCATATAAAAACCAGGAGGGGAAATAATCCAATATAAATTACTGGTATTAATACATATAGATCTGGTTGATCCAGGGATACTTTCCGATTGCCGTTTGGAGTCAGGAAGGAATTCCCCCCCCTTTTTAGCTGGGTTTTTTTGCCTTCCTCTGGATCAACTGTTAGGTAGGGTTAAAAAAAAAAAAAAAAAAAAGTGAATAGGTTGGACTTGATGGACGTATGTCTTTATTCAACCTTAATTACTATTACTACTATAAGAAATGTTTGTAAAACTAAAATGGTTGTCTCTATGATAGATTGCCCGTGTGGATTAAAATATATTTGGAAAACAATAAGAGAACTTCAGGTTAGAATAAAATAACCCGTAAGAGAATATAAAAGAAGTATTATACAGTTAAATGATAAAGTAACAATACCTCATATATATAGGCATTATAATCAGGTTCTCAAAGCATCTTTTAATGGAAGTAAAGTGATTGTAATAGGAAATAGAGGTAAGAGCCTGAATAACAAACTTTTAAGATTAGAACAAAGATTAATCTTTGAATATGGGACAGTATAACCTAATGTTTAAAATGAGATGGTTGGATTGGGTCCCTTCCTATAAAGATTTAACAATGGTAGAGTCTAACACTTCCATATATGTTTTAACAGGGTGTATAATGTGATTACAGAATTTGTACAATATATTTCTTTTAGAAATTGATGTGAATTGCAATGATAAAAATTTGATAATATGTCTCTTTTATTATTATTATTATTTTGGATTTATATAGCGCCATCATCTTCCGTAGCGCTTTACAATTACATGTATACATTCACATCAGGCCCTGCCCCAAAGAGCTTACAATCTAAGCACATTTATTTGACACATACAACCTATCAGTATGTCTTTATGATTGTGGGGGAAACCGGATTGCCCGGAGGAAACCCACACAAGCACGGGGAGAACATACAAACTCCTTGTAGATGTGTCCAAGGGTGGAATAGAACTCAGGACTTCAGCGCTGCAATGCATCAGTGCTAACCACTGAGCCACCGTGCTGCCCACTTTTAGTGTTTTTAATTACTTTGCAACATTGTAAAGAATGTTTTCTCCCCAGTGGTTCATTTTAGTTCATCCCAGTCGGATAAAGAGGAAAAGGAAATGTTTAATATAAAAGCAAAGTCCCAAATGCACTCACAGCTGGTAGAGTGCAGACATCTCAGACCCCCACCCCTAGGGGTATAGGAATAAAGTATACAAACAAAATGAGAAAGTCACACTCCAAAGGTACATGTATTTAATGGTGAACCAATAAAATCAAATTCACAACATTTCGGAGGTGTTACCACCTGATGAAGGGGTAACATTCCCCGAAACGTTATGATTTTTGTGGTTCAACATTAAACACGTGTACCTATGGGGTGCTACTCTCCCATCTAGTTTGAAAAGGAAATGTGTCCATTTTTATATGTCTGATGAAGTCGCTTGTGAGGTGAAACGTGTAGCATATTTATTAGCATTGCCCTTTATTGCTGCCTTATTGCACTGTACTTTATAACTTATTTGTACAATTTATATGTGTTATTATTTAGATATTTGCAGGTTGCACTTTATTTGTTTTTCGCTTTACTCTCCCACACACTATCCGGTGGCGAGCACACCTATGAATGAATGTCTCCCTCTCCACCTAGGACGCTTGCAGGGTGAGTGAATCTATCCATGTACCCGAACTTTTTAAGAACAGTCCAAATCAGAAGAGAGGTGTGTGCATTACTGGGACGTTAAGGCAAGCTGCTTACCTTTAGCACCAGAGGTCCTGAACACACCAAGGAGGAAACCCACGCAAGCACGGGGAGAACATACAAACTCCTGTCAGATGTGTCCAAGGGTGGAATCGAACTCAGGACCTTAGCGCTGCAAGGCATCAGTGCTAACCACTGAGCCACCGGTTGGTTATAGTCTTACAGTTGCTGCCATAGGAATTCACTACAGTGGTAGGTTAAAATTGAGTAAGGTAACTAGATAATACTTGCTTACAAGTGTATCTGAGCATAATGTTCAATTGTCTTGTTTTTAGGATCCCTAAAACATATTTCTTGATTACAGAACCTACCTGGGTTTCCACCAACTTAGGGATTTTGATCTGTATTGAATGCTCTGGGATCCACCGAGATCTGGGTGTGCGCTACTCACGTGTCCAATCTTTAACCCTTGACCTTCTTAGCACATCTGAACTCTTGGTATGTGCCACCATTTCTTGATCACTGTGCTGCCAAATTATATTTTCTTCAGTGCTATCATATCCTTATATCTGTTGTATTCAATTAGATCAACTGGACTTGAAATGTAGTTCTTGAAGACGTTTCGCTAGTCATCCGACTGGCTTTCTCAATTCAGAATCACTTGTACAAGAATCTGTGGCAATTATGTACCCTGGAAAATCCCAATTAGCATATCACAGCCAGGTGTTAAGGGTGTGATTAGATAGTGGCTAAGAGGTGTTATAGGAACGCCCAGAGTATGGTGTTAAAACAGCATTGTACATGGCAGACAGTTGGTGTCGAACCAACTGTCGACACCAAAGGGATAAGTTCTATAAGCAAAAACATGGATGTGCTATGGGATCTCCAGTTTCACCTATTGTGGCCAACCTTTACATGGAGGAGGTAGAAACACAGGCGCTTAATACCTTTAAGGGCATAGCACCCAGCCACTGGTTCAGATATGTTGATGACACCTGGGTTAAAATCCACCAGAAGGAAGTACAAGCTTTCACAGAACACATTAATGCGGTGGGCCAAAACATTAAATTCACAAGGGAAGAGGTACAAAACAACAAACTGGCTTTCTTGGACTGCTTGGTAGAAGTTAAGGAAAATGGTAAACTGGAAGTAGAGGTTTACAGAAAACCAACACACACAGATCAGTATTTGATGTTTGACTCCCACCACCCTTTAGATCACAAGCTGGGGGTCATCAGAACCCTGCAACACAGAGCCGACAACATCCCCACTAGCACAGAGGCGAAGGCTAAAGAAATGAAACATCTCAGAGGAGCCCTTAAAACTTGTGGATATCCAGACTGGGCCTTTGTCAAAAGAAGTAGAAGGAAAGAAAAGAACACGAATACCAACAGTGAAGGGGAAAAGCAAGACAGGAGGAAGAACATGGTCATCCCATATGTAGCAGGGGTCTCCGAGAAATTAAGAAGAATTTTCAAAAAACATCGTATCCCTGTCTGCTTTAAACCGAACAACACACTGAGGCAGCAATTGGTACATCCGAAAGACCCAATACCAAAACACAAGAAAAGCGACATCATATATGCAGTGCAGTGCAGTGAAGAATGCTCTGATTTGTATGTGGGGGAGACCAAACAGCAACTGCATCGACGTATGGCCCAGCACAGAAGAGCCAATTCCTCGGGTCAGGACTCAGCCGTGTATCTGCATCTTAAGGATAAAGGACATACCTTTGAAGATTGTAATGTTAACATACTGGCGAAGGAACGTGACTGGTTCAAGAGAGGTGTTAAGGAGGCCATTTATGTGAAAATAAAGAAACCAAGCCTAAATAGAGGTGGGGGGGTTCGACACCAACTGTCTGCCATGTACAATGCTGTTTTAACACCTTACTCTGGGCGTTCCTATAACACCTCTTAGCCACTATCTAATCACACCCTTAACACCTGGCTGTGATATGCTAATTGGGATTTTCCAGGGTACATAATTGCCACAGATTCTTGTACAAGTCATTCTGAATTGAGAAAGCCAGTCGGATGACTAGCGAAACGTCTTCAAGAACTACATTTCAAGTCCAGTTGATCTAATTGAATACAACAGATATACCATGACCTGGATGAATGAGAACCTTCACAAGCATATCATATCCTTGTTTTCAGCTATCCGTTAATATTGGAAATGCCAAACTTAATGAAGTGCTGGAAGCAACATTACCTACTGTGAATACCAAACCTTCCCCGGCCAGTGACATGTAAGTTACATATCATACCTGAGTATATATATATTTCAAGATATGTTTAATTCCTTAACTTTATGCAGGGATCTAATTCTTTGCAGAAAGGTGGCAAACCTCATCATGAATAATCAGTACAAATGTTTCTCTTTTAAAAGGAATGCCAGGAAGAATTTTATCTTAGCCAAGTATGTGGATCATAGCTTTACAAATAAAGAACACAATGATTCCTTAAACAGAGTGCAAACTGCTGTTCAAACCCATGACTTGACAGCTCTGCTTCAGTGTATGGCAAGTGGGGTAGACCTGAGCAAGAGTGTTCCCAGCCAGGACAACCAGGTAATCCAAATATGAATGAGCCTGAATGGATTCTGTAATTTCTTTATATATATAGTCTTTTTAGTCACTTTTGTAATTTTTTCTCGTACAACACCTTAAAAAAAAAAAAAACAATTTTCCAAAAAGCCAAACCCAATGTAATTGGGGAGATCCGTGTTCCGCCGTTCGTTCAGGTCTGACTAAAAGCGAAGGAGAGTCTTAAAATATAAAAAGGGCAATTGTCCAATCAGGAAATGGAGTTGGGGTTGTATCTGCCCCCGAGGGACTAAATGGATCCCTCCAATAGCGCTGTATTTATTTGATAAAGGACTTCACGTCCGAAACATGTCGTGTCAATAAAGCACCAAAAGATATCCTTTGAAGTCTTCTTTGTCTGGAAGCACCTGCATACCATTTTTCCAATTTTTGGCCTCGCCTCAGTATTTATTGCCAGTGTCATCTTTATACAGAGGAATGAAGCTGGTATTAATCAGCACATTTTTTGTATGGGTTTCAAATTCACAAATGCTGTGTTTGAGGTCATTTGGAAGGTCACAGGTGTCTATAAATTGGGAGGGGGTTAGGAAAAGGCAAGGGGGTGGTGGTTGGAAACAAACAAAAAGTTCAAATAATTGTCAGCATGGGGTGGCACAGTTAACTACATGGCAGCCATGTTGGGTAAGACTAGCTGTAGGGGACTGTGTAGGCAACATAATTATTGCTGAAGTTGGCATCGCTGACATAAGGAGCAGGCTGGTAGAAACAAGTTACGTTGGTGGCATTTGGGATAATGTTCTGCTCTGCCAATACCCGCAGAGCAAGCAGAGATATAAGGTTTAGGGTCTGTCTGTGCTCGTGGCCCATAAGACAAACTGTGCTCTCATTAACAACTTTCCTTAGGATCATCAAGTAGTCGTACTTGCTCTTCTCCACTCCCATGAAGTGGTTCTGAAGATAGGACTCCAGCTGTTCGAATATGTCCGAGAAGTCTATTAAAAGGGAACACATGTAATATTCCAGAGACTTGATCTGCTCCTTGTCCGCCGGTTTAAAGTCCCGTACGAGCAAATTGCTGCATTTCATCAGTCCTCCACCTCGTATTTCCTCTGGTCTCTTTGTAGCAATCAGCTTGTGTCGCAGGTTGTTCATCGCTGCCTCAAAGTCCCCGTACATGCTTTCCCCATGACGGTTGGGTGGAAATGTTCAGACATGGGGTTTTCGGAGCAGTCGTGGTAAAAGAGCAACGAGTTATAATTTCTAACTATAAGATATCTAGTAAATTGTTTTCTGTAGGAAAGATAATCAGTAATTTCTGACTTTGCCTAAGCTCTGCAGTCCTCTTTCACAATTAATACAAATTCTTTTTCTGACATCTCAGCTTTATTTAGAAAAACATTGGTAGGTCAGCCAGTAGTAACTTGAAAGCTTTGGCAATGGGAATTGAGGGCTAAGGAACTCATTAAATGGCATGTTAAAGTACAACTCCACCCTCATAAGAACATCTTTTAGACAGAATGGACTATTTATAATATGTTGATATATCATAGTTTGTGCTATAAATACATTACTGTATGCCTGCTATGCTTCTGGATGCCTCATGGAAACTGAGCAATTTAGAAACCTGTACTGAGCCTGGGCATGCTCAGAAGAGGCAGATAGGGCATTAATATTCAGTCATTGGCTGTGATGTCAACTGTCAAATCCATAACTGGAAGAACCAGGAAGCAGAAACAGGGGAAACAGGACATTGTGCAGGATTTCAGGTTAGACTTAAATATTTCAGATTTCAAATTAGAAAGGGAAAGTTTAAGTATAAACTTTAAATTTGGCTTGAAAGACTGCATTTTGGAATGGAATTTGTGTGTTTGTGCTGCAGATTTTAAAACTCAATAATGCCAATGAAGAGGACATTGTTGTTTTTTACTTATCCTTTTAATATGTCACATGCATTAAAGGTTGGTCAGTTGGTGTGTGTGTGTATTCATATCAGGTTGGGGGATAAAATACTAACTTGATGATTGGTCAAAATGTGTTTTTTACTATAGTTACCCTTTAAATATGGCTTTCATGGAAATGGAAGGGTGGGTCAGTAGGTGTGTGTACCTGGGTCTGGTTGAGAGGGTATGCCTTTTTTTGTGTTTACAACCATAAAACTATCTTTTATTGAGGATAAATCTAAATTCGTTTTTTTTACTTTAGTTATCCTTTAAATATGGCTTCCATAGGAATTAAAAGGTAGGTCAGTAGGTGGGTGTACCTGTGTCTGTGTGGGGGTATGGGGGTATCACCATTTGTATTTATGACCATGAAACAAACTGTTTTGAAATATCCACATTTGAGAATTGTTAATATTATAGTCTATGGGAATAAATGTCTGGAAATTCGCCGATAACGCCGTAACGCTTCGGTAGATTCCTTAGCTAGAAGATAGGACACTTCTGCTATATGACCCGCACGTCTGCACTGAATTTCATGTTTCTAGCTTAAAAACTGTGAAAGGAGATACAGTCCAAAAAAGCTGAAGAAGAAAACAGAAGAAGAAAAAGAAGAAGAACTATTACCATTTAGGGTTTTGGGGGATGATTTACCTGTATGTAAATTTTCATTTTTGGGCTGGACTTGCCCTTTAATTAGTTAAAATATTTTGTAAAATTACCTTTTACCGGAAAATATAACTCTTCTCAACTATCGCTGTTCCATTTATTTGTTGATCTGCCCGCTAATTCTTTAGATATTCAACATGCACCATCTTACATTTCAGCTGTCAATCAAGTGCCTTATTATCATAAACACATCTGCTGTGTGCAGTTTTGCTGTACTGACATTTGGTATATGTGAATTGCATGATGCGATACTCTTCCAATATAGTGAATACTGTACATGCTTGCCCTCATTGAAAGTCGGGTCAGATGGAAAGAGGTGTTGGTTAAGAGATGGAGTGGGTATAATGAGCCTGAGCAAATCAAGTAAAAGATTGGAGCCATGCAGCAACACATAAGGGCTAATTACATGTACTTAATTTAAAGATTAAGATGAGGCAAAGTAATTTTTTAAATTATAATTGCCCTTTAAGTTTGTGGAGATTTGTATCTTGTATGTGACTCACAATGGAACAGATAGAAATTAAAGGGATGATTTTTCCCACAGTGATGCTGTTTTCAGAGGTGTTATATACAGCAGTATCACTTAACACTTTATTAGTTAGGAATTATAGGATTAATCTGGCTCATTTGTATTTTAGCTAAATTTCTCTTTACGTAAAACACATTCTGGTGCAACAAAGTCATTTAACTTCTTTTTTCAGGACCTTGGTGAGTCTCCCCTGCACCTTGCTGTCCGCGTGTCTGACAGGTGCTCTCTTCCAGTAGTGGATTTTATTATTCAGAATGGGTAGGAACCCCTACATTCCTGTTACAGAGTTGTCAAATATAATGTGTCTAATACGGAATACTCCATTTACTGGGTTGATCTTTCAGGGGGTCTTTGGATAGAACAACTACAGATGGAAATACAGCACTGCATTATGGGGTCAAGTACAACAAACTGGACTGTGTTCGACTTCTCCTAAGAGCAAAGTCATCTTTAACTGCAGGTAATCTCCATGTGTGTTAGTGTGTTTATCAATACAAATGAAATTTTCTTCACATGACCGTCTCAATTTCCTCCCTGTTATGGGAGGAAAGCAGAATGTGGACAGGGTCTGATGGTGCCCCACCCAACCCCATTAAAAACTTACCCACTCAAGGACAGTCCCCTAAATACCAAAATGATACACAAAATATGTTGTGGGATCTGGATTCACTTCTGAACAAGTGTGGTTTTGAATCCACTCACAAGCGTATTGAAGAGATACATGTTAACTGAGCCAGGGGCAGTTGTTTATAAAGGTGCGTAATTGTATGATTGCCTATACTATAAAGAAGAAAGTGGAGAAGCACACTACTGGTGTGAAATCAACAATATATTACTGCAAACAACAAAGTTTGTTGTTTTCACTAATACATTGTTGAATTCACACCAGTAGTGTGCTCCTCAGCTTTCTTCTTTGTTTAGATTACCTAGGTCCTTGAAGTAGAGGGCTGGAGGAGGATTGCACCATAGTGGCCATAAATGTATCTGAACTTTCCGATACCATGGATTTTAAAATCTTGTCTTACCCAGGAAGAGGCCTGCAAATATATGAAAGTGATCCAAAACTTTGAAAACCCTGCTGAAGTTAAACCAATTGAGATGTATTATTCAGAACTTACAGGCTTGGCAGGGTTAGACACTTGCCAGCAAACCCTGCTACAATGTAATTCAATTGGTTTGCACTTCGCAGCTTGCCTCAGGTTTAGCCATCCCCAGAAACACCCCTGAGAACGAACCTTTAATCAGCACTTTGTGTTATTCAAACCATCCCATGCTCAAAAAGATCTTATTGTGTCACATTAATCAAAAACTAGTTTACCTATAATAAATATGTTGAACTGTAAAATAAAACCTGAAAATACAATAGAAAAATGTACAAATCACACTCTTTTTATGTCTGCCCTGTGTAACGCTAACCATTCCACCACTTTCCTGAAGTATGTCAAACATAAAAGACTTTTTTTAACAGTAGCAGAACAGTGACATCTTTTGAAGTTCCCCTTCAATGTCCAGAATGAAATATGGACCTTTGATAATTACAATAAGAAATGGATGTTAAATTATATTTCAAAGAGCTGAAAGTACTGCCTGCTATCAAAATCTGAAATTCTACTACAAAACCTGTAAAGGGTTAATGGAAAATTACAAATCAATAAATTACATATGATACCCTGTATAACTGATTTCTTTTTTATCCTACCAACAATATCTGGTCAACATGTTTTATTCTTCATGTTTTTTTGGCAGTGAATAATGATGGATTAACTCCTTTAATGCTGGCTCAGAATTTGAAGCAAACAGAATGCGAGGAGCTGGTAAGCTGTAAACATATCTCTTGCCCTAGATTAAATAGAGCAGTCTCTACAGTGTCAGCACAATGTCTTTAGTATTCCCTTTGTGATTTGCAAACAAGTCACTTTGGTCAGAAACTTAGTTTAAAACAATGGGTGCTTTGTTCTTGCTGGAGAGTTTTCCTCTGTGCTTTATACATTCAGCATCATCTGTTTCACCTGGAGAAAACTAACATAGAGTATCCTTGTTTTTTACTGGCTATAGCTTGAAAAAGCAGCAAATGGCAGCCTTATGTTTGAAGTGGATTTTGAGTGGTTCCATCAGGAAGAGGAAGAAAGTTATAGTGAAGATGATGAAGGTGAAAAGGTATTTTAAAGTGCTCTGAATGTAATAAAATAAATATTATTTAATATGTGTAAGGAAGTTGACATTTTTGTTTGCTTGAACTTTAGTCTTCATAAACCAGATTAAAATGAACAACTGTTTTTTTCACTAATAATGAGGAGAAGAAAACAGTCCAATCTGGAACCCTTAACTTAATTTTACAGAATTGTGTAATGGCTTTTGTCTTGAATTTTATGAATATTATTTAGGAATAGGATCTCAGCTATGAATTTCTCTGCTTTGTTGTACCTACTACTTTTCTCTATTGTTTAAAGGGCATGTATACCCCCCAAATCATAATTTAACTATTTGTTCCCCATGCTTTACTGATCTAAATAACTTGGTTAAAATTTCAAAATCCCTTTTTGTGTCCTTTATAGAGCTCCAGTTATCTTCATTTACCTGACCCCAAGCGTCATACAATATGTAGTCCCTGTTAGTCCACAACGTCTATGTGTATGTATGAATGTCTGTATCTGTGTGTGAATGAGTGCCTGTATATGTGAATGAGTGCCTGTCTGTGTGTGAATGAGTGCCTCTCCATGTGTGTGAATGAGTGTCTGTTTGTGTGTGTATGAATGAGTGCCTGTGTGTGTGTGTGTGAATGAGTGCCTGTCTGTGTGTGTGAATGAGTGTCTGTTTGTATGAATGAGTGTCTGTCTGTGTGTATATGAATGAGTGCCTGTCTGTGTGTGCATGAATGAGTGCCTGTCTGTGTGGGTGAATGAGTGCGTGTGTGTGTGTGTGTGTGTGAATGAATGCCTGTCTGTGTGTGTGTGTGTGTGAATGAGTGCCTGTCCATGTGCGTGGGAATGAGTGTCTGTGTGTGCGAATGAGTGCCTGTCTGTGTATGTGAATGAGTGCCTGTCTGTGTGTGGGGGAGCATGTGTGTGTTGTTGACTATTTCTAAGTTACTAACCAAAATAATAAAATAAAATATTTACATTTTAAAAAGCTACTAATTCTTTTTTGTAAATTATTTTACAATTTTACATGATGTGTGCAGACATCTCTTAGCTAACTAATCTGTATATCGATTATCTATTTATCCAATTTTTCTATTTATCTATCATCTATCTGTGCACAGATGATTGATAGACAGATAAATGATAGACTGACAGTCGGTCTGACACAGGCTAGTGGTATCGATAGAGACAGACACAGGCTGGGGGTACAGTGAGAGAAAGATGCTCACTGTACCCCCAACCTGTGTCTGTCTCTTACTGTACCCCCAGCCCGTGTCTGTCTTTCACTAAACACATGCTGGGGGTACAGTGACAGACAGACAGACATGCTGGGGGGTACAGTGACAGATAGAAATGTTGGGGATACAATAAGTCAGACAGACACAGCATGGTTTTAAAGTGAGATAGAGACATACATAGGCAGGGGGTACAGAGAGAAACAGACAGGCCAGGAGAGCATTGAGACACACATAAATTCTGGGTGAGCATTGATAGACAGTCTAAGACAGACATACAAGCTGGGGGACCAGTGAGAGACTGAGACATACTAGATGTACAGTACTAGACAGACAAACATGCTGTTGGTACATTGAGAGAAAAGAAAGACAGGCAGACAGAGATGCTGTATATCTATGAGTTTACATTCTAAAACAAGCACGTTAGGGTATATTTTATAAATGTTATTTATTTACTTTTTAATAATTTAAAAATGTACCATTGATAAATATTTTATTTTTATTAAAAAAAACTTTTTTGATATAAAAAAAATATTAAACATTTCTCAAAAGGATTATTAAAAGAAGTGAAAAAAACTCTCTCTTAAATATACTATATATCGATATATATCATAAAACAACAGATGAGGTAGTTTGGCTCTCACCTACTTGCCATTGGAGCCTTGTAGTGCCCGGGTACTAGCCATCAATAGAATACAAATTATTGTGTAATTATTATGAATAAATAGAGTGGAGCACTCCTTGGACTTATTTTGACTGTTATCAGCAAAATAAGTGAAAAATAGATATAATATAGTATTGGCTTTACACTGCATCAATGGGGACTTGACCATTTTGTATTAATGGCACATGGCATCCAAAGCAATAACAAAAACATAAAATTTTGCGCTACTATGAAGCACAAAATCTTCCAAAGGCAGCGCACCATACCAGACAACAATCCTGTGATGCAGTGAATCTCATTAATTGAATACTGCGTCACAGTATCTCTGGCAGATAATTTACGCCATTATCGCATCCCCCCTAAGACAGAATACTCTGCCCAATAAGATGAATATATTGTCTGCTGCACAAGGCCTCATGGCTGTCACTTTCTCCTCTCTGTCCCTTGGCTCTCCGTTTTGTGCATGTGCACCACATTGTCATTAAGGAATAAGCCAAGAAGAGAAATGAACAAGTCTGAACACGGAGCAGAGAAAGTGACAGCCGCACGCGCTCTCAACAAATGTTAAGATGTGCTTTCTTATTACTTTAAGAAGAACAGAAGATAGGAATACTCAATTCTACCATTGTAGAATGATGGTGCAATTTAAAAATGAATATTACAAATAAGGTATAGGGCTCCTTTAATATTAACGCTACTATTTTATTATATGTTCTTTTCTTTCTTTTTAGCTTAGTCCTCTGTCAGTCTCCCAGAACTTTTCTGTGCTGTCTCCTATGAAGTCTAATTACCGCTGTAGCTCCATGGGTTTGGATATCAGCAACAAAACCTATGAGACAGTAATTTTTCCTTCACGGCAACCAGCACCCTACCGATCAAGGAGTCTGGAGGTACCACCTCCCCTTCCTGCAAAAAACCATCCCAAAAGTGAGTGCAGACTCCACTGTTTATCATGGTCAATAAACAATAACATTTCATCATTTGTCATGTAATTCTGTTAAAATGACAGAAACACATTGGTAGGGCATATATGAATGGTATTATAAATATATATCATGAGCATCCATCACAATTGAAAAATGGCAGATATGGAGAGTATTGCTGCTTTATTCAGCAGCCATAAAATATTGTCCATTATTCAGTGTGGTATTCAGGTGCTGCTCTATGTTTGTTAACGAATATATTATGGTACTGGAGACAGGAACTCCATCAGTGGGGTGCAGGCCATCTCCAAACTGTTACCAAGCTGACTCCAACTTTGCCTCCCTCCTTTAAAGGGCATGTCCACCCTTAAAACAAAAAAAACAGTTTTAACATTTTATTATATGTTTGTGTAAGTTCTATTCTCTTCTGGCAAATGTATCTTTGGTTGTGCAACGTTGTGCACTTTGCATGTCACAATAAAGCACAAAAGGTAAAAAATGTGCGTCTCTCTGCCATCTTTGCATTTGAATTATCCTTAAATATCTGGTTAGTAATGCAGGTAATGAAGTGTGAAATATATCATGGGTTGGGGCAGGTAACTGACAATTGATCAGTATTTAGTTTACAGGATAGACAAGCTCTTTAATTATCCAATAGGGAGTTTCCTTCATCATATACCTATCCATTAGGGAGCAGAATATATAAATAAAATTATAAAAATTATAGAATTTATATATTTAAAAATATAAATGTTAAATATATAATCAGCATCCTATGTTTTTATTACCCCTGTTACTGTTTAGGGTGTCTAGACATTCCTATTCAGCCCTTATCAGCCCAAAATCGCCCTCTCAGCACTGTCAGCCAACCCTCTACAAGTGACGAATGGGAGGGAATCCCTGAAGCCGGACTACAACGTCGATCATCCGAACCTCTGCGTTTCTCTTCTGAGCATTCTTCTACCACGCAAAGAAACAGGTTTGCCATTAATGTAATCAGTAATGGGATTGAACCCATATAGGGCCATAGTAATAAAGGAGCGGTATCGCTTTTTAGCAATACTGCACCTTTAATGTTCAGTTTAACGTTAAACTAAACGCTAATTTCCAATCAGTTTAGCGATCGTTAATTTATGATTGTTATTGTTAATTAGCGATAACAATTGTAAATTACCGATAACGAGTGTAAATCTGCAATAACTTACATAATTTACATTCTGATGTTTTTAAAGGGTACGAAATTCCCACAACCAGTGGCATAACTAGGAATCACTTAGCCCTTCCTGCAAAACTATGAAAGGGCCCCCTCCCTGCATCATCTACAGTGGTTTTCTGGGGGGTGGCTGTTTCTCTGCCATAGGAAAAGTAAGAAGGATGAGCCCCCTGCAGTCACAAGGACTGCTCCCCTGGTTGTTATGTCCTGGCCCACAATCACAATTTTTTTCTCATTTGAAATCTAAGATTTACATCCAGAGATATCATTAGTTGATTTTTTTGGAGGGGGAAAGCTATAAATGAACATAACAGCGTCCCTCCTTACCTGTGATCTCAACAGGCAGCAGATAAAAACAAGGGCTGGAATTCAAAAACCTTTTTTTGCTAAAATTCCAAAAGTTTGGAAACTCCAACTCCCTGCATGTTTTAGTGGCTGGAAGTTGTAGTTTCTAAACATCTGGAGTGGCAAGGTTCGACAAACTTTTTATTGGCAAGGTTCAGCATACTGCCTACCTCTAAACCCCCCCATAGAAAAAGAAGCACTTTGTATTACCTGCTCCACTGGTATTTCCGGTGAGGGCTAAGAGGAAGCATGTTCTGATGTTCCCGCGACTTTGTGGATGCTCGCATGTACGTGCACACTCGCTCTCCTGACTGCTTCGGTTTGCCGCACATAAGGTAAGTAATGTCTGTGACCCGAGTATAAGCCAAGGTTAGCTTTAATGGGTCATTTTAAAAAATAAAAATTTTGGCTTATATTCAAGTATATATGGTATCTCTATAATCCGGGCAGCCAGCACAAGGTGGGTGAAATGTAACTGGTAAAGCTGCTGAGCGACTGAAAAAGAAACAAAATTAACTAATCTTCCCATAAAATAAGTAAAATACCATTAGTGGAAACATTTTAAAGCCAGCAAATGGATTGCTTTATGGGCTGCTATTGGAATATTACAAGGTACAATTGCCTCCTCATGCCATCAGACTGTGCTGAAAAAGAAGCAAAGGGGCAGTAACTAGTTGCAGTCCCGCTGAGCTGCCCAACAAACCCAATAATATACTGTAAATTTGTAGTTTATTGTAAAATTATAGGTTCAGGATATGTAAAGTTGTTTGAATAAGTAAAGTGACCCTTTCAAAGTCCCTTTACAAGTGTCCTTTATGAAAAAGAGCACACTCATACTTAAAATGACCCCAGGATCATACATCTAGCTGCAGTCTTTCCAAAGTTACAGCAGTAATAATGGTAACACTGTGAGCTGTGATATCACCAGCACCCCTGGTTTGCCTTCAAGTTTCAGGTTGAAGCATGCCCTTTTGCACCATCAACTGCATCTGCCCTGTTATCGAACTTCTTAAACATTTATAAAGCTAGACACAAGCCTACAAAAGATTAGGTAGAGAAATGTACATAGAATGATTGCAGGTCTGTAACTAGCTTAAGAAGAAACAGATTTTTTGGGGGTGAGGTTTTTTAAACAGCATAATGTGACTGTCCCAGAGACTCAGACAGATATGGAAGTGTAAGGCTCTGTAAACACTGTGAGATGTATTTATTCCAACTGAGCGTTCGTGGTTTTCAGAAACGCATCTGTACGATCCAATCGTACGATTCAGTTGAGCAAACGGTTTGTAATGACCACCCCGAAAAAAACATCCAATATTTCAGGACAATACACTGAAATGACGGTTGACATGAAATAACCTAGAACTTAAGAACCAGAGAAGCTAGAGATATCATCCTATGCTTGTTTAAAAGGACACCCGTATGGAGACCACATTTACCCTTTAATATTAGGCCAACATTTTTTGTATGTGATTTAAGTGTCACTTATCTCCTGTTGTTCCTATAGCACAGATGGGGTTAAGTCATACCGCAGAATAAGAGGAACGGTCCATCATAATTCAGAGTGTTCACGACAGGCAAAGACTTCTCTTCCTGGGTCTCCTCCTTCTGCATGTACCGAGTTAGAGAAAAACACAGGTATGATACAGAAAGAGAACGGTGTATACCATGGAAACTGATTTGCTTAGTTTAATTTGAAACCTGGAGGTAAATTCGGGGAATAAGGAATGTTGTTTACAAATGAAATGATAAATAACTAAGGGTCATTAATCATTAATGCACTATGGGTCTCAGAGAGGGGAATAAAGCAATCATAAGATGAAAGAACTGAAGTTTTGATTTGTTGAACTTTCTGTTGATCATATGGTTTAGCTCTAAAATAACCTACAAATAACCTAACTGTACTTTTATTATTGAAGGTGAGATAAGCAGAAGAAGGTGTTCACAGGATGCAAATCAGCAGCAATCACCTGTCCCACCATGATGCCCCTTCCACGCAGAAACAAGCTTTTGAAGGGACAATCTGACACATGTAGGCTGGCCACTGTTCTCTACATTGGTTTTAGAGAATTTCAACAAGCAAAATCAGTATACATTAAAGGAGAAAGGCAGCAGTCAGGCTCTGATTCATCTGTAGTTATAATAGCGCCACCCCCCACCTGGCTGCTGGCAGCTGGGGATTGATGTGCTGAGGGCATTTTACAAATACAGTATCAAGTACCCTGGTTATTGGCTTTAAAAGATACTGTATATACCCTTTCTATTCTATTTGAGTTTACTCTATTTCTAAAAAGTGCAAAAAAAAAAAGACCTTAAATTGCTCAATCTAGCATAGTACCTACACATAAAACCACAAAGGGGACCAACATGTAGAAAATGTAAATTCCCTTAAAATAGACTATGCAAATATATTTGTTAATTAGAAAAGTGATCTTCTAATAAACAAGCTGGAACAAGCTGGAGAACTATGAAGGGCTGGATAATAAACGAATCACCTACCTTATACGTTGTCTCTGCTCATCTCTCTCTTGTAGAGCCATTGTATTGGCTATGACATTTTGGAATTCTTTTGAACTACCCTACTTCCAGGTAGAGATGTAATGTGGGTTAGAATAGAACCCAGTTTCGAATTGAATCTGAGGATTTCAAAGTCCCGACTAAACTTTTGTAACTCATGGATTTCACGAAACCCAGTTTTTCCGAATTTTCGAGTTTTATTGAAATTTCGATAATAATCGAAATGGAAAATAGACGATTATCAAAATGGAAAATCAAAACCGCAAAACAAAAGTAATGAACAATTTCGGTAACCCTAGAGAGTAATGATCGATTTAGATAACCCTCGAAAGCAAGAAAGATTTCGGTAATCCTCGAATTTGTAATATTGGTAATCCTTGAAAGTAATGCTCGATTTCGGTAACTCTCGAAAATAGAAAGCGGAAGCTCAAAAACAGCCCCATCGTGAGGAAAGATAGTTTTAAAATAAGTTTTGGTTATATTTACGGGTTCCCCAGACTCTCTGCTTCATTTACAATAACCTACTATTACTATTTGTTCTCTCATAGATTTCTATGGGTTACTTTTCGAATTTTTAAATTTCGAAATTTACGAAAATTAAAAAACAGAACGAAACTCAACAGTTTCGAACATCTCTACTCCCAGGCAAGACCTTTATTATATTTATATACCATAGAGGACAGGACTAGAAATGTCTGAAACCAGGTTTAAAAAATTAGACAACAGAGGGGGGGTGGGAGCTGAAGGTCTGATCATTTTCTGAGTTGGGTACTGCATATTCAAACAAATCGAATATTCAAAATTTTGATTTCAGAAAGTTCAGCGGAACTTTGAAACTGACAATTTTCTTTCGAAACTGGACTAGAAATGAACCCGAAACCCATCCCTAGACAGACACAGAGGCAGACACAATATTTGGATACCAATGGGTAAATATAATTAGTCATAGGTAAGCTAAAACTCTTTCATTTAGTAGGGATATGTTACATACTCACCCAGTTAGTTCTACAATTAGACACTGGTTTAGAGAATTATTTTAGCTTTTACCTTAAGGTTTACAGTAGTTTCTCTCCATTAAGGAGAGTGCTGTCTGAATGGCTTGTTTATGCTTTTTATCTTCTGTACTGCATTTTATATTGTATTGTTTTCTTTTTTATAAAGCACTATTACTACTTTGTTATATAAAAATAAAATACATTTTGAATCTTTCTACTTAAATCAATGCTTTACAGAACATAATTTTCCTAACTATATTTAAGTATTTAAACATCCTGCACACCTTAAACATGCAATGCAAGTCTGCATAGATATCTTTCAAAAAAATGCTGGGTGCTGCCAGAGCTGCTACCAACAGGGGCCAAATCCAAGAAGAAAGAAAGAAGCTGGGCACACCAGTCTTAAAAAATACCAAACCAATGTTTTATTGTGACGTTTGGGCACAAAGTGTGTGCCTTAAGACATTAAAGTTTGTCTGAAGTAGGCACATACTTTGTGCCGAAACATCACAATAAAAAGCTTGTTTGGTATTTTTTAAAGGGCATGTCCACCCCCTTTTTAAAACATTTTTGCTTCAGTGTAGGGCTCCCTCCCCCAACCCCCATAGATATTTGAAGCAAAACTCCCCCAATCATTACTTTCATTGCATCTCTCCTCCGACGTTCAGTCCCGGCCCTCTGCTTGCATGAAACTGCAAGCAGAGTGCCGGACCTGCAGCCACGTCCGTTATTAGCTGAGAGGCAGCCAATAACGGATGTGGCTTTCGGGTGTACTGATCGTCAGGGGAAAATGTTAGTAATGATCAGGGGCGTTTTGCTTTAAATAACTATGGCATTTAGGGTTGGGAGCCCTACACTACAGAAAAGGGGATTTGAGCTAGGGGGAGGGAGAGAGAAACGGGAGGGAGGGGGGTAGGTCTGCAGTGCGCATGTCATTTTTCTCCCGGAGGAGAGACAGGAGGCAGAGTCCTATATGGACTCAGCCAGGCTCCTGGTGGGCAGTTTTTTGGACTTTAGAGGGACATTACAGGAGAACTATTTGGAGCTGGGATGTAAGGTAAGGATTTTACTACACTACACAGTGGGGCCAGTAGTGGGTGAAATTCTAGTTTTGGGGGTGGACATGCCCTTTAAGACTGGTGTGCCCAGCTTCTTTCTTTCTTCTAACTATATAAAAGAATTAAGAGCATCATTGGGGGAATTATCAAAAATTTTTAATTTTTATATGTCTGTAAGCAATAATTCTCCATAACATTTTGCATTCACGGTTTCCCAGGGAATGTATGTACAGTGTATAAGGATCTTATACAATGTTAGAGAAGCAGGGACTATAGTAGGATCAGATATCTATACATATAAAAATCAATGTATGATCCAGAAAAACTTCCAAACGGCTGTGACAATTTTCATGAGACTTGGTATACTCATGTTTAAGGACCTGGAAAAAACATAGGCTACTTTACAACTTTTAAAATCCCCCCCTGAAATTTTTAAAGTCAATTAACCAGTGTGCTGCCATCTGGTGGTGAATCGAGTATTCACCTAAGTTAATTGCATAACTTCCAAATCTCACAGATTGTTCAGGCCAGTACTTTACTTTTCATTTTGTTTTGTTAGAAGGTCAGAGAATAGAGCTGTCAATCATGGGGAGAGAATAGAGCTGTCAATTATGAGGAGCAGCAGATCATGTGATTTCACAATGTCATGTGACCACACACTCAGTCTCCTTCTATCACGTTAGTTTTCCTCGAGTTCAAGATTGATAGGTAACCGGCCAATCCAAGAAGTCTCTTGTACTGGGGGTTGAGCAGGCAGCTTATGGGGAGATCACAGTTTGCAAGCAGTTTGGTGCAGAGGTCCAGAGGGAGCTAAGGAAATGTGTAGTTTCCCATTGCAGAAGCTGACAGCCATGAAAGTATATGTGCAGCACATGGTAATAAATCCCATTTTACTTAAGGAAAGCTGATGAAAGGTGAATAGCTGTGAATGGAAGGGCACTGCCACACTGCAATACAACTGTACTGTAAAGGGTTAATTTTACTTTACACCTTGTGTCTCATGTGACCACACACTCAGTCTCCTTCTATCACGTTAGTTTCACTCAGAGTCAAGATTGATAGGTAACCTGGCCAATCCAAGAAAGTCTCTTGTACTGGGGTTGAGCGCAGCTTATGGGGATATCACAGTTTGCAGCAGTTTGGTGCAGAGGTCCAAGGAGGGAGCTAAGGAAATGTGTAGTTTCCCATTGCAGGAAGCTGACAGCCATGAAAGTATATGTGCAGCACATGTATAAATCCCATTTTACTTAAGGAAAGGTGATAAGACTGTGAATGGAAGGGCATGCCACACTGCATACAACTGTACTGTAAAGGGTTATTTTTACTTTACACCTTGTGTCTCTTTTCCCCACAACTTACTGAAGCCCCACGTACACACTCTTTCCCCTAATTTAATGTCTTTTTCCTAACTGGTCTCAGCAAAGTGGGCGTATCAGATTTTTCTGCGATTGCACGCTGCCACACTCACCGCATCTCCCTTACTCACCTGTCCCTCTTTTGCCATTTCACAACCCACCCCCTGACCCAATTTTCAGGGTATATCCCGTTGTCTCAGGAAACCAGGTTAAAATCCTGGTTTCCTAATGATCTCCCATTTTTACACACCTGCCCTTAAAAAAAAAAAACCTCATGCAGCATGTTCTTCCTATATGCTTCCAGCTTCTGTAAGTGCCAGCCATCAGAGGTCAGAGCTCTGCCCCTTGCCTAAACTTTGGAGCTCTTCTGTGCTGTGTCCTCTGTAGTAGAGCAGGAGAAGTAAATGTAAATTATAGTCAATCCATTTCGGTTGTCAGAGTCTATGGGGGGGAAGGCATTTTTACCCTCTGTGCCCTGCTGTGTAAAGGTACTGACAGTGACCACTAAATTTCCTCTTCGGCGCTGCTGGTGCAGTACTTATATAGCAGTGTTTGTAAGTTCAGATGTTAAGTACTACAACTCTCAGAATGCATTTGTTGCTACCAATTCATGCTGGGTGTTGTAGTTTCTAAAACATCTGGAGTTCAAAGGTTTTTCTCCAGCAGACCCCAAGTTTAGTAGTCACTGTCAGTGTGTTTAAGAGAATGTGTGTGTGCTAAGTTCATTTCTAGTGATCTAAGCCCTCCAGTTCATTAGCCAGTGTTATCAGTCCTCTAGTTCATTAGCCAGTGTAGTCACCCCTTCAGTTCATTGGCCAGTGTTTTCATCCCTCCAGTTCATTACCCAGTTGTCAGCCCTCCAGTTCATTACAGTGTAGTTAGTCCTCCATTTTATCGTCAGTGTTAGTCAACACTGTGCTAAGTTCTTTAGCCAGTGTTTTCAGCCCTCCAGTACATTAGTGTTAGTTAGCCCTCCAGTTCATCATCTAAAACATCTAGAGTTCCAAGGTTCCTTCCCGAAAAACCCCAACAGAAAGTTTAGCAGTCAGTGTGTTTAAGAGCATTGTTTCATTAGTCAGTGTTGTCAGCCCTCCAGGTATTAGCCAGTGTTAGTCAGCCCCCTGGTTCTTTAGGCAGTTTTTTCAGTCCTCTAGTTCATTAGCCAGTGTTGACAGTCCTCCAGTTCATTACCCAGTGTAGTTTGCCTTCCAGTTGATTAGCCAGTGTTATCAGCCCTCCGTTCATTAGCCAGTGAAGTTAGCCTTCCAGTTCATTAGCCGTTTTTTGTCAGCCCTCCAGTTCATTAGCCAGTGTTAGTTAGCCCTCCAGTTCCTTAGCCATGTTTGTTGCCCTCCAAGTCATTAGCCAGAGTTCACAGCCCTCCAGTTCATTAGCTAGTATTGTTAGCCCTCCAGTTTATAGCCAGTGTTACTGTAACTTAGGTAAATAGGTAAAGAAACTGGAAGATGGTCTTACCTCCCATCTTCAATTAATGTAACAGAGCCAGTGGTGGATTGCACTCGCGAGGTAAGTTTCTATCTTCCTTCTTGGGTCTTGTTACATTAATTGAACGGGAGGGACATAGCTCCTTTACCTCCCATTTTCAATTAATGCAAACCCGGATAGTTTACATTCTGAGTGAACTAATCCTTTAACCACAACATACACTTGAAAATATTGCAGGCAATAATGTAATAAGGGAATAATGGTCTTTAAATGAAGTAACCTAAACAAAGTGGACGTGGTCTTAAAGGACATGTAAACTGGGGCAAATCATTTTTTAACTAATCACACAGTAATTAGGATTAATTACCACCAATCTTAAATCTGCTTTTTTTTTTTGTTTTTTGACCTTCCTATCCCTTGTTTTTTAGCTCTGGGAGTTTTACTTTTTAAAAGGGTGGGGCACAGCTAGTCAGTAAAGAACTGTCGATCACCCAAGCCCCTCCCCCTGGCACACTACATGTAAAACTCTCCATTCTATAAAAGTAAAGCTTATTTCTCTGTCACTGTATGGCTAATTGATTCAGCATTAAGATCAGAAAAAGGAATAAGAATATTTTGTTTCTCTGTGCTCTTTCTGTGCAGATAAACCCAATCCTGTTAGTTAGCTGCTGTTGCTTAAGTCCCAATGTAGCACTGTACCTAAAGAAATCAAGCCCCCCCCCCACACACACACACACACCTCCTTAAAACTCCTAAAGATAAAAGAAAATCTTACTTGATTCAAGCAGTGATTACACCTCCCAGTGCTGCTTACCTTTCCATTGCAAATCAGTTTACTTTCACTATAACACAAAATCACTGGGTAATGCTATGTCTGTAGTGGGACACAGATCACCTCCACTGCACATGCTCCACACTCCATTTGTAGTACAACTGTACTGTAAAGGGTTAATTTTACTTTACACCTTGTGTCTCATGTGACCACACACTCAGTCTCCTTCTATCACGTTAGTTTCACTCAGAGTCAAGATTGATAGGTAACCTGGCCAATCCAAGAAAGTCTCTTGTACTGGGGGTTGAGCAGGCAGCTTATGGGGATATCACAGTTTGCAGCAGTTTGGTGCAGAGGTCCAAGGAGGGAGCTAAGGAAATGTGTAGTTTCCCATTGCAGGAAGCTGACAGCCATGAAAGTATATGTGCAGCACATGGTAATAAATCCCATTTTACTTAAGGAAAGGTGATAAGAGCTGTGAATGGAAGGGCACTGCCACACTGCAATACAACTGTACTGTAAAGGGTTAATTTTACTTTACACCTTGTGTCTCTTTTCCCCACAAACTTACTGAAGCCCCACGTACACACTCTTTCCCCTAATTTAATGTCTTTTTCCTAACTGGTCTCAGCAAAGTGGGCGTGATCAGATTTTTCTGCGATTGCACGCTGCCACACTCACCGCATCTCCCTTACTCACCTGTCCCTCTTTTGCCATTTCACAACCCACCCCCTGACCCAATTTTCAGGGGTAATCCCGTTGTCTCAGGAAACCAGGTTAAAATCCTGGTTTTCTAATGATCTCCCATTTTTACACACCTGTCCCTTAAAGAAAAAAAAACCTCATGCAGCATGTTCTTCCTATGATGCTTCCAGCTTCTGTAAGTGCCAGCCAATCAGAGGTCAGAGCTCTGCCCCTTGCCTAAACTTTTGGAGCTCTTCTGTGCTGTGATCCTCTGTAGTAGAGCAGGAGGAAGTAAATGTAAATTATAAGTCAATCCATTTCTGGTTGTCAGAGTCTATGGGGGGGGAAGGCATTTTTACCCTCTGTGTCCCTGCTGTGTAAAGGTACTGACAGTGACCACTAAATTTCCTCTTCGGCGCTGCTGGTGCAGTACTTATATAGCAGTGTTGTAAGTTCAGATGTTAAGTAACTACAACTCTCAGAATGCATTTGTTGCTACCAAGTCATGCTGGGTGTTGTAGTTTCTAAAACATCTGGAGTTCAAAGGTTTTTCTCCAGCAGACCCCCAAGTTTAGTAGTCACTGTCAGTGTGTTTAAGAGAATGTGTGTGTGCTAAGTTCATTAGCTAGTGATCTAAGCCCTCCAGTTCATTAGCCAGTGTTATCAGTCCTCTAGTTCATTAGCCAGTGTTAGTCACCCCTTCAGTTCATTGGCCAGTGTTTTCATCCCTCCAGTTCATTACCCAGTGTAGTCAGCCCTCCAGTTCATTACCCAGTGTAGTTAGTCCTCCAGTTTATACGTCAGTGTTAGTCAACACTGTGCTAAGTTCTTTAGCCAGTGTTTTCAGCCCTCCAGTACATTAGTGTTAGTTAGCCCTCCAGTTCATCATCTAAAACATCTAGAGTTCCAAGGTTCCTTCCCGAAAAACCCCAACAGAAAGTTTAGCAGTCAGTGTGTTTAAGAGCATGTGTTCATTAGTCAGTGTTGTCAGCCCTCCAGGTTATTAGCCAGTGTTAGTCAGCCCCCTGGTTCTTTAGGCAGTTTTTTCAGTCCTCTAGTTCATTAGCCAGTGTTGACAGTCCTCCAGTTCATTACCCAGTGTAGTTTGCCTTCCAGTTGATTAGCCAGTGTTATCAGCCCTCCAGTTCATTAGCCAGTGAAGTTAGCCTTCCAGTTCATTAGCCAGTTTTGTCAGCCCTCCAGTTCATTAGCCAGTGTTAGTTAGCCCTCCAGTTCCTTAGCCAGTGTTGTTAGCCCTCCAAGTCATTAGCCAGAGTTCACAGCCCTCCAGTTCATTAGCTAGTATTGTTAGCCCTCCAGTTTATTAGCCAGTGTTACTGTAAACTTAGGTAAATAGGTAAAGAAACTGGAAGATGGTCTTACCTCCCATCTTCAATTAATGTAACAGGAGCCAGTGGTGGATTGCACTCGCGAGGTAAGTTTCTATCTTCCTTCTTGGGTCTTGTTACATTAATTGAACGGGAGGGACATAGCTCCTTTACCTCCCATTTTTCAATTAATGCAAACACGGAATAGTTTACATTCTGAGTGAACTAATCCTTTAACCACAACATACACTTGAAAATATTGCAGGCAATAATGTAATAAGGGAATAATGGTCTTTAAAATGAGAGTAACCTAAACAAAGTGGACGTGGTCTTAAAGGACATGTAAACTGGGGCAAATCATTTTTTAACTAATCACACAGTAATTAGGATTAATTACCACCAATCTTAAATCTGCTTTTTTTTTTGTTTTTTGACCTTCCTATCCCTTGTTTTTTAGCTCTGGGAGTTTTACTTTTTAAAGAGGGTGGGGCACAGCTAGTCAGTAAAGAACTGTCGATCACCCAAGCCCCTCCCCCTGGCACACTACATGTAAAACTCTCCATTCTATAAAAGTAAAGCTTATTTCTCTGTCACTGTATGGCTAATTGATTCAGCATTAAGATCAGAAAAAGGAATAAGAATAATTTGTTTCTCTGTGCTCTTTCTGTGCAGATAAACCCAATCCTGTTAGTTAGCTGCTGGATTGCTTAAGTCCCAATGTAGCACTGTACCTAAAGAAATCAAGCCCCCCCCCCACACACACACACACACTCTCCTTAAAACTCCTAAAGATAAAAGAAAATCTTACTTGATTCAAGCAGTGATTACACCTCCCAGTGCTGCTTACCTTTCCATTGCAAATCAGTTTACTTTCACTATAACACAAAATCACTGGGTGAATGCTATTGGCTGTAGTGGGACACAGATCACCTCCACTGCACATGCTCCACACTCCATTTGTACCACAGTTTTGTGATGGGCGGATACAAAGAGAGGAGACATGCATAATAACTAGGAGTGAGCTGAACAGAACATGAGGAGATCTAGTGACAAAGAGCACTGAGCAAAAAGGGATCAAGTTCCTGACAGCACTAAAAATATAGAAATGGATAAAGGTAAATTATTTTTTAAAAGTGGGCATGGCCAAAAATTTTATGCACGCTATTGCGCACACCGCATCTCTTCTACTGATGTTGTCCATCTTTTGCATTTTAAAATGTTGGGAGATAATTGGGGATCAGATCTGGCTTAGAATCCTGCACCTTGTCGGGCACCCGAGGTTTACCAGATTTGCAGCTCAGCTAACAAACAGTGAGAATGAATGGATCAGGTTTGGTTAGAAAGCTGCGGGTGAGGGTCTGTTGTATTTGGGTTGGAACTTTAGAAAAACCGGGCAATAATTAATAATAAACCGGACATTATTAATAATTTTAATAATGTCAGGACTTGTTACTAGCCACATCCAGCAAAGGCCACCTATTGCCCCTTTCAATCTTCTTTTTTCTTTGCTTTACTATGGATTGAGAAATATAGTGAGTTTGGAAGTTAAGGGTTAATATAATGTCCTTCTGGAAGAAATAATACAAGAATTACCAAGAGAGCTACACATATCTATCACTCTGAACACCGTCAGCACAATTCCTAATGTTGGAGACTGCTTTGGTTACAGCAGCAGCAGCTGTCACTAGCACTGGCAGCCAGAACATCTTTGCTGTATATCTGAAATCTATTTACAATCTATCTTTCTTTTATTAACTCTTTTTATCCCATGACCAAATATTGCTCTAGCTAGTTCATGTCAATATGAGGCTGTCATGATTTTTGCAATAACAGTTTAGAAATTAATTTACATAGAACAGAGCAATAACTGCAATGTATTGATGGTAACCAGAGGGACAAAATAATGTATAATAACAGCACTGTAGGGATTGCACCTATTGGCACATTGTTCCACATGGAACACAAAACTGGCAGCATAGCAACACTTTATAATTTAAAAATATTTATTGGGGAGATTCTTATTGATAATGTTTAAATTAGGGAACTCACTTCTTTCCGCTGGTTAATCTATTTAAAGGGCATGTCCACCCTCAAAATCAAACGTTGTATGTAGGCAGAATACCCTCCAAAACCTAGAAACCATTACACCCACAGTTCAATACCCCTTATAGAAGGAGATATGCTGCACAACCTCTCCTTAGGGCTAGGGCGTTCTGATTGTGTATTAGAAAGCGCACACTAGTGTGGCCCAATAGGAGTGGCCACACTAGATGCAATAGAGCCGTTTGCATTGCAATCCGTTGATCGCAAGGCTAACGAAGATAGTCTGAACAAAAATCCATTTTGTATAAATATTACAACTATTTGATATAGTATAGTATCTCCACCCCCCAAACTAAGTTTTTCCATAGTGTAGGGTACTCCAGCCCACCCCCAACCGCCATGTTAGTTTTGTAAACAAAAAACAAAAAAAAACCCAGACTTACCCCTGTTCGTTATCTTGGCTCTCTGCTCCTGGCTCCCTGCTTGCTGGAACTTGCAAATGTGCCAGCTATGCATAGAGCTGAGGGAGTGAACAATGGTAAGTCATGGCAGTTAGGGGCGGGCTGGGGTACTCTACACTACAGAAAAGTGTTTTAATGCTAGGGGATGAGACAGCCATGAAAGGATCCAGTGGGTGGGAGGAAGGGAGTGGGGGACGCCCCTGCGCATGCCAGTGTCCTCCCAGAGAACAAGGAAATAGCAGGAAGCGGATGATACACGCTCCTACACTTTACTTTTCTGAACTTTATACATGCACTGCAGAAGAACCACAAGAAGCAGAAGTTAAAGGTAATAATTTTTTAACACTACACAGTGGAGCCAGTAATGGGGCAAATTTTAGTTTGGGGGTTGGACATGCCCTTTAATAGAATGTCTCATTGTTCTAGTGAACAGGCCAGGGGTGCCCAACCCAGCCGACGCTAGGGGCCGCACTAGCGGCATTGAGCACTTTGAGTGGGCTGTGGGGAGTAGCTCCGCCCCAGTCTACCTGTTTACGCTCCCGGAACACCCCTTTCTTCGCCCACTCGTGGCTCCATACGGGCTGCAAAAAAATGCAGCCGCACTGTTTGCGGCCGGCAGCCTACGGTCTGTGCATCACTGGAATAGGCAGTGAGAGTGATCATGGTTCCCCCTGCTGACTCCTCCCCTAAATACTATTAATAATAATTAAGGTTGTTGTGACCTAAAAAATGGGGTTTGTGGTGGCTGCACAGATCTTTTTAATGCCAGCTAAAAGATAACTTTATGGCTATGCAAAAGTTTTACAGAAAATCACAATGCAGAAGGGACTGCCATTGGCCTATTATACATTAACACATTGGCCTATTACACTATTAACAGACTGTACTGAGGGCATTGCCCCACTACAATGCACTAAATCGCAAGCATTATCGCACAATTGCGTGTGCGTTTTTCATTATGAAAACACATGCATTAACGCACCAGAAATGGTAAATGCATGCGTTACCAAAACGCACATAGGAAATCGTGGGGATTTTCGCGTTCCTGCGATTTCCATTATAACCAAAACACATGCGCAATCGCAAAACACGTGAGCAAATGCACAAAAAAGTGGGGCCCAGCTCTTAGTCCTGCTGAATATTCTAGGCTATTGTCATACAAACGGTATTGTACCTTTTCTGAGCGGATCCAGCTGGTAAATGCTAATTTCACTTATGAGAAACTAGATAGGAGTCAAGCTGGTCTAGGGGAGAAAAAGTCTAAATGTGTCCTTGGGGAAATAATTACCATAGGGAGGAAGGGGCTGCAATGTTTCTGTTCCATTTTTGGTCCTTTTGCATTACTGTTTCTTTATGATAGTTTTATGGTTCATTTCCCTTACCTGGCACATCAGTTTGTTACTAGAGTAGGAGTCGTGTTTATTCTGTGCAGTTGCCAAGCAACTTGCAAGTCTGGCCTTGGCTTATTTTTTCTTTTCTTTTAATTCCTCCAGGTGAAATCAGTTTTAAGCTGTAAATGAATCCAACAGTCACAAAGGTGAAACTCGTGTGATAACATTTTCAACAAAAACAGGATTTATCTAGATTTCAGGCTTCTCTGATCATACAATTAAAACTCACAAGTGAAAAATAGAAGTGCCTGGTAAGGTAAATTCCATTCAGACAGACGCCATTGTGCCTGTTTGTTCAGCTCCTGTTCACAAATGCATTTGAAGCCTTTCCCATATCACAAAACCGTTAGACAATAATCCAGACTCAGCAACATGATGATTTGTATATAGTATTTAAAGGCAATGTCCACCCACAAAAATATTTTTTTACATAAGTTTCCCCAAGGGCTCCCAGCCCCAACCGCTATACTTGTATCTTCAGAAAGCCCCCCAAACTCCGCCGCGCTCCCGGCCCTCTGCTTGCGAGAAAATGCAAGCAGAGGGGCGGGACCGGCAGCTGCGTCTGTGATTGGCTGAGTGGCAGCCAATCACGGACGCGGCTGCCGGCAGCTCACTTCGCCGGAGGAAAGAGGAGAGGTAAGTAAAGTTTGGGGAGCTTTCTGAAGATACAAATATTGCGGTTGGGGCTGGGAGCCCTTGGGGAATCTTATATATTAAAGACATTACGCTAGGGGGAGGGAATCGGGAGAGGGAGGGAGAGGGAGGGAGAGGGAGGGGGAGGGAGGGGGAGAAGGGCTGCAGTACGCATGCCAAACTTCTCCCGGAGGCCAGGTAGGAGGCAGAGTCCTATATGTACTCTGCTAGCCTCCGGGTGGGCAGTTTTTGGGACTTTGGGGGGGGACTACAGGAGAACCATATGGAGCTGGGATGTGAGGTAAGGATTAGACTACACTACATGGTGGGGCCAGTAGTTGGGAGGATTATAGTTTTGGGGGTGGACATGCCCTTTAAGGGCTGGATAAAGAGATGCGTCCATCTAGTCCAACCTACAATTATTCATACTAATCAGTCAGTGTAATCAGTGTAAGGTTTTTAAAAATATTTTTTCATCCAGTTGTGTAAGCCTGATCAATTTCTAATACTTTGCATCTAGCAGCTCCCAGTATAATCCATGTTGGTCTGTTTTTTTCCTCTGATTAGACAGGAGAAAGGGGCCTCAAATTTGAACCCCATTGGCATGCTTGCTACAGGGGAGGCACAGGTTATTTACTAATTTACTAAATTAGTAAACATACAATTGTTTAAATAGCGCTCACATGCCTTTCAAACAAGCCTGGGATGATGTCTCTAGCTTAAGTTATAGGCTTGTAAAGTTAGGTTGGATCGATATTACAGTCTTTTGTCCAAAAATATTGTCCATGCCCGTCGGTCTGGATTGGACAAAGGTGATCGGATATGCTGATAAATCATGGGCGATCGTCCGGTTCTCTATAGGACTGCACAATTGCTGCGGCGAACTGTCAGGCGCAACTACTTTTGCCGTGACCAACAGTTATTTGTCCCAACCACTGACTAGTGGCGAATGGTCGGCCAGGACAAATGTCATCCCATGTGTAACAAACCTTTAAATCAGACAGGATAAACAAGGAAGTGTATGTTCAGAAGTGTATCTTCCCAGAGAAAGCAACTAGAAAGGCAAGTTACGTATAATTAAGAAGGAGCTGTGTCTTACCTCCTGTTCTTCAATCAAACGATCAGGAGTCAGGAACGAAGGTAAGGTACTTACCCGATTGCTCCTTCGCTGTAGTCTGACAGGTCCTTGATGGACTTAGGATTCTATACGCATGCTGGACATTTGAACTCATTACCTTTTGGACTGCGTATTTATAAAACTTTTGTTTATCCTGGTGATCCGCCACTGCAGATGCAAAGTATAACAGAACATTAAGATGTTTTATATTTTACTAGGAACAGAATTAAAAAATCAGTTAAATGTGCTGACTATTTTGTATTGCACAGCAAGGCTGTTAGTAATGCACGGTGGCTGGTAAATAGACTAGCAGCTTTCAAATTCTTATCAGGGACTCCCATATTGGTGTGGATTTGTTGTAGAAAATACTACACATGTGCATAGAGACAGTGAATACTAGGGTAAAGGGGCATGGCTCTTTGAAGAATACATGGGCTGTGAGTTGTACTGTCAACAATTTACAGAATCAATTACTAACATGGGCTAAATACAACTTACTAGAGATGAATCTTACAATGTATAGGTGATTTGCAGAGAAAAGCTTTCAGGGGTAAACATTAGGGAAGTTAGGAGAATTTTTTTTTAGTTCTCTTTAAATTTTAACATAAATGCCTGTATCTTACTAATTACTTTCACTAATTATGTCCAATTTACAGTTCCCTAGTGTTTACATTGTTTTTAATGCTTTACTGCTTATAGTTCACCCTGAATGCCAATTCTTGCCAATTCATAATAAGATTTCCAAAAAAAAGGTTGCAACTCCATAAACTTTAATAATGTTCTGTAGCCTGTGTTATTTATTACTGCTTGACCCAAGGAAGAGAGAAGTTTATCTCTCGAAAACTTGTATATAAAAATGAACTGTTAGTCCATAATAAAAAGGTATCACTTTATTCTACAGTACTCATCTGTTTAGTAAATGCTACTGGACTAACATGGCTAAAACTGCATCTGATCTGCAATCAAACCATCGTGTGTGGCTTTGCTGCCATCTTTTGGATGAAAACCTCCTTGTTTAAAACACAATCATTTTACACAGAGTTGCTGATGCAATAACAGTTAAAACGTAAGCCCAAGCTATTAACCTGCTGCAAGCACAGGCAAACCTGCACCTATTATTGTACAAGCCCAAGAAGTTTTTTTAAGGGCTAGGCCCCACGTACACGTTTTTACACCGATTTGTGATCCGCCTACTATTTGCGATGCGCAATGACACATAAATTATAATGTAAATCGCGACAAGTATGCCCCACTATGAGCGTTGCGATCCGTTGTCATAATTCGCACGTTCACCATTTTTGGTCCGTTTGTGTCCACAACGCGCAACAATACAGGTCTATGGAAGCACAAAAAAACTGTCATCAACACGATTTTACTGATTTTTTGCGTTTTAACGGCAGCTGATCGCTCACATGCAGCGAGAGCCGTGAAGCCTCTGGTGAATAGACAGTGGTGGCTGCAAAAGAGTCTCTTGCGATACAGCTACCGCAGCCTCGCTAACCAATCATGAATCCGTTAGCGTGGCTTTAACCCTGTAACAGAGCACTGCAACTATATATAAATGAATACATCATCATTTGCGGCTCCAACCTTCTGTCTGATTGCAGGATTCTTCCTAGGGAGAGGGGGAGAAAAAAGGAGGGAGAGAGTCCCTGTAACAGGCAATGTGCTCACAGGAAAGGGGAGCGCTCATCTCCACCATGTAAATCACTAAGCAGAACAAATATTCCCAGCACCAGCTGGCCTTGCCACACAGCAGCATCAATATAATATGAAAACAGCTTTCTTTATTCCAATTTTGTTAAAAACATACTTACAGTTTTTTGGGTAAGCAAACCATATAATTTGTCAGAAAAGCACCCTGTAGGTCTGACGCGTTTCAGGATAGAAAGCCCTTACTTATAGACAAAGTTAGTGTACTGGTAACTTCCATTTAAAAGATAATCAATTTTAAATTTTAACTCTTAGCTGTACTTTTCTCATATCCATAAACAAAGTGTCATTTAAAAAGAAACATTGGAGATCAAGTCTTTTTCTTTCACAGTAAAATACAGAAGAAATAAGTTACAAGATAATTGACGCAAAAAACGTTATTACGATGTTTGTAACTGACTATTTAAATTGTAACTTTATTGTGTGTCCTAAGATGAAACAGTATAGTAGCTGTGTAATTATTTAAAGAAAGAATCTCTCACTGGAAATCTTATTTAGAATATATAGGAGATATAGTGCCCTTGTACCCAAGGTAAAGATCCAGAAGGCTTCCCTCCTGTTTAATGTCTCCTCTATGTCCCCACCTCTTACATTATTCCTAACTTTTTCAATTCCCTGAATCCAACATTTATCCGTGTTACTTCCATAGCACAAAGCAAAGTGACTGCCCAGTGGTGACTTTTGGCCAGCACTTGTTATCGAGTACAAATGTTCACTGCCCCGTTCTTTTAAAGAACCCCCCTGAGGAAGGGACAGTGCGTCCCGAAACGTCGTGTATGTTGTTTCAATAAACACTTTTGGATTTACCTGACTAGTGTACTCCCCTATCATTTTTCTTGTGCTAGAGAACTATTTGGCCCTTGGAGTGGAGGGCTAGGGGGATAGCACCTATTTATTTGTCTGGCATACAGCCAACATCGGTGTGCAGGAGTGTATTCTGAACATTGCTGATACCACCCCCCTAGAGTTTTCGCTCTTCTGGCTACAACACATACTCCTGACTGAAGAATTCTATCAGACACTGGATCCCTTTTAAGAACTGAAAGGTGTCTATAAATAATAGAATCTTTCTTTGTCTTGTCCTTTCTTCTTTCTGCACTATTATCGGTGAGTGTTTTTCTCTCTCGACTAATGGCCTTTTTACAGGCACTATGTATTAGCTCGTCCATAACCTCTTTCCAAGAGTCTGTCAATCAGTTGGTTTGATGCTACTCTAAACGACCCATCCGTAGAGCAGTTCCATCGTAATCTCATAAACTGCCCAAACGGAATGGCTTTGATAGTGTGTCTAGGGTGACAGCTCCTGGCATGTAAAATTGTATTTATGGCATGTTGGCTTTCGATACACTTCTGTTTCTACATCTCCAAAGTCTGGTCTACCTCTACCTCTAAAAACTGTATTTCACCATAATTGGATGTGGCAGTAAAACTCCAATTTAGATTATTGCTATTGATTTGGAATACAAAATCATCATTTTGTCCGTATATATAAATGACCCTTTTCATGAATCATGGTAGTTAATGAGATACTGTGATCACAAAAAGGGACGAATCAGGAAAATAAGTCCCCTCCAATATTGCTTTTCATTTTGATTTTGTTTGCTGCTGGGAAGTTCAGGTGTAAACCAAAGCTGGTGACATTGTTTATCTGCTCAAATCTATATTTGGGATAATGAATTTTAATGAATTTTACTATTTTACTAGTCCAGGTCTTTATTTCAAGCTGAGGATTTGTCTTTATATTCAATGAAATGGTATCTAACTGCTGTAGACCAATAAAAAGATAACATCGGATTACTGAAGCTTAATACAAGGATTGTGGAAGCACTCCAATTAGGCTAATTTACAACTACATTTAACGGAAGTGCTACTGATCTGGTCAAACATTTATACAAACATAGAAAAGATAATCAATGCACATTCCTAGGCCCCATACAATATCATATTATCTGCACACTGGCATACTTTATAAACAAAGGGTTTTTTAGTATACATTACTGTGATCACATGAATGAAAAGCCTTCCAACCACGTCAAGGTAACCCCAGTCTGGGGTTAATGAGTAATGAGTTTATTTTTATTCTCATGGATTCCCACTGAAGCTTAATAATGCACAAGTCATGTACAGAAATGTATCCCACTCTACAAATCCATCTGTTAAAGACACCATACACATCAGATGGATTTACTCCTCTCAGGAATTCTTCAAAGGGCCGTGCAATATACTATATACTATAAATCACCATGTACACACAGTTGCTCACTCATTCAGGGGATCAGGAATCCTTTTCAGTATGTCTGCAAGCATAGCTAGCAAATATTATTGATCCAAACTATATGTACTGTATATAATATGAATGATAAGAGAAAACTCTTTTAGTTATATAAAGCATATAGTACAACAGGTACTCAATAAAACTAGTATAGAAATTGTAGGAGATTGGAATCCCTGATGGACTAGATGACACCAGCAATGTCTGCAAACGTGCCTTTATAATCACTCTTGATAAAGGGCCGTGTGGTCTGAAATATGTTGTGCTGATAGTACAATAAAAGCGCTTTTGTGGACATTGCTGGTGTCATCTAGTCAGGGATTTCAATCTCCTACACTTTCTATATGTGTCAGACGCTGGTGTATAGCAGTCCGGAATAACCTGGCGGCAGCAAGTAAGTAGGCGGTATTCTAATATATTTATATTGAATCAATAAAAATAGAATGGACCAACTTTAGTTCCACAAAAGATAAGATTTGGCCTATAACTTTTTTACATTTTCCTGGATTTTGGACAGGCACTGCAGGACAACCATTTGGAGTAGAGGAGAAAGGTAAGGATAACAGTGTTAACTGTGTTACTACACAGAAAGAAAGTTTCATCTTCAGGATAGGAAATGTTTCTTTAGTGAGAACAGTTAACAGGCATGACTACCCCAAAACTAAAATTTAACCCCATAATGGCCCCACTGTGTCGTTTACAAAAAATCCTTTCTTTACATCTACGCTCCTTATGGTTCCCCTGCAGTGCCAGTCCAGGGAACTGAAGAGTAGTGGCTGTCTTGCTGTTCAAAGGTCTTTGCCTCATGTCTTACCTCTGGGAGGGATGTTGACATGCATAGGGGAGCCCTTTCCCCTCCTCCCTCCCACCATCCTGATCCATCCTGTGCAGCCATTGCACCTAGCATGAAACCCTTTAGCCATATGAGATCCCCCTTGCCCACCCCTAACCACTGGGCTATTTTCTTAAAAAGAACATCAGAACGCTACTACAGACCTTCGTTCCCCCACGGCGTCTCCATTGATGGCAGCCGCATCTGTGATTGGCTGCCTGCAAGCAGGGAGCCAGGTCAGAACACAGCGGGAGAGAAGGGTCTGTAAGTAGCAATCAGATTGTTTTTTTTAAAGAAATATCAAAGCGGTAGGGTGGACATGACCTTTAAAGTGTCCGACTGTTTTCCAGCAGATGTGGTAATGGTTCATTGAATAGGTTCAAGAAAGGGCAGGATATGTTTCTAAAATGAATACATGTTGAAAATTACAGGTATTAATACACAGTTCTAGTTTGTGAGTGAGTGAGTGATCCCTTCTGATTGCGAGACAAAAAGCAACACCCCTTCCCCCCTTTTCAATAGTTTTTTTTTTTTTTGCCTTCCTCTGGATCAGTTGTTAGGTAGGGTTCAAAATTAAAGCATATTGTTTTTTTGAAGAATGCACTCCTGAAGACTTTGCTCATTCAACTTTGTTTATTTGTGACAAGCGTGCACAATGTTTTGGGGTGTGTCCCCTTCCACAGGTGCACCTGTAACTATGTTACAAAAGAAATAAGGTTGACATAAAAATTTGAGTTGGTATAGGTGAGTATTTTTATATTGTAAATCAGCAATATAAATGGTAAGCCCCATGTGAAACCCACTTCTCGGTTGTTTGTGTATTCTTTTCTTGATTTGGCCAGTGTTACAATGACTTAAACCAAAGCCACATTTGCACCACCTCCATTTGTGTTTATCTGTTTTTTCCTGTCACTTGGGTTAACTGTAGCTCATGTTAATTGATTATGAAAAAACATTCTACCTTGCTGTTTCATTGTTTTTACACTCCTACGAGCATCCTGCTCCAAGTACAAAGCCATTCTACAATAAACCTCAACCACCTACATGCAAAACCCCATTGTATATTGAAGCTTACAATAAAACAGTGTTTAATAAACTGCAGGATATTCAGAGGTTCACGGTGAAATTTGAAAGGGATCACAATTTCTTGACTATCAAACAATACTCTATGAATGTTTTATTGGCTCATTGTCTAGATCATTTTTACTGACAGGAAATTACATTGAGAACCAATTACAAAAAGTATGTGTAGATACACATGTCCCTAAGGTATTTACTAAAATAAACAGATTTATGTCTTTCATTTTAGCACAGAGACAAAGCAAATTACTTTGAAGTGACTCCGGTGACAATACTATTGTGTACTACACGTTGTCTGTACATGCAAACGAATATGTACACCATGGGTGTCAGATAACACAAAATAAATCACATTAGGTGATTAGACATCTAAAACAGTCTGCAAAAATGAATAAAATGATATTGGGGCACCTAAATACCCCACTTAATGTAGCAGACATACCCCGTGCTGTGCTTACTATTAAATAATACAGGAGCAGTGCTATTATTTTTGTTGCCCTTCCACCTAACGCACGATGTGTACGAACAAACATTTTGGCCGATAATTGTCCCATGTGTAGGCACTTCGTTCGGAGATCGGCCCATTCGTTCGGAGATCGTTTCGGGCAATAAAGTGCAATAAAGTGCCGAAACGTTTGTTCGTACACATCGTGCGTCGCGGGTTGGGACCCACGATCGCACGTGTGTACGAGCCTTTAGTTAATGCATTTACAGGGAGATGTAATAGAAGTTCTTATTGTTAAAAATTTTGCCCCAAACAATCAGTATTTACCATTTGAAAGCTAACATCTGATTGGTTGGGACAAAATTAGCACATTTTTAACGATAAGAACTGTTATTGAATCTTCCTGCTAATGTACAATTTACTTATCATATTAGGCGAAACATGTTTGGTCAATAATTTCAGACATAAACAGCTACCCAAAATCATATATACAGTATGTCACAAATGTAAGTGCACTCTCACATTTTTGTAACTATTTTGTTATTCTTTTTCATGGGACAATAATGAAGACATGAAACTGTGACACAATGTAAAGTAGTGTACAGTTTGTATAACATTGTAGAAAAAAGGTTTAGGCTTGAAGTTCGAACATTGTTATGGCAGGTTCATTGGTCAGTTTCAAAAAGAAGCTGGATGAGTTTCTGCAAACAAGGAATGTTGCAAGTTACTGGTATTGATACATAGAGTAGAGTTTATCCAGGGAAATTTCCGATTGCCACTTGGAGTCAGGAAGGAATTTTTTTCCCCGTTTATAAATTGAATCAACAGTTAGGCAGGAAATGAGGATATTGCTAGATGGGTTGGACTGGATGGACAGATGTCTTTATTCAACCTCAAATACTATACTATTCTATACTATACTATTGTACATTTGCTGTCCCCTCAAAATAACTCAAAACACAACCATTAAAGTATATAACTGACTGGCAACAAAAGTGAGTACACCCCTAAGTTAGAAATATCCAAATTGTGCTCAAAATGTCAATATTATGTGTGGCCACCATTATTTTCTTGCTCTGCCTTAACTTGCCTTAATCTTTGGCATAAAGTGCACAGGAGCATCACAGGTTGCCACTGAAATCCTCTTCCCCTCCCCCATGGCGACATCACAGAGCTGGTGGATTTTACAGACTGTGCGCTCCCCTACCTTCCATTTGAGGATGCTCTACAGATGCTAGATATGGTTTAGGTCTGGAGTCATGCTTGGCCAGTCCAACAACTTTACCCTCAGTTTCTTTAGCAAAGCAGTGCTCATCTTGGAGGTGTGTTTGGGGTCAGTAAGATGTTGGAATACTTCCCTACAGTCCAGTTTCCAAAGGGAGGGGATCATGCTTTTCTTCAGTATGTCACAGTACATGTTGTTCATGGTTCCCTCAACCATGTAGCTCCCCTATGCTGGCAGTACTCATGGTGCCCCAAACCATCCCACTCCCAACACCATGCTTGACTGCAGGCAAGGCACATTTTGTACTCCTCACCTGGTTTCCACCACACATGCTTTACACCATCTGAAGTAAAAAAGTTTTAATCTTAGTCTTATCAGACCACATAACTTGGTTGAAGTAATCCATGTCCTAATTATTATATCCATGTTTAATTGTCTTCAGAAAACGTCTTTCTTATGCATTATCTTTAGAAGAGGCTTCTTTCTGGGATAGCAGCCATGCAGACCACTGACAGGCTGACCTCCCACCCCTTTAACTTCTGCAGCAATAGTAGCAGCACTCATACATCTATTTGCAAAAGAACCTCTGGATATGACGGCAAGCACATGCATTCAACTTCTTTGGTCCAGTTCCAAGTGGAACCTGTCCTGTTAAACAGCTGTATGGTCTTGGCCATCGTGCTGCAGCTCAGTATCAGGGTGTTGTCAATCTTCTTATAGCCTTGTAACATGAGGGAAAGTGGCTAATTGGGCACAATTTGGAATTTTTTCACTTATGGGTGTTACTCACTTATGTTGCCAGTGGTTTAGTAAATTTTGCAGCTCCTTAAAGGGTAACTGTGGTCTCCAACTCTTCCAAATTAGTAAGGATTATATAAACAGCCTTCCATCATACCTTCAAATTAAAACCTAAATCACATCGCTAGATAAAATGTGTGAGAAGTTATTGCTGGAAAGGTTTTATTTCCTGCTTGAACACTTCCTGTTTTCAGCCATGTGACCAGCTTGCAGTCATGTGACCAGTCTGTCTGCATTAATAGGCTCCCTTTCTCAACTGTCAATTTTTTACCCAGGTACTTTCTGATTTCCCCAGCATTAAGTCTTTACTGAGCATGCTTCTCCCCCAGGGCGAAGGGGCGTGCAGAGATAAGGTGATGTCACTCAACCTACTGTAAGCAGGTAGTTTATTCACTCCAATGACATTTCTCACAGGCTGAAGCCTGGGATGTGATTGTCGGCTCATTATAAAAGAAATACTGCAGGCTTTCATTTAACCCTAACTTGTTTGGAGACCACAGTTGCCCTTTAAGGTTGAGGCCCCACTGCAATTTACAAGAAATGTAAACCTACAATAGTTCGGATCATATGCAACGCATATTATCCGCACATAAAATGGCGAATGTATGCATTGTGATTTCTTTTGGCAACACAACACAGGCAATGGTGGCCAGCTACATTGCCACCCTTTGGCATGCACATCAAAAATCATGCAAAATGCGATCCAAATCATGGCAGAAGGGCCCTGGCCTTAATGTTGCTGTAGGCCTCACTGACTTATTTTCTTATTAATCTAGGAGTGACATCTCTGTTGATCTAAAAAAATTTTACTTATTGATGACTGTCTTCATTGTCATCCATGGGTTGTTTATTAATGTACATTCTGTGGCTATGTACCTTTGGCTACATTTATTATAGACTTAAAGCTTGCTTGTACTGCAGATTGGAGCCCTGGAGCTAATGATTTGAACTTGTGTTTCTATTACTGAACTTAACATCCTGCTAGAGTTGCACGACTCCAAACATTTATATTCTACTTCTGTCCATTGTACAAATGTATGTTTCTCCCCATACACCTTCACTATTAATCACCAACGGTGCTGCCTCCCCAATCTGCTTAACCACTAGCATCGGGAACAAATTAGCACCTGAGGAAGGGGGAAGACCCTGAAACGTTGTGCACTGCAAGTCACAATAAAGAAATAATTCACTACTAAGTGCGAATCCCCTGCTAATTACTTCTGTCCATTGCCTTCTGTAATGTATGGGCATTATAGGATTTTATTATGTCTCATGTCTTATGTACAGTATAGTCTTGTGAGAGGGCAGTATTTACTGGACGTGGCTATGTTACAATCTTTATACTATTATTCCTGAAGATAATTATTTGGACTTGTGTTTGAACAGTATTTCTGTACTCAGTATCATATTGCAGTAGGTCAACACCAAATGTTTTTTATTCTCCTTGCATGCCCTCTTTAATGCATATTCATAGTAACATAGTAACATAATAATTAAGGTTGAATAAAGACATAAGTCCATCAAGTCCAACCTATTCACTTTTTTTTTTTTTTAACCCTACCTAACAGTTGATCCAGAGGAAGGCAAAAAACCCCAGCTAAAAAGGGGGAAAAAATTCCTTCCTGACTCCAAACGGCAATCGGAAAGTATCCCTGGATCAACCAGATCTATATGCATTAATACCAGTAATTCTCAATATTCTTTAGTTTTAGAAACTTATCCAGGCCTTTTTTAAAGTTATTCAATGAACTTGCCATTACCACATCTGCTGGAAGACAGTTCCACAGTTTCACCGTTCTCACTGTAAAGAAACCTCTCCTAACCTGAAGATGAAACTTCTTTTCTTCCAACCTTAAAGGATGTCCTCTGATATGACCTATTAGTGAACAATGCACCAGAGAGCTCATTGTATGGGCCATTAAAATATTTGTACAAGGTTATCATGTCCCCACGCAACCGCCGCTTCTCCAATGTAAACAGCCCTAACTTGTCTAATCTGCCTGCATATTCAAGCCCCTCCATTCCCCTTATTAATTTAGTTGCCCTTCTCTGAACTGCCTCAATTTCCAAGATGTCCCTTTTGTATATGGGATTCCAAAACTGCACCGCATATTCCAAATGAGGCCTTACCAGTGCCTTGTAAAGAGGGAGAATAATATTTTTCTCTCTTGAATCTATTCCCCTTTTTATACAAGACAATATCTTGCTAGCTCTAGCTGTTGCTACCTGGCATTGTTTGCTACAGCTAAGTCTGTTATCTACCAGAACCCCCAAATCTTTTTTCATTACAGATGCACTTAACACAGAGTTATTTATGGTGTAGGTGGCACAGGGATTATTAAATCCCAAATGCATCACCTTACATTTATCTACATTGAATCTCATCTGCCATTCTGCTGCCCATTTTGATAATCTATCTAGGTCTGCTTGCAGCACTTGCACATCATTTGAAGTTTCCAAAGCTCTGCATAGTTTAGTGTCATCAGCAAACACTGAGACCTTGCTCTCAATGCCCCCTTCTAAGTCATTTATAAACAGATTAAACAGAAGCGGCCCCAGTACAGAACCCTGAGGCACTCCGCTTAGAACTTTAGCCCACATAGATGTAGCTCCATTAACCACCACTCTCTGTTTGCGATCCAATAACCAGTTCTCTATCCATGAACAAATGTTTTCTTCAAGGCCAACAGTCCTCAGTTATACATTAGTAATGTGGCACAGTATCAAAAGCTTTTGCAAAATCCAAATATACCACATCCACTGCTGTGCCTGAGTCCAACTTCTTACTCACTTCTTCATAAAAACCAATTAAATTTGTCTGGCATGATCTATTTCTCATAAATCCATGCTGACTACTACTAATAAGATGATCTCTGGAGACAAAGTCAAGGATATGATCCCTTAACAAAGTTTCCATCACCTTCCCTACCACTGATGTTAGGCTTACAAGGAAGATATGCTAGGCACACCCTAATATATGCAGTAAAAGACACCCAGCAAAAGGGTCCACATGTGTATATATTTTTAAAATGTCTGACAAATGACTGTCGGTTCCTACAATAGTGGCCGCGGCCGACAGTTTGTGCGATTGATCGTGCGGTCCCATAGGGAACTGCATGATCAATCGTGATTTACCGACACGTCCAATCGTCCGTTCGATGGTTCCGGACAAACGGGCGATCGAGGTCGCCGAAAATATCTGCTGGTGTGTACCCAGCCTTATGTGCCTAGCATATCTTCCTTTAGCTTGGATTATCTATAATTGATTGCTATAGTGCACCTCCCCCACAGAAGGGTTTATTAGCTTGAGCTTGGTGTTATTACTCTTTTATGCAGAATTAACAAAGATTTGCATGCAGGTAGTGAACCTTGGATTATTGTGGATATGTGGACAGTCTTTATTAATGTTTATATTAATATGTGCCCTCATTTCCCAGTGTACACTGCAACAGTCACCTATCCACCTTTCAGAGCATTTTTCAGAAGCAGTGAAACCAGAATCCCAGTATGGACTGGATTTCCCCAACTGCTGAGACAAAATCCTGAGTCCTCTGTAAAGCACTAGATGTCCCCAACATGGAATGGCAGCTCTTTGCCCCTGCCCCCCTAAATCTCATCCCTCCACCTGATACACCCACTATCTGCTCACGACCTGCCCATTCTCCGCCCCATCTCCCCTGTCCCCCACCTCTCAGCTCCTGATATGCCCACCCTCCACCAATCAAAAATGGTTATTGCATGCACTCCAAAAGCACAGGGCACAGTGTGGCCACCCATATTGGGTTGGACTGGCATGCATTTCTCATGGGCAAACAGATCGCAAAATGTGATCGTAAGCACATGGGAAGCTCGCTACTGTGGCCAGGGGTGTTTCTCTAATGAGGCAATATGAGCAAAATGTTAGCCCTTATGCCCTTTTCACTACATTCGCTATACACATTTTTTGTGAGAATATTCTATACACACAGAGAGAGCATGGAATGTTAGTACATCTCTCCAAGCAGGTTCCTACATTAAGCTAATTGTACTCCAGCAGTCACACACAAATAAAGTGATTACAGAACAAATGAATAGAACATCTCACAGGGGATCCATTGCTGATAACTTGCCACACTAGTTATATGTGGCTCACAAAAGCCAATTTATTTTTTGCAAAAAATTTTTTAATTCTGCCTCATGGCAATCCCTAGTGCCTGCAAACTAAAATGTGTTTCAGAGTCGCTCTCTTTATATATATTGATTTCAGATTTGTCTTACAGACATGCTTGATTTACTCCACACTGGGGAACAAATTGTTCTAATCTACTCCATTGTTCTTATATCCTTCTTATATAACCAAACACGGACAATTTATGTATCATCAGATGTATAGAGTACATTCTGGGCGCTTTGAATATTACAGCATGCTGAGGTTTAGTAGGCCACGTCTAATTCATAGGCTAAAACCTTATCAGACATAGAGTTCATCCACTTTAACATTATTGCTTTGCTTGCATTCTAATCACATCATGTCATTGGTCTTCTGTCAGAATTCTGAAACAGAAAACCCGATCTTCCAGATGAAATAGCCCAGCATTAGAGCAGCAATGATGATATAGAGAAATATATTTCATTACATATCTACCATATTCTTTATGGTACATTTACTGCAACTACAACCCTTGCATTTTCCCCAACTCGTCTGACTGCTTCTTCTAGTTTGCAAGAGAAACACTTTGAGGGAAAGGTGATGGTAAAAGCTCAGAATTGTGTTTATTTTTTTTAAAAACAACTGTTTGCAGTTTCATGGTTAAAAATGAAACGACTCTAAAAGTTGTTTTTTTTAAAGAAAATGTATTTGGTAACTGAAGCATGACAAGGGCTGTAGCAGAAATGAATGGCATCATTTGCCATGTGCCAGTCACAGCTAATTAGAGTAGCCTAGTGCATGGTAAATGATGTTGTTTAGCCACCAGCTGTGGTGGTCACGTGACTGGCTGGCCAGAGCAACCAGAATCTTGTCTTTTTATCATAAAGGGCTCAAGCTGTTGCGAGAGGTGGGAGTTAGCATGGCACCTCAGACAGGGAAAAAATGCAGCAATTAATCCAGAAAGTAGCAGGTAACAACTACAGCCCAGTTTTTATTTAACTGCACATGAGCCATATTCAACCGGATTATCAATTTATTGATTAAATACAGTTGACTACAGGCATAATCAAGTCTGACTACCACTTTCCTGATTAGATACACCTGATGACAGATGGAATTAAAGGGCAAGTCCAGCCCTAAAATCTAAACTTACATACAGGTAAATCATCCCCTAAAACCCTTAATGGTAATAGTTTGAAATCTGAAATATATATAAGTCTAACTTGAAATCCTGCACAATATCCTGTTCCCCTGTTTCTGCTTCCTGGTTCTTCCAGTTATGGAATTGACAGTTGACATCACAGCCAATGACAATGTTAATCCCCTAACTACCTCTACTGAGCATGCCCAGGCTCAGTACAGGTTTCTAAATTTCTCAGTTACCATGAGGCATCAAGAAGCATTGCAGGCATACAGTAATGAATTCCTAGGATAAACTATGATATATCAACATATTTTAAAAAGACCATTCTTTCTAAAAGATGTTCTTATGAGGGTGGAGTTGTCCTTTAAGCCTGATTGCCAATTTCTTGGGTCATTTACATCTGATTGGAGGATACTTATGCCGTGTCTCTATGACACATTAAATACAGTTGACTACAGGCATAATCAAGTCTGACTACCTACACACACTCTTTGCAAATCATGTGTGCTCCAATTAAGCAAAATTGCGCGGAATGCAAGTGGACAGTAACGCCAAAGCGTGCACACTTTTCACATGTGTTGCCATCCAACCTAGTGTGGCCTCAGTCTTAGGCCAGGCCACACACTGCGTTTTGCGATCCATTAGTGTGTGAGAGACGCTTTTCAAGCTAACACAATTTGGGTGCGCTGTATGGCGATCCAATTTGGGTATATTGTTGGAATTGCAGCAAAAAAACACAGCATTGCATTCGTGCATTTCAAATGAGTTACCACACGTTGTAGTGTGGCCACAGCCTAATTAAAACAGACTGTTAGGCTGGATTGCAGTGCTGAGCAGTGCATACAATGTGGCCACCCAACTTGACATGAATTGCTCTGAGTTTCTCATGCACAAATGGATCAAAATTTGCGATTGCTGTGATCATGTGGTTTGTTTAAACGATATAAGAAGTATTTTACCATTTGTTTTGTATTCATTTTGGATAAAGCTGGGTACACACATTTACCAATCTTTCAAAGATGACAGGACGTGTCTGTAAATTTCGCACTTTCGGCCGCGGCCAAATTTGCCGCAGCCAACGGACATTTGTCCCAGCCGAGCGCTCGCTCAGGACAAATAGTCCCTTCATGTGTACCCAGCGTAAGATTCTGCCTGTCATCTTTGAAAGATATGACTACACACAGTCAAGAGTATTCTCCCTACATAAAGTATATGGAGATCTCTCATGTCTGCCACACACCCTACAATTTTGATCGACTTCCTATACTTAAGTACAGGGGGTTGACCACGACTAAGGGAAATTTTCTGGCCATAACGGTAAATGTTCGTCAGCATCGGAAACAGTAGTTTTGCTCATACACACGTAAACAAGCAAAAAGATATGTACTCATCTTTAATGAAGGGGATTTACAAAATCAAAACATCACTTGTATGTAACACTATGTGATTTGCCAAATATAAGTAATGGTCAGTTGGTTGTGGTGCCAGATGCACAGTTCTGACAAGTTATTCCTTTATACTGCTTTAATGTATGGTAAGTATTGAGCTTTGCACGAAGCCCATTTCACTGCTGCCTCCTCCTCCTGTGTCCAGCTCAAAGTTCTTGGGTTCTATTTATAATCTGGGACACACCTCCTGTCTAACAGCAAAGTCTGTATACACTTACAACTAGTGAATATACACACAGCTTACATATTTACCTCATAAATGTGTAAAGGCCATACATAGCCTATGTCACGGTATACACACTAGTAAAACCATTATAGAAAAAAAAAAGTTGCTTAAAAATAATATCCAGATTACACATAGTAGTAGTTTTTACACTGACCCAGACACACCCCACCTCACCTACAGTCAACATAGAAAAATTGAACACATAGACACATATGTGTTCTGCCTCTTCACATGAAGAATGGGGTTAGAAGAGGAACTTCTGAAGATTGGAAGAAGACTGGAGAGGAGATTCAGCGAGGGAAACACGGTGAGGAGATAGGTAACAGCAGGTTCTCCTGCTGGGTTAATGGCATGTTATAGCAGAATGCAAGCTAAAAATGGACTAGATAGGAATGTGAGGGGTAGGGGCAATGCAATGTAATGTTCAGAGGGCCATTTAGGGGCAAATATATTATAGACATGAATGGAAAATGCATGTAAAGTATAGGGTGGTAAATGAAAATTAGCATGGAAATAGCATGGAATGCTGAGTGCAAATGAGAGGTTGTGCAGCTGGAGATTGGCAACAGAGAGCTGTTTGGACAGGGTTATTTGTGAGGTGTAAAGACAGAGGGGGATGTGAGCAGCATGGTGACTGTATAATATGAGTACAGTTAAAGGGAAACTACAAACAAACTGTATAACTGCATGTAAAAAAGCAAAACATTTTTATTTGTAAATTTACTTGTCTATCCCCCTTCCCCTTGCAGCTCTTAACAAAAAGCAGGGTTGGTTGACTTTATATCAAGTTTATCTTGCTTTCAGTGTCAAGCAATGTACATAGCTGCAATAATATAGAATGTAATATTACTTAATATGACAGGATTATTATAAAACATTTTTCTGAGCTGTTAATTTACATTAACCAATCAGATGATACCTTTTTATATTTACTACATTTAGAAAACATTAAAAAAAACATCTGTTTGGTTGCTGCAGATTAAAAACGGGGGGAATGTTGCACCTCTTATTGCATAGGGTACTGAATGTTTTATTCTTTAATTATCTCTCTATGGAGGTTTAAGGTGCGATCGCAGGTCCCGACCCATGATGCACGATGTGTCCGGACGTTCGTTTCGGCCGATAATCGGCCCGTGTATGGGCACTTTATTTATTCGGTGATTGTTGCCCGACCAACCGGATGGATCTCCGAACGACCGCCCGTTTCAGTCGATAAAGTGTCCATACACGGGCCGATTATCTGCCAAATCGAACCTTCGGACACATCGTGCGTCGCAGGTCAGGACCCGCGATTGCACGTGTGTACAAAGCTTTAGGGTGGGAAGCATGTGGGACAGTGTGCACAATTAGTGCATAAGAAAGAAGTAACATTGCATGTTCACCTGCCATGTACCTTCCTGCTCTCCTTACACTTTCATCTTCTATTCTTTTTGTCTTATTGTGCCTCCCTGCACACTTCATCCACTTACCTCCAGGACCATATTCTGAAATTGTTAAAGATTCTGCAGAATTTTGAAATGACTGTTCACCTTCTTCGGGTAAGAATGGAATAAGTATTAATAAATATTAAAAAAAACCAAACGATTACACAGCAAGGGCCTAATAGAGGTCAGATCAAAATGACCTGCTCATAGAAGACCAATGAATATATTTATGATGTATGAACAAATGTCTTTTACAGAGCACCAAGATTGGCATGATTGTGAATAAAATTAAGAAGAGCACTGAGGAACGGGAGGTGGGAGAACTTGCTAAAACAATTATTAAGGCCTGGAAGAGAATTCTCGGTAAGACTGTTTATTGATTGCTGGGCTACTGGATCTGATCTGAGAGGTACAATAAATGAAAATACCAGGGCAGCAATGATTGCAAAGTGATTGCAATTAAACTGTATTCATGATAACTCAGCCCTGCTGCATGTGTTTTTATTAGGTGTCCCTTGGTTTTTCACTGATCTGGCAACCCTGATTGATTCAAAGGGTAAAAATGGTTCCATGAACTTATTGAAGGTTTATCCAGCATATGGACAAACATATTGGGACAACTGTCCATGAAAGGAATATTTGTGACATTCCATTCCACAAGAGTTTTGGTATATATTCTGGGGTTACCAGAGTTTGGAACTCTGCAGTTATGAGTTAAAAAAGCATATGTACCATTTACACAATAGATTCAAAGCAACACTCATTCCCATAATATATTTACCGCATCATGGGAAGGAGAACGGAAAGTTGCGATTTTTTTACTTTTACACCTCAATTGAAAAGAAGTTAAAGGGCATGTCCACCCCCAAAACTATAATCCCCCCAACTACTGGCCCCATCATGTAGTGTAGTGTAATCCTTACCTCACATGCCAGCTCCATAGGGTTCTCCTGTAGTCCCCCCCCAAAGTCCCAAAAACTGCCCACCAGGAGGCTAGCAGGTCCATATAGGACACTGCCTGTACCATGCGTACTGCAGCCCTTTCCCCCCTCCCTCCCCCCCCTCCCCTCCCGTTCTACTAACCCTCCCCCTAGCATAAAACCCCTTCAGTACAGTATTCCCCCATGTTTCCCAGCCCCAACCGCATATTTTTTATTTAGAAAGCCCCCAAACTCTTACTTACCTATCCTCTTTCCTCCGCGCGAGAGTGAGCTGCCGGCAGCCGCGCTTGTGATTGGCTGCCGTCAGCCAATACACAGACGCGGCTGCCGGTCCCGCCCCTCTGCTTGCATTTCTTGCAAGCAGAGGGCCGGAGCGTGACGGAGGAAGAGGGGAGGTAAGTAGAGTTTGGGGGGCTTTCTAAAAAAAAAAATATAGCGGTTGGGGCTGGGAGCCCAGGGGGGATCTTATATTAAAAATTCAATTTTAGGGTGGACATAACCTTTAACTTTCAGACAAAAAATAGTGCAAAAATGATGTTTGCCACTAACAAAATGCTACAATGCTACATGTTCTGGGACCACTCAGACCACCGATTGTGCTGCGCTATGAACAGAAAGTTTTGGAAATTAACGTACCATATCTCCATATTGCAGTGCATGTTTATAGTACTGTTTCGAATTATAGAGTACATAGGGGTTTTTGCTAACTTTAAGTTTAGGTCTGTTTTCAAGTATGTGGATCGTGTGGGATAGTTGAAAAGATCAAATGAAACTGTTGGTGATTAAGGCTGCAAAACAATAAATATTTCTCTTTCCATCCAGAATGTTCATACAAGGACAAAGCTACCAAAACAAGTTTACTGGCTTCTCCAACTAAGTCAGATTCAGACAGGTGAGTGATCACGCACTCTAGTATTTTCAATTCAATTACCCCGTTTATCTATCTATCTATCTATCTATATCTTACCTTTGTTTTTGCTATCTTCTTTTTCTCTTCAGTTATATTCTTCTTAGTTTAGTATCTTCTCATTTTTTTCTTTTGCAGAATTTCCTCTTCTGTACCTAAAAAGTTGCCTTCAGGGAAACCAAGGTACCATATCAACCAAAGCATATTCCCTCTAAAATACTGTAATTTAATTGAATATGGCATATTAATAAAGGGGAGCTGCTATTTGATTTCACAACCATATAATGCCGTGGTAAAACTGTACTTGACTGTATCTTCCCTTTTATATTACAAAGTTATCCAATGGGCTGTTTGTTGCTTTGTCCCCATTAGATATCTTTGTAATATGAAAAGAAAGATACAGTCAAGTACAGTTTTACCACTGCAGAGTATCTGTGCTGAGACCAAGGATAATAAAGTATTACAAAACAAACAAGCAGAACTAGGCATTACCAGCCAGGTGGCTGGAAAACAAGATCCAATAGCATGGTACAGAGGAGAACACAGAGACAAGGTCAGGAATGGAGCCCAGTTAATCAGATCAAAAGCACACCAAGCCCAAGGGGCTAACCTAAGGATTGTAATTGTCAATGAAAGAGGAGGTAACCGGAACTTAAAAAGCCAAGAAAGACCAATCAGAAAAGCAGGAAAAGGAAACTAGGTAGCAGAATAGGCCAAACAGAATTGAAATTTGCACCAAAACTAGGCACCAATACACAGAGAAGACAAACAAATAAACGAGAACATTTCTGGAAACTCAATGAAGATACCTGGAGCTAACCGAAAAATGAACGAAGCACCAAGAAATGATGAAGATGAAGGAATAACGTGGGAGCGGAGGTAAGGTAGGTGAGAGCAGAACAATGAACCTGAGAGAAAACCTTAAGCAGTTGACTACATCCAACATTTGGCTGTGCTTTGTGAAATATATTTCTGTGCAGCCTAATTACTGGGCATTTGGTAATATCCTATAGCTTCCCTGTCTAAAAAGGGGGATCATTAATAGTTTTCTATTTTCAGGCCATCTTGCCACTTTAATTAGTATTTTAATATTTTTGATATATAATGTTAGAATTCTAAAATGTTTTTACCAGATGTTTGCTGATTATCAATGTTTTTAAGGGGGTATGGAAGACCATAAAAATATAATAGTCAAGAAAAAGAATGGACTGTTATTTGAACTGGTTATTGACTCCTCACAGGCAAAATAAATGAACGAACCATAGGGCCCATTTTGTGGACTTTTAGGGGCATATTTATAAAAGAGCGAAAAGTAGCGAAATGTTTTCGCATTCGCTTTTCGCATGGGTTTTCGCCAAAAAGACAGTTAACACTATTTATAAAGGTAGCGTTAACGAATGGGGAAACCGTTTCCGCGAGCTATCGCTAAACCCTTTTCGCCTTACTTCGCAATGGTAATTTTAGCGAAAAAGGAGCAAAAAGGCATAACGCGATTTATAAAAGAGCGAAAGGTGGTTTTTGCATTAAAAAGAGCGAAAGATTAGCGCGACCCTGAAGGTGGTGAAAAGTCATTGTTTGAGCGAAAAGGCATTCTAATGGGTAATATGCCTTGAAAAAGCGAACGCGCATTAGAAGGGCGATCGCGCATGAGAGAGTAATATGCCTTGGAAAAGTAACATTAGAAAGGCGATCGCGCATTAGAATGTAATATGCCTTGGAAAAGTGAACGCGCATTAGAAAGGCGAACGCGCATTAGAAAGGCGAACGCACATTATAATGGAATATGCCTTGGAAAAGCGAACGCGCATTAGAAAGGCGAATGTGCAGTGCAAAAGAAAATTGTATTCCAATTGAGAAATTCTAAGAAGATTGACTAAATAAGACATGGCTGACTTCTTGGTAAATGTGAGGTGGCCATTTTGAACTTGACATCATTTTCTAGTGGGCTTTTCTGGTTTCGAATGGTTTTCACAATGCAGTCTTCTTAGATGCGTTAAGTTTCCGCTGCAATACTTTTCGCTCTTTATCGCGTTTCAGCCGCGAAGTGTGTTTTTTTCGCTTTTTTATAAATAAGGCGAAACGAAGCCCCAAATGGCGCTATTTTCGCTGCGATGTGCTGCGCTAATTATTTGGCGAAAAAGACAATCCTTTATAAATATGCCCCTTAGCCTTACATTACATAGTTTATGTCTATGTGTAAACATAGTATTATAACACTCTGTTTTATACATACAAAATATGAACAGAAAGGCCTTACATTTACATTGTATGAACACTATATAAAGCAACAGAACTGTGATCAGCACCTCCTTTTCCTTGGTGGCTTTGCATTGCTATTAAGGAACACTGCACCACTGGCTGTATCATATTTGCCAACATACCCACAATTTTCTAGGGACACAATGTAAAACAAGGGGGTGCAGTGGGTATGTGGGATATTGTGGTCCCACCCAGTTTTAAATACCATTCAATAATTCCTTCCTGCTATTTTGTCATTGCTTCCTTTTTCTCTGTAAGACCTTTGCTCGGTGGTGCAGTTCAATTGCAAAAAAAGATGAGTATATTGTCTAGACTTTTGAGTACAGCTGTCTAAATGATGTGATCTGGAAAGTTACATTTAGCTAAAAAGGTTAACATTTGAATCAGAACATTTTTGTCACTTGCTTTCTGCCTAGATCACACACATCATTTGATACTTTTATTCATCTAGTATTTTACACTAATATTAACCGTTCCTGGGCTACTGGAAAACTACCTGTTCGTTTTATACATTTACAAGATCAATGTGACATTGACAATTTAGTAAAGTCCTCACCTGAACATCATTGTACATTGCAGCCTATCAATATACAACTTTTCCTGATTGTTCTTAAGTTGGCTGTAGACACAATGAAATATTGCCCAAAAGAGAGTTTGGGTGATTACTGGCAATATACATCATCCCCAATCAGGACATTTTGAAATCGCTAATTACCAGCAGGCAGAAACTGTGATCCATGCACTGACTGACTGCATCCAAATTCTAAAGACCTGTTTGCCAATAGGTCTACTTAGGTAAGAAGGATTAGGCTCTTTCAATCGATGTCTTCAAGGTTGATAATAAATTGAGGGATTCTGGGCAATAAGAGATATTGGGCCAATCAGTAAGTATCTTTTGGATCTATTGGCCAGCCACAAGCATTTAGAATAACAAACAATTTAGAACCATTTATTTTATTCCCATATAACCAATAAAACTGGGTAAGCATTTCTCAAGGACAATATATAATAATCCAGTGTCTTCATTATCCATTTATAGAGAGATGTTACTGACCTTTCTTTTTTATATTTTCTGTAGCATTTGCCTTTTATTCTTTAAAGACCCAGTAAATGGCCACAATAGTTCCAAACTCAAAATGTAGAAAAGAGATTATGTACAGGTGGGATACCCTCATCAAGTATATAAACACTAGAATCAATTTTTTGCAAGCAGAAAATGAAAATAAAAACTCGCCAGCCTTGGGGTTGTTAAAACAAAGTTCTGCGTTGCCTTTCCTATTTCACAATGGAAGGAAGACAACACGCTCATACTGACAGACACTAAACATTATACAAGTCTAATATCAGGGAATAGTGCCCCACTTTTCTTTCTAAACTGTGTGTGTGCATCCAAACTATGGTGCACACAGAAAATCTGGCATGAAAATTCAGAAAAAGGTATTTATTTACACATTATTACATTATGTTACAATCTTGTAAATAATCAATGCCGTGAAACAGCAATGAGGCAAGTTGAAACACTTGTTTCTGGGTGGTAGGTGCCCGTTTTTGTTTGTTTCAGATGCCAAAAAGGTATTGAAATGCCCCTGTTCCCCAGTCACCTATTGTAACACAAACTTTTTTACAAACCCCACCTATTCCTGACAAAGGTTGTGAGGGATAGCTATTCCATCCTTAATGATACAATGAAAACAAGCTATCACACAATAGAAACTCTCCAGATGTAAACACAGAATGTAACACATTTTACCACCTTATCTGCACCATAACTGGGGGCCATATTTATAAAGGAAAACTATAAGCTCCTCCCCCCCCAGAAATCGCATCATAGTAACATAGTAATAACATAGTAGCATATCAGTTGTGGTTAAACAAAGACATACGTCCATCAAGTATAACCTTTTCACCCTCCTTTTAACAGTGGATCCAGAGGAAGGCAGAAAACCAAGCTCAAAAAAGGGGGAGGGGATTCCTTCTTGACTCCAATCAGAACTGCAGTATATATACCAGTAATATATACCAGTAATACCAGTAATTCTCAGTATTTTTTTGGTTTAAGAAACTTAACTAGCCCACTTTTAAAGGCATTCAATTAACTTGCCATTGTAAAAAAACCTTTCCTAACCTGAAGTTGAAACTTCTTTTCTTAAATCTTAAAGGATGTCCACGAGTCCTATAATATGACCGATTAGTAAACTATCCACCAGAGAGTTTATTGTAAGGCCCATTAATAGATCCCATATCCCGATGCAAACAATGCTTTTTCAATGTAAACAGCCCTAATTTGTCTCATCTGTCTGCATAGTCAAGCCCCTCCAGTCCCTTAATATTTTAGTTGCCCTTCTTTGAACTGCTTTCATTTAAAGATGTCCCTTTTGTATATGGGATTCCAAAACTGGAACAACAAACATCAATAAAAATAGCAGCAGCTTAGAGAGCATTACTAGAACAGGGACTGTTTTGGGGAAGGCCAAACTCAAAAGCAGAGAGGATTTGTCCACAATGTGGAAATCAGTAAGATCATTTTTTATTACTCCTGCTTTCTCATTGGCCATGGATCAGATCTGCCTTAGCTTGCCCCTCTTTTTTGGTTGACCCTATTATATAAAGAAAATAACAAGCACTTGGAAAATGTTCTGTTACTATGATGTTTTCATACTGTACTGTGTTATGACTCCAATACAAGATTCTATTATTGCATAGAATCTCCCTACCAAACAATGCAATCTTACAAAATATTTCTTGTCTGTTAAATCAATTTCTGCACAGAGATCAACCAGAAAGATTTTAGTGCAGCAAATTAAGAAAAAGGTTCCCTCCCTGTCATTGGAGAATACAGAGATCAATCAAGGGTTGCCACCTCTTGCCTTAAAAACCAAACACATATATAATTATTATACCAATAGACTACTCAGTATTTGTGCTAGAAGGGTGATGTAGGGTGAATCAGTGTAGCCATACAGCATTTATTTCAACTGGTACTTAGCCTTTTCAGCCTGCAGATTTTATAGGTATTTAATATGAAAGGTAAAAGGTGTCAACTCTAGATCAATCAAAGTCAGCCCCCGCTTCTGTTAATAAGCAACTAATCCTGCCTGTTGCTGTTAGGACACAAGCAAGAACAATAAGATGAACTTCATCGTCATTCTGTAGTTTAACCTGCAGCTTCAGTTGATAATATATCTTATTCGAAATTAAATCACCTTTTCTGATTGTGACCCTCATCACTATTGTCCTCTATTAATATAGCAAGAGTTGGGATAGCAACTGATGGTAATCTTTGAATTACCAATTAAATTGACATACTATACCCTTCATACCAGTGGTTGGTTGTTTTAGGGGGATACAAAAACAGATATCTACAAAAATCAATCTGCTGAAATCTGTGTCTGTGAATAACAAAGAAGCAATATAATCCTGTGATATTAGGTATTGTATGATAATTGCATTGTTAGCAGGGACCAATGACAAACAAACCAACAAAGGGAATTTGTCGTTTTGGTCTATGATACATACTTTAAAATAGCTATGAATATTATTAGTATGATCGTATGAAAATATCATTGAATATATGGACACATTTACTTTAGTATATTCATTTTGTTGGTGTAGTTGATAAGTAAAATTCAACTACAAATCACAATAAATGCACAATCAAAGCTTCTCCAGTGTAAAAGTGTAATCAGACATAACTTGTCTAATCTGCTTGCATAGTCAAGCCCCTCCATTCCCCTTATTATTTTAGTTGTTCTTCTCATAACTCTCCATCTACTGGATGTCCCTTTTGTATATCAATAAATTAAATAGGATAGGGAGAGAATAAAGGCTTTGAAACTCCCCTTTCAGCAATATGCAATCTTTAAAGATATAGCTTTCCTAAAAGCTACCATGGAAACATGGTAAATTCCCAGAAGTCTTTGTTCCTTATTTGCCTTTTGTATATAGGATTCCAAAACTGCACCACATATTCCGAACGAGGCCTTACCAGTGCTTTGTAAAGAGGGAGAATAATATTTTTCTCTCTTGAATCTATTCCCCTCTTTATACAAGACAATATCTTGCTAGCTCTAGCTGTTGCTGCCTGGCATTGTTTGCTACAGCTAAGTCTGTTATCTACCAGAACCCCCAAATCTTTTTCCATTACAGATTTACTTAACACAGAGTTATATATGGTGTAGGTGGCACCAGGATTGTTAAACCCCATTTACATTTATCAACATTGAATCTCATCTGCCATTCTGCTGCCCATTTTGATCATCTATCCAGGTCATCTTGCAGCAATTGCACATCATCAAGTTTCCAAAGCTCTACAAAGTGTTGTGTTATCAGCAAACACAGAGACCTTGCTCACAAACAGCAGGCTCCCTTGAAAAGAGAATCAAGGGACCCTAAGACCCAAGAACAGCACTCCGACAATTGGACTAAATAAATGACATAACCGTATACTTCTGCCAAATTCAAAATATATCCCCTATAAAGTGCAAGCATGCAAAATGCACATACTATATACATATAAAATAGGACGCATAATTGAGATGGAATAAGCAGGAGCAAGATAAAATATTGTTCTTGGGTCATAGGGTCCCTTGATTCTGTTTTCAAAGGAGCCTGTTGTTTGAGAGCAAGATTAGTATTTACCCATGAGCACGGCACCTGGGAGGTGTTAGACATTTTGACACTAAGAATAATTATAAGGTAGTGCGGAGGTCTATTGTTATATTAAACACAGCTCCCAATACACATAAAGAGATTAAATTGTAGTGGCCCAGTACAGAACAACTGGGGCCACTAGTGTCACAGATTTAGTTTTTTTAAGAACATTAATATTTCAGCTCACTGATTTAAAATGTTTAGAGGCTGATGCAACAAGAGGCAAAAGAAAAAATATATATACATTTCTGAATTTCTTATTGACCCTTTATTGTTGCTGCATACTAATATTATATTTTGAAAAGTGAGTGCCCCCTTATTGGTGATGCAGTGTATGGCCAGCTTTAGGCCTGGTACACACTGGCAGATTCCTTGCCTGATACCTCTCTGGAAGTCTAATGATTGAGAATAAATTTTTACAGACCAATATTGACCTATTGTGCATGTATTTTAACACACATGATCGCCTGTGATCTTCCAATCTGATCACGTGTAGACTGTGCCAGTGTTTTTGCTTCCTTTTTACTGCAGCAAAGAGTTTAGTCTGGTTTCATTTTAAAGCATTTGCCATCAGAACAATGCTGCCTTAGGGGTTTGGCATGGGTGGTGCTTGTGAGCCCATTAAAAATATATATGTTAATGGATGGAATTTTTTTAGTCTACCAACACCATAACAGATGTATAAGGTGGGTCAGTAAAATACCAGCCAGGTGGCAATGCTAGGTACAGCAGATATACAGTAATTTACATTATAGACAGGATACCGGTAAATTTCTAATCATTCAATTATGTATTTTTCCATTGCAGAAGTCATTCTTTCAGTGTGCAGCCCTCACTTCAGACTACAAAGAAGCCAATAAGGTGTGTTCTTTTCTATAAAAGGTTTCTAGTGTAGGGTATATGGGTACTGTTGCCTTCATTTAATGTGCTAACTATGCAGAATAATGTTTAGCGTAGAAGGGAAACAGCTAATTAGACTGATCAACTAACCAATATTACTTATTTATAAATATAAGGAACATGAAGCAAATGTCAGTAACCACCATTACATAGTACTGACAACAACAGCCTAGTGTACAGATATAGCACTAGATTCTAACACCAACGTCCAATTGTATAGATATAGCACTAGATTTTAATACCAACAGCCTATTGTACAGATATAGCACTAGGTTCTAACACCAGCAGCCTATTGTACAGATTTAGCAAGAAATTAAGTTGGAGGTGCACTCTTGTCCAAACTCTGGGTGCCGATACATCAAATGGTTCTCCCCTCAACCATAACTTGTTGCAACAAAGTTGAAGAAATTGAGGATCACACTCCAATCAATTTTAAGTCTTTATTGTGGACCACACATCACACACTAACACCAGCAGCCTATTGTACAGATTTAGCACTAGGTTCTAACACCAACAGCCCATTGTACAGATATAGCACTAGGTTCTAACACCAATAGCCCATTGTACAGATATAGCACTAGGTTCTAACACCAATAGCCCATTGTACAGATATAGCACTAGGTTCTAACACCAAACAGCATATTGTACAGATATAGCACTAGATTCTAACACCAACAGCCCATTGTAAAGATATAGCACTAGATTTTAACACCAAAAGTCCATTGTATAGATCAAGCACTAGGTTCTAACACCAACAGTCCATTGTACAGATATAGCACTAGGTTTTAACACCAATGCCCTATGGTACATATATAGCACTAGGTTCTAATACCAACATCCCATTTACAAAAATAGCCTATTTTACAGATGTAGAACTAGGCTATGACACAAACAGCCTACTTAACAGATATAGCATTAGGCTATGACTCCATCAGCCTATTTTACAGATATAGCACTAGGCTATGACACCAACAGCCTATTTTACAGATATAGCACTAGGCTATAACACCAACAGCCTATTTTACAAATATAGCACTAGGCTTTGAAACCAACAGCCTCTTTTACCGATATAGCACTAGGCTATGACACTATCAGCCTATTTTACAGATATAGCACTAGGCTATGACACCAATAGCCTATTTTACAAATATAGCACTCGGCTTTGACACCAACAGCCTATTTTACAGATATAGCACTAGGCTATGACACCATCAGCCTATTTTACAAATACAGCACTAGGCTATGACACCAACAGCCTATTATACAGATACAGCACTAGGTTCTTAAATGTATATGTTCTCATTCATCCACATCATGGTGTGTCTGTGGTTACAATCAGCAGTAGAGATTTGTAGAAAAAGGCAGTATATACTCTGCAAAAACAATTTATTGTGTATTCAGTAACATGTTTCAGAGCCATGTGCTCCTTTATCAAACATAAAAATCATAGTTAGATCAACTGGACAGTAAGATCAACTGGAAGTTGCTGTTTCCCTAATCATCTGACTGGCTTTCTCAACAAGAATCTGTTAGCCTGTTTCAAGAGACACCGTATCCCTGTCTGCTTTAAACCCAGCAACACGCTAAGACAGCAAGCATCCAAAAGACCCAATACGGAAACACAAGAAAAGCTACTGTACTTCATATATGCAGTACAATGCAGTGTAGAGTGCTCTGATTTGTATGTGGGGCAGACCAAAGAGCAGCTGTACCAACGTATGGCCCAGCACAGAAGAGCCAATTCCTCGGGTCAGGATTCAGCCGTGTACCTGCATCATACGGGAAAAGGACATACCTTTAAAGATTGTAATGTCAACATCTTGGAAAAGGAACATGACTGGTTCAAAACAGGTGTCAAGGAGGCCATTTATGTCTGATTAAATAAACCAAGCCTGAATAGAGGTTGGGGTTTAACAGCAATTGTCTGCCATGTACAAAGCTGTTTTGACGCCTTACTCTTGGCAGTTTTGATAACATCTCTTAGCCACTATGCAATCAACACCTTGCATTCAGGAGGTTTCTAACACTTTGCTGATGTATGCTGATTGGGACACAGTCCAGGGTATTAATTGATAACAGATTCTGAATTGAGAAATCCAGTTGGATGACTAGCAAAATGTTTTCTAGAACTAAACTTCAAGTCCAGCTGATCTAACAATACCACATAGTTTTACCAACATCCTATTGTACAGATATAGCACTAGGTTCTAAAACCAACAGCCCATTATACAAATATCATTTATCTTGTCAGAATCATGTCTATGTCATTGAAAAGACACGGATACATGGATGCATTTAGCATGATCGGTTTTGTACGTAAATTTATAGATACAATAGACCAGTGGTAGATCTTTTTAATGGACAAATTAAGATTTATTTTTCATGAGTTCCAAGTACAGTACTTTGCTGTCTTACCATATTTCATTTAACAGTAAAGAAGTACAATTTGTTGATTATATTTAATTTTACAGTAAGAATGTACTGAGTACAGTCTTTTTGTTAATGTAGTGAGAATCTATGGAATGATGTTATTAGGGAAAGATGCTGTGTATGGGTTCCTTTGTTTAACTACAATGAGAGTAACTTTCGAGGCTCCACTGAGGATCCAGTGATTTTCAGCCAGTCAGTTACTGCAGTGTGTAGGTTCATAGGTCTAAACCACCAAGTTCACCAATCATGTTTTGATACTACAATGAACATGATAAGTGTTGGTAAAGGTAGAAGAAGAGTGCTACTTGCATCCCACATAGAACTTCATTCTCTGTTCCTCCCTTTTAGGAGTCAGTCTAATGATGATCTGCCTTACAAGTCTGAAAAGAAAAGTGAGAGGTGAGAAATTTGTATACATTAAAATCCCACTGACCCTGTTATGGATCATTAGGCATAAGGATATGTTCTGGTAGTTATTTACACTATATCTACACTGTGATAACATGTAAGACATGGTGACCAGGTCCTATTATGCACACTTTGGTTTGATCTATTTTCCCCAAAGGATACATTTACCACTTTTGATTCAGATTGCATGAGTTTCCATTTTAATTACTGAAATGGGAAACCAGATTGAACCATAAAATGTGGACAACGGTGTTTGCATTGCATGAAACATGTTTTTTTTTCAGTGCAGATACACCTTACTCTTATTCTAAATAAACAATGCTATCTTAGGAAAGGTTCACATGAGGCAACTACCATCTGATTTATCTACCATCTTATCTATTTTATAGTAAATGAATAAGGCTGGGTACACACCAGCCAATATTTTCGGCCGACCGACCGATTCCGGCCAAATCGGCCGAACAAACAATCAGACGTGTCCCCTATGGGAAGGGGTGTCCCTAGGGTTTTTGGCACCTGAAACAACTTTTGAATGCCGCAAAGTGGGCGTGGCTTTGTGTGGGTGTGTCTTTGTGCGTGGGTGTGTTCTTTATTGTTATGACACATAAAAATGTTGGTGCAAGTGGTATAACACATTAGAAATCCCTACCATACTATATGTACAATAAAAGATGTTGGCCAAATTATTCGTGAGCCTGCCATCACGTCAAGCTACATTCTTCCTTAAATATCCAACGTGTAGTGCAAACATTACTATTGATAAGGACAGAAGGTGTCAAAACCTTAACTGTAGTGTTTCAGCCACGCTTCAGGCTGGCGTCATGGTCTTGGTTCTCTTTTAATCTGCTACTTTACAGTGTCAGACACTCCCAACATAGGGTAACCAGAGTGACACATCACCAGAGTAACCAGTAGGGAACGCTGCTTTATGGAGTGCTTTTGAGTGCTGCCTGTATGTAGGTAGTAAGTGGGAATGTGACACTGGGGATAAGTGGGAATGTGACCCTGGGGTATAAGTGGGAATTTTTTTTTTAAACCCAGACACTAGAATGCCGCCATGAGCAACTTTTTCAAGTTGCTTCATGGTAGGAGCGGCGCTGCCTATGGGACCGCATGATTGATCGCTCGCAAATTCGGTCGCGGACGAATTTGCCACGACCGATGGACATTTGTCCCTGCAGAGCACTCGCTTGGGACAAAAAGTCCCTCCATGTGTACCCAGCCTTAGACTTACGTGTCAGAGATTGAACCTGACAAAACTTTTCCTTCTCAAAAACTCATTACCCCTATTTCTGCATTGACAAATTGCCAAAAATACATCGCAGTCTGCACTTCAACACAGGCCAAACTATATAGACTGCAAAGAGTGAAAGGAAAACTGTGAGGAGGAAGTAGGACTTGCATGTCTAGATCATCTCTACTCACTGAGTGTTAATACCACAGAACAGAAGGAAAATGGTGACCCTTATTAAGTAGGATAGGCAGATTAGAACTGTTTGATTGGAACAGCATACAAAAAAATATGTTGAGTATAATTTGGTAACTAGCCACAAAGGCTGGCAAATTCCATGATGCATGGACATAGGGTTTAATTCCTACTTAGCCCCATCAACACATGAATAACACAGAATTAATGTGAGTCACAATATCAATTGTACTGCTCCTCCATTTAGGAGTCACTCTTTTGATGAACAGTCCTCCTTGAAAACGGGACAGAAACTAGAAAGGTAAGAATTATTATTATATTGTTATATACACTTATACAACACACACACACATATATAAATGTGCAAATGTTTTAGGTAATTGTGAAAAAAACCTGTAAAGTAAGAAAATAAATATACAATATTTATAGAAATATAAATTCTAATTATAGGATAAATATACTTGCACAAAGTTAGGGATTTTGTAGGATCATTGTCAGGCGAATGATTCATCAGATTAATCCGAGGGTGCGTGGGGGGGGGGTTAGGGGTTGGCGCGTGTAGGGTTTGATAGTGTAATATAACTGGCAAAAGTTTGCCTGTGCTGTTAACACCAAATAAGATGTTTTGGAATTGCAGAAGGCCAGCACAAAGATAACAGATCATTGGCTGGCATGGATTAATAGATTAATAGCACTGGTAAATGTTGCACATTTTATCACATAAGCTCCAGTTTGTTATTTATAGAGAGCATATGAATAAATTGAATTTTCTTTAATTGTAGGATTCAGTCTACCAGTGCTCAGTCATTGTTCCATGTTACAAAAAAAATAGAAAGGTAAGATTTTTTGTAGAACTAACATCTATGTAACAGTATTGTTTATAAAGGCCATGTCTACACTTAAAACAAAAAACTGGTCACTTGTCAGTTACCTGCCCCCCAAAATTTCCAGCAGATTAGTAGATGTATGTATTACTAACCAGATATTAAGTTGCTGACATCTCGTTACTGGTTTGCTGAATGTTATGCTCCGCCCCTCTGAGATTTCCTCTGCTTTCTCCTGCTTAAGCCTCAAACAGTAATGCCTGTGAGTTCCGTGCACTCTCCTGCTTGAGCCTCAGAAATTAATGCCTGTGTGTTCTGTGCACTCTCCTGCTCGAGCCTTAAACAGTAATGCCTGTGAGTTCCGTGCACTCTCCTGCTTGAGCCTCAAACAGTAATGCCTGTGAGTTCCGTGCACTCTCCTGCTTGAGCCTCAAACAGTAATTCCTGTGAGTTCCGTGCACTCTCCTGCTTGAGCCTCAAACAGTAAAGCTAGGTACACACAGTAACGATAAAGCCCCGATACAGTCGGATCCGTCAATCGGGTCCGAAAACTTCCATCGGCCACGCTACACTCCCTATAGAGGAGTCTAGCGTGTTGATGGAAACACACAGTCCTGAGCGTTCTCCCTATGGTGTTCAAAGGGAGAACGCTCGGGACTGTGTGTATGCAGATCTTTGAAAGATGACAGGATCTTGCAGGAGCATAGGTAAAATAAAAATATGGCAACAGTATTTTTAAAGCTGCAGCTTCCAAATCAACATAACTTGATTTTACAGTGCACTTATCCTTTAAAGGGTATCTCCACCTTCTAAATAGTTTTTTTTATATAATGTTGGGCACCCCTGCCCATCCCCCAACCACTATGTTAGATTGCTAAAAAATAACCAGAACTCTACTTACAGCCCTTCGCTCTTGCAACGCTCTGATCTGGCCCTGATCTGTCGAAACTTGCAAACCGGCTGGACCAGCAGCTGCGGCTGTGATTGGCTGACAGGCACCCAATCACAGATGCATCTGCTAGCAATGCAGAGCTCCAATGGGTGTGAAGGGCTGTAAGTAGAGTTCTGATTCTTTTTTTTAGCAATCTAACAGGCACCCAATCACAGATGCATCTGCTAGCAATGCAGAGCTCCAATGGGTGTGAAGGGCTGTAAGTAGAGTTCTGATTCTTTTTTTAGCAATCTAACATAATGGTTGGGGTGTGCAGTGATGCCCTACATTATATTAAAAAAAAAGCTTTTTACGCTAGGTGAAACGCAGCCTTGGAAGGATCAGGAGTGTGGGAGGGAGAGGGGGGCTCCATTGTGCCTACCACTGTCCCCTCACAGGACAAGGAGCAGGCAGAAACCTTTGCCACAAGAAGACACTTCCTACGCTTCAGCTTCCTGGACTTTGGACAAGTACTGCAGGAAATCCATAAGGAGCAGTGATGTAAAGTAAGGTTTTTTAAACTACACAGTGGGGCACATAGCGTGTTAAATTTTAGTTTTGGGGGTTGACATGCCCTTTAAAGGATAATTCTGGCAGAGTAAGCTGGCTCCTCCCTCCATGCAGTCAATCAAGGCTGTGGCTGCTGACATCACAGCCAATGATTGACTGCTATTTCCCCTACTGCCTCCTCTGCACATACTCAAGTTCCGAAAAGCTAATTGAGTAGGGAGAGGAGAGAGCAATACTCTCCTATCTGGTTGGAAATGCATGTAATAAAGTACTAAAAAAAGCAGTTTGGGTTAGGGGTAACTCATATATATCCTGTAACCGTAATGTTGTCTTGTTTGGTAGAATTATTACACTAGTAAAATGTATAATATCTCTTCATTGTGCAAATTTGGAACCAAGGGTTGGATAAAGGGAGTTCTTTGTCAAATCTCTTTCATTTTAATCATATTAAAGCTAAAACACACTCCCCCTTCCTGACTCTATATTTTTTAACAGCCTTAATGTTGACTTTCTTTCCTCCATATCTATATAAATAGCTCAGGTATGAGCCTGTTTCCGTCAAATATAGGCACACAAGACAGTGCCAGCTTTAACTTCAAAATATATATATTTACAAAATATGGCTTTGCATTTTCTCCCATCTGTGAAATATATGCTCAAAACAACGTGGTCTGAGTGTCACCAGAGCTGATTTGTTAAAACGAAGTCTTCTAAAAAGCTAGGTTTGCACAAGATGGGAGATGTAATTACAGGATAAAAGCACAAGTTGGTTCAATTGGTTTGGAAAGGATGGTAAATAAATTTGTCTAGTTAGAGAATATGTTAATCCTTAACATTAATTTAATTTGATCTGTTTACTTTCACAGAGTTGAGGTTTTTATAACTTGCAAAGTTAGGGCTGGTACCCGGTAAGATTATTCGTCCTGGATGAGCGTTCGCTGATATTGTCTGGAACAAATTATTGTTAGAGATGGCCGAACTTCATAAAGTTCGGTCCGTTTTTGAACTTTCGAACTTCAGTTAAAGTTTGAAAGTTCGAATTCGGACCCATTAAAGTCAATGGTGGAGTGATAGCTCGAAAAGTCCAGATGATTTGCAGCTAAACTAACAATGGTAACATACTGTAAATGGCTGTGGCACCTGGGACATGGTCTGGGTAACATGTCACTATCATCAAAACTTGTTAAAACACTTCTTAAACACAAGCGGGCAATTGTCGGGTTTTGCGAAAGCTACATTCGAGGGTTACGGCCAATTTGAGGGTTACCAAACGATACCTTCGAGGGTTACCGAAAACAGAATGATAAATTTGAGGGTTACCGAAAATAGAATAAATTCGAGGGTTACCAAAATCGAACGATAGTTTCGAGGGTTAGCGAAAATGAACGATACTTTTAAGGGTTAGCGAACGGCTTGTAAATTCGATAATTCTCGAAACAGCAACAATGAACGTTCGATAATTATCTAAAGTCTGAGAAATTTGGGTCTGGGATAGTTCGAGAAGTCCCAGTCCGTTCGGGTTAGAGATTAAGTCCGTCCTAGAACTCGGGTTCAAGTTCTAGTCCATCTCTGATTATTTTTGGTTACAATGAACGTGGCCCATTTTAGGCTGCACGTTTGCCCATTATTTACCGACGTGTTCGATAATCAGAAGGGCTGACCTATTTGTGGGCTCACTGTATATATTGGACCAACTGATCTATATACAGAAATATCAGTTAGCCGTCCCAAAACATCTGCTCGCTTGTACCCACCCTTGGTCTAGAGATAAACAACAAAGTTAAAAGTTATGAAGCCATTCAGAATTATCTAGATATACTAGAAAGAAACTAGTAGAAAATAGCAACCTAGGCCTCCAACTCTCACATAAATGCAGTATATATACTACTATATATAATACTGCAATCATTCGCCATGAAGTCCCTTGTCCTTACGTTATGTTGCCTCATGCTTGTGCTATAATCCTGCTTCCTTTGCTAAATTGTGGGCCCTTCACATGAGCAAAGTAGCAGATACCAATTGTGTACACTGTACAGTACATAGCTCTGTACATTATAACAACACAGTATACACAGTATATTTTGAAATGCAAGCACGTCAAAAGATAAATGAAATAAGTAAAACAAATTGTGAAAAAAAATATACACATATAGATATAGATTTAGTTAGTCTTGGTTCTACTGTAATTGTGATTATTTAGTCCTTATGCTTATTTCTTTTTGGCCCTCCAGAAGTCACTCTACTGATGTTAAGCATTCAACAGACAATGTAAAGAAACCAGAGAGGACAGAGAGGTGAGATATGTGTGTGTCTGTATCTGTATCATTTAAAAAATAACAGAAACAGATCAATTGTACTTTGTGCATACAATTTTGTATGTACCATTAAAAGAGAATTATGGTGTAAAGTGGTGTATGGTGTGAAACTGTTGAGTTTCGTTTTCGAAGTTTTGAAATTTTCTGCAATTTAGAAAGTTCGAGTTTCGATTTTCCAAAATAGGCTACTTTCGATTTTCGATTATAGATTTTCGATTTTGATAATTATCGAATTTTTTATAAAAACTCGGAAGATTCGGGTTTCAGAAATTCCGTGAGTTCCGAAAGTTTTGTTGGGACTTCGAAACTCTCGGATTTGATTCGAAACTGGGTTCTATTAGAACCCACAGTACATCTCTAGTTCTGACTGATATATAAACTGTATATATAGGAATGTAGGAACCCTCCCATGGCTCACTGCAGGATTATCACAATTTAAAACAAAACTCTGCATTTATACCACAAAATTTCAACATCAAATCTTGGTTTCAGCAGTTGTTCTGCATCGAAATTTCAAAATGAAAAATGCGCAAAGTTTTGTCTCGAGACCTTTTTCAGGTGGACACAAAGACAATGCTTATTGAAATGATGCATCGCTTGCCTTTCATATTGATTCCTAACCAGAGACGCCCAAAACTTGTAAGTTTCTTCCGTTTTCAGATTTACAGTTCTTGGGAAAAACCCAATGATCCGAAAACAGGACATACTTTCGAGCGTTCGGGCCGCATTTTCAGGGTTACCGAAAATACGATAACCTTTGAATCGATAACCTTTGAAAATACAATCGGAAACTACTTTCTAGTTTCCGGTCGTATTTATGAGGCTTATCAGATGTTCCAGGTTATTTTCAAGGGTTACAGAAAATAACCTTGTGCATTCGGTATCCCTAGAAAATGCGGTCCGAAGCCCTGAAATCTGAACTATCCAACTGGTTTCAGAGTCTAACCCAGATCCCATCTCTATTCCTAATCCTAACCAATGATATATGAAGTCGGTATCTTTCACTAAAGCAACAACTGCAATTACTTAGAGCTCATTCACACTACATCAGTTTGTATCAGTTTTTCAAACGTAGGTGCGTCTAAAAAAATGGACAGCACCTGCTGCATTATAATCCATTCCGTTCCAGTCCGTTTAAAAAACACACTGCATGCAGCATTTCTGTCCGTTTTTTCATGCTTTTTCTATAGATATCTATGGAATACACATTGTTAAAAAATGGATACAAATGTATGAAAAAAATGGATACAAACTGACAGAAACACATGCTGTGTGTTACTATCAGTTTCTAGTGTGAACGAGCCCTTAATTTTTACCTCCTCCTACACATTTTACAGGGAGCTAAATGGACAGTTAGGGCTAGGCCACACTAGCGCGTTTTTCGCGCGGTTGCGCACGCGATTCACGGGCGCAATCGCAAGCGATTTTTGCTAAAATGGAAATCGCAGGAGCGCGAAAATTCACACGATTTCCGATGCGCATGCCATTGCGCGTCCGTTCGTGTTTTGGTAACGGATGCGTTCACCATTTTTGGTGCGTTAACGCAGCGTTTCCATAGCGCGAAATGGCGAAACCGCATGTGCAAAACACGAACGCACAAGATAAGCGCACACAATCGCGTGCGATAACGCTCGCAATTTGGTGGTATTTGATGCAAGATCATTAGGGTTTTTTGGGGGTGTGGCCATGCCCTTTAAATCTAACCTTAAATCCTACCTATCTGGTAGCCAGCACAGTATATGATGTTTTTAATTTGCACTACATAAGCCTCACTACTGCTCTTATACCTTTCCTTTGTATTTGTATGTAACCCTCCTAACTAGATTGTAAGCTCTACAGGGCAGGGACCCCCTTTCCTCTTGTAGCAAGGCTCAAGCACTTATACTGTATATTTCTATAATTTATATAATTATTATGTACTGAACTATTTATGTATTTATATTTTTGTCCTTCTTGTATGGCTTTTTGGATTTTGATATTGTATGGGGATGCATCCCTAAGTAGTGCTATATAAATAAACTATACATACATATTACAAAAGGGACCATGTGTCTAAAGTCAGGAGGTGTGGCCAGGTAATGCACATATACTGTTGGTTTAGTTCTCCTTTAACTAATTTGACAAAGGTGTATGTTTCCTTTGGATTTCCTTAGAAAGCCAAGTGATTTTTTTTTTTATAATTTTACACAGAGACATGATAATGTTTATTTATAGTTAAATAAAGAAAAAACATCTGCATTTATAGTAATATAATGTATCATTCTAATGACAGGTATTTGACCAAATTGTTGGTCCTGTAAAAAAAAACCCATTTAAAAACGCTGCTTTGTATAATTTCTGACCTTCAGGATGAGAGGAGTAATCGAAAGGTTGCTATCCGTTTAACTAATGAACAGATTGGAGCTTAATTGTATTGGGGCACATGAAATTGACAGCGTGACCTTGTTGCTGTTTTGTTATTGTGTTTTAATCATTTTATCCATTTACCTCTACACCTGAACTGTTTGCGTAAGCTACCTTTGTACTTAATTGTTTAATGGGTCATTTCTTAAACTGTAGGGGTGTGCAAAATGGTTTTAGAACAAAACAACAGTTTTCATTGAATTAAATTAAATTATAGTAATGTATAATATTTTATAGCAACATTTAAATGAAGTCACACCTCATTGGTCAAATATACTGGATTGTTACTGCCAATCATTTGATTGCTATTTGGACCAGACTGACAGATACTTATTAGCTGCTTACTGAATCCCAAAGGTTTTCAAGCTGTTTAGTCTCTGAAAAATCTGTTCATAATTTGTTCCATCCAAATCTTCATTCTGAACAGCATGTTGCTAGTCTATTCCTAGTATCTGTAAAGACAAATACTAGTATCTGTAAAGATAAATTATATCCCGACGGATATAGGGATTTCAACATTCAGATATGTGCAATATTCATACAGCAGGGAACAAAAAAAAACTGAACTGCAGCCCGGTGTGTACATTTAATGAAATGCCATGCATTAAATAGAATATTTTACTGTATTAAATAATATTGATCTGACTTCCACATTCTACCACCTTCTTCCAGGCGACTTTCTCTCAGCTCCCAACTCTCACCTTCTTCTTCATCTTGTAAGAGTCCAATTAATACCAAAGAAGAGAGGTATATGTGTTGGGTTTTGATGGCAGTGCTGTGGTTTATTTCTACTAAGCTTTGTTATTTGCCTTTTCTTTTTATTTATTCATCCTTTCTTTTAATCTCTAAGTTACCCCATCGGATCTCCAACTTTGTCTGCTCACCATGGATCCAGCAAACCCGTTATGGATACCAAAAATGAAAGGTGCTAAATAGACATGGGAAATACCTGGAAAGACAGGAGTTCCTATTATTTATTCTCTGCCATGCTTCCTTTGTAGAGCTAATGAGGATCAGATGGGATCACCTGCATCAAACCATTCAACGTCATCCTGTCTGTTGGCACCCTGTTACTTGACAGGTGATTCCATAAGGGACAAATGTGTAGATATGGTGGCTTCAGCTTTAAAGACAGATGGTAAGTAGGGATACATAATGCAAAAATTGGTTAACAAAAAAACTTTACAAGAAAAATATTTACATTAACTAAACATTTTATCCCCATTTTTTTAGATGATTACAAAGAATTTGGGACAAATTGCGAAAGAATTGCTTGGGAAATTGAAGACAATATCCTTTACTTGTCACTGTCGGCCTACAGTCCCATTAGTTCTTTTTCTTTCATTATCTTTTCCTCTGGGTTACAAATGTGTCCAACAGCTCATTCACAAATGCTGTGTGTTACTGTCAGTTTCTAGTGTGAACGAGCTCTTAATTTTTACCTCCTCCTACACATTTTACAGGGAGCTAAATGGAAAGTTAGAGACTCAGCCAATCACTGAATGGCTGCCGGTCCAGCCCCTTCTTCTGCTTCCGCCATCAAAATAAGCAACAGAAGGCAGGGGATGAAATGAGGGCAGGTAAATATAACCCAGCAAGGTCTAGTTTTGGGGTATTTGATGCAAGATCATTAGGTTTTTTTGGGGGTGTGGACATGCCCTTTAAATCTAACCTTACATCCTACGTATCTGGTAGCCAGCACAGTATATGATGTTTTTAATTTGCACTGCATAAGCCTCACTACTGCTCTTATACTTTTTCTTTGTATTTGTATGTAACCCTCCTAGCTTCAGCTTTAAAGACAGATGGTAAGTAGGGATACATAATGCAAAAATTGGTTAACAAAAAAACTTTACAAGAAAAATATTTACATTTACTACAGTCCCATTAGTTCTTTTTCTTTCATTATCTTTCCACAAATGTATAGCACAATCTGCCTTACATCTAACAAGGCTAATGTACAAATTAAAAACATGTTTTTCCAGCTGTAAGGTAACACTTACAGGGTTATTCAATAAAAGTTCTACAGGGTTATTCAATAAAAGTTCTTATCGTTTAAAATGGTGCTACTTTTGCCCCAACCAATCAGATCTTATTTAACATTTGAAAGCTAACATCTGATTGGTTGGGGCAAAATTAGCACCATTTTAAACGATAAGAACTTTTATTGAATCTCCCTGCTTATCGTTTAAAATGGTGCTAATTTTGCCCCAACCAATCAGATGTTAGCTTTCAAATGTTAAATAAGATCTGATTGGTTTGGGGCAAAATTAGCCCCATTTTAAATGATAAGAACTTTTATTGAATCTCCCAGATAGTGAATGATGTGAGATATGTAACAAAATGATAGAGCTTTTACAGTCACAAAAGTACTTCACACAATATTTTTTATAGTACAGTAGCTCCATATTTTTGGGACTGTAGCAGTGACACCTGGTTCCATGTTTCCTTTCTGCGTTGGTCATTATCTGTAACTTTCTCACATATATACAAAGAGATGAAGGCCACCGATATGAAGTACAGAAATAGGATCAGAAGCCGAATTAGCAATCTTAAGGATCCAAAGAATCCCAATCTACGACAGAATGTTCTACGTGGGCTCGTGACACCACAGCACATTGCTACAATGACAGCAGAGGTTAAAAAGACCAGGGCCAACAATTGCTTATTTGTATTGCATGACAAAAACCCATAAGATAACATTTTATTTTTCATATTTCATTACAAATTATATACAGGGCCAGAATTATATCGTTGGAGTCTGTAGGCACAGAAAGTATATAATGCAAAAATCTATAGTATTAGATACAGAATTAGAAATCACAACTACAAACAAAAAACTAGAATAGAGTAGTGGTCAAGAGTTTTGTGAAAATATTTTGTAGTCACTTGTGTAGGAAAGTTCACATTTTCGCCCCTCCCCCCTAATGTATGGTAGGAGATGGCAAGTGATGAACTGCGGGAGCTTAGAAACACCATGACCCAAGAAGCAATTAGAGAGCACCAGATGGCAAAGACAGGAGGAACCCAAACTGATCTTTTGCAATGTGAAAAGTGCAAGAAAAAGAACTGCAGCTACAACCAGGTGTGTAAGACGAGATGTGTTCCAAAAGCTAATGGGTTCTAGTGATGTTAATGGTATGTAAGTGATATGTCAAATACTGTGTGCCTTACCAGAATTGAGCCTTTGAACTAGCGACCCCAGGTGAGAAATATAATATACAATATATATAATACATACCAGGCTCAAATTATAATTGGAGCAGCAGTAGAATATTTTCTTGCAATCTTCACTCAGGTATGTCACTGATTATTATGAAAATGTTCCACTGCAGCTACCATACCCTTCTGGCCATCCACTGTTCCAAAACCATAATACATTTAAAAAATTAAAACTGTTGTTTTGAAGTAGAAGATACTGACTGTGAGGTCAACCAGGTTTAATCCTTCATAACTCAGTGATAGTTTTTACCATCATGCAATCTGCATGCTGAGAGACTCAAAAGAAATGCACCTGCCCTCTTATAGAGGAAAGAAAGTAAATCATGGTCAGTTTCTTCTACTTTTAAAATGATAACATTGCAATTGAACTAAAGACAAAACTGTTTTTAAAGCTGTACACACATGATATGGCCTGTGGCCTTGTACTTGTTTGACTACCCACAACTGTTTAATAGGCCCCCAACCCTCTCCTTTACACACCTTGTGCTGTACTTAAAAGTAGCTGACCACAATCCATTTTTTTTTTAAATATGTATTTAAATGTAAATTTTTTGAAGAAAAAAACCCTCCAGATAGACTGTTCTATATCTGTTAAGTTAAATATTAAAATAAGGCAGGTAGAAAATCCTGCTCAGGGCACGGCATTCCTTTAAATAGATCTCCATGGTGGCATGCTCCTGATCGTTGAATTGCACCGCCATAGAGACAATTTGAGAGGGAAGTGGTACCGGAGGCGATTTGGTTTGGGTGCTGCTGCTGTAGGTTGTCCACTACAAATTAAAGTTCATTACAGTTTAAGGTTGAAAACTACAATCACAGCATGCTTGTGAAGGCTCTCATTCATCCATGTATATCTGTTGTATTCAGCTAGATCAACTGGACCTTAAAAAATGTGTCGCTAGTTTTCCGACTGGCTTTCTCAATTCAGAATGAACAAGTGAATGTACATGAATGTACAAGTCATTCTGAATTGAGAAAGCCGGTCGGATGACTAGCGAAATATATACAGTCACTGCATTATAGTCCTGTCCATGGAATTAAAAAAATAAAACATGTCAGCTCCACTGGGACTTTATTTTTAATAGCAGGAAATGGGTAGATCACCTGTTGCATTTTATTTGGCTTCTTTCAAAAACAAACAAAAGAATCTTTACATATGAATCCGGATAAAGTGGAATAAGAACATAAGATTACTAATAATTGCATATACTGTTGTTATATATTTGCAGGCATTGTGTGTGTGTAGTTTCTATAGAGTCTAGAAGGTAATGTGCGCTCCATTTCAGGGGTTTATGCTCTGGTTCAATTATAGTTAAATTTCCCTATGTCTAGTAGCAAAGATTTAGAAATAGTGCATGCCCTGCAATAATAGTGTCTACATAGGGTAGAGTGGGTTTCACACACGTTCATACATTATTACACACCCTGTTAATGAACTGTTTTAGAGTTTCAAAGAGATGACAATTTCTAGCAGGTAGATATCAGATTTGAAGCACACCCAGAGGCTGCAGTAGCTAATTAATCCCTCTTTTTCCATGCATGTTCATTTTGAAGGGTAGGTTTTATGAAGTTGGATGACCTTTTCAACAAATATGATCATGATAAGGCATAAATGAGAATTTCCAAAGCAGTGTTGGAAGATCTTGGTGTTTGTTCAGCAGAGAATTTTCAATCAGATTAATGATGGAAAGGAAGTAGAGAAAACACATTCAGATATTCAGCTCTTTGTGGATGTGTCAGCCCTATGGTGATATGTGACATATGCTCCAGAGGTGGTAAACTAAAATGTGTCCATTTCACTAGGAACATTCAGTAATTTAGGCTATCTATATTCATACATCATTTTCTACATTAAAAATGCTTTTTAAAATGTTATTAAAAATATCATCTGGATTTGCAGAGACACATCTGTAAGGGAAACTGATTTAATATCGCACTTGAGGCTCTGGGTTAATGCCCTTATATGGGCAACAGGAAAAGTGGAACAGCCGACTGCACTGTGCAAGGAGAAAGGGGGGATTCCAGGCACCAGTAATCCTCCTTAAACACACCACTGTGGTCATATATATCCTCCTGGGTGATAGATTCCTATACAGAGTATGAAGAGGTTGACTGGAAAAAATATATATGCAGGTTGCTGACAGGTTCTTGTCAGTAATATGCACCTCGCATAATATGTGATGAGTCTGAGCTTAATGACAAGGTCCCACTGCATCAGATTGAAAAACACACTTTTGTGTCTGCTTGTCCAAGTTTTCTGTTTAATACTGTGGGTAAAATGGACAGGAATGGACATAAACGGATGCATGCAAATGATAAAAGGATCAAAATGCAACACACATAGTGGAAACTGGTTCCTGCTATTTCCAATAAAAAATATGTCTTTGCAGATCGGAAAAAACCCAAGCGGACAGAAATGTGCATACTGGGACCTAGCCCTTAGCGCTGGTGCACACAGGATGGGTTTAGCCCAACAATCTGCACGGGCAATATTCCAGCCCAACCAATCGTGCAGCCTATTAAAGATTGACTATGATTTCTAGCCATGAGGTATATCACCATTCCCACCACTTGTGCATTGGTACTGAAAATCTGGTTCTATTGACATGTAAGTCTGATATACAGGGCTAAATATTGCAGCTCAATCACATTTTAGTTGGACTGGCCAGGAGACTGATCAAGATGAAGTTTAGTTCTTGAAAATGTTTCACTTGACATCCGACTGAATTGAGAAAGCTAATCAGGTGACTATTGAAACATTTTCAAGAACTAAACGTCAAGTCTCATTGATCCAACTGAATATAACAGATATACCATGACCTGGATGAGAACCTTCACATGCAACTGGATAGTTTCTAATTTGTTATTTTACTGATCCCAATTACACATTTAATATATATGCCAAGGGTTATTATAAAACTTTAATCCAGTGGAGTGTCCCATCATCTGTATGTTTGTACAAAGTGTACATCATATATGTTAATAACTCTACAAATCCATTTGTAGATGCAGACCCGAAGTGCTGATGAGCCTATGACAACATTTGTATTGTGTAATGAGTGTGGGCATCGCTGGAAGGTGAGATATTTCCTATTATCCCTTGTAACCATCATTTCTGTTTATTTTTACACCTATTCCTTTTGTAGTTTTGTTCACAACCCCCACCCCAATTTTCTACTTCATTTTTGTGACACAAAAACCATTATCAGTGACTGTGGGAAAGATGCAGTTTGTGTTCGTGAATGTAGCTTACCTGGGGTCATTTTCCTATGTACAGTTTTTATTTGACATATAAACTTTCTCTTTAATGCTAAAACTTAACATGCATTGGGTGAGCTGTGCAAAAGTTTTGCAGCCTCATTTACTGAAGAGCTCTGCGGGTGCGTATTGCTCCTTTCAAACCTTAAAGGGTATGTCCACCTGTAAAAAAATTTTTTAACATGCTGCTCCCCCATGTCCCCCAGCCCCAACCGCATACATTTTTTTTTCAGAAAGCCCCCCAAACTCTTACTTACCTCCCCTCGTTCCTCCGCCGCACTGCCGGCCCTCTGCTTGCGAGAATGCAAGCAGAGGGGCGGGACCGGCAGTCGCGTCTGTGATTGGCTGAGCGGCAGCCAATCACGGACGCGGCTGCCTGTCATTCAGTGCAGCGGAGGAAAGAGGAGAGGTAAGTAAGAGTTTGGGGAGCTTTTTGAAAAAATTTATGCGGTTGGGGCTGGGGGACATGGGGGAGCAGCATATTAAGGGGGTTTAAAGCTAGGGGGAGGGATAGTAGAACGGGAGGGAGAGGGAGGGAGTGGGAGGGGGAGGGAGGGGGGAGAAGGGCTGCAGTACGCATGGCAAATATCTACCGGAGGCAAGATAGCAGGCAGAGCCCTGCTATCCTCCTGGTGGTTAGTTTTGGGACTTTGGGGGGGGGGTCTACAGGAGAACCCTATGGAGCTGGGATGTGAGGTAAGGATTAAACTACAATACATGGTGGGGCCAGTAGTTGGGGGGATTATAGTTTTGGGGGTGGACATGCCCTTTAATGTTGCGCTAACCAATTTACAAGTCTCGCTTTGCGCCATCTACGTGAATACCGGAAGAGGCACTCGCACAGTCGTCGCAAACCAGCAAACAGCGCGGCTGTTTGAAAGCGGGTGAGAGTCACCTAGTCGCACAGCCTCTGGTATATATAGAATGGGAGATTTGCCCAGAAAGCTTGCGTCTCTGGGTGAATCTCCCTTTGGGTGACTTCACACAAGTAATGGTAACACGATATTTCTTGGATTACATCAGGTAACGTGAATTTTAGGCTCATTTAAGCAGTAACTATGATTACTGCGTCTCCCAGGCTTCCAATCAATATTTGACATGTTTGTTTAATGACAGGATATTGCAGATTTAGTAAAACTTTATGTAAAGTCAGCAACACTTGATTTGTGATCTGGATTATATGCAGGTATTGATAATAATCCCTGTGTGTCTATAAAAGAAAGTGACTCATTATCAGTTGGACAAATTTGACAATTTTTTAAATGATTGCCAAAAGAACTGCGTGAGAGTATAAACCTGCCTGCACTTACAGTTCATTTAGCAGGCAGTAACAACATGGCTGAACTAATTACCAGCCCGAGGAAACCAGCCTGATGCTATTAAGCAGCCTGCAATGAGAGACCAGTACTTGCTAATGTTTGGCGATGGAACTACTTAAAGAACAATTTGAAGGTTAATGCGTTGGCAGTTTTAGGAAATAAAATAAGCTTGGTAATAGCTCAGGAACTAAGCATAATCTTCAGGTGTGGATCTGACTTAACCCAACATACCTGAGGCTAGGTCTCAGTGCAATGTTTTTTGTAAAAATTGTCTGGAAAATGCCTTGTTTTTGTCTGATCCTGTGTTTTAATATGAAAGATCAGGCTGAAATATCGACAGTTTGCCTTTCTTTTCTATGGACAGACTACTGAATGATATATCACTGAGTAGATCTGTCAGCAGCAAAGATCAGGCAGTAGTTGGCCTGAGGTTAAACATTCTATTTATAGTAAAAAAAAATATTGTAGAATTGGTCTTTCTTTCTCCTCTGGGTCCATCATCTTTTGCAGGTGTTCCATTATCCTAATTAGAAGGGATGGATACTTCCTGCTATTCCATTGCTGAAAAATGTAAAAATTGTATGGCCTTATATAGTAACATGGTAATACAGTAAATACATATATCCATCTAGTCCAACCTTTACATACTACTCTTTAATAGAGATGGAATCCGGGTCCCACTCGGACACAAATCTGACACAGAACTGCTTGGAATGTTCATTTGGAACCGACCAGATCATTCAGATTTTGGAACATTTTTTCTAGGGTTACCGAATGTACGTGGTTATTTATGGAAAACCCTGGAAAATTACATTGTAAGTTCGATAACCCTTGATAATACAACCGAAAACTACTTTCGGGTTTACCTGTTGTATTTTCAAGGGTTGTCGAATGTACAGTACGAGGTTGTTTTCGAAAATAACCCCTCAAAAAAACGTTCCGAACCCTCAAAAGTACGTTCCGTTTTCAGATTTTCACATCTTCAGGTCTTTCCCGAGTTCCTTAAATCCGGAAAGGGACTGAAACTTACGAGTTTCGGATATCTCTACTCTTTAACCCTGCCTAACAGTTGATCAAGAGATTCTTTATTTTAATTGCCCTTCTCTGAACTATTTCCATTTCCAAGATGTCTCTTTTGTATATGAGATTCCAAAACTGCACTGCATATTCCAAATGAGGCCTTACCAGTGCCTTGTAAAAGATGCGGCACCTGCAAAGGATAATGGTCCAGAAGAGGCAGAATATGGTATTTCTCAAAAGAATAAAACCTTTGGTTACAGCAGAATACATAATAAAGTAAGTACATAATAAATACAGAAAAAAGTCTGATTGAACAGATGGCAGCAACTTCCTGTTACCTCCAAGATGTAGGCAATGGCTGAAGCCACATTTCTACTCTTTAAAGGGGAACTGTGGTCTCCAAACAGCCATCAACTACCTCTCTACGTGCTCCACAGCCCAAGATATACAGAAATGACTGACCAGAAAGTTAATGGGTGGGAGGCTGACTTGTTACATTCCTGAGGCTTCTCCTGCACAGTGCTGCCGGCGAGCACAGCCTCAGACTTTCTCAGTGTGTGAGGGAGACAGGAAGTCCCTCCTCTCTGCTGTGTGAAGTCCTGACAGAGAAGGTAAGGGAATCTACAGCCCTTCTCTTTCACTGGGGGAGGGGTGTCTGAGTAACCCATGGCACCCACAAGTGGGCAGGGCTTAGGCACCCACGAGTGGGTAGGGCTTAGGCACCCGCAAGGGGGGGCACATGGGGCTGTAAGATAATGGACCATGGGGGGCCTGCAACTGGAGGGACCATGGGGTCCATGAGTGGGAGGGACCAGGGGGGCTGCAAAGGGGAGGAGGAGACAGGACAGATTAACTGACAGTTTCAGAGCAGGAAGCAGGAAGTTCAGGGGACCTGGTGATGCTGCTGCCACATCACACACAAAAATGTAAAAATCTTCAAAACTATGCAAAATAAACATTGGAAATAAATTGAAAAAATTCTCAGGGGAGTAATTCCTATCAATTTACCTCAATTTACCTAGTCATTTTTGACTTTAGGTCAGGACTTCACACAGTTCCCCTTTAATGCTGAGGCCACACTGAAACACTCACAAGCTGGATTGCACGTGTGCTGCGATCATGCAAAAATGATGAATGCATGCATTTCGATTAACGGGTCGCAAGCACAGCGCAAACCAGTGCATGCAAGGACGGCCGTTTTGAATATATTTATACTCCTTAGTGCTCCCAATTATTTATCTGTTTGGTAATATGTCAGTTTAGAGACTGGATTAGGCCGCAGTTCACCAAGCTTATTCTGTAATGGTACCTGCATTCTAGTCTTCTCCTCACTACCTTAAGGCATTCCCCCAAATTTTAAAAAAATTTCATTCTTTCTGCTACCTATTCAACACTGACTTAACTCCTGCACCAGTTGTCACTCCCTTTAATCCACAGAAGGCTTTGTTCACCTTTCTCTTGCAGTTCTGCTGATCACCAGGCTCAGTATTCCATGCAATGCTGCTGTCATCTGCATGTCTGCACCACAAAGAACAGCTCTAATATCTTCTAAACTCTCCTCTGTCCATATTCAGCTCTTTCCTTTAATTCCTTTATATTCTATACTCATGTCATATCTCTTTGTTTTCTATCTTATAAATATGGTCTGAAACTGTGGTCTTATCCATAATTAATATGATGTATCACTTGCCTTTCTAAGGCTAACAATACACATCTTAATCAGAAAACATTTAATACTTCACAATCAAAACCATAACCATATATATTAAGTAAATTACAGCAGAAAATCTACTTTGGATGCTGCGGACGTGGGTAGGATTGATACAAAATTTCCCACAGCGTCCAATCCCCTTCCAATCAATAAACTGCTAGAAATCAACGAGCAGTCTATTGATCGGAATGTTGAAAGAGAATTCATTTTTCATGATCTGTGTATGTGCACCTTTAGTTATCTCTAACCAAAGATATACATGTAGGAAATAGGTATATTTTACTGCAAAAACTCTTTTAAAGGCATATACACCCCCCCCCCCAATAAAAAATAAGAGGAGGGGGGCTTGGGCCTTTAATTACACTCCTCCCCTGAAATAGGAGAGTATCTTTGGTTAGTTATCTTATATGCTAAAAGACAGTGGTAAAACCATGGACAATGAATCCCTGAATGGGCAATAGGTGGTGCTGGAGAGAATGGGAAGAAATTCTAACACTAAAGGTGGCCATACACTTGCGATTTTCATCGCAATGTGCCGACAGATAACATTGGTATCATACCCATTATCGTTCATAAGTATGGCCACCTTAACCAAAGAATTACACCAGCTTAGCCGGGTTGTGCGGCGGTGGATTTGTGATTCTTTAAAGAACCAGGGGGGTTGCTAGTTACTTAGAAAAGCAAGTAATACATCATTTTGTGTAATAATTCACTTTTAAGTCAGGAAAAAAACTTAAGGCCATCTTTTAAGGAAACTTCTGGTAGAATATATTTTGTGTGGTAAAGAAAACACATTTAAATGACAAGTGATGTATGTTGGTATGCTTTGTGTGATTTCATTACAATACCTTAAATCTCTCTATGTAAAAAAATATTGTTTTAACTCCACCCCTCAAATGAAAAATTTTATATACGTAAATCACCCACAATAGTTAGAAATCTGAGAGATGTAAGAGTAATCTGAAATGTTTGTCTTTTAGAAGGTTGTGCAGGTGAATCAAGCACAGGGATAAGATCAAGAAATAAAAACTCTCTTTTAATATCAGATTAATAAATAACACAATTATATTAAAATATATGCCTTTAAAGGAATAATTCAATCCCAAAGTGAACTTTTCCTTTAATGTATTGATTGAAGCCCGGGAGGTTAAGAAGCTATGCCTTATCTCCTGTTCTTCAATCAATAACTCAGGAGCCAGTACCTTTAACACGATCCTGCATAACTCCAAATCCCCGACCGCTTTCTGGTTCTAATTCTCTGTAGTGTGTTTCTCTACATGCAGTAGCTGCCTCGGGATACATTTTCGCTATATGGCTATCTGATTCATTTACAGGCTTTAAATAGTGATTTGCACAGCAAAACAGCGCCAACGCAGAAGTGCCGGTATGTATTTCACGGGTGGAAGGCATAGTCTCGCGACTGCCATTTTGGATTTTCTAAAACTTACTAAAGCTCGTTTACCTCTATTATTTAACCTGATTTTAACAGAGAGTTTTTATTTCTTGATCCTATCCCTGTGCTTAAATCACCTTCGCAACCTACTAAAAGACAAATGAAATCTACCTCATAAAAGTGGAGTGAAGGTCTGCTGCAACCAAACTGACAAAGGAGACTTAACCACTGACGTTGTGGATAAAAAGACATAACCTAACCTGAAATGCTGCCTGATATTCTGTTACATCTCTTTCTGCTTCCTGGTTCTTATGCTTGTGAAGGTTCTCATTCATCCAGGTCATGGTATATCTGTTGTATTCAATTAGATCAACTGGACATGAAATGTAGTTCTTGAAGACGTTTCGCTAGTCATCCGATGGCTTTCTCAATTCAGAAGACTGTTACAAGAATCTGTGGCAATTATGTACCCTGGAAACCCAATTAGCATATCACAGCCAGGTGTTAAGGGTGTGATTAGATAGTGGCTAGAGGTGTTTATAGGAACGCCCAGAGTAAGGTGTCAAAACAGCATTGTACATGGCAGAAAGTTGGTGTCGAACCCCCCCACCTCATTTAGGCTTGGTTTCTTTATTTTCACATAATGGCCTCCTTAACACCTCTCTTGAACCAGTCACGTTCCTTCGCCAGTATGTTAACATTACAATCTTCAAAGGTATGTCCTTTCCTTAAGATGCAGATACAACGGCTGAGTCCTGACCCGAGGAATTGGCTCTTCTGTGCTGGGCCATACGTTGATGCAGTTGCTGTTTGGTCTCCCCCACATACAAATCAGAGCATTCTTCACTGCATGCACTGCATATATGATGTCGCTTTTCTTGTGTTTAGGTATTGGGTCTTTCGGATGTACCAATGCATGCCATCAGTGTGTTGTTCGGTTTAAAGCAGACAGGGATACGATGTTATGCTAATTGGGATTTTCCAGGGTACATAATTGCCACAGATTCTTGTACAAGTCATTCTGAATTGAGAAAGCCAGTCGGATGACTAGCGAAACGTCTTCAAGAACTACATTTCATGTCCAGTTGATCTAATTGAATACAACAGATATAGGAAAGGACTGAAACTTACGAGTTTCGGAATCTCTACTCTTTAACCCTGCCTAACAGTTGATCAAGAGATTCTTTATTTTAATTGCCCTTCTCTGAACTATTCCCTTTCCAAGAGTCTCTTTTGTATATGAGATTCCAAAACTGCACTGCATATTCAAATGAGGGCTTACCAGTGCCTTGTAAAAGATGCGGCACCTGCAAAGGATAATGGTCCAGAAGAGGCAGAATATGGTATTTCTCAAAAGAATAAAACTTGGTTACAGCAGAAACATAATAAAAGTAAGTACATAATAAATACAGAAAAAAGTCTGATTGAACAGATGGCAGCAACTTCCTGTTACCTCCAAGATGTAGGCAATGGCTGAAGCACATTTCTACTCTTTAAAGGGGAACTGTGGTCTCCAAACAGCCATCAACTACCTCTCTACGTGCTCCACAGCCCAAGATATACAGAAATGACTGACCAGAAAGTTAATGGGTGGGAGGTGACTTGTACATTCCTGAGGCTTTCCTGCACAGTGCTGCCGGCGAGCACAGCCTCAGACTTTCTCAGTGTGTGAGGGAGACAGGAAGTCCCTCCTCTCTGCTGTGGTGAAGTCTGCAGAGAAGGTAAGGGAATTACAGCCCTTCTCTTCACTGGGGGAGGGGTGTCTGAGTAACCCATGGCACCCACAAGTGGGCGGGTTAGGCACCCACGAGTGGGTAGGGCTTAGGCACCCGCAAGGGGGGGCACAGGGGCTGTAAGATAATGGACCATGGGGGGCCTGCAACTGGAGGGCCATGGGGTCCATGAGTGGGAGGGACCAGGGGGGCTGCAAAGGGGAGGAGGAGACAGGACAGATTAACTGACAGTTTCAGAGCAGGAAGCAGGAAGTTCAGGGGACCTGGTGATGCTGCTGCCACATCACACACAAAAAAAGTAAAAATCTTCAAAACTATGCAAAATAAACATTGGAAAATAATTGAAAAAATTCTCAGGGGAGTAATTCCTATCAATTTACCTCAATTTACCTAGTCATTTTTGACTTTAGGTCAGGACTTCACACAGTTCCCCTTTAATGCTGAGGCCACACTGAAACACTCACCAGCTGGATTGCACGTGTGCTGCGATCATGACAAAATGATGAATGCATGCATTTCATTAACGGGTCGCAAGCACAGCGCAAACCAGTGCATGCAGACGGCCGTTTTGAATATATTTATACTCCTTAGTGCTCCCAATTATTTATCTGTTTGGTAATATGTCAGTTTAGAGACTGGATTAGGCCGCAGTTCACCAAGCTTTTTGTAATGGTACCTGCATTCTAGTCTTCTCCTCACTACCTTAAGGCATTCCCCCAATTTTAAAAAAATTTCATCTTTTCTGCTATATTCAACACTGACTTAACTCCTGCACCAGTTGTCACTCCCTTTAATCCACAGAAGGCTTTGTTCACCTTTCTCTTGCAGTTCTGCTGATCACCAGGCTCAGTTCCATGCAATGCTGCTGTCATTGCATGCTGCACCACAAAGAACAGCTCTAATATCTTCTAAACTCTCCTCTGTCCATATTCAGCTCTTTCCTTTAATTCCTTTATATTCTATACTCATGTCATATCTCTTGTTTTCTATCTTATAAATATGGTCTGAAACTGTGGTCTTATCCATAATTATATGATGATCACTTGCCTTTCTAAGGCTAACAATACACATCTTAATAGAAAACATTTAATACTTCACAATCAAAACCATAACCATATATATTAAGTAAATTACAGCAGAAAATCTACTTTGGATGCTGCGGACGTGGGTAGGATTGATACAAAATTTCCCACAGCGTCCAATCCCTTCCATCAATAAACTGCTAGAAATCAACGAGCAGTCTATTGATCGGAATGTTGAAAGAGAATTCATTTTTCATGATCTGTGTATTGGCACCTTTAGTTATCTCTAACCAAAGATATACATGTAGGAAATAGGTATATTTTACTGCAAAAAACTCTTTTAAAGGCATATACACCCCCCCCCCCAATAAAAATAAGAGGAGGGGGCTGGGGCCTTTAATTACACTCCTCCCTGAAATAGGAGAGTATCTTTGGTTAGTTATCTTATATGCTAAAAGACAGTGGTAAAACCATGGACAATGAATCCTGAATGGGCAATAGGTGGTGCTGGAGAGAATGGGAAGAAATTCTAACACTAAAGGTGGCCATACACTTGCGATTTTCATCGCAATGTGCCGACAGATAAACATTGGTATCATACCCATTATCGTTCATAAGTATGGCCACCTTAACCAAAGAATTACACCAGCTTAGCCGGGTTGTGCGGCGGTGGATTTGTGATTCTTTAAAGAACCAGGGGGGTTGCTAGTTACTTAGAAAAGCAAGTATACATCATTTGTGTAATAATTCACTTTTAAGTCAGAAAAAAACTTAAGGCCATCTTTAAGGAAACTTCTGGTAGAATTATTTTGTGTGGTAAAGAAAACACTTTAAATGACAAGTGATGTATGTTGGTATGCTTTGTGTGATTTCATTACAAACCTAAATCTCTCTATGAAAAAAATATGTTTTAACTCCACCCCTCAAATGAAAAATTTTATATACGTAAATCACCCACAATAGTTAGAAACTGAGAGATGTAAGAGTAATCTGATGTTTGTCTTTTAGAAGGTTGTGCAGGTGAATCAAGCACAGGGATAAGATCAAGAAATAAAAACTCTCTTTTAATATAGATTAATAATAACACAATTATATTAAAATATATGCCTTTAAAGGAATAATCAATCAAAGTGAACTTTTCCTTTAATGTATTGATTGAAGCCGGGAGGTTAAGAGCTATGCTTATCTCCTGTTCTCAATCAATAACTCAGGAGCCCGTACCTTTAACACGATCCTGCATAACTCCAAATCCACCGCCTTTGGTTCTAATTCTCTGTAGTGTGTTTCTCTACATGCAGTAGCTGCCTCGGGATACATTTTCGCTATATGGCTATCTGATTCATTTACAGGTTAAATAGTGATTTGCACACGCAAAACAGCCAACGCAGAAGTGCCGGTATGTATTTCACGGGTGGAAGGCATAGTCTCGCGACTGCCATTTTGGATTTTCTAAAACTTACTAAAGCTCGTTTACCTTATTATTTAACTGATTAACAGAGAGTTTTTATTTCTTGATCCTATCCCTGTGCTTAAATCATTCGCAACCTACTAAAAGACAAATGAAACTTACCTCATAAAAGTGGAGTGAAGGTCTGCTGCAACCAAACTGACAAAGGAGACTTAACCACTGACGTTGGGATAAAAAGACATAACCAACCTGAAATGCTGCCTGATATTCTGTTACATCTCTTTCTGCTTCCTGGTTCTTATGCTGTGAAGGTTCTCATTCATCCAGGTCAGGTAATATGTTGTATTCAATTAGATCAACTGGACATGAATGTAGTTCTTGAAGACGTTTGCTAGTATCCGACTGGCTTTCTCAATCAGAATGACTGTACAAGAATTGTGGCAATTATGTACCCTGGAAAATCCCAATTAGCATATCACAGCCAGGGGTTAAGGGTGTGATTAGATAGTGGTAAGAGGTGTTATAGGAACGCCAGAGTAAGGTGTCAAAACAGCATTGTACATGGCAGACAGTTGGTGTCGAACCCCCCCACCTCTATTTAGGCTTGGTTTCTTTATTTTCACATAAATGGCCTCCTTAACACCTCTCTTGAACCAGTCACGTTCCTTCGCCAGTAGTTAACATTACAATCTTCAAAGGTATGTCCTTATCCTTAAGATGCAGATACACGGCTGAGTCCTGACCCGAGGAATTGGCTTTCTGTGCTGGGCCATAAGTTGATGCAGTTGCTGTTTGGTCTCCCCACATACAAATCAGAGCATTCTTCACCGCACTGCAGCATATATGATGTCGCTTTTCTTGTGTTTAGGTATTGGGTCTTTCGGATGTACCAATTGCTGCCTCAGTGTGTTGTTCGGTTTAAAGCAGACAGGGATACGATGTTATGCTAATTGGGATTTTCCAGGGTACATAATTGCCACAGATTCTTGTACAAGTCATTCTGAATTGAGAAAGCCAGTCGGATGACTAGCGAAACGTCTTCAAGAACTACATTTCATGTCCAGTTGATCTAATTGAATACAACAGATATATCCTGGTTCTTAGGTAACAGATGCCCATCACAGCCAATGAGTGAATACTATATCCCTAGCTTCCTCTGCTGAGCATGGAAAAGCTTGTAAAAAAAGACCGGAGAGCTTGAAGAGTAGGGGGAAACTTTGAAAGGGATAAGAAAGGGGGAGAGCATAATTTTGCTGCATAACAGATTAGCCCTATGTCTGTCAGCTTTCTAACTATTGTAGTTATGGGGTTTGGGGGTGATTTACCAATATATAATTTTTTATCTATGGGTGAACTTTCCCTTTAAAACAAATGTGTTTAGTTACAAAACTATTGTTTCTTTCTTGTATTTTGTCAGTTTAAGTTAGCAGAATATATTAACAAATCTTCCACAAAACATAGATGTAAAGATATTGTTGAAAGTTCATAAAGAGAGAAAAGCAGGAGGCAAGGTGGACCCAAGGCAACACCAACGGCATCTGCAAAAATGGCTTGTTTGCAGACGCCGTTGGTAGAGTACACAGGTATATTGATGGCAGCCTTTCTTGTGTTAAGGATGTTTTGGTAAATAGAAATTGTTATAGTGAACGTGTTTACTTAGTCTAAATTTATTGAAGCAAAGACAAAGTTACAGCAGTCCTGCATCTAAGATGGAGAGGGGGGGGGTGCACGCGATATGCGTGTGCTGCAGGGATTGTTAATGTGACTAATAACATGTCAGGATAAGTTCAATTAATAAGTAAAACACACAGGCCCCAGGCCTTTCATGAAGTGCATATCCCAGTAATCAAATAAACCTTCACGTGAAGTCAGCTTGCCACATCTTAAGGTTGGTTTGGCTGCAGCTGCCCCAGACCCATTGCTTGGATTCAGTTACAGAAAAAACATATAGCAGCACTTCCCCTAATACAAAAGGCTGCTTAAAGGTCACAGACAATAAAATCAAACAAGCTTTATTACATCATGTCATCGCCACACACTATCAAAAGTAAGAGAGCTAGTCATCAGCTTACTATATATTGTCTCTACACGACCCAATTTTTAAAAGTGCACATGGACACACCCTCCACAATATACACGTGCCTGCATCAAGGCAAGGCCGCCTTAAAGGCATAAAGATGCACAAAATGCATCCGGCTAGATCTGCCTTTCATTAGTGTGTGGAGATGACGTTCTAGTAAAGCTTGTTTGATTTTACCGGCCATGACTGTCTAGCATTCTTTTGTATCTGTGAGCTGCTATATGGTTATTCTAAGATGGATTTGTAGCTAATAGTTACTTTGGGCTTAGTTGCCCTTTAAAGGCACCATGAAAAATAATTTGCTGATAAGTTCCAAAATGATAAAACATAATTACAGAATCTGGTTTATTGGTCTGGTTAAACGGTAATAGTTTGAAATGCATAGCAGGCATACAGTAATGAATTCTATGATATATCGGGATATCCCGATATAAGCGTCCATGGCCACCATAAGTGGCAGATTATAATGAGATATTTTTCTGGCAGACAATATGGGCCCCCTGCAAAGCAGGGCCCCCGATGGCTGCAAGAAAATACCTCATTATAATTCACCACTGCCCCCTCCAAAACACCCCATGGGCACACACAATATGCTGCTGAATGCTGCTTGCCTTGGCCTGCATCAAATCAAGTCTGCTGCCTGCACTTACTGTCTTTCAGTATCTGCAGTGCATGCTTGTATATATCGTGCGTATATCATTACGCAACACATAACGCACAAGATCTTACTTAAGATGTGTGTATGCTGTGCTGTTCTGTCTGTGCATTTACAGGGTTATTCAATAAAAGTTCTTATCATTTAAAATGGTGCTAATTTTGCCCCAACCAATCAGATCTTATTATTTGAAATTATTTGAATAACCCTTGAATAACCCTGTAAATGCATAGACAGAACAGCACAGCATACACACATCTTAAGTAAGGCTTACGTAAGGCTGGGTACACACAGGAACGATAAAGCCCTGATATCGTCGGATGCGGGAGACCACCCCAGAATGAGGGAGACTCCCAGGCAATCCAAGAGGGGTGGGATACCTGAGGATCCAGCAATAATCTGCAAGGTTTACTTGGAGGTCTTAAATTGATGCTCTTTGTAAATGAAAGTCTCATTCATACACACAAGCTAATTCTGGATAATATTCTAGATTAATAGGTTCTGTAAACTTTAAAGACGTTGGGTGTGGAATCAAGCTTGTGTACAAGCCTTTAGAGTTTAAAACCTTGTACACAGGCTGGATTCCACACAAGCAGGCAATTGATGGACATTTGTGGTATTAAGGCATGATATCCCTACTGATATACCTGAGAATCAGCTGTAGGCTGTACCAAAAATTATAGCAACTTTTTCTTCTCATCAACCTGTCTTTTTGATATTAGTCCACCTAGCTCAAGCCTGATAAGCTTTTTCTGGAGCCTTCACTTGGGTTGCCAGTTTTCCAGCCTTGAAAGGTTCTGCATGGGAAGGGATGAAGGCTGGATTAGTTCTATTTTATAACAGTACTGCAAAAATATATTGGCCCTGCTGTTAAATTTAGGTAATTATGGCACACTGGCAACCCAACCCTTCCTTTTATAAATAAAATAACATGTTAATTTGCATATATGTTAATGAAAATAAAAAAGCAAAAAAGGAAATTTAAATCGACCACTGTATGTTCCATGTTAATAAAGATAAATGTGTTTGGAAAAATTTATTAAGCTCTTGTCTTTATTTGATTTTTTATTTTAAGTGCATGTTGTGAGGTCATTTTACTGACTCCTGCATTTTTGTGTTAATAAACTTGTGCTACATGCATTAGACTGCGAACCAGAACATTGTCCTTGGGTGGATGGCAAGTTCATAGTGCAGAGGACCAGACACTATCAGCTTGGCAATCCTACTTTTATGCCCTGCTATAAGAACAATGGGATAGACAACTCTTTATAAAACTTCAATAGAGTTAGAGGAGTTTTTCATATTGTTCTTTATAAAAGATGTTCCTGCTACAATTGCGGCCAGATTTACCGTGAGTTGTTGTGGCTCTGGGTTCATCGCAAACTGGAGTTACTCTTTGCATGAAATCTATCTATTTGCTATCTGCTGGCTTTAGCAATACCTGTGCTGTTTTCGCAAAGAAGGAGTTAGTCGTGCTGACCAATATTAAATCGATTAGCACGACATTAACTCCAAATTCAAATGCATCGCCTCCCCGTAAATGAGCACTTTAGTCTCACATGCTGTGTATTCAAGGTATGTTTAGATTCATTTCAATTATTCAAAAACTCAATGTACAACTAACTAACCTATCGCAACTTGGAGGTTTATTGAGTAAATGTCCTGTTACTGTATGGATCCTGGTGGCTTCACCGGACAGCCTGTTCTAGTATAAGTGAATATTGATTTTTGGCTTCTTGTACAATCTGTAATCACATGATTCCAATTTTAACTTTAATTTAGGGCATATAGATATTTGCTTAACCATCAGATGAAAAAAAAAGATAGAGAAAATGAACAAGGTAGATACAGGGAAAGAAAGCATTTGAGAGAGAAGAATGATTACCTACCATAGGATGATAATGAGAAATGAGCCAAACAAGATGCTAGTGTTAGACAGTCTACTAACAGTCTTCCAGCCTGCCTAAAACTGCTTTACTTGCCCTTCTGCAACCACAGTATTAGCAATTATGATTTGATGCAATGTGTTGGATACATATTCTTTCTAGTGCTTTTCACATGATTTTCAAATCAGGGGCGTAAATACCAGGGCAGCAGGGGGTCTTGAGAGCCAAGGGGGCCACATCTTATTTTTCCTTTATCAGATATAGCCTCCACCCAGAAAACGACAGATAGGGCCCAGTGTTTCCTAGTTACGCCACTCTATAGAATAGAATAGTAAAGTGGTGAGTGTGTAATAAGAATCAGAAAACCGTGTGACTGTTTTGACCAGAGAATTGTATCAATGAATATTACTAAGGAAAACAGACACAAACAACAAAGTAATCCTCATGGTTACCATGTCAATCCAATCAGAGAAAAATTAATTCTTTGCAATCAAAAAGGAAAACAACTTTATTTGAAAATGAAAGGAAATCAGCCTGCAGCAAAAAGTTTCTATATTCCACCACTCATTGAATCTCTTACTTATAGCAAAGAGGCTGCAGAATACAAATTGTTTATGACATAAAACAGGTTAAACTGGTGCACAAGAAGGATTCTCCAGGGATGAGGAAGCACAGCACCCCAGCACTTGAAGCCCTGTGACTCATTGTTGTGGTTTCCTTTATTGTGACCACTAGGTGTCACTATCTACATCTTGCTTATATTTATCTGCAAGTTATACAATGTTAATCTTTTCCTCTCCCCAGCCCACTCTTAATTTCACCCCTTTCACCCCTGATCCTTTGTCATCTTTCTTTTACTCACAAAAGAATGGCATTACAGAGATACTGTGATTGATATAATTGATGGCTGCAGCTTTATGTAAGCATTCTCTATAAGATCAGCGTTTCCCTTTATGTTGAGCCGATAACATTGAAGCAAGTTGTCATCTCTAATCAGTTTTTTTGAAATCCTGAATATATCATACATACAATTAAAACTGAGCACTTCCCTAAATGGAGAACCCTGGGGACTTTTATGATCCTATTATCAACTTATTAATATTCCCATTGCTTAGATGAGATTGGGGCAAAATATGTGCTAGACTAAGAATGACTTTCTGTCTGGTCTGATCTTCTCTTACTGAACGTCCATTGCAACTAAGCTGCCTCGGCAAACACTAACTCTGCACTCATAGAACTGTTAACAATCTACACAAACACACATATTTAATAATGTAGACCTCTGTTCCCATGGCAACTATTACCGTGTTACACTTGCTTTCTAAAAGGAAGAAAAGGGGGTAGAGTGGGAAGGGTGTGTGTGTGTGTGTTTTAAATATCTCTTAATATCCCTACACTAACATATCCCTAGACACTTAAGCTAGGTACACACAGTACCGATAAAGCCCCGATACCATCGGATTCAACGGTATTGGGGCTTTATCAGTAATGTGTGTACCTAGCTTTCCTGAACGAGCGCGCGCCAGCCTGTCTGTCATCTTTCAAAAATCTTTCCTGTATGTACCCGCCTTTACACTAGGAGCCTCTATTGAAAACTTACAGCCAACTAAAATAAGCATTACATCCCTTTCTTTAAAGAGGAACTGTGGTCTTCAAACAAGCTGATTTTAAATGAAAGGCCAGGTTCTTTACTTTAAAATGAGCCATCAATCACTTCTCTACGTGCTGCACATCCTAAGATATGAAGAAAATCACTGACCAGAAAGTTAGGGGGTGGGAGGTTCTGAATACTAGTTCCTCCTTCTAATCTGTGGTTGGCACATGCTCAGTGCAGGAGAAAGCAGAAGAAACAAGGAAGAGATCGAGTTACAGTGACTGAAGGAGGTGTGGGAAGGGCCACAGGGGGTTGCAAGGGGAGGGGTCATGGGGGCCCTCAAGGAAGAGGGGACAAAAGGAAGAGGGACTGTCACATGGTTTCAGAGCAGGGAGTGCAGGGGATCCGGTGAGGCTGCTACCAGCACACATAAAAATGTAAATATTTTCAAAACTATGTAAAAAAATAATGAAAGTAAATTGCAAAAATATTCAGGAAAGCAATTCCTGCCAGTTTACCAAAAGTAATTTTTTGACCACAGCTACCGGTTAACTTGGAGGATTTACACAACATCTATAATTATGTACTCCAGGTCTTTTCTTTTTTTTTATTACTGCACCAGAAGAGTACGGTGGGTGTTCCAAATTAGCACATTTTTTGGCCCACCACTGTCTTTCTTGGTCCCTAATGTGATTGAGTTTGACACCCCTGCTTTAGTATAGTATGGTAGTATAGTATTTGAGGTTGAATAAAGAAATATCTCCATCCAGTCCAACTCATCTAGCAATATCCTCATTTCCTGCCTAACTGTTGATCCAGAGGAAGGCAAAAAAACCCCCACTAAATTTATAAAGGTTGAAAAAAATTCCTTCCTGACTCCAAGTGGCAATCGGAAATTTCCCTGGATCAACTGTACTTTATGTATTGATACCAGTAACTTGCAACATTCATTGTTTGCAGAAACTCGTCCAGCTTCTTTTTGAAACTGACCAATGAACCTGCAATAACAACATCCACTGGAAGACAGTTCCATATCTTTACCGTTCTTTTCCGTAATGGTCTTAACACCAATGATTTCTTCTAGTTAATATATCTACTACAATTGACGATAATGAAACTAGCGCTACATCTCCATAGAGCAGTGCTACAAGGTGAGAGTAATTCGCTGGGACTTCAAATACATGAACAGGTTGTATGGCCAAAAGCACACTATTCATTAAAATTGTGTCTTTTAACTTGAAAAATATTGCAATTTTATGTTTGTACCAGTGACATATTAATCAAAAGTCAATAGGCCAAAAAAGAGCAAGGTTAGGAGAATAAACTGGAATTAAATGTAATTGAAAAGATAGCACTTTTATACAGTACATATACTAATACAAGATCTACTGCTGTAAATAGAACTTCTCACTGTCATTGAAAGTAGAAAAGGCAGCTAGAAAGCATAGGGAGAGGGGGGACAAAAGGAGCAAGAAGTCCTCCATTGGGCATAAAAATAGAGAAACACCTTCTTATAACAGAAGGCATCTTGCAGTCTCATGCTATATGAATAGCATTGCCCACAAAACCTAAGAAACAAGATGTAATTACTCCCATGTTCCCCAGAGTAAGGGGCTGCGATATGCAAAATACTCCTTTATGTCCCTTAGCTTATGCATGTGTCCAGAACCGCTGACTAATAACATGCAATATAGCCTAATATATAGAGCCAATCATCTGACCTGCAGACATGACATGACATGAGACTGCAAGATCCCTTCTGTTATAAGAAGGTGTTTCTCCATGTCATTGAAAGCAAACGCTCTTTCAGATGTATCTAAGATTTAACTCACAGATACCTTATTCATGGCTTTATAGATATTGTACAGTACAATTAGATTGCTTCTCTGACAGGTCCTGACATGCCCTTACAATGTACGTGCTTGTGCATACAGTGTAAGGGAGCGCTTGATCGCAATCACGGGTAAGTTCTCTGTATTCTCAGTCTGCTCCTGAATGTTTAATTGAAGAACGAGAGGAAAGACATTGCTACTTAACTGATTCAACATGGCAGATAGATTTCTCTTTTGGATCAAAACTAAAACAATAGATTTTTTCCCCAATTACAGGCAGTGCAAACAAAATGTAAGCACACAATTCTAAAAATGGTTGACAAATACTGGGGCATATAAGCAGGGCTATTGGGAAATAACATTACTAGTTGGTAAGTAACATTACTCATTCCTCAATAAAATTAAATAAGAATATACCTCCCGAAATAAGGATAACAATCCTTAAATAAGATGATCCCTCCCTAAATAAGGATAACAGTCCTTAAATAAGATGATCCCTCCCTAAATAAGGATAACAGTCCTTAAATAAGAATATCACTCTCTAAATAAGGATTAACAGTCCTTAAATAAGAATATCTCTCCTTAAATAAGAATATCCCTCCTTAAATAAGGATAACAGTCCTTAAATAAGAATATCTCTCCTTAAATAAGGATAACAGTCCTTAAATAAGATTATCCCTCCCGAAATAAGCATAACAGTCCTTAAAGGGACAGTTCAGTGAAAATGATCAATATTTGTCAAATTGTTAGTTTGTGTAATGCCTTCTTCGTTATTCTACATATTCTCACCCATTTTGAAAAAGCAGTTGATTTCATACACTATACTGTTCCCTGCTGTTGACATTAGTGAGCTGACATTTCAGGTTTTAACGGTCCTCCTTCTTCCCAGGATGCACCGAATCCTTGGAATGTCCCTAACAGTTATTTCTACTGATTGGCTGTTGGATGGGTCAAAGATGCTCAGATCTCTACTGAGCAACAGAATCAACCCAGGGACTGGGTCAAGGGCAAGACCATAATGGTCTCTACTAGGGGTCCTGCAAACAGGAAGTCAGTATTTTGGTTGCATCTATTTATACACAATGCTGAATTAGCAGATTAAGGTCATTGGGATGAAAAAATATTGCTCTTTTTTCTGAAAAGTACATTATTTGCACTAAAAAGAATAGCCCTCTTTAAATAAGGATAACAGTCCTTAAATAAGAATATCCCTCCCTAAATAGGGATAACAGTCCTTAAAGGGGAACTGTGGTCTCCAATTAAGTTAAGGCAAGTTTGCTACCTTTAAAGGGTATGTCCACTCTTAAAAACATTTTTTGATATATGATTCCCCCTGTCCACCCAGCCCCAACCGCTCTATTTTTATTCTTAGAAAGTACCCCAAACTGTACTTACCTCCCCTCTTTCCTCCGCCGCGCTGCCGGCCCTCTGCTTGCGAGAAAATGCAAGCAGAGGGGTGGGACCGGCAGTCGCGTCTGTGATTGGCTGAGCGGCAGCCAATCACAGACACGGCTGCCGGGAGTTCAATGCGGCGGGGGAAAGAGGGAAGGTAAGTAAAGTTTGGGGCACTTTCTAAGAATAAAAATAGAGCAGTTGGGGCTGGGGGGACAGGGGTAATCATATATCTAAAGGGTTTTACACTAGGGGGAGGAAATCCTGAGAGGGAGGGGGAGGGAGGGGGAGAAGGACTACAGTATGCATGCCAAACTTCTCCCGGAGGCCAGGTAGGAGGCAGAGTCCTATATGGACTCTGCTATCCTCCTGGTGGGCAGTTTTTGGGATTTTGGGGGGGACTACAGGAGAACCATATGGAGCTGGGATGTGAGGTAAGGATTAAACTACACTACACAATGGGGCCAGTAGTGGGGGGGATTATAGTTTTTGGGGTGGACATGCCCTTTAAAATGAACCATCAACCACCTCTCTACGTGCTCCACAGCCCAAGATATAAAGAAATGACTGACCAGAAATTAATTGGTGGGAGGCTGACATGTGGCATTCCTAAGGCTTCTCCTGCACAGTGCCGCAGAAGTCCTGACAGAGTAGGTAAGCGAATCTACAGCTCTTCTCTCCCACTATGTGAAAACAGCCTTTCAGAGAGAGTTCTCACTCTGCCTGAAAAGGCTGTTTCCACAGAGTTTTCTGTAGGGGGGGGGTCTGGGTGGCCCTCGGCACTCACGGGTGGGTGGGGCTTTGCACCCACGAGTGGGCGGGACTTGTGCACCAGTGGGTGGGTGGGGCTTAGGCACCCGTGAGTGGGTGGGGCCACATGGGGCTGTAAGAGAATGGGCCAAGGGGGGCCTGCAACTGGAGGGACCATTGGGTCCATGAGTGGGAGGGACCAGGGGGTCTGCCAAGGGGAGGAGGAGACACAGAGCAGATTGACTGACATGGTTTCAGAGAAGGAAGCAGGAAGTGAAGGGGACCTGGTGATGCTGCTGCCATATCACACACAAAAATGTAAATATCTTCAAAATTAAAATAAATTACAAAAATTCTCAGAGAGCAATTCCTATTAATACCTAAAGTCATTTTTGGACCACAATTCCCCTTTAAATAAGAATGTACCTCAAAATAAGGATAACAGTCCTTAAATAGAATAAATAAGTATATAAGCAAAATAGTACTTTGGGTTATATTCAATGTATCAGCAGAAACACTGTTAAGTGGGTGCAGAGCCTGGTGAAGATGGCCTATCAAATGACATCAAACAAAAGGGGATATATAAAGTTAAGAAAAAAAAGGGAGAACTAGATAGACAGAAGGAACAAAAAGAAAAAGAGAGACCAGGCTTAAACTAGAAGCACAGAGCTGCCTAGGCACTCATGTCTGCATATAAAGGTAAAGTCAGTAATATTTAAAAGGATATCAAAGTATCTCCGACTATCCTAAGGATAGAATATAAGACACCAAACAATTGGTGGTTGACACCAAACAATTTAAGCAAAAAAGTAAAACACCTTTATTGTACTGATAAATGAGCTAAACAACACTGCACAGTGGATCTTCCTAGTAACAACCATGGCCAAAGAATATAAACACGCACTGTGGGAAAATCTAAGCATATTAACTACATATAAGTAGTTTAGGCTGCACATATAACCCCTCCGTAAAAGAGACTCATCCAGGAATCCAGCCGATGAAAGTCTGAGAGTGCTGCGTTCCAGAGTACAGTCCAGCACAGGAAACCAATATGCAATGCAAAGTCAAGCACAGAGTGGACAAAAGCACTCTTGCTCTATCCCCTTTTGTTAGATCTTAAATAAGAATATCCCTCCCTAAATAGGGATAACAGTCCTTAAACAAAAATATACCTCCCTAATTAATTACAACAGTAGTTAAAGGGTAACTGTGGTCAGGGCCTTTACAAGTCATCCTGGTGCCCTAGCGTGATTAGATCACAATCCAATCCTGCTTAAAAGTACAGTGGTGTGGCCTAGCCCTCCAAGAGTTTTGGCATTAACACTTTCAGTGCCAGCACTTTCCCAGAGTATTGCCATTAACCATTCAGTGCCAGCAGACGTTCCTACTAATAATTTCAGTGCCAGCAGTTTCCCAGAGTATTGCCATTAAGCCTTCAGTGCCAGCAGACTTTCCCAGAGTATTGTCATTACCACTTTCAGTGCCAGCAGAGTATTACCTTTAACCCTTTCAGCTGCCAGCATTGACATGATTTACAGTATGTACCTGCTCTCCATGTCTCCTCCATTGATTGTTCACTCTAAGTTTTAATTGGAGAGTTGGGTGGAAGGAAGAAAGAGGCAGGGCTAGGGATCTTATGGTTGCTAGTTACATGGGCCACTGTTATAAAGTACTGTTCCCCTCAGTACTATTAGCTGAGCTCATACTCCCCCCTCCTCCCTACACCTTCATTTAATTTGTAACATTGGTTCCAAGTAGAGGGAGCTGAGTTCAGGCTCTGTACTCAGTACAATGTTACACATTACAGCAGAATAAGAAGAGCAGTTATAACACAGCAAGTAAAAGTTGACAGGATGATGCTAGGGAGAACACTGAGCGCCTTGGTTTAACATAGGTGCCCTAGCACTTTACCTAGGTGGCCTATGCCTAAAAACGGCCCGGACTGTGGTCTCAAATTCTTCCAAACAAAGTAAAAATTATATAAAAAAACCTTCCATCGTACCTTTAAAATAAAACGTAAATCATATCTCTAGACAAAATTTGTGAGAAGTTATTGCTGCAGAGAGGTTCAGCAATGTAACTTCCTGGTTGAACGCTTCCTGTTTTTAGCCATGTGACAAGCTTGTAGTCATGTGACCAGCCTTTGCCTGCATTAACAGGCTCCCCTTCTCAACTGTCAAATTTTTCCTCAGGTACTTCCTTATTTCCCCAGCATTAGGTCTTAACTGAGAATGCTTCTCCCCCGGGTCGAAAAGCAGGGCAGAGGTCAGGTGATGTCACTCAACCTACTGGAAGCAGGAAGTATGAACATTCACCCCAATGTAATTTCTCACAGGCTCCAGCTAGAGATGTGATTGTTGGCTCAGTGTAAAAGAAATACTGCAGACTTTCATTTAACCCTCACTTGTTTTGAGACCACAGTTGCCCTTTAAATAAAAATATCCCTCCCTAAACAAGGATAACAGTCCTTAAATAACAATATCCTTACCTAAATAAGGATAACAGTCCTTAAAGGGTATCTCCTTAAAAAATATTTTGCTGTAGTGTAGGGCCCCCTATTACACCCCCAACCACCAAGTTAGATTTTGCCAAAAAGGCTCAGAACGATACTTACATTCCTCCATTCCCCCGAAGCTCAGATCACAGCCCTCTGCTTGCTGGGACTGCAAGCAGGGGACCGGACCAGCAACCGCGTCTGTGATTGGCTGAGAGGCAAAAACTAAATTTTAGTTTTGGGGGTGGACATACCCTTTAAACAAGAATGTACCTCCCTAAATAAGTACAACAGTGCTTAAATGCATATCCCTCCCTAAATAAGGATAACTGACATTAAATAAGAATATCCCTCCCTAAATAAGGATAACAGTCCTTAAATAAGATTAACCCTCCCTAAGGGCACGGCCACACTGCAATGCATTCGCACACGGAATCGCATACGATTTCATGTGCGATTTTGTTGCGTTTGCGCATGCGTTTGTTTCAGTAAGTATGCGATTGCGATTAAAAATATGGAACGCAATCGCAACGCACCCGAAAACGTGTGTTTTCAATGATATGAAAATATGCAAGCGCAAACGCAAGCACAAAAAACACGCAGCAGTGTGGCCTAGCACTAAATAAGGATAACTGTCCTTAAATAAGAATATCCCTCCCTAAATAAGGAGGCTATCAGTCCTAAATGAGAATATCCCTATGTATTTTAAAATACCTCTCCTTAAGTAACACTACAGATCCTTAAATAATGATACCTAAATAACAAAATAATGATCCTTAAATATAAATACGGCCTATTTCAATGTTTACCTTTACCTGAAAGAAGGTAAATGTTGTCCCCTGAAATGCAAGTTGGTTGTTTAGGTTGGACAGTGATACAGTATGCAGCCCTCTGGACTTATTTGCCTCACCCTTTAGTGGATGTATTTAAAGCTGCCATGGGGACGCTCCTCTTTCATGGAGACTTGCTGTTGGAACAGAGGAACTCTTCGGATGGGCCGCATGGTTCATAGGACTTTTCCCCCTTTAATTTATTAACTCTGTTTGCAGACTGTGGGCAGGGCCTTTGAGTATATATGCTTAGATTGTTTTTACGGGAAGCTATTTCCACATCCCCATTTTTATTGCTATTGTTCTATAATATTGTTTGTATATATTATAGCACTATTACACACATTTGTATGATTTATGGTTATATAAATGCACTTTATATACACCTGGTTTGTGTAGGTTTTTTTGGTTTGCACTGTGCCTTACAGCACTGAATTCCTGAGTTCGATTCCACCCTAGGAGTTTGTATGTTCTCCCTGTGCTTGCATGGGTTTCCTCCGAGCACTCCGGTTTCCCCCATAATCATAAAGACATGCTGATAGGTTGTATGTTTCAAATAAATGTGCTTAGATTGTAAGCTCTTTGGGGCAGGGCCTGATGTAAGTGTATACATTCAATTGTATTGTATTTAATGTATTAATTTAATTGTAAGATGTTGGCGCTATGTAAATCCACAACAATAATAATTAACCTTTTGGTCTTCTACACATTGGATTTTTTGGGGGTTAAAGTCAGCTGAGAGCCTTGGGACTTTGAGTCCCTAATATAGCAAGTATCTTTACTAGCCATCTGGCTAGTATCTATATTTTGATAGCTACTCTATTGTAATTTTTAAAGGTTTGGAATTACATAAAAAGAGATGGTAGTAAATATACTGTGTATTCCTTTAAAAAACATGACATGATGGTATATTACACTGCCTATATTGATTCCCATATTAGTTACATAATATCTAAATCAGTGTGCATTTGTTTACAGGAACGAGAGATGTCACATTGCCTTCCAGAGAAGGAGTATGAAATATATATTAACACAAGATGAGGCAGCAATCTACCATCCAGGATTGCAGTATTATTCCTATGTATGTTTGCATCAATGTACATCATTATGATATACTGCACCTTTAACAATACACAGCATATAGATATTGCACTAAATGCACAAAATTAAACACATTTATAAAAATAACCATTACATAAATAGATATGAATGCTTATATGTAATATTCTACAGACACGGCACACCATCTTAATATACATGCAGACATCCCTGATGCATGTATGAAGAGTTTAGCTATATTACTAAATGTGATGATCCAAAAAAAAACCATCACCCAGGATAATGATAATACAGCAATTTTATTATTAGCTCAATAGTTGGAAACACAAAACAAAACAGTGTTTTAGAGATTTTCTTTATCCTTCATCAAGAAAACAAATGGTAACAAAGTATACAATCATTTTTTACTTTAAGTAAATATATGTAAAGACTCTATATGATAAAAGCATTGTGCCTTGAAATGTGATAATTAAGGCTCCTTCCCTGAGGAGCTTATAATGTAAGTGGGTGGATAACATACAGATACAGGTGGGATGAATGTGCTTCAGACAGCTTGTGAATCATATACTGTGATGATATGTTCAAGGGTAAGTCTCCAGTTAATTTTAAGAGATTTAAAGGGCATGTCCACCCCCAAATAAATAATAACATTTATGTAAGCCCTGACTGCTCCACTGTTATATTTCAAAACATTTCCTGTAGTCTGAACCACCACCCCAGACCTGCTTCCTCTGTCCACCCTGCCATCAATCATGGCCGTCACAGACAATGATTGACTAGGGTTTTGCTGAGCACGTTGCCCTGCACATACTCAAGCTCATAACAAGTTATAGAGTGGGGGGTACATGCAGAATAACCTTTGGGATACAAACAATGGAGTTTGGTAGTTTGGTAATTTTTTTAATATATTAAGGGACATTTCCTGAGGAAGAGAAAGAGGAATAGAGTTCCACAAGTGGCATAAAAAGGAGTGAAACCAAATGAAAAGATCCAAACAGCAGAATTTAAGATAAACTGAAAGAGTGGAGAGAGATGAATGAAGGTTGACATATAGAAGGTTATAGTAGTTCAGGTGTAAAAGGATGGGAGCTTGCATCAGCATTTTAATGGTTCGATGACAGAAAAAATTATCTTGTCAATATTTCAAAGGAGAATACTACAAGTTTTAGTAATATTATAAATGGGATTAGAGAAGGTGGGTGGAGTCAAAGATTATGATTAGACAGAATGCAGGCTAAACAGGAAAGTTTGGCGCTTATGGGTGGAGCTAGGTGATGTTGGTTCTCCAGCTAAGTGGGAAAACAACTTGTATATTTCACGTGTGTAATACGTGTGTTTTTATTAAAACTGGAAGCTGCCTCATCTTCCACAAAGTCTATATTTTTTTAATTCTTCTTTAATATTTACTGAGATTTCCCCCCCCCCCAGTCATTTATTTTGGCAGAATAATTTGAGTGTTATTCCTTTATTGACTGAATATAGAATAGAGTTTAAAATTCTGCCTAATCTTTCTGACTTAACATGCAACTTTTTTGTCTTTTAGGGGAAAGGAAGAGAGAAATATATGTTGCCCAAGTGACTCAGCAAAAATCATTTCAACCAGATCTGCCTTCTAAGCACTTGAGATGCTTTAATTACAGTTGTTGAGTATCCGTAATACTGATCTTTCCTGCTCGGCCTTCATGTAGTTAAAAGTATATTGAGCGTGATGCAAAAAAGGGCACAATGACACAAACTACAGCAAAACCCACTCTACCAGATGAAATATTAGATACATGTAGGGTTTGCACTAGTTTTGTGGGGCCTGTGCTGTTTCCAAAACTATTTTGTATATGTGTCAACCCGTAAAACAGAAAACTAGTCACATGTTTGTTACCTAAAGCAGTACAAACAAGCGTGCACACTGAAGGAACCAAGACCAAAGGTAAGTAAAAACCAAAGTTTATTGAAACATCGTCATAAAAAGACACAGGGACCCCGAGGTTGCATGACACGTTTTGTGCCAATCAGGCACTTAATCATAGGTATAATGTTGGTACTTGCCTTAACCCTAAGCCCTAACTGATGTATTCAGCACATAATTAGATGTATTATTAACCAGATATTGAAGTAAAATTATAATCTCCATGCAGACAATTAAGGCTTTGCTGGCATTACAACCATTGATTGACTGCGGTTTCCCCTGCTGCCTCCATTGTACATGCTCAATCTTACAAAATGCAGAGGTAGGAGGCATATGCCTTTGCCAGAACAGAAGAGAACTTATCATTAAATATCTGATTACAAATGCATGTGTAACAGGCCCAGGGTGCGGGCGTGCAGACAGTTATTCTGTATAATGAAATAATAAGGGACATAGAGTATTCTTTCATGGTTAGCTGCTCCTTGATAACTGTTTATTACAAAATACAATTTAATATTTGGTCTTTGCTTGCCCTTTAGCAATTATTCACAATATAAACTATACAAATATGCTCTCACATTTGACAACATATCACACGTACATTACCTTTCCCTTTAATTCTCATGAGCATATTATATATAATAAATCGAATTTCACCAGAATACCAGTGCAGGATCCACTACATAAACTTGGTATTTACTTACAATAGTGCAATCTTTATTATTAGCATTTTAGAGCTATCTGGCTAAATTAATAAAAGATACCTGGTACATCTGACTATACAGCATAAATGGAAGCAGATCATCATTTAACTTTTTAAGATATCAAACTTTTAATAAGTCTAAAATAAACTGGTATCACTCACACTGTCTTAAAGGAACACTAAATCCAAAAAAATAACTCTTTGCCATTCGTTTGTATTATTCACAGGGAGGTGAGAACGCTTATTCTTACCTCCCTGTGAATAATATTACGCTCGGGGGACCTTACCGCCGCTCCACTCGCAGCCGCTCCTTTACTGAACAGCTGTTCTCTCCCCATCGCGCGCCCTATCTTTTGTTTTGGCGCGCATGCGCCAAAGATAGGGCGCGCGGTCGGGACAGAGCGGCTGTCAGTGAAGGAGCGGCTGCGAGTGGAGCGGCGGTAAGGTAATTTCCAGGTCCCCCGAGCGTAATATTAAACCCAGATAGAAATTAGCATGTCCGGTGTCCCAAAATCCCACAGGAGTTCCTTCCTCTATATTACCTAAGGCAGGGGTGCCCAACCCAGTCGACGCTGGGGGCCACACTAGAGGCACTGAACACTGTGAGCGGGCTGCGGACGTAACACGCCCAGTTATGCCCCTAGACCACCCCTTTCTACACCCACCCGTGGCTCCATATAGGGCCATTTTTATAAAGCACAATATCGCAATATAGCGAAACTGCATGTTATTGGTCACGGTCGTACATTTACACCGAATGTCCGGTCGAAGAATGCCATGCGGTAGTAAACAACTTAAGTGGTATTCTATGGAGATCGGAAATCGCCAAAAATCGCTACCGTGCCTTTATAAATATGGCCCTTATAAGTCACTTTCCAATGTAAGAGTGCAGACTTTTTAATATCAGGACTTTGAAGGAAAAGAGTACACACTACCATGCTACACAAGTCAAATTGCCACCCACAAGCTCAGCTTTGCTCGAACCATAGTGGGAAAAGCAAGTATCTTACATTCTGCTGGTTGAGCTTTTATTTGCTTTTATTACTATGGACACCAGAAAAGTTATATTGTGGCTTTCAAATCTAGTAGCCTTTTAGTGTATGATGGGTAATTGTAACAGTGGAGAATATCACATGTGTTTGAATATTTATGTAGATTGATAATTGTTACAAGCAATAAAGGGTATTATTATTTTTGTAGTGGATGTCTAGGTGTTTGGCCTCATTGGGGGTCTTTTTTCTTGAAGTGACATAGTAAATTTTTACCCCTGAGAGCATCACCCTAACATTTCTTGGAGGGTGTTACGCTGCACTCCTTACTCTTTGTATATAGCTTGTAAAAAAAAATCTGTTGGAAATAAAAACCCTGGAATGTGCCTCAATTGGCATGTAACAGTAGGATACCAGGGACCTCCAGCCAAGCACAGAAAAGTCCTCTGCTTCAGGTGCTGATAAGCTTGATACAATGTCGCTATTACCGGCAGATTCGGGAGATAATGCAAGTGCTTTAAGCTGCTTTTGATTTCCTTCATGTAAAGTCCCAAATTATTACCACATATGGTTGTGAAGGTTCTCATTCATCCGGGTCATGGTATATCTGTTGTATTCAATTAGATCAACTGGACTTGAAGTTTAGTTCTTGAAGACGTTTCGCTAGTCATCCGACTGGCTTTCTCAATTCAGAAGGACTTGTACAAGAATCTGTGGCAATTATGTGCCCTGGAATGGGATTTTCCAGGGTACATAATTGCCACAGATTCTTGTACAAGTCAAGTTAACAAAATCAGCCAGTACCTTCATAGGTAAGCATACCGTTTTATGTACGTGATACAAATGACTTCATTAATAAGACCAGAGATGTTTGTATTAAGAAGGATTACTTACTAGTAAAGTGGAATCCCTGTTTACCAATATTATCCATCAACAGGGTGTACAGCCGCCAAGTATTTTTTTGGGACCATAGACTACGCCTGCTTGGCTGAAACACAACTTCCTCTTTAAATTATTGGATTTCATTCTTTATCACAATTTTTTTTCATGTTTGACCGCAACTTCTACCTCCAGATGAGAGGTACAGCGATGGGGACAAAATGTACCCCATTGTACACTAACCTCTTGCTGGGGTGCTTGGAACAGAAAATAATCTTTTCTGACGCAAATAATAAGTACACACAGGTTGTATACAGTTGTGGTGGAAGTATATAGGTGATGTTTTCATCTGGGGAAAGGAACTAAGGCTCTACTAAATGAATGCATCCCTAAGGCCAGCTTTTGAGGACACATAGAAACTGCACATGTGACAATGATATCAATATAGCAGCAAAAGAAGTTATGACTCGTTTCCAACACAGGGATTACTAAAAAAAAAAGATGTAGAATCGACAGAACAGACCTCACTCCTACAGGTTAAAACACATGGCGTACCTAAACAACAGGTGAGGTTTAAAACAATCTATGGGAAGGAATTGGATTTCCCTAGTAAGGGCACGGCCACACTGCAACGCAAACGCACACGGAATCACATGCGGTTTCATGTGCGATTTCGCTGCGTTTGCGCATGCGGTTTCTTCATTAGGTATAGGAAAACGCATGCGATTGTGATTAAAAATGTGGAACGCAAATCGCAAAGCACCCAAAAACTCATGTTTTCGGTGCGTTGCCACGTTTTCAATGATTTGAAAAAAAACACAAGCGCAAACGCAGTGTGGCCTAGCCCTAAGTCTTTGATGACATTTTGCCCAATTCTCACCCCTTCCCCACAAATGACTGCAAAGAAAGGAAAGAATATAAGTGACAAACTATCTAGAAGTCATTTTATTCGAAACTAATACCTCTTTGGGAAGAGGATTTAACCCTGTAGGTTGTTTTCCCTGCAGAGATTGTGTTTTTTTGCCAATTCATGGACAAGACTAATACCATCCATCACAGTTAAGGGGGGAAGGAATTTAGAATTGAACAGTACTTTAACTATCATTCTAGAAATTGGATTAATGTATTAATTTGCCAATGCAACAAATAATATGTAGGCAAAACATTTCAAAAATGAAAACAGAGACATTCCAGAGACCTCTCCTCTATATGAATGGCTGAGAAGGATATGGAAAATAATCTTAAACTAGTGTGGTAGAACACTTCTATATGCATCATGGGGGTAATACCAGTGGCTTGAGATGTTTGGGCCGTGACAAGAGTTAAATAGTATATAAGGGGTAGAGATATAGAGCCTACCCCCTGTATTTTTATAAAAAATACTTTATCTCCAGGGAAATTCCCCATGGAAACATGGACTCCTTTAGATACCACTCCATCTTCGACACTGAAGCAATGGATTTTCGATACAGGGACATTTTCAGGATTTTTAACTCCAAGTGAGCGCTCCATCTACCAAAGACTTTGGAATATTATCTGACTAATGGAATTACGGGGTAATGGGACCATTACATCTCCATCTCAGATCCATTTCAATGAGGATCCAATACTATGTAGTGAAATGGATGTACCACGGGACATCAACACACTAAAATCTGGATCTCAGTTTTGTCCTTAATCTATAATGGGGCCAAAGTATACTTACCCTTTTATCTTGGGAAACTTAAACTGAATAGGAAGGAGACTCCACGCAGTAATTAACTGCAAAAATTCCTAATTTATTTCAGTGCAGCACGTTTCGGATATCTCATGCTTAGTCGATCCGAAACATGTTGCACTGAAGCCCTGAAAAAAAAGAATTTTTGCAGTTTATTACTTTCTATCTACTTTCTATTCGGTTTGATTGCTTTAATTTAATTGATGATCCACCAAGCATATCATCAACGAGCCCGACCGAATGGCCGCTTCTACCATTAAAGTGCCCATAGAAGGCACGATTATTGACTGAAATGGCTGTGCATACATATTATGCATCGCGGGTTGCCCTCGCAATCGCACGTGTGTATGCACCTTAAGGTTGATGATATCTATCTGTCAATCTGTCTGTGTCTGTCTATTGATTTGTCTGTTTATCTATGTGTCTGTGTATGCCTGTCTATCTATCTATCTGTGTCTGTCCATCTCTATTTGTCTGTATGTCTCTATCTGTCTATCAGTCTGTCTTTGTCTGTCTATCTGTATCTGTCTATCTGTCGATCATTTGGTTGGTCAGTCTGTCTGTCTGTCTATCTATCTATCTATCTATTAAACTAGGTGTTTTGCAGCCCACTCAGCTTCCTGGGCCTAGGCCAGGTCTAAGGGCTAGGCCACACTGCTGCGTTTTTTTTGCGTTTGCGCTTGCAATTGCGCTTGCGATTGCGCTTGCGTTTTTAACAAATAATAGAAAACGCGGCAACGCAAAAAAAACGCGCGTTTTTCGGTGCGATTGCGTTTTGCGTTCTGCATTTTTAATTGCAATCGCATGCGATTTCCTATACTTATTGAAGAAATCGCAAGCGCAAACGCAAAAAAATCGCACATGAAATCGCATGCGATTGCGATTGCGTTTGCGTTTGCGTTTCAGTGTGGCCTAGCCCTAAATCATTTTTATAAAGGTGAATAGCATTTTGGGGGTGGTGGGGCAGGGATGGATATGGGTGCCCGAGTCCAAATTCTGCATCAGGGCCCAGAAATCGGGAGCTACGCTACTGCTTCTATTGTGATCAGGGCCGCCATCAGAATTTTCAGGGCCCCATACTAGGTAAATTATTGGGCCCCAGCCGGGCCCCAGCTGCACCAACCCCCCCCATATTAATTACCTCCCCACACATAATACCTGCCAGGCCTGCCCTGCCATTGGAACACCAGTCCGCACAACAAGAGACCCCCCCCTTTACTAAGAAGATTAGGGGCCACGCCCCTTTCTCTGCCCCAATTAGGCCACACCCACTATGTACTTAATAGAGATGGCCAAAAAGACACAGACAGACAACCACAAACATAGACACACAGCCCGATAGTGATAAACAGACAGAAAGACAGTGAAATAGACAGACAGAGATAGAGATCAGAGAGTTGGACAGAGAGACACAAATTAATGACACAAAGGCACAGTAAACTCGTAGCTTGTGAGAAGAGTCGAGTACAACCCTAGATGTGGAGAGTTCCAGTTCCAGATCCATATCCATGATAGAAGAGACTTGCTCCTGCTTTCTGCACTGCTGCTCGGATTCAGAATACAAGTGGTACCCGAGTCTGTGTTGCCAAGGAGACAGGAGAGAGGATGCTGAGCACAGGATGATTAAGTCGCAGCAACTGAGGGAATAAGAGGAAGTGGGATAGGGAAAAATGTTCCCTCCCTTATTGTCAGATCCTCCTCTTCTACTTAATTCATTCTGCATTCCCCTTCAAAAGAGCTGGATCCTTATTTTTTCCTTCATTCTTTTGTTAACTGATCCCCAAAATTCTAATCATTTCCCCTTGATAATTTCTGACCGGAAATAAATTATTTTCTATTACGTGCATAACTTTCCTTAAACAAACCTTTCATTTTTCCCATAATTAAATGATGCTTCCCATTGACAGGGTCTTCTTTCACCTATATAACACATCTTTATTTCTTCTCTCCCTTCAACATCAAAAGCATATTACTTAAATTCACTATCCATTCTAAAATATATATTTGCATTTTATATGCTTCCAAGAAAATCCTTATGTTATTTTCCTTTCTGAGTTATATAGCATTTCTTTCCTGTAACTAATTTTGCTGATTCTCACTCCCCCCCATACATCCTGTGCCCAAGTGACCTGACTCTATTCTACCCACAAATCCTTCTTCTCTCATCTTCTATTTGATTAACACCCACACACATATTTACTTTCCCTCTTGAACAGTATTCATACCTTAGTGATTTCACCTTTTCTTAATAAAAAAAAACAGAGACAGACAATGGTGTGTTACTGTTAATGTGTCATATCCTGTACCATAGCAATTGACAGAACTGGGTCACATTTGTACATATGGTTGTACATTTAATTTCCCTAATATATGTATTAGGGAATTAGAATAGAATAGAAGCAGAAAATAAATCAAGGCTAAATAACTGGCAGCATTTATTTGTTGTAAACTACAATTCCCGGTATCTTTTCATATCTCTGATAGCCAAACTATGATGGGATATGGAGTTCAGAAGGTGATTCAGGCTGGAATGTAAAAAATATAAAGAAATCAAGCATTTGGCACAGTAATAATAATAATAATTTGTACTCTATTTAAAAACTAGCACATTAACAAAGTGATGAAATAATGAATACAAGCTATCAGAGGAACACTCTACCTCTAGCCTGCAACAATAATCTTTCCAGATAGACAAGGTACCACTTCTGCTTTTTATTTCTTGCCACAAGATTATTTCCTCACTGACAGATGTCATTAAAACTTGATTCATGCTAAAGCTTAAGGATACAATTTAGGAGTCTTTGCTTTAGCCTGCTGGTACCATATCATCCCATTATGTATGGATTTATTCCTCTCCAATTTTACAGTAATATAGAATACAGACTGCCATAGCCTGTGTCGCAAGCTGCTTTTTATTTGTACATTACACATAAATACACATTGGTGAAGCCAAGTCCATTTCTAATTCAAATGCACTTGCAAAGTAATAATATAGATCTGCTGTTTTTACACCGAAAATTAGGAAATTTTGCCATGAAGATGAAATGAGATACAGATAATTTTCTAAGCTGTACCCCGCAGTTTTATTTTCATCCATTATAAAGAAAAGAGCTTATATATGCACTGGTGTGTGTGTGTTTATATATAATACTGTATAGGTATAAAGGAGATGCAGTAACAAGAAATGCACCCTGCAAATATGTCTGTATAGAATGGTTATATCCATGTTCCAATCAAAACACAGTAATATTACAGTGTGTGGTTGCATGCATTGCCTCCTGCCCTTGCTTCTCATATAATAGCCATTATTAAACCTAACACCCCCAATTATGCTGTGCCCTAACAGCTGGGAAGTTGCAACCAAGCAGAGCCAATTGTGTACTGTGCACCTGCACAGACTCCACACATACCACAGATAAACTTCACTCCAGCAGTCATTCCATGAAAGGGAAGATGTTGTTTCTGCTTCGTTATCTAAAGAGGGAAACAATATCTAGTTTATACATTAGGTTTTTCCTTCATTTTGTGCTAATTAATGTGCTCAGACATCAAGTCAAGTATGAATTTATTGTCACATACAATATAGCACTGTCCCTTCATATTTAAATCTGCACGTTTTTTAATTGGGAGCTGCCATACCGATACTGGAAAAGAACATATGGGTCCCAGAAGAACAAGTACTTCTTCTTATAGATACGGCTAGAAGTGTACTTTCCAAAACCACATCCAAGAACCACATCAGTTGGTGTTGGGGTTTCTAATAAAAATATGTTTGTTGCAGATTACCCTTCTAATGCTTTTAATGCTTCAAATAAATGAAGATATATTTTAACCCAGTTCCACTTAACATAGAAAAAGTCTATCTTGTGAATAGGAAACCACAGACACTATTTCCATACCATGTCACACTTGGGAGTATTTCCTGGCACCCAGGTGTCTGGTGTTCTATAATTATTTGCAACAAGCAGGAGGTTCAAGGTTGAAATTCCAGACTACATTGCATCCAGAGCAGATGTCACACAACCAATCAGAATTCTTTATTTAAATCAGTTCCTCGTACTGTACTGAACATATTTAGCGTGTGTAACAGGGACTTTGTTAAAGCACATCCAGTTCTACCTCAAATAGATTCCAAAGTTAGTACCCTCCGTATCCCAAACACATGGTAATGGCAAGCGCCACCCCTCGCTTTATTTAACAAACAGATCCACAATGAAGAACCGCAATTTGGAGTGGCAAGGCCGCAGCTTTAATCCTTTATTTAATTTTAAATTATAACTTCACACCATGACCAATACAATTCAAGCTTAATACTCAAACTAGCCAACCCTTGGTCATCCCGGGAAGCCTAAGAAAATTCCATTGTACCTGCCTCTTAAGAGCACAGTTGTTAGCATGGAACACCCACCAGCTGCGACAACACATATAATCTTAGCATATCGGAATTTTCACAGATTGCATTTTTTTTTTTTAATACCTAACTGGCAACATTAGAGATCTATACGTTCGGGTGGTAGGGAGGGACAGTTCTTCTGTTGATGCTGTGGGGCCGGTGCTGTCTTCCTTTACCTCAGGCGTGAACTGTGAGCCGCTCCCGCCTATTCCCCCGTGGGATCGTCATTCTGGTAGCTCCGCCCCCTGTAGCTCCTGCTCCCTGGGACCTACTTTAAAGGGGAACCACCCCCCACGTTGGCCGCTGCCCCACCATTTCCGCCGACCCGCTAATCTGGTCGCCTACAGGTAATGGCAAGCGCCACCCCCTTTTATTAACAAACAGATACACATGAAGACACGCAATTTGAAGGTGGAGCAAGGGCCGCAGCTTTAATCCTTTATTTAATTTTAAATTAATACTTCACACCCATGACCAATCAAATTCAAGCTTAACTTTAATACTCCAAACTAGCCAACCTTGGTTCATCCCAGGGACTCCTAGAAATTCCATTGTCCCGCCTCTTAAGAGCACAGTTGTTAGCATGAACACCCACCACGGCATGGACTGCCCCCATACCATTCCCCAAGGTCCATGTCCCGCCTCCATCTTTCCGCACAAGCTTCAACCAGGGTCTGTAGGCCCAAATTAAAATTGTCCAGACCGATCTCTGAGAATGCCATCCATCCCTTCGATATAGACCCCTGTCCCCACCTTCCAAATCAACGTGTGATATGGTACAATTTCAATATCTTTAAACAACTTTGACACTCCCTTGTTCAATTTTTTTTTGGCATCCTAAGCGCCTTAGGTGTGGGCTGGTAATCCACCTCAGTCTAGGTACTCCCTCTCACCATCCTATTATTGCTTCAGGCAATACAAAATATAAGTAGGCTAAGTCCCTGCGTACCCTTCTGATTAGCTCAACTTTTTGCATACCCGATGTCGTTACCGGCTAAGTGGATCACATAATGTCTGGGTAGCCCCATTGATCCCTATGTTTGATCACCATTGGGAATAGATCCTCCACCTGGCCCCCCGTCTCCCTACCCATGAATGTTTATTGCTCCCGGTCGGGAAGAAAGAATTGGTCCCTAGGTTCCTCACTGAAGCTCGACGCTCCGCCCAATAAATATAGGAATGGCCCAGTATCCAACTCTCAATGTTTGTTCCTAGGAAAGAAAATATCATAAGGACCCTACTAACTCCGGCCTGATATAAGAGGAATACTGCTCTGAGTCCCACCTCCCCAAGCGCATCAATCTTGACTCAGAGAAGCCTGACTGAAAGGCATGAGTCGCTGCTCCTATCCGGAATGAGTGCGAGTTATAATGTCGCCAATCCAGTCCTACTTGCGCAAACCTAGCTGAAGGACCCTCCGGAACTGAAAGATTGATATTGAACCATCTATATGACAGAACGGGGCCTTGGAATCCCCCTCACTCGGATAAACCATAAACGCTACCACGGGCAAAGTTATGCTTCGGAAGGGGCCCAGCCAGCGCTCAACCCCTTTCCCAGCTTGATCGGTCTTGACTTTTGTATTTAATCCTGAGTTTCGTATATCACTACTCCTATGTGTGATTTAGGAGGCCCCTGCCTTTGTTTAACTTTCAGATGTTATTCGCTAACCCTGAGGGCCAGGAAAATGCTAGGAGGAGGCCAAGCGGAAAGAAGGAACTCGTTATTGGGGACAAATTGACGGTAGTGAATTGAGAAGTTGCGCACAATATTCATAGTTATCGGTTTCCTGGCCTCCTGTGGAAGGGTGTTTTCCCAAACCCCTTTAATAGTTGGACCACAATAGGAGCCTTGACTATGTCTGCCTTGGCGGATATCCTGAGAAAAATGAAAGCCTGCCAACGATTTCTTAATGCTATTCACCGATTGCCCGGTCAATTAAGTACAGTACATACCTCACCATAGTATCCAATTCTGAACTAGGGCTGCGGGTGCAATCCCTGAACTGGCCCACTCCCCCAGCTCGCCGTGTAGTGCCAGGTCCGAGCGCTAGAGAGTTCCTTAGGAACCCCTCTAGTTTGGACGACAGGCCCCCACCAGGTGTCACAGATGCTCTCCCTTCTAGGGTCGTCTGACCAGCCAACTCCCGAAACGCTGTGTTTGAAAGCGGGACAATGCTTCAGCTACCGTGTTGTCCCACCTGGTATGTGACTAGCTTTTATCCAAATATTATACTCTAACAGTATAAACACTATAACGCCTCAAAACTTTACTAACTGGTTTAGACTTGGCTGATAATGAGTTCACCACTTGGACTACCCAGGTTATCACAATTCAAACAATCCGCCTGTCCCTAACAAGGGGCCCACAACTCCATGCAAAGTAAATGGGATTATCTCTAGAAAAACCATGTTGTCATCCATGGTTCTGTGACCAATGTAGTGGCCAACTCGTGGCGAACCAATCGCCCTGCAAAAGAGCCACCACAACCTGTAGAAGCTGCTGCGTCCGTGAACAGTTTTGATGGCTGTACTGTCAACAAAGTCCACTTGCCATCTTGAGTTGCCATTGTACTGATCAAGAAAGCGCGACCACACCTTTAAGTCCTCCCTGACCTCTGCTGATAACCTAACATGCCAGGTTGGGTTGGTCATTCCCAGAATGCTATCTATCTCCCCTATTAAAGGCCCTGCCAACCGGGATCACCCGAGTAGCGAAATTTAGGTGCCCCAATAGAGACTGGATCTCCTTGACCATAATTTTTTGGCTTGAATGGCTCTTCTAACAGCTCCTTGAGTTTGATCAGCTTCTCTTGAGGCAGCCTAAATTCCATGTTGCATGATCAATTGTAATGCCTAAAACATTGAAGAGTCGTCGTGGTGGGATTGATTTTTCGCGGGCTACCGGAGCCAAATTTCTGGGCTATGTGTAAATAGACTAAATGCTTTGTGACATGTTGAGGTATCATTGGCCAATGAAAAGGAAGTCATACCAGGTAATGTATATTAAGGTTGACCCAGACACCTGCCGCACCACCCACTCCAGAAAGGATGCAAATTCCTCGAAGTAGTAGCACGACAGGCTACAGCCCATTGGGAGGCACTTGTCAAAGTAATATGCATCTTCCCAATGTAGGCCTAGGACATGATAGCAATCTGGTGGATCGGCAGCAGAGGAAAGGCCGACTGTATGTCCAGTTTCGCCATGACTGACCTTGCCCGCTGGCTCGCACATAGCCAGCTCCCATCAAACGAGGCATATCGGACCTTGCCAGCATGGATCGATTGCATCATTACTGAAACAACCCGCCGGGAATGAGAGGTGGTGTATTAGTCTAAAGGAATTACCTCCTTTTTAGGGACTAACCCCAGTGGGGATGTTCGAAAATTCCTAAAGGGTGTGGAAGGGAAGGGCCTGCCAATTCTACCTTCTGTTACTTCCTTTAAAATCTTTTCTCTCACTACCTCAGGTCTCTCCAGAGCCGACTTTAATTTTGTGTAGGAATGGGTTACCTATGCTATTGTCAAAGGGGATCCAAAACCACCTGTGAACCCCCGCTCATAAGCTTGGCCCTATGTTGGTTTCTGTAAACCCTTAAAAATGGGGCCAACTCTCTGATTTTCACTGGGGTCGGTAGTGTGAAGATTCTACCACCAAGCCTCCCCCTGCCTTGGGGGCGGAAGGGGAACCTCCCTGTACATCTGATGGAGGGTGGTGACCCCTCGCAGGTGAAACACTCGTGGCGAAAAACGGCACGAGTTCAGCCATTTGCAGTGACCTTCATTGAAGGCCCAGCATATGTTGCCTTGGCTGCTAGCGACATGTTTCCTGAGGCGTTTGTACTACCGGTACGGCCACGCGATATGACAGCATCGCTAGCCATAAATCAACATCTTTGACGCCCCACTGCAGCTCCTATGAACCGATAATTTCTGCGAATCGGTCATCAGATAAACCAAGATAACCCACCAAAGGATTTGAATGCCTCAACAATGATGTCGAGGTGTTTTGCTGTCAATATATTAGCGTATATGCAGAACGCCGGGAGCCAGTTGTTGAAGTTCCTGGCCACAGCGGTCTCTTCCTTTCTCCTCTCCCTCTTTCTCCTGTTTCTCATAATTTTTGAGGGCCTCTTTTGCTGCCGAGAAGAGTAGGATATCTTTTAGTCCCCATTCTCTATCTTTTCCCGGACGGCCTTTGTCAAGTGAAGACCTAGGGGGTGCCTCACATGTGAGGGCATCCTTCAGGTTGATTCGTGTACCCCCTCTTCTGCCCTTTCTGAACTGGCTGGGACGGTCGCTGCTACATTCCTGGTTGTGAGGGAAGTAGTGTCCGCTGCCCCCCCCCCCGCCCTTTGACCCGGGAAAATTGGCAAACCTGTCGAACTTCCGCTAACCCTCCCCCGCTTGTACCCCCCATTGTTGGCTGATATGCTAGTGACATTCTCTGAATACAATCTTTCAGCCCTGTGGCATGGATGTTTCCAGCGGCGGGGTGTACTCCGGCAGAGAATGCTGTGTTTAAATTTGCTGAAGGCCGGTCAGCTTGAAACCCTTGAGTGCGCGCCATAGGCGCTGCTGTAGAGCTCATCACTGTTCGTTGAACCCTTGTGCCCGAGGTAGAGTAGCTGTTTGAGGTAAAATTGCCAAGGAAGCTGGAGTGGCCCCCCAACCAGGTTGCGTCACTGCAGAAGAGGAGAGAGCTGGGAACATATTAGTGTTAGACATTATCGTACCTGTAGACCAAGATACAGTTGTGGCTTGATTATCTCCTAACATATTACTGGCCATGAGGGCATTGGAGGCGTCCATGTCCCAGCTTGGCATGGTTCCATTAAATGAAGCACTTAAGCCTTGCTGTAGGCGGTCTGTTGCCCTCCTCCCCCTTGACCTTTGCCTCCCCTAGTGATCTGCATAACTGAGATAGATGGTGCTGGCCAGGGTTGCCTGGGTTCCCTGCATAGAGTGGGTGACCCATGTTTGAGCTTATGTTAGACGTGCCAGCGGATAACCCCTGTATTGGGTTTAGTAATGGGCTGCTGACCTGCTGCATGCCCGTTAAACTGGGTATTGCTCCCCAAGCATTGGGGTATACCTGGGGGAACAGGGCAGCCCCTGCCGTTGCCGTGCCCCCTCTGCTTGATGGGGACTGTCTGCTGGCCTGCTTGCCCAGCTTGTGATGGTGCCCTGGTTACCCAACGAGTAGATAGGCGCCATTCTATCACTTCCCCCCCATTCCTGCTGTATTCTGGTCATTGGCAGCTGAGCTATTACCTGCACCGCTTGGGGCCTGGTGTTCCCTGTTTCCCCCCTCGTGAGGAAAGTGCCCAGAACCCTGAGCTGTGTCCCCCAGTTCCCCATTGTTACCTGCTGTTAACACCGACTCTGGTGATGTTGGTGGCCAGGATTCTCTTTCCTGTGTTTGCTTTCTTCTCTTACCCGCCGCAGCTGCAGTTTTCTTGTGTCCTGCTGTGTTGTGTGCCTGTCAGCTCCCTCCGTTGTCTCTTTCCCCTCCTGCTCGTGTGCCTGGGAGGTCCGGCATTCTCAGCTCCCGCGGCTTCTTCTGACTCCGCCTCTGAGCCTGGGTCCGCTCCGGTCCTCGCGTCCATTAGGCCGACAAGTTCTTCTGTTGCTGCTGTGGTGCCGGTGCTGTTTTCCTTTCCCTCAGGCCAGAGCCGGATTAAGAACAAATGGGGCCCAAGGCACAAGTCAGATTTTTGGGGGCCCCTTAACGTCCCATTAAATAAATATATATCACCAGCACATCTCCCCTGGCACCACCACGCACATCTCCCCTGGCACCGCCAGCACACACACACCCTGGGCCCTGGCACCACAGCACATCCCCCTCCTGAGTCCCCCTGGGCCCTGGCACCACCATTTTGTTTATGCACACTGTCTGGCATAACCCCCCCACACCCCCCCCGCACCCCCACTGGTGGTGCGAGGGATGTGCTGGGGGAATGATTCCTCTCGGCACCACCAGCACACACACACCCTGGCCACCAGCACATCCACCTGACACCACCATCATATCCTCCTTCCCCCTCCCCGAGTCCCCCTGAGCCCTGGCACATTTTGTTATTGCACACTGACTGTCTGCAGCATAACACACCACACCCCCACCCCCACCCCCCGGCATACAACATTAACTTTTGCAGAATATTATTAATTTGGGTACCGGTGTGAGGCTGTGGCTTAGTGGCTGTCTAGCAAGCAGATGGAACTAAGCCAATGCTGTCCATCTCCTCTCCTCTCCTGCGCTATGCTCCCCCATGTGATCACTCACGCGCCACAGCATAGTGATGCGCTGCGCGCCGACGTCTGAGGAACCAATGATTGAATTCTACCAGTGCCGTGTCGCCGACTCTGATTGGAAGTCAGGGCCAGGTCCCCCACAGACTCCGTCCTATTTAAAGGTAAATGCCCGAAATTTGTAACATAGATACTGGGGCCCATGGACGTCTCCCGAAGGGCCCCCCTGGCATCCGGGCCCCAGCACTTGCCTCGGGTGCCTTGTCCATAATCCGCCCTGCCTCAGGCTGTGAACTGTGAGCCGCTCCCGCCTATTCCTCCCGTGGGATCGTCATTCAGGTAGCTCCGCCCCCTGTAGCTCAGTGCTCCTCTGGAAACCTACTTTAAAGGGACCCCCCCGCGTGTGGCCGCTGCCCCCACCATGCCGCCGACCCGCTAATACTTGGTCTCTCACTTTAATTCATTTAATCAGTTGGCAATGTCAATAAAATTATTAGATTGTCTGGAGGAAAAAGGGGAAAACCTACAAATCACCGGAGAACAAACAAATGCCAAGTAGATTTTGCCTATAACATATCATTATAATCATGTTTTTTATGCAAGTAAAGTTCTATCACTAAGCTGCCAGTTGCCTTTCTGTACAGCCTCTGACAATATTCACCACTGACCTATGCTGCAGTCACCTGAAAGAAAAACACTTGCATGATGGCATAGGAAAGCTATTTTGACTCAACTCTTGAATTACAAAGGTCCAAACTCAGTATATACTTCCTGAGTCAAGCAAGGTCTAGTAAAGCTAGCCACACACGGCACAACCAAGATACATCCAATCTGATTCCTTGGAGATTTTGCTTTTTTCTGTCCAATTAATTTTGCCTCCACAATTGCTGTACATATATACAGATTCTGCTAGAATTTGCTGTGTATTTGTCCATAAAATCATGTGTGGAAACCAGATCCTGTAGCTATTGTAGGATCTGTTTTCTTAATTCAATAATCTGTACATGTTGATACAAGAAGGAGTGAACAGGGTATCCATCCATCCGCAGTCTCTAAGGCAGACCAAGCTACATTATAGTATCACTTTAGCAGCTCTCTCTGCCAACCGCAGGGCAATTTAAACTAATCTGTTTGTCAGTGACTATAAGACACAGCTGACAGATTGAATTATTTGTTCTCTGGATCATAGCTAGATCTGCTCCAGGCCAGCTCCCACATCTCCATTCACCCTTGTCTCCATTTGTCGTTGCTTTTTCCTTTTGTCATTTTTCTCTCTTCATCTTTTTTTTTCATTAAACATTTGTATTGTTTTGTCACAGAATGTCTCCTGTTTTTCCCAGCGTCCCCTTCCTTGCTCTGTGTTTCTCAGTCACCCTGTGGCTAGAATGCCCTGTCCATTGTTCCCTTTCATATCTCATTTCCCATGATGTGAGATTCTAATCTCATTCAACAGGTTACATACACACATCAGGGCACAAGTCACTAGATATGAATGACTGAATGAGTGATGTACAGAGAGTGGAAACAATGAAGACAAAGATTCCATATTCTCAGGAGGTCACAATACAAAATACACAAATAAAAGGTTGGTTGGTGTTCAGACAGAAAGTCATAGATGTGATGGGGGGAGGAATTTGGTTATAATTTCCACATTCTGCTCCTGTAATCTAATAAACAGAGCAATGGGATTGTTCAGACTAATCATTTTCTTCCCCTCCTCCAATCAAAGATGAAGCACTCTCATTATACAAACCTGGTGATTTCCTTTCCAAATGATAAACATCTAGATAGTTCCACAGTTTTAAGAAATTTCCATTTAGATAGAACAACAAGCCCAGAGCCTGTTTAATCCCTACTAGGGAAGGTTAGACCTATAGAGGTTTAATAGCATGGTCTCCATTTAGTGTAACCTCAATCTGGCCACTGAGATGGATCCTCTCTGGGAAAAAAGCTATTACCTTACATAGTCAAGGTTTTCTTACATTTTCTTAATGACTCTCTCAAGAAATATCATTAGAGGTACATCAATTGTTGTTGTCCTGTCAGTGAAACCGTGATACTGCTGCAGATTACACAGCACATTCTATGGGAGTGTAATTTGCTGCATTAAGGAATGTGCATGTCCATGTGAACTCCCCCTTAATACCTCTGTATGGAGATCAGTAGTTCAGGTGCCCTATACCACCACAAGCCTTTTATACTATACGGAGCAGCAGAATAACAGACTGATTTTCAGGGATCAGAGGGATCTGCCAGTTATCCTACCTCTGTATGTACAAGTAGACAACATAACAGCATTGCTTTAACTATATTGTGTTCCCGTTGGTGCATAATGGAAATTATGTGTGTTTATGTTTTGCTATGTGGGGATATAGTGGATATAGACTCTTTACACATGTATATTTTAAACTGTTCCTCAGACAGTCACACAGCTTCCAGAGGAACCAATTAGGATAATCCTGCAGGTCTGAGAGTAGACCCAGGCAATCCTGCTACAGTGGTGGTTGAAACTAAACATGCTAGGTTATACTTATTAGTATCCACCATGGCAAGTGGTGATGGTATCTCATATATTATAACAGAAGGTACCTCACAGCATCATGTTATTATAATAGCATTGCCCTAATAATCTAACGTATAAACAAACATTTCTCATTTCCGTTTACCTAAGAAATGGATTTATCCTTTATAACTCTTTTATACAGATCTAATTGAAAAAAAATAGCTTCAAGCAATTTTTAATAACGGATAACTGCTTTTATTTCAGTATTACAGTAAATCCTTGGTATACCTGCCTGGCTTACCATTAAGCAAAAGGCTAAGGACTTGCAAGCGAGCACCTTCATCCTAACCATTAATAGTGACTGCCAATTCAAATTGTTCTAGCCAATCAGTCCACTACCTAGTTACCCCATCAATGCATCAGTTTAAAAATAGGTTTGGCATTTGGGCCTGGTAGAGCTACAGAGTCTAATTGGGGAATTTCATCTGCAGTACAAGGACAGGGGATTAAAATCAACTTTCAGTAGCAGCCACCATAGCTTAATACAGAAAACACATACAAAGAAAATAGGGAGAATAATGGTATTACCAGCTCTGCTGCCACCAATTTGTACTAGACTAACACCCAGAATGATTATGGGTAGCATGGCAAATAGTGTACAGACAGTGCACATAAACAGGTTCCCAACATAGCAAGTGCAGTAATCGTGTGTCCCTTTCTATGGTGCACCACTTTGAATATTGACCAGGCCTGTATATTGTGTGTCCTTGTAAGTTGGTGTACTTATCTGTGCCTCAGAGTTTGTATCCAATAAGGTAAATTGTCTGTTCAATAATCTGTCCTCCCGACACGTGGTAACGGATCTTATACACAGGTCTTATACACAGGATCTGGTGTTGCAGTCAATATCACTCCAAAGCACACACCACAATTTACTTTCACTTTCTCTCCTCTAGCCATAGAGACAGAGATATCTTGTCTCTTTTTCTCACGATCCACCTGCAGGCTGGAGGTGGTATATAAGGAGCCTTGATGATATGTTCCATTACAATACACATCACGTCCTTTGTAGCAGACAGAAATTTTTTTTGGATTACACTTTCACATGGAGAGACACAGGGGTGTGGTTTAACCTCCCATTTTGACCATACTATGTTGAAATAGGATCTCCACTCGTAAGTAAGTTTATGTATTTTGTATATTTTGTGTTGTACCTAATGAAAGTCAGTGCTATTCTTTATATACATTTATTGATGGCCATTTTAATTATAATAGTGAGATACATGTACAACTTTCCTATATGTAAATCATATAGCCCCCACCACATTGGTAGCTCCTAAAAACTCAATCAATCTCCTATGGAGATATAAATTATTTAATATATATAAGGGACATATATGGTGTGTGTGTGTGTGTGTGATTTTAATGAATTAATGAATTACCAATTGTGCTTTATTAAAGTGTCACACCAAATCAACGTGTTTCGGTCCACATTTTAGACCGCCATCAGTATGTGAAATAATCAACAAGTGACCACTCTTAGGTAAGAACCAGGTAAGCTCCCATCCCTAGGTTACACTAATAGGTGAAAAAGGTGAGCTAGTAGCTATCTCAAAAATCAAAGCACTGAACCAGTGCTAGCGCTATTTAGGAAATGTACACATTATAATAGATTTGAGGCAGAGTTTGAGAGTAATAACATTCCACTACATACCAGACACTGTAGACAAGAAATGAGGATTTATCTACACCAGGGCCCTATGATCCACGAGGGCCTATTGGAAATAAATGAGATCATTCACTGCAATTACAAGATGCAGTGTGAAAGGGCCAGAGCACAAGAGGATTGAGATATTAAATGAATATTGGCAGGCAGAGGGGCGAGAAAGTGAAAATAGTAGGAAGTTGGACATTTAGGATTGCACACTTTAAAACATGGCTTATTCCATATATATTAATGTATATATATTGCATATGTTGATTTTTTGTTTATTTGCCTTTCTTCTTCCTCTCAATCTTCCTGTCTTCCAGTACCCCCCTGCCCCTTTTCTAATCTTCCCCCTTCTTTCCCTCCTTTTCTCCACCACATTGCTCCCCCCCTCCTCTTTAACATTCCTCCAGAGCTCTTACATATCAGATAAAAGACTGAGCGCTGCAGTGAGTGAATGACGCTCTCCTTCCCATGTGGGGGTGCGTGGGAAGATAAGTGACATGTTTAGGGTTATTAAAATATTTTAAGCTAGTTTTCTTAAGCAATTGATGTGGTGTAACCCTGTAAAGAACATCGAGCTCCAGGCTCCCTTTTTTGAGAGCTTAATTACAACACTGTATAAAACAGTCCCTTTCCCTGGTAAAGAATGAAAGTAATCGCATTAACCCCAGGACCAACATGGGCAAATAAGAACTGGTAAAGACATTATATAAAACTCAATGGAAATATCACCTATGTTGTTATAGTGATTTTCCCTGGCAGGGAAGAGGTTAAACAGACACTTCCTCTAACTCACCTGGGACCCTGGGAGGAATGTATTAATTAAACCTCTCCTATGACATGCTATTGACAACTGTCAGGACAAAGCAATCTGACAAAGCTCTATAGTGCAAAGGGGTGAGTAACTTTGCACATAGAATTACTCATCTAGACAGATTTATAAAATATATGCATATAAATATGCAGAAAGATACCTATAACTCAAGGTAGATGCACTCGGTGGAACATTTATAATTATTTTATTTACAACCGTATAAAGAAATGTACGCGTTTCAGCCTTCAAGAGCCGTCATCAGGTTGCACTGTTGGGGACAGTCTCACAATCTAGCGAATGGAAAGACATGCCTCCTTGCAGAACATGTCTTGCCAAACTTAGTGTTAGTATATAAGCAGTTAGGTAAAGTATCCAGGGGTGAGGACTAAAGTATTTCAGGTCCCACTCTGGGTACTATTAAGGGAAAGAAGAAGAGGAGCAAGGGGAGGTGAGTATAATTGTCCTTTAATATCATTGTGTTTGTCTGACTTTGGCTGCATTTATTATGGAAGCACTTGTTTGCCTTTGCTGCTGGTTGGAACCCTGGAGATAGTTATTAAAATTACTGAATTGGTATCTGTTGCACCAACCATAATTTAGGATAGAAATATTTACCATCACAATTGCATTTGGTCCTTCAGCAAACCTAAATAAAGAGGTGCAAACTCAGCGGAACTCATGACAGAGGAAAGAAGACTTCGGGATCAAGATGCGGTGGCAACATCAGCTATGTTGATGGTGGCCGCAGTGACATTGTCCGGCATCGGCGACATCAGCGGAGTTTGTGTAGCCGCTGATATCGCTAGCAAAGTTGGAGGAAAGAATATGTCGGAGATCTGAAAGATCTTTTTTAGGACCAGGGGTGGTCCCGTTTCAAAATATGGGATCCCCTTATCGGAAAGGCTTTTATTGGAGCCACAAGGCTCTTTTAAGAGCCAATGGGGGTCCTGGTTTTCGAGCTGCAGGACCCCCAACAAAGCACTTTTCAGTGCCTTATATGTGCTGAGAGGCCACTGTGTGGCCTGGTGAAGATTTATTGATGACGTGTTCGTCCTATGCAGGGTAATGTGTCAAACTTAACGCAGTTCCAGGAATGCATTTATGGGTTCCCTCCCTCTATAAAATTTTTAATGATGAGTGATGAACACTCTGTCCAATTTATAAATGTAAAAATAGTTAAAAAGGGTACAGAAGGAATATAGACGGAACTCTATACAATACCGACAGGTAAGAATTAATTAATTTCATTATGAAGTCATTATCCAACACATTTGAAGAAATCAATACCTTACAGTCAGTTATGTTGGGAGGAGAGATTAGTTGCTGACCCAGAGAAAATAAAGATAAAATAGAATGAGATGTGCCAGATGAGTTTTTTGGGACAAGGATATCCAAAAAACATAATGCAAGAGCAAGAGTAGAAGTCGGCAAGGGAGTGACAAAGACTTGGACAGCAGGTTTAACATGTATCACAAAGTTTAATGATCAGTCAAAAAATCACTATATTCTTAAACAACATTGGAACATTTCTAAAATCCAGTCCAATTCCAAGATATGCAGTATGGGGATCAGTGGCCATACACGAACGGAGAGTTAAGGCCGAAAGTAAAGGCCAAAACTGACCGCTGGAAATTTCCGTCTTTCCCTATTGACTGTAATGCCAACTAACGGTAATCGTTGGCATTGTGGTCGGTCTGTTTTAGTCCCTACCCACTGACAATACTGTTATTTTAAATTATTGTTATCTGAATGGCTATTGGCTACCTTAATTTCTACTGAAATGGAAGTTGGATGGGTCAAAAGTGCTCAAATCTCTACTGGGCAACCCAATAGACCCAGGTGCTGGGTCAAGGTCAAGACCATAACGGTCTCTATTAGGGGCCCTGCAAAGAGGAAGTCAGTATTTCGGGAAGCATTTATTATATACAGACACAATGCTGAATGGGCAGTTTAAGGTCATTAGGATGAGAAAATACTGCTCTTTTTTTCTTAGAAGTATATATTTTTTTCATTGAACTTCCCCTTTAATCTTATTTTTTCCATTTGCATAATATAGAGGAAAGCAGGCCAAACTGGTAAAAATTAGCTGTCATTGCTGAATGTGGGATATATGGCTGGGTTGTATCCACAAAATCAAAATCCTCGAAAATTCAGAAACAAGGCTCCCTGGCACCAGGTGGTATAATAAAGATTACAATTTTAAACTTATTTCTTTAGCTTTGGAGGAATCCTGCCGTACATTATCCATTCAGGTTCTGGAACTTGTTATTACTTTTAGCAACATTTGAAAGATTTCAGCTCAATTGTACACTTTGTGAACACAAAAAAATTACAACTTACCTGCACTTGTTCCCTTGATGTAGTTACCACTTTGCGACCATTATTCCATTGTGTGAATGAGAATGGTAAGTTGCAATGTTTTGAGGTTAAGAGCCACAATCGGAAAGATTTACAGGGCGATGCAATAAAGTTTCTTATCATTAAAAATGGTGCTAATTTTGCTCCAACCAATCATGGCTGAGATACGATGGATGTGCGTATCTATCCCAACCACCCATCTTATCCTACCTTCCATTACCAAGCTGACCCCTTAAACCTCCCTTAATCTTCCTTAAAATAAAGACACTTGACAACTGACTTTTGATCAAAAGGGGTCACAGCTTTATTTCTAACAATTCTTTGTTACCAGAAAAAACCATCTTCACTTGTTACATCAAATACGATAACATTGTTTATACCAACCATTTTAACCATTTAAACATTTTAACCATTTAACATTTTAACACTGTAAAGTGGCTCACTGGAAGCTACCGTTGAAATTGCTCATCAGTCGTAGATGCACCGACCCGATGAGCACCTTTCCGGGTATGCCGACACCCTACCCTATAGTCCAAACCAGTATATTCTGGAGCTGCCACCCCTTGGGCTAGCTCCACCACTTGTCCCACCAGCCAGCTCCAGTGACCAACTGCCGCTGTGACATCATCTTGCCTCGGGTTATCACTGCAATAAAGAACACACAGCAAAAAGGGGCGGGGGGGGGCGGGAACTTCTTCTGTCTCCTCTGCTTCACTGCAGCGGACCCTCCCCTTTTCCTCACTTATATTCCCTTCTCCTGTTCTATTTGCAACAATGTTGCTATCCCTAGCCTATCTCTGCCCTTAACCCCTTAGCCTATCACTACCTATTGCTTACTTACGAATCTACCTAGCAATACTGCTCCCCTCCCTCTCAGCCATGTATCCCTTTGCATTATGGCCTGGGATTTCTGATGTTAGCTTTCAAATGGAAGGTAACTACATTGCGGGAACAAGTGCAGGTCAGTTGCGATAGGGAAATTTATTGCATCTCCCCCATGTTCTCCACTTTTCTTTCTTTCCTTATAGCCGACCACCAAAGCAGCTGCTAAAGCAAGCAGCATATCCAAAATCCAAATAACTATTCTCTAGTGATTGCTTTAGAATAAAATACAATCAGTCTGTAATGAATGTGGTCCTGTTAATGCATTCTAACTGATTGTCCAGCTGATCTAGTAAATGCATTACACCCACCCTCTCTATTTGCTTCCTGCACCCATGCCCCCCCACCTTTTTTCCCTCTTCTTTGTGTATTTCTTTCTTCCCTCTTTCTTTCTGTCCTGTTGCTTCTTGCTTAGTCTGTTTCTACTTACCTGTAAGTTCTAATGCATCACAATAGCAGAGTTAGACAGATAGCAGAGTTAGACATACGAGATAAGAGACCATAAGATAGACAAGAAGCAGATAGACATTGTTAAATAGATAAACAAGAGGCAGATATATAGATAGAGATAGATATACAGAGAGAGGAGGGACAGATAGAGATAGATAGGGGCAGAGGTCCATGTAGAAGTACAAGAAGGTCTCCCTGGCCAAAGGTGTGGGCAAGCATTCGGACTACAACTGAACACAACAGTAAGTTTAAAATCACCAAATTGCTACCAGTATATAATGAAATTGCCAGTTTACTGTGCCTTTGTGGTGTCAACAAGAGACCCCCCCCTTTACTAAGAAGATTAGGGGCCACGCCCCTCTCTCTGCCCCAATTAGGCCACACCCACTATGTACTTAATAGAGATGGCCAAAAAGACACAGACAGACAACCACAAACATAGACACACAGCCCGATAGTGATAAACAGACAGAAAGACAGTGAAATAGACAGACAGAGATAGAGATCAGAAAGTTGGACAGAGAGACACAAATTAATGACACAAAGGCACAGTAAACTGGCAATTTCATTATATACTGGTAGCAATTTGGTGATTTTAAACTTACTGTTGTGTTCAGTTGTAGTCAGATGCTTGCCCACACCTTTGGCCAGGGAGACCTTCTTGTACCTTCTACATGGACCTCTGCCCCTATCTATCTCTATCTGTCCCTCTCTCTCTCTGTATATCTATCTCTATCTATATATCTGCCTCTTGTTTATCTATTTAACAATGTCTATCTGCTTCTTGTCTATCTCTATGTGTCTCTCTATCTCTGCTATCTGTCTAACTCTGCTATCTGTCTAACTCTGCTATTTGTGATGCATTAGAACTTACAGGTAAGTAGAAACAGACTAAGCAAGAAGCAACAGGACAGAAAGAAAGAGGGAAGAAAGAAATACACAAAGAAGAGGGAAAAAAGGTGGGGGGGCATGGGTGCAGGAAGCAAATAGAAGAGGGTGGGTGTAATGCATTTACTAGATCAGCTGGACAATCAGTTAGAATGCAATTAACAGGACCACATTCATTACAGACTGATTGTATTTTATTCTAAAGCAATCACTAGAGAATAGTTATTTGGATTTTGGATATGCTGCTTGCTTTAGCAGCTGCTTTGGTGTCGGCTATAAGGAAAGAAAGAAAGAAGTGGAGAACCATGGGGGAGATGCAATAAATTTCCCTATCGCAACTGACCTGCACTTGTTCCCGCAATGTAGTTACCTTCCATTTGAAAGCTAACATCAGAAATCCCAGGCCATAATGCAAAGGGATACATGGCTGAGAGGGAGGGGGAGCAGTATTGCTAGGTAGATTCGTAAGTAAGCAAGGGTAGTGATAGGCTAAGGGGTTAAGGGCAGAGATAGGCTAGGGATAGCAAACATTGTTGCAAATAGAACAGGAGAAGGGAATATAAGTGAGGAAAAGGGGAGGGTCCGCTGCAGTGAAGCAGAGGAGACAGAAGAAGTTCCCGCCCCCCCCCGCCCCTTTTTGCTGTGTTCTTTATTGCAGTGATAACCCGAGGCAAGATGATGTCACAGCGGCAGTTGGTCACTGGAAGCTGGCTGGTGGGACAAGTGGTGGAGCTAGCCCAAGGGGTGGCAGCTCCAGAATATACTGGTTTGGACTATAGGGTATGGTGTCGGCATACCCGGAAAGGTGCTCATCGGGTCGGTGCATCTACGACTGATGAGCAATTTCAACGGTAGCTTCCAGTGAGCCACTTTACAGTGTTAAAATGTTTAAATGGTTAAAATGTTTAAATGGTTAAAATGGTTGGTAATAAACAATGTTATCGTATTTGATGTAACAAGTGAAGATGGTTTTTTCGGTAACAAAGAATTGTTAGAAATAAAGCTGTGACCCCTTTTGATCCAAAAAGTCAGTTGTCAAGTGTCTTTATTTTAAGGAAGATTAAGGGAGGTTTAAGGGGTCAGCTATGGTAATGGAAGGTAGGATAAGATGGGTGGTTGGGATAGATACGCACATCCATCGTATCTCAGCCATGATTGGTTGGAGCAAAATTAGCACCATTTTTAATGATAAGAACTTTTATTGCATCGCCCTGTAAATCCTTTCCGATTGTGGCTCTTAACCTCAAAACATTGCAACTTACCATTCTCATTCACACAATGGAATAATGGTCGCAAAGTGGTAACTACATCAAGGGAACAAGTGCAGGTAAGTTGTAATTTTTTTGTTTGTTCACAAAGTGTACAATTGAGCTGAAATCTTTCAAATGTTGCTAAAAGTAATAACAAGTTCCAGAACCTGAATGGATAATGTACGGCAAACGGATTCCTCCAAAGCTAAAGAAATAAGTTTAAAATTGTAATCTTTATTCATACCACCTGGTGCCAGGGAGCCTTGTTTCTGAATTTTCGAGGATTTTGATTTTGTGGATACAACCCAGCCATATATCCCACATTCAGCAATGACAGCTAATTTTTACCAGTTTGGCCTGCTTTCCTCTATATTATGCAAATGGAAAAAATAAGATTAAAGGGGAAGTTCAATGAAAAAAATATATACTTCTAAGAAAAAAAGAGCAGTATTTTCTCATCCTAATGACCTTAAACTGCCCATTCAGCATTGTGTCTGTATATAAATAAATGCTTCCCGAAATACTGACTTCCTCTTTGCAGGGCCCCTAATAGAGACCGTTATGGTCTTGACCTTGACCCAGCACCTGGGTCTATTGGGTTGCCCAGTAGAGATTTGAGCACTTTTGACCCATCCAACTTCCATTTCAGTAGAAATTAAGGTAGCCAATAGCCATTCAGATTAACAATAATTTAAAATAACAGTATTGTCAGTGGGTAGGGACTAAAACAGACCGACCACAATGCCAACGAATTACCGTTAGTTGGCATTACAGTCAATAGGGAAAGACGGAAAATTTCCAGCGGTCAGTTTTGGCCTTTACTTTCGGCCTTAACTCTCCGTTCGTGTATGGCCACTGATCCCCATACTGCATATTCGGAATTGGACTGGATTTTAGAAATGTTCCAATGTTGTTTAAGAATATTAGTGATTTTTTGACTGATCATTAAACTTTGTGATACATGTTAAACCTGCTGTCCAAGTCTTTGTCACTCCCTTGCCGACTTCTACTCTTGCTCTTGCATTATGTTTTTTGGATATCCTTGTCCCCAAAAAACTCATTCTGGCACATCTCATTCTATTTTATCTTTATTTTCTCTGGGTCAGCAACTAATCTCTCCTCCCAACATAACTGACTGTAAGGTATTGATTTCTTCAAATGTGTTGGATAATGACTTCATAATGAAATTAATTAATTCTTACCTGTCGGTATTGTATAGAGTTCCGTCTATATTCCTTCTGTACCCTTTTTAACTATTTTTACATTTATAAATTGGACAGAGTGTTCATCACTCATCATTAAAAATTTTATAGAGGGAGGGAACCCATAAATGCATTCCTGGAACTGCGTTAAGTTTGACACATTACCCTGCCATAGGACGAACACGTCATCAATAAATCTTCACCAGGCCACACAGTGGCCTCTCCCCAGCACATATAAGGCACTGAAAAGTGCTTTTGTTGGGGGTCCTGCAGCTCGAAAACCAGGACCCCCATTGGCTCTTAAAAGAGCCCTTGTGGCTCCAATAAAAGCCTTTCCGATAAGGGGATCCCATATTTTGAAACCGGGACCACCCCTGGTCCTAAAAAAGATCTTTTCAGATCTCCGACATATTCTTTCCTCCAACTTTGCTAGCGATATCAGCGGCTACACAAACTCCGCTGATGTCGCCGATGCCGGACAATGTCACTGCGGCCACCATCAACATAGCTGATGTTGCCACCGCATCTTGATCCCGAAGTCTTCTTTCCTCTGTCATGAGTTCCGCTGAGTTTGCACCTCTTTATTTAGGTTTGCTGAAGGACCAAATGCAATTGTGATTGGTAAATATTTCTATCCTAAATTATGGTTGGTGCAACAAGATACCAATTCAGTAATTTTAATAACTATCTCCAGGGTTCCAACCAGCAGCAAAGGCAACCAAGTGCTTCCATAATAAATGCAGCCAAAGTCAGACAAACACAATGATATTAAAGGACAATTATACTCACCTCCCCCTTGCTCCTCTTCTTCTTTCCCTTAATAGTACCCAGAGTGAGGACCTGAAATACTTTAGTCCTCACCCCTGGATACTTTACCTAACTGCTTATATACTAACACTAAGTTTGGCAAGACATGTTCTGCAAGGAGGCATGTCTTTCCATTCGCTAGATTGTGGACTGTCCCTAACAGTGCAACCTGATGACGGCCTCTTGAAGGCTGAAACGCGTACATTTCTTTATACGTGTAAATAAACTATATTATAAATGTTCCACCGAGTGCATCTACCTTGAGTTATAGGTATCTTTCTGCATATTTATATGCATATATTTTATAAATCTGTCTAGATGAGTAATTCTATGTGCAAAGTTACTCACCCCTTTGCACTATAGAGCTTTGTCAGATTGCTTTTGTCCTTGACAGTTGTCAATAGCATGTCATAGGAGAGGTTTAATTAATTACATTCCTCCCAGGGTCCCAGGTGAGTTAGAGGAAGTGTCTGTTTAACCTCTTCCCTGCCAGGGAAAATCACTATAACAACATAGGTGATATTTCCATTGAGTTTTATATAATGTCTTTACCAGTTCTTATTTGCCCATGTTGGTCCTGGGGTTAATGCGATTTACTTTCATTCTTTACCAGGGAAAGGGACTGTTTTATACAGTGTTGTAATTAAGCTCTCAAAAAAGGGAGCCTGGAGCTCGATGTTCTTTACAGGGTTAACCACCCATCAATTGCTTAAGAAAACTAGCTTAAAATATTTTAATAACCCTAAACATGTCACTTTATCTTCCCACGCACCCCCACATGGGAAGGAGAGCGTCATTCACTCACTGCAGCGCTCAGTCTTTTATCTGATATGTTAAGAGCTCTGGAGGAATGTTAAAGAGGAGGGGGGGAGCAATGTGGTGGAGAAAAGGAGGGAAAGAAGGGGGAAGATTAGAAAAGGGGCAGGTGGGGTACTGGAAGACAGGAAGATTGAGAGGAAGAAGAAAGGCAAATAAACAAAAAATCAACATATGCAATATATATACATTAATATATATGGAATAAGCCATGTTTTAAAGTGTGCAATCCTAAATGTCCAACTTCCTACTATTTTCACTTTCTCGCCCCTCTGCCTGCCAATATTCATTTAATATTCTCAATCCTCTTGTGCTCTGGCCCTTTCACACTGCATCTTGTAATTGCAGTGAATGATCTCATTTATTTTCCCAATAGGCCCTCGTGGATCATAGGGCCCTGGTGTAGATAAATCCTCTATTTCTTGTATCTACAGGTCTGGTATGGTAGTGGAATGTTATTACTCTCAAACTCTGCCTCAAATCTATTATAATGTGTACATTTCCTAAATAGCGCTAGCACTGGTTCAGTGCTTTGATTTTTTGAGATAGCTACTAGCTCACCTTTTTCACCTATTAGTGTAACCTAGGGATGGGGAGCTTACCTGGTTCTTACCTTAAAGAGTGGTCACTTGTTGATTATTTCACATACTGATGGCGGTCTAAAATGTGGACCGAAACACGTTGATTTGGTGTGACACTTTAATAAATGCACAATTGGTAATTCATTAATTCATTAAAATCACACACACACACACACACATATATGTCCCTTATATTATATAAATATATTTATATCTCCATAGGAGATTGCATTGAGTTTTTAGGAGCTACCAATGTGGTGGGGGCTATATGATATTACATATAGGAAAGTTGTACATGTATCTCACTATTATAATTAAAATGGCCATCAATAAATGTATATAAAGAATAGCACTGACTTTCATTAGGTACAACACAAAATATACAAAATACATAAACTTACTTACAGAGTGGAGATCCCTATTTCAACATAGTATGGTCAAAATGGGAGGTTAAACCACACCCCTGTGTCTGCTCCATGTGAAAGTGTAATCCAAACAAAAATTTCTGTCTGCTACAAAGGACGTGATGTGTATTGTAATGGACATATACATCAAGGCTCCTTATATACCACCTCCAGCCTGCAGGTGGCATCAGTGAGTAAAAAGAGACAAGATATCTCTGCTCTCTATGGCTAGAGGAGAGAAAGTGAAAGTAAATTGTGGTGTGTGCTTTGGAGTGATATTGACTGCAACACCAGATCCTGTGTATAAGACCCTGTGTATAAGATCCTGTTACCACGTGTCGGGAGGACAGATTATTGAACAGACAATTTACCTTATTGGATACAAACTCTGAGGCAACAGATAAGTGTACACCAACTTACAAGGACACACAATATACAGGCCTGGTCAATATTCAAAGTGGTGCACCATAGAAAGGGACACACGATTACTGCACTTGCTATGTTGGGAACCTGTTTATGTGCACTGTCTGTACCCACTATTTGCCATGCTACCCATAATCATTCTGGGTGATCTAGTACAAATTGGTGGCAGCAGAGCTGGTAATACCATTTATTCTCCCTATTTTCTTTGTATGTATGTTTTCTGTATTAAGCTATGGTGGCTGCTACTGAAAGTATTGATTTAAATCCACCTGTCCTTGTACCTGCAGATGAAATTCCCCAATTAGACTCTGTAGCTCTACCAGGCCCAAATGCCAAACCTATTTTTAAACCTGATGCATTTGATGGGGTAACTAGGTAGTGGACTGATTGGCTAGAACAATTTGAATTGGCAGTCACTATTAATGGTTAGGATGAAGGTGCTCGCTTGCAAGTCCTTAGCCTTTTGCTTAATGGTAAAGCCAGGCAGGTATACCAAGGATTTACTGTAATACTGAAATAAAAAGCAGTTATCAGTTATTAAAAATTGCTCTGAAGCTATTTTTTTTTCAATTAGATCTGTATAAAAGAGTATATAAAGGATAAATCCATTTCTTTAGGTAAACTGGAAATGAGAAATGTTTGTTTATACGTTAGATTATTAGGGCAATGCTATTATAATAACATGATGCTGTGAGGTACCTTCTGTTATAATATATGAGATACCATCACCACTTGCCATGGTGAATACTAATAAGTATTAACCTAGCATGTTTAGTTTCAACCACACAGTGTAGCAGGATTGCCTGGGTCTACTCTCAGACCTGCAGGATTATCCTATTTGGTTCCTCTGGAAGCTGGTGACTGTCTGAGTAACAGTTTAAAATATACATGTGTAAAGAGTCTATATCCACTATATCCACACATAGCAAAACATACACACACATAATTTCCATTATGCACCAACGGGAACACAATATAGTTAAAGCAATGCTGTATAGTTTGTCTACTTGTACATACAGAGGTAGGATAACTGGCAGATCCTCTCTGATCCCTGAAAATCAGTCTGTTATTCTTGCTGCTCCCGCTATAGTATAAAAGGCTTGTGGTGGTATAGGGCACCTGAACTACTGATCTCCATACAGAGGTATTAAGGGGGAGTTCACATGGACATGCACATTCCTTAAATGCAGCAAATTACACTCCCATTAGAATGTGCTGTGTAATCTGCAGCAGTATCACGGTTTCACTGACAGGACAACAACAATTGATGTACCTCATTAATGATATTTCTTGAGAGCAGTCATTAAGAAAATGTAAGAAAACCTTGACTATAGTAAGGTAATAGCTTTTTTCCCAGAGAGGATCCATCTCAGTGGCCAGATTGAGGTTACACTAAATGGAGACCATGCTATTAAACCTCTATAGGTCTAACCTTACCCTAGTAGGGATTAAACAGGCTCTGGGCTTGTTGTTCTATCTAAATGGAAATTTCTTAAAACTGTGGAACTATCTAGATGTTTATCATTTGGAAAGGAAATCACCAGGTTTGTATAATGAGAGTGCTTCATCTTTGATTGGAGGAGGGAAGAAAATGATTAGTCTGAACAATCCCATTGCTCTGTTTATTAGATTACAGGAGCAGGAATTGGAAATTATAACCAAATCTCCTCCCCCCATCACATCTATGACTTTTCTGTCTGAACACCAACCAACCTTTTATTTGTGTATTTTGTATTGTGACCTCCTGAGAATATGGAATCTTTGTCTTTCATTGTTTCCATCTCTCTGTACATCACTCATTCATTGTCATTCATATCTATGTACTTGTGCCCTGATGTGTTATGTAACCTGTTGAATGAGATTAGAATCTCACATCATGGGAAATGAGATATGAAAAGGGAACAATGAGACAGGGCATTCTAGCCACAGGGGTGACTGAGTAAACACAGAGCAAGGAAGGGGACGCTGGGAAAAACAGGAGACATTCTGTGACAAAACAATACAAATGTTTAATGCAAAAAAAAAGATGAAGAGAGAAAAATGACAAAAGGAAAAAGCAACGACAAATGGAGACAAAGGGTGAATGGAGATGTGGGAGCTGGCCTGGAGCAGATCTAGCTATGATCCAGAGACAAATAATTCAATCTGATCAGCTGTGTCTTATAGTCACTGACAAACAGATTAGTTTAAATTGCCCTGCGGTTGGCAGAGAGAGCTGCTAAAGTGATACTATACTGTAGCTTGGTCTGCCTTAGAGACTGCGGATGGATGGATACCCTGTTCACTTCCTTCTTGTATCAACATGTACAGATTATATGAATTATAGAAAACAGATCCTACAATAGCTACAAGGATCTGGTTTCCACACATGATTTTATGGACAAATACACAGCAAATTCTAGCAGAATCTGTATTTATAGTACAGCAATTGTGGAGGCAAAATTAATTGGACAGAAAAAAGCAAAATCTCCAAGGAATCAGATTGGATGTATCTTGGTTGTGCCGTGTGTGGCTAGCTTTACTAGACCTTGCTTGACTCAGGAAGTTAATACTGAGCTTTGGAACCTTTGTAATTCAAGAGTTGAGTCAAAATAGCTTTCCTATTGCCATCATGCAATGTTTTTTCTTTCAGGTGACCTGCAGCATAGGTCAGTGGTGAATATTGTCAGAGGCTGTACAGAAAGGCAACATGGCAGCTTAGTGATTAGAACTTTTACTTTGCATAAAAAACATGAATATGATATAATGATATGTTATAGGCAAAATCTACTTGGCATTTGTTTGTTCTCCGGTGATTTTGTAGGTTTCCCCCTTTTTCCTCCCAGACAATCTAATAATTTTATTGACATTGCCAACCTGATTAAATGAATTAAATGTGAGACGACCAGTATTAGCGGGTCGGCGGCATGGTGGGGCAGCGGCCACACGCGGGGGGTGTTCCCCTTTAAAGTAGGTTCCCAGGGAGCACTGAGCTACAGGGGGCGGAGCTACCTGAATGACGATCCCACGGGAGGAATAGGCGGGAGCGGCTCACAGTTCACAGCCTGAGGCAGGGCCGGATTATGGACAAGGCACCCGAGGCAAGTGCCTGGGGCCCGGATGCCAGGGGGGCCCTTCGGGAGACGTCCATGGGCCCCAGTATCTATGTTACAAATTTCGGGCATTTACCTTTAAATAGGACGGAGTCCTGTGGGGGACCTGGCCCTGACATCCAATCAGGAGTCGGTAGACACGGCACTGGTAGAATTCAATCATTGGTGGTTCCTCAGACGTCGGCGCGCAGCGCATCACTATGCTGTGCGCCTGCGTGAGTGATCACATGGGGGAGCATAGCGCAGGAGAGGAGACGGACAGCATTGGCTTAGTTCCATCTGCTTGCTAGACAGCCACTAAGCCACAGCCTCACACCGGTACCCAAATATAATAATATTCTGCAAAAGTTAATGTTGTATGCCGGGGGGTGGGGGTGCTGTGTTATGCTGCAGACAGTCAGTGTGCAATAAACAAAATGGTGCCAGGGCTCAGGGGGACTCGGGGAGGGGGAAGGAGGATATGATGGTGGTGTCAGGTGGATGTGCTGGTGGCCAGGGGTGTGTGTGCTGGTGGTGCCAGAGGGAATCATTCCCCCAGCACATTCCCCTCGCACCACCAGTGCTGGTGGTGCCTGGGGGGGGGGTGTTATGCCAGACAGTGTGCATAAACAAAATGTGTGGTGCCAGGGCCCAGGGGGACTCAGGGAGGGGGATGTGCTGGTGGTGCCAGGGCCCAGGGTGTGTGTGTGCTGGTGGTGCCAGGGGAGATGTGCTGGTGGTGCCAGGGGAGATGTGCTGGTGATATATATTTATTTAATGGGACGTTAAGGGCCCCCCAAAAATCTGACTTGTGCCTTGGGCCCCATTTGTTCTTAATCCGGCTCTGAGTGCTAGAGAAGGTGAAGGAGCAGATGCAGAGGCTTAACTACAGGGGAGCAACCGCAGGGGGGCCTGGATGAAGCACGGGTAGGGGCCCCATTATAGTTTTGCAGAGGGCAATGTTCCCTCTAATTGGAAATTGTATGCGTGCGCAGATATAAATTTTCTGTGCGCATACAAAATGAAATTGTGTGCGCACCGCTTTAACCTGTGTGTTTTGTGTAAGCTGTATGCGCGCGCATGAGCGCACACCTTAGAAGGAACTCAGTGATTCCTAGTTACGCCACTGAGCAGATGTGCAGTATACATTATACAGGAAAGAGTTCATAAAAATAACTAGTTTAGAATATTACACTGACATGTCTTTTTTCTTATCCAACAGCTGGGACAATCGCCTGTATGCTTCAGTTCCCACACCCAGATTGGTACTGGGATACTGTTACTAAAATTTGTGTCTTCATTTTTGCCTTTGTGGTGCCAGTATTGGTAATTACCATGTGCTACGGACTGATGATCTTAAGGTTACGCAGTGTGCGCCTTCTATCTGGCTCCAGGGAGAAAGACCGCAACCTGCGCAGAATCACCAGAATGGTCCTTGTGGTAGTGGCTGCCTTTATTATTTGTTGGACACCAATCCATATCTTTGTCATTGTGTGGACTATGGTGGACATTGACAAGAGAAATCCCTATGTTGTTGCTAGCTGGCATTTCTGCATTGCTCTGGGTTACACCAACAGCAGCCTAAACCCAGTTCTCTATGCCTTCTTGGATGAGAATTTTAAGAGATGTTTTCGAGAGTTCTGCCTTCCCTTCCGCTCACATGGTGAGCAGAGCAGCTTTAGTAGGGCCCGCAACACCACCAGGGATCAAGTATCCACTTGTGCCCAATCTCATGCCCCGGACAAGCCGGTATGACTAGACATGGATGGCCGAAGGAAAGGATCCAGAGGCTGCAGAGTAGAAGATCTGAATTCGGAAGTTACACAGATTACCAGTACCACTGAGTTTTAGCATTAATGCATGAGTGAGAAAAGTTTTACAAGTATTCTCTTGCTCTCCAATGTATCACTGAATTTGCATTTGCACCATTCGATTGCAGATCTGACAATCAAATAAACTGAAGCACAAACCATTTTGGTAGCTTCCAAGGCTGTAGCAAGGGGAATGTCACTATTCAACTGATAATGAGGATGCCTTCTATATATCTTTCCTTAAAATTAGGCTGCTTTGCTAACTGTAAGCAGAATACTGGATGTCGGCAAATCTGAAATTACTTTTGCTTTCCAATAAGACCATAAGTCAAATGTACTTCCACCCTCTACTTTTTTTTCCTGCTAAAACTGTTATTCTTTTATATGAATATATCATATAAATCCTGGTTACATTTTTGTTCATTTCAAAACATTATTCAATGACGAAGAAGAAATGTTTTGGGACAAAGAAATCAAAATTATTTACCCAACACCAGCAAAAGACTTGTAAAAGACAAGTCATGCTGACATTTCGTGAGCTTTTAAAAATCATTGGGTGGATCTAAACAAAGATACATGCTCTGAAAGAAGCAATAAATGATGAAGTGTTTCCATATGATCAAAAGGAATCTCAATACTTTTTTATCATTTAACCATCATGTACGTAGCAGCCATGAATGACAGACTAAAATGGACAAAAAAAAGCACATTCCATGTTTCAACTGGACATCCACAGATTGCCTAATAAGACCAGGATTACAGTCAGTAAGCTTCTGCATGGTCCTTGCACAGCTAACCAAATACAAGGTGCAGACCATATAGAGAGCAGAGGTAGATGTCATTGTGTTGTTCCGTGAGAGGTGTATATTTAAACAAAAATGTCTACACTCTGTTTCTCCAACTGTAAATAACTAATATATAATGCACAGAACTGATTTTGTTTAACCGGCACATAAATATTAAAGGAGCTGAATCAGCAACATTGGTTTTAACCAAATATAACCAGCCAACTACCCTGTTGCGACATCTCAGAGGAGCAGTAAACATTTTAGTAATTTATCAACATGTTCTACTGTGAGGCCAGATACTGGGCAATTTCAGACAAACAGTAACTGTTTACTAAATATATTATTTCACAGGAAGAAAAATCTAATATTGTAAGTTTATATTTTTAAAAAAAATTCTCTCTCTCTATATATGTATATATATATTTATAAGGTACCCACACAATATATGTAAATGTATTTATAACATACACTATTATAAATTGTAAATATGTACAAAAGCAAAGATGAGTGAAAAGCTAAATATAAAAGTCAATCTCTAACTGGAACATCCAAACTGCAGAAATCCTGCAATTGTTAATTTACAAATGTTATTATTTCCCCAGAAGTCGATAGCAGTAGGGCTGATCCAGCGTACCCTTACCTTATTTAGAAGCAATAGTATTTTCCCATGACCTTGATAGGATTAGTTTATAATGAATCTGACTTAGGATGAGGTCACACTAGACCAGATGGTAGCGTGTGTGTGTGTTTTGCGTGTGTTACTCTCTGTAACATTTGGGTATTGGAGCGCATGCAATTGCATTTAGGAAGAATGTCTTTTCAGACAAGTATTGGTAGGTCTATTGTCGATCGATGTTTGAGAGGTGATGATCCGATCCATCAGACCATTGTCCATAGATGAATCGATACTCACCCAAAACTACTGTTTGTCCTTCTATCGTGGTGGATCGGCCCTGCCATTACATGTCTGTATGGGTCTTTATAGTGCTGTCTAAACAGATAGACGGAGTGAGTAGACCTTCTACACCTTGTTGGACTGTCCCACAAAGAAATCTCATGGCCAGTCTGTCATCAATGGACATTCTATAAACTAATTTAAAAGGAAATGTAGCAGTCTTATCTGCCATGCGGCAACCTGAGGCAGTTCCCTGAGATGGCTGATTGCTGCCTCCATTAAGGTCGATAAAGTGCATCTTTGCTAATGGAAGTGCAGTAGCTCACACAAGTGGGTGACACCCCCCTGGGAAGCAGATCAAAAATATTAATAGAAAAGTAGACAATTAGTTGTAGGCTTCAAGTCAAATGTTTCTAGTAAAGCCCTAAACACCTCTCTTGGACCTTGCTTTAGCATTGCACAAGATAAATTAGGGGGCCTGTAATTTTCTCAGGGGAAAGGAAAACAATGTATGAAACCCTGCTAATCTACTATGGATCACTTTAACAATTAATCATTAAATAGGGTCATAGTTATGAATCTCAGGATTATTATCGGATAAAAGGGGGAGATGTCACTGTTCTTTAGTCATAATCCCTGCCATTCCCATTATTAGCAATGGGTTACATTCATTTCAGTCACTGCTGAGCCGGTCCATTTGGCTGTAGTTTCAAGGAATAAACTTTGCTTGACAAAGCCCAATCATTATGTTCTCAATCATGAGAAGGATGGTTGAAGAACAATAACAACATAAAGTTTGTTGCTCACATTTTAATAATGTAGATTCATTTTAAAAAGCAGATGAATATTTAATAATGTTAACTGTTATCAAGCAATTATACTTGGTGTGTTGCTAGTAGCTTCTGATTTCTGGTAAATCTTGACCAATTAATATTTCTCTACAGGTCTCCCTCCCTTCAAGCCCAATTATCCTATCAGTTTTATTTTCCCTCTCTCTACCATTTGTATATAAAATATATATGAACAGCCAATGGGCCTGCAACCTCATAGGACAGTCGTGTTCAGCTTTTCCTGGGATGAAGTGGCTTGGTTACTTGAGGTTTGCAGTTACAGTTAAATTGAGTGGTGGCTCCAGGTAACTTTGCATCATGTGGGGTGACCGAACATGGCACAGGATCATAACATAATAATTCTAAAAGTAGAGAAAACAGGAAAATAGACTAAATGGGTAGATTTGCTAAATAATGCTAAAGGATAGCTACACCCTATTCTCACAAATGCAAAGGTGTGGAATATCTGGAAGACTTAGACTGGACATTTATTTAATAGCTATATCAATATATATCACTATATATATATATAACGATTATAGCTTCATAGCCTGCCCTACGTTTGGGTTGTTGCAATAAATGTTCAGCGATAACGGTTGTTTTACCATTTTAAATTATAGCTGTATATCAATAATTCCATCTAGTTGTAGTTAGCACCCTTTGGCAAATCTAGCCCTTAAAAACATTTCGTTCTCCAGGGAAATTTCTCCTGTTTCTCTATTATTTTATAAGGTAGATTTTTTTAGTCCTCGCTGACACTTTGTACCATTAAAAAGTCGTTTAAGTGTATCTTGCTCTCACGGCAAGAAGAGAAATTGTGGCAAGATGTAAACAGAAAGCACAGATGGGAATAGAGAGAATATGTGCGAGGGGGTGGTGGGGAATGAGAAAAACAAAGATGGACGGATAAGGTAGGTACAGAACAGTTGCCATAAACACACAAGTTGCTAGTTTGCTAGTTCATGATTATTTTTTGTTTTTTGTTGCTATTTATGAGCTTGGAATTAAACTGTGGGGTAGGGGGCAGGGTCAGTGTGCCCCCCTCCCTTCTGTACATTGATTATTATTTTTTTGTGAATTTACTTTTGTAATTCTTAATAAAGTGTATAAATCAACAGATCTTGATTGAGTGAAGGTCCTGATTTAAAGATATGTAAATAAGAATGTGGCTCTAGGCTATATTAATTGGAATGATGGTTAAAACACTTAATGAAGCACAGAGTAGGCTATTAGAAGAGATTTTTTGACACATGACTGGAAAAAAATGTAATTACAAAGCTACAGGGAGTAGACACACGCATGTGCACGCACACACACACACTGCTGATAAAAGTGCCCACCCTACATATATTCCTGGCAGCCAAGTGAACCTGCACTAACTGAAGATGTAATTGAAGCTAATTAATTTAAGAAATATTTAGCAATTACATGCAATGAGTCAGAAGCATAGAGTATTAACAAACCTCTTGTGCACACTGCAGTGGTAACCAGAAAGACACAGTTAGAAGGGTGCACAGTATGGCAATAAATGTATTAGATCTGAAGGAGCTAGAAAAAAGGAAACATAATGGAATTAAATTGACAAAACTAGTCCACCAAAGACCATATGTATTGGGGAAATCACTCTCAGTTAATATGTAACATTAAAGGAGAACTCAACTTTTTTTTTATCCTAATGTGAAAGCTTTTCTCTCCAGAACACCTATACATTGTAAGATTCTTCTCTAGTAAGTTGCATTTTGTACATGTAAGTTAGTGATGCCCAACCCGCAGCCCATTCGTGATTTTTTGCACCCCACATGGACCCGCTATGCCCACGGCTTGCCAGAGCATGGGGAGCTGCTGGTGCATGGGCCAAGTTAGGCACCACTATTGTAAGTAATATATTCTGTAAGAAGGCTTCCATGTTGTTGACAGTACAACACACAGCCCATGTAGTCATCAAAGAGTCATGCCCTCTGACTCCTGTATGTTGGGGCTATGTTGTCGGGAGACTTTAGTTCTCCATTAAATTATGGTTCCCCAGTCTATGGAAGTGCACAACATTAAAACTGATCGGTGGACACAAGACCATGTTGGAAGACCCATTAATTTCTTGTGTCCAGTACTGCTAACTTAATCTACTCAGAATCTATAGTTATAATAAACAATTGTGATTTATGAGGTTCACTATTTTTTGTAACTAAATTTTTTTTAAAAATGCATTAATGGGCCATACATAAACCATCTGGGGCATTGTTCACCAATTCACCAATAGGACATGTCAGAGGTAACACAGACATCACTTAAGAAAGAAAGGAAGTTTAGTCATCAAGCTTGGAAGGGGTTTTTCACTGGGAGAATGGTAGAACTATGGATGTGGTTTACTGGATAGTTTCAAAAAGAAGCTGGATGAGTGTCTAAAAACAAAGAATGTTACAAGTTACTGGTATTGATTCATAAAGTAGAGTTGATCCAGGGATGTTTCCGATTGCCACTTGGAGTCAGGGAGGAATTTTTCCCCTTCATACTGTGTTTTTTTTGTTTTTGTTTTTTTGTGTGCCTTCCTCTGGATCAACTGTTAGGCAGGAAAGGTGGGTATTGCTGAGTAGGTTGGCACTAGATGGATATATGCCTTTATTCAACCTCAAATACTATGCAATACTAAAAGTGTGTGCTACATTTAAAATGTATGGCTCTCATTTACATATAACCCCAAAAAATGTTACCAACAGAAGATGCAAGAAAAACAATTATTAGTGAACCACTGAATGCTGGGTAAAGAAATTGTTTTACATTTGTTTTACATTTTTTTGGCGCTTTTGTCATTTCTAATCATTGAGACTTATTGCTATATCTGACTTCATTTTAAAGGGTATCTTCACTCATTTTTATAAGTTTTGGTAATCCAGTTCTATTGAAGAACGGGAGGTAAAGGAGCTGTACCTTACCTTCCGTTCTTCAATAGAACACACAGGAGCCAGGAGGAAGGTAAGAAACTTACCCGCTCGCTCGTCCGGGGCTTGGTCTGACAGGTCCGATGGACCTTGTCTTCTATGCGCATAGATCGCGCATGCGCATAGAAGACAAGGTCCATCGGGACCTGTCAGACTATGTGCCGGGGAGCGGGCGAGGAGGGTAAGTTTCTTACCTTCTCTCCTGGCTCCTGTGTGTTCTATTGAAGAACGGAAGGTAAGGCACAGCCCTTTACCTCCAGTTCTTCAATAGAACTGGATTCCCAAAACTTATAAAAACGAGTGGAGATACCCTTTAATCTCCACAAATTGCTATCCTTACTTATATTTGGAAACAATGTAAAATGAATCCTGAATGGTATTTAATCCATTCATTCAGCAAGTGCTGTTTCATTTAATGTCTTTTTTTCTAGAATCTTACTGCATCGTGACTCCTGTATTTGCCAAATAAGATCCCAAGGTACAGTTCGATATTTTGACCCTATCTTGTTACTGTGATAAATGAATCCTTTACATCTGGGGCACCACAATGCAGATAAAATGCTCTGAATTGTTATGCATGTCCAGAGACTGCAAGTCCCTTTGCAACATCTATTAAAATGTATTTCTGGGAGCTGTTTCACCTTTACACAATCTTTCTGATTTTTGTCGTCATACAGATCATTTTCACTTTTTATCAGGACATTGCTATTATGTGTCCATAAAATATGTTTTTAATAAGACCTAAGGCTGTAGCCATCGTGGCTGTTTACTTGAAATTAACCCCTTTTACCAACACGTACTTTGTGTTAAAGAACAGTCAGACACACTTGTTGGGTGAAACATAAGGCCACAGCTTTTATTAATTGACACATTACAACATGTGATCAATTTAAATATTCAAAACATAATATGCATCCTTGCATATTAATTAACAATAAGTCCCCGAGCCATAGCCAATGCTAAATGCCACGCCTCTGGATCCCCAGAGGGCATGTAACGGCTCCAAACATAACCTTCGCAAGGATGCATCCGCCACCAAGGAGTTGCTGTAAGCCTACACGGAACTCCGTCCGCCACCCAACAAGTATAGTGCCTGCCTATACCATCTGTAAACCGTAAGAAAAATGTCCAGCCCAATGTCCTTTAAGTGGACCCCATCTTGTCTCATGAGAGACTACTATACGCCTCCAGCTGGCGAGCCTGATAACAACCCCCCCTTGCGACCTGACAAATCTGGAGATCCTGGTGTTGAGGACTCTCCTAGCCTTTCTACGGCCTCTTGGTCTCTGGCCCCCTGCCAGTGGACCCTGGGAACGACCTCTGACCAAACGATCAACCCTCTTAAAGAAGGATCTAAATCGCTGAAAGTCCGCTTTCATAAAAAAAACAGGTCGACAGCCGATTCCGACAGAGGTCGTTGCGGAAGCGTGGATTACCAACACTGTGGGACCGGGTCAGCCCTACTAATCTGACTACTTCGACTAGTAAGCCACCAAGCCAACCCCCTAATTTCCTCCAGTACAGTGAAGCTGTTCGAAATCCAAGGTTACATCCTCCCAGTCGCACATCCGCTCTTTGGGCCGCCCAGAAAAGATATGAGTGTCCTACTAGCCAGACAGAAGGTTGACGAATCCCTAAAAAAGAAAAATCAATTAATAGCCAGTTCAGGGCGTAATATCGCGCCACACAGTTGGATCGCCAGCACCCCAACCTACGAACCCTTTTCTGAAAAACCTAAAGAATGGGCTTCAGTCGCTGCACCTATTCTAAAGGAATGCGTACCAAACTCGTGAGGATGGAAGCCTAACTGCACAAGGGCCTTACGTAGTACTGCCTCAAATTGGTATCTAGAAAGAGGGTTCCATTGCATGTGATAGAAAAACCGGGGGAAGCCGCTCTAACTGCTGCGAAACCACTAATCGCTTGAACTGGGCACCAAGAAGAGGAAAGAGGAAATATAGAAAACCATTCCCCTTCACCAAAAGGGTCTGTTTTTGAGCGGCTTATCCTAACCCTAACAGATGCGGGGAAAGAAAAACGTCGTCATCTTTAAACCTCCGGGCGCTAGAACTAGCAGAGACTAATTCTCCTATTCCCATTGCCCCGAAAAAGGCCAGCGCAAAGCTGGCTTCAAATAGCTTAGCCTCATATGCTGAACTACAGACTACAGGTAACATTCCTATTAAACTCATTAGCAGTCTATAATTAATAGGTGTCTGGTTACTGGGACATGTTCTTTTCTCCAACCTTTCAATATGGACCTTATAATGAACTCTTTGGTACTTACGTACTTCCACCCCAACAATCTGAAAAAGAAAGACAATCCTGCCAACCTGCGTTGGGCCACCAGGCCCGACACCCCCGCAGAACATAAGTGTTCTAAATAGTCCAAGATGGTATCCAACCTGGCTTGAGAATTTGTGTTAATCTCCTCCCCTACGGAGAAATTCAACCATTCAGACCATGCCTTACCGTGGCTGGACCATGTAGCTGGAGCAACCGAAGCATGGACAGCTGCATCAACTCCCGTCTGGTATCCCCAAAGGAAGTCGGGCACTGCAATCCCTGTAGGTTGGCATCTGGACGAAGGCGATGAAAGTCTTCCCACTGAAAACAAGATAAAGCGTCCACAACACAGTTAAGTACACCAGGTACATGTCGAGCTCTAAAGGATATGTTGAAGTCCAAACATCTAAGCACTAACTGCCTGAGTAACGACAAGACCGGTAGGGATGAACTAGTAAGATTATTAATGGCGTACACCACGCTCTCATATCGGTCCGAAATGGATCTTTTTATTTTGCATCAAATAACCCCAAATCTCAACTGCCACCACTATGGGGAGAGTTCAAGGAGAGTGAGATTTTAGTATAACCTTTTCCACCCATTAGGGGCCAACCTGCGGCACACCATTCCTTGCCTAGAATGGCTCCAAAACCTATGGATCCTGCCGCATCCGTAAAAAGCTGTAACTCCTCATTACTCTCCCCTCCCCTGAAAACAGGTCCTGCCGTTATACCTGGACAAAAATGTTTGCCATACCACCAGTCATTGCGCAGCTCCCTAGTGATCCGATATGGTTATAAGGGGACGGAACTCTCTGGAGGCTAAGGATAGGGTCTGGAGAAGACTCTACCCATGGGCATGACTCTACATGCAAAATTCAACGAACCCAGCACTGATTGTAGCTGTCTAAGCGTAACTTTCCTCACCTGGGTAAAAAATTGAAATTGAATCCAGCATTCCTGAACTTTACCAGCTGGGAGCCTAAATTCCATTTTAACCTTGTCAATCCATACTGTCAATGGGCCGATAGTTTTCTCTTCTCTTCCAAACTTTTTCATTAAAATCTAAAAAACTTAACAAATATGAACAATGTGCTGAGTTTCCCAGGCCAACAAACAAGAAATCGTCAATGTAGTGTAAAAGTTCGGTAGAATTGGTCTCATAGGATATAGCCCATTCTAAAAGGAGCTAAAGATCTCGAATAGGGAACAGGATATGGCACAACCATTTATCATAATACCGTCTAGCTGGCAGCCCAACAGGTGAAAGCAGGACGGATGGATTGGTAACAAGCGAAAAGCTGCTTCTATATCCGATTTTGCCAACAAGGCCCCTCTCCCTGCTTTTCTCACCAGGTGGACCGCCTGTCAAACGATACACATGCACCGAAGAGTCCTCCTTAGAAATGCCATCATTCACCGAGCGGCCTTGGGGTATGATAAGTGATGTATCTCTTTTTTGGTACCAACCCCAAGGGAGAAACCCTTAGATTATAAAAAGGCAGCTCGGAAAACGGGCCCGCTATCCGACCCAGCCTAACTCTCATAAAATTCTCCTTAGCCCATTCTGGTGCCTCCTTGACCGATTTCAAATTATGGGGAAACTTGGGAAACTCAGAAAAACTGAGGGTATTTTAAAACCCTCCTTAAACCCTTCCCTGATGAGCCCTGCCGCTGCCCTCTCCGGGTAAATTTCGAGCCAGGGCTCATCGCCTCCACGGTCACTGGTGTTCGCTGACCTATTGCTCCCTCCTCTCTGCGGCCGCGGGATGTACGAAAACATTTGGCGGCTCCGCCACAAAAGGAGCTTCATGCTTAAATCTACAAGCCGCTCCGAACTGCAGCTACCCTCATTAAATAGCCAGCCAGAGACGGCTTTTCTGGCCCTGGGGCCTAAAAGTAGTTGAGGCCGGTAGGCCGCTTTGACTACTGGATGGGCCTGCGGAAGCCTGTGCGCCAGCATAATCGTAACCAGGAATCCAGGCTTTAGAGTCCGACCCCAGTTCGGGCCTAATTGCCATGCGCCTCCTAAAATCCTCACATACTGGCGCCAAGCTGTACCCCATGTGTTTTATATGCTCCGAATATTATGTCCAAATACACGAATAATTCAGAGCATCTCTGAGGTGTATTTCTGGCCATAAACCCCGGCCAGAACACAAAAGGCTTGAAGCCAGTTACCGAAGGTTTTCGCAACCTTGGGTTTTTTCTCCCCTTTTCCGTTTTCACCAACTCCTTATCGACCGTCACCATGTCAGTTGTTACCAGGGACCATATGTCAATGTACTCATTTTTCCAAATTTTCTCTTTTTAGTCCCCTGACAGGTGGAACCCCCAAGGGGCTAACCCCACAGAAATAAGTGTCCTTCAGCGCCTCAACTGAAGGGACATTAGACAGGCGGGAGGGCAGACGCTCCCTCTGGGAGTGACTCGGTACCGAGCCAGATGGCATGGTGTCAATCTTGTCCATTAGAGCTGCGAGACTTGCACCAGCTCGGTACCCTCACTCCCCGTTGTTGTACCCCAAGCCCCAGCACAAGTAGACTCACCGGCTCCTGAAGACGGGACTGCAGCAGTAGCTGCCCTTGGGCCCTTCAGACATCACCTGCTGAGTGCTGGACCCTTCACGTGCAGCAGATATGTCCCTCCTGGTATCTCTTTCCGGTGGTGCTGCTGAAGATCTCCTGCTCCTGTTTGATGTAGAGGAGTAGGAGGCCCTAGATCTCCTGCCCCCCGAACGGGACCTGCGTCACCTGCTGTGCTCCCAGGATGGGGAACGGTATCGGCGACGATCCCTCCTGTGCTTCTCCCTGCGCCTCCGTCTGTGAGAGTCCTCACTGCCCTCCGACGAGGAGTATCTGCTCCTTCTCCTCTACGCTCCCGACTATTCCTCTCCCTTCTAGACGGGCTCCTGGGAGGGCTCCTGGCTCCTTCTCTCCTCTACGTCCCTCAACCTGGTAGGCGCTGGGGTCATCCCTCTAATAGTGGACCTAGCGTTCACAAACTCCTGTTCGCTTCATCTGACGCGTCATCCTGCCCATGTGGCAGGGCGTCTCGGGCCACTTCCCCACCGATGCTGCTGCGACAGCTGGGCGGGCGGTTCTCTGCAACCAAGGGCACGGCCTCCCCTGCCCCTGGTTTCCCTTATTAGCTGCTGGGTCGGTGGCAGGGGGGGACAAAATTCTGTCACCACCGCAAGAGGGGCTCTACGGGGGCAGACTGGGCTAGCAGGGATGGAGAATGGTGTGGAAGGCCCTTAAAAGCCTTCAGTGGCTGCCCTGCGCCTAGGGGTGTTCGCTTACTATGTGTCCCCTGTGGCCTATAGATAGGTGTGGGGGGACTGGGGCTCAATCGTCAGGGGGACGGACCGGCGTACAGGCCTGCCAGCCAGCCGGCTGGCAGATCTGGTATTGGGCCTAGCCCTAGTCTCAGGGTTCCCAGCCAGTGAACCCCTCTCCACACTCTCCTGTAGCCAACCCGCCCCCTCTGCACTGACCCTCTCCCTTACCCTGTCCAGCAGCTGCTCAGCATTCTCCATAGCTTGTAATCGCTAAATCTGCTTACAATCGTAAAGTTGCAGGTGGTGGGTTGCTCTGAGTGGGAGAAGATCCTTCTCCCTGCCAGCACTCAAAAAAATGGCGCCCGAACCTCGTGCTCCGTCCCTTTAAATAACTTTAATGACGTCACCACTGACGTCATCTTCCCGCCTCTCGCGAGACCGGCCGCGGCCAATCCGGGCTCACGTAATGATGTGATGACGTCATACACGCGCTGCGGCTGGACTCTCGAAGGGAACTCGCCAGGAGGCGGCCGCGACCCGGGACTACACCTCCCAGCATCCCCCGCTGGCCCTGCCCACCTCAGGTCAGACGCTCCGGTACCCACCAGGGGCAGGAGCTACCAGAATGTTCAAAAGCAGTGCAAACTTAAAGTATAAATCACTCTAAAATCAACTGAATTGTATTTGAGCCTTCCTGTGAAGATCTGAAGTTCTTGACATATTGGATTATGCTTCTGGTGCCTGTAGCTCCGCCCCCCGAGATTTCCTGCCTCTCCTTCTGTTGTGGGTCAGAGAAGGCACGGCCTGTAAGCATGGCGCGGCACGCTGACGTCACTTGCTCATATGTCTGTGTGCACACTGATGTCACGCGTGAACGCGTCTGTGCACGCGCTGTGATGTCACACGCACGGGCGCGGCAGGCCCACTATGACCCACAACAGAAAGGGAGTCAGGAAGTCTCGGGGGTGGAGCTACAGGCACCAGAAGCATAACCCAAGATGTCAGGAAACTCAGATCTTCATAGGTAGCCTCAGGATGGCCCTGGGGGGGAAGAACAGGTTACTTAAAGCTGCAGCTTCCAAATACAATCCAGTTGATTTTAGAGTGTACTTATCCTTTAAATGATAGGTATCTGCAGTGATGAAAACAACATGGAGCCAGTGCAGCACGGAGGATCATGGTCCAGAAACATTGAGCTAAAGGAAGATAAATGTGTTTTCCAAAATCAATTTCTGTACAGAGAAAAAAACAGTTAATGCTGAAAAATAAATAAACAAAACTAAGCATGTTGTCATTGGGCCCTGACAGCTACAGGGGCAGGCATCTTGTCATTGGATGATGCCTGGATTAATAATTGACAGGAAACAAAACCTGCTCCTGTAACTAAGCAACTAAGTCTGTCAAGTCCCAGTGGGAGCTTGATTATGGATGTCATCTGTACCTATTTACACTGGAGCTCCATTTAAACATTCATTTATACAAATATCAAAATGAGAACGGATTGTGGTTGTACACCATGTCCTTTAACAGAGTATGGTGATGGGTTCCATCTACAAGTAAAATGTACTGGTGTTTGGGGTAAAACAACAGTGTACAACGAAAACAGGACAAGAGAGCCTAAGGGGCATATTTATAAAGCTTCGTTAAGTTTTCGCGGCCGTTTTCCCTGACATTTCCGCATAAATCGCGGCCGGGGCAGGGTAACAAACAAAATTTCGTTTCGGGGGGCCTAGCCACCCTTCATCAGATCTACATCAAGCATGAATAGTTTATTCAATATAAAAAAAGAATTACCATATCAAAGGCTGGGGAATGGATCAGTCTTTCATATGGTAACTATTTTTTTGTGTTGTGCTATGTAACTATGCATGCTTGATACCTAACTGTCTTACTTATCCCATGCTACATAAGGGTCCTATAATAAGGTAATTCCACCAGTGCTATAGGGGACACTTAGGCTCTCTTGTCTTGCTTATGTTATTCATTTATACAAACACTTTAGTTCTACTTTAAGGTCACGAAGGGATAGGGGTGGCTATACATGCTACGAAAATGACTGATATTGTGCGATCTATTTAATCTAATAAACATTTACCACTATGTGCAACAGAAAAAAAAACTGACGGATTTTGGTGCCCATTAACACATTTCATTATCAGATGATAATCATGTGATTGTTATTGTTGCATGTATTGCCACCTAAGAGTGTGGTTCTTTCCCAACCTTTTTAGCTATTGGTACCCAAATACATTCAAAGGCAAAGTTTCCAGCCCACGTTATTTTATGGATTTCTTGATATCTGTCTTTGTTCCAATTGACGTATTGTTGGTTTGGTGCTATATTACAAAAGGGGGTTCTGTTCTCAGAAGGGTTATTATAGGACTGTGGGGTTGAGCTCTCTGGTAGAAAAGCACAATATTTTAGATTGGTCCCAGGGAGGTTTTACATCTAAAACTTCAAAAAAAAGGTGAATCATAAGGTGAACTTTTTGTTGGGTTTTGCTGGGCTGAAATTGATGGACGTCTGTCTTTTTCCCAAACTATCTTCGGGTTTGGAAAGGAATTTTTTTACAGTAAGAACAATTAAACCGTGCCTTCAAGGACATGTGGTAATTGCAGGTTTGTTGGAGAGAGGGCTATAGTGTCCACCTCATCTAGTAAAGAGTGTCTTCCTGTTCGATAGGCCCTGGGCCACAAGGGGGTGGAGCAATACCATTGTAGTTTTAAGAGGAGCCCATACAATTTATCTACATTTAATATACCTCTTAGAAACCTTTCAAATAAGCCAAGGATAATGTCTGTAAGTTGCAGTCTATTCATAGTTATAGTACAACCTCAAAGAGGGTAACACTTCCTGCTTGCTTCTCTCCTCTCCAGCTATGACACAGATGAAGCTACAATGATTTTTGCTTTTTGGTATACCACAACAAATAATTTATTTTTATAAAGATACAGATACCTTTAAAATACTTATGGCATGCCTCTGCCCATGTTTAAGTTAGGCAAACAGACCTTTTCCAGGCATCTATTGCTTTGTAAAAAAAAAAAATTTGAATTCCTGGTATGCAAATTATCAGCTGTCAGAGGAGAGGCCTCAGCATTAAGCTTACTTGTGCCCTCGGCTTAGGGGCAATGCAGAGGGTCTGTTGATGTCACAAAAAATGTATTGCTGTAACTGTGGATAGATACCTCTACGAGACCACAGTTCTACTTTAAAGAAAACTGAAAGTTATTGTTATTAAAGGGCATGTCCACCCATAAATTGAAATTTTAGATATAGTTGCAAGACCCCAGTTACATTTTACTTACCTTGCCAAAAGATGCAGCTAACCATACTTACAAGACCAGTACCCCTTCTGCTGCTGTTGCTTGTTGTTTCGAGTACCAGCCTTTGACTAAAAGCCGTTCATTTTGGGTTTCCTTACTGAAAAATCCTCTTACAAAGCTATATCCCCCTTATAACTTTAAGGACAACAATATTGTCCTATGCACCCCCCCCCCCCAGGGGGGCTCCAGGATGTGGACCTAAATCGTTAGGTTGGGTTAAGCTTCTATGTCCTGCACCTCTTGCTTTTGTCAGCGCGCTGTTCTCCGATTGGTCTGCTCACAGCATAAAAGTGGAAAGTGAAGAACACAGCACGGGCGATCGCAAGTGTAATAGGTAATTTCAAAAATTAGAGCCGTAACCCAGAAATGAGGACCTAGCAGTTTAGGTCCTCACCCTGTGTTCATCAAAATGGAGGATTCTGGGCTGAGGTGAGTATAGTTGTCCTTTAAATTTACATACTGCTTAAGTCTCATCCAAACATATTTTATGCATTGTTTGTCTTTACCATAAATTCTTCTACAGACAGATCCCTCACAAGCTGGTAGAAGCCACCACTGCAGCTGTATGTTTTATTAACGTGCAGCACAGTCTGTGGCCCTGCTAGAGGGAGCAGTGCCGTGAGCAGATTGCCTCCAGTGCGGTTCCCCTTTCAACAGAAGTCAATGGTGGCCATTGGCTTCTATTAGATAGGATCACCACGCCTCTTTAAAGTTTGTGCCAGGTTTGTATGAAAATAGAAGGCAAAATGAAGACATAAATATGAAATCTGTATTGGCTTACTGATAATAAATATGGCAAGTAGAGAATATATAATATCATTATATGATCAATAAATAATAGAATATGCGGATGTATTTGGTCATGAACTGGGCTTGTTCAGTGGTGACCCATTCAGGAATCCCCCCCTTAAAAACCCAGCACTTGCCCCTGGCCATCAGGAAACAGTGCAGAACTGCAGAGCAGCGAGGGGCCAGGTCTTGTAAGTATGGTTAGCTGTATCTTTGGGGAAACTAAGTAAAATGTAACTGGGGTTGGGGGGGGGGGGGATTCTGCACCTATATCTAAAATTTAAATTTATTAGTGGACATGCCCTTTAATACCAATAAAAGTTCTTATTGTTAAAAATGATGATAACTTTGCTCCAACCAATCAGAAGTTAGCTTTCTAATGTTAAATAAGATCTCATTGGTTGGGGCAAAATTAGCACCATTTTTAACGATAAGAACTTCTATTGAATCTCCCTGATAGTTTTTGTTGATCCAGGGATCCTTTTTGATTGCCATATGAAATCAGGATGGATTTCCCCCCCTCTTTCCACTGGTTCAAATATACATCCTATAACACGACGAGGTATCCTACCTGCACCACTACTGACTAATGCAGTTGTGCAACACCTTTGAGGTGGTGCTCCCAGTGTATAAACATTCTAAGTACACAACAAATATAGAGGACCCTACAAATATGTATGGGCCCCCCCCAGAAGTACACTATATGGGGCACACGCACTATTTTACTGCAAGGTATACATCCTACCTATCTGGTAATCAGCACAGTATTTGATTGTTTTATTTGCACTGCATATGTCTCACTCCAGAACTTAAGGTTCATACACACGTGCGATTGCGGGTTCCGACCTGATCCGACCCGATGTGCGTCACGATGTGTACGAACGTTTTGGCCAATAATTGGCCCATGGGTGGGCCCTTTATCAGCCAAAACGGACCTTCGTTCTGAGATCTGCCAGGTCGGTCGGCCAACAATCCGCGACCAAACATCCGTTTCGGCCAATAAAGGGCCCACACACGGGCTGATTATTGGCCAAAACGTTCATTCGTACACATTCTGTGTCGCGGGTCGGGACCCGCAATCCCACGTGTGTACAAACCTTTATACCCATTCCATTGTATCTGTGTGTTACCCATCTAACTAGATTGTTAGCTCTACGGGGCAGGGACCTCCTTACCTCTTGTGGCAAAGCTCTAGCACTTTTATATAATTTATATATTTATGTACTGAACTATCTATGTATTTGTTCCCCTTGTATGACTTTATTGTATTTTGTTACTGTACAGTGCTTTATCCCGAAGTGGCGCTTTATAAATAAACTATACATACATACAACTTTCAATACTATGTTACTATGTAAATTTATACAGTTATTGTTGGTCCAGGAATTATTTCGATTGATATTTAAAGCCAGAAAGAATTTTTCCCTTGATATTGTTAGCCTTTCTCTGGACCAACTATTAGGCTGGCAATATGGGCAGAGGTTGAACTAGTAACATCACTGACTAAAAGGATGATCTGCTATCTTAATCTATAATGAACGCAAGGATTGGTATTGCAGTAAGTGTTAACAGCCTCATTGATTCTCAGGAATGTAACACAAGGAGGCCATCCAGCAGAAACCTGGGTGGTAAAAGGCACTCATATTCTTACATGGTGATCACTGTTGATTTTAAAATTTTTAGGGCACATTACACTAAAATATATTTTACAAGAGTAACTTTTACACAAAAATTTGCATTGATATTGTTTTACCCTGCTCACAACATTACTTACACATCTGCAATTTATTTTCTCCGAAGAGCAATGATCCCACACTATCCAAAACATACTCAGGGAGATTCAATAAAAGTTTTTATCATTTAAAATGGTGCTAATTTTGCCCCAACCAATCAGATGTTAGCTTTCAAATGTTAAATAAGATCAGATTAGATAGGGCAAAATTAGCACCATTTTAAACGATAAGAACTTTTATTGAATAACCTTGACTGTATATAAACACTCGAATATAGGACACAGGGAAATGTTGGTTATGTTACTTTTATGCTGGTACAGAACTTCTACTATTCTCTACTAGCTATTGGTACCAATGTTGGACTAAAGAAACACTGTGCCATATTTTCTGGGAATGTTGTTTTATTACACTACATGTATAACCCCCGACTCCACTGGTTCGCCTTGGGTATAGATCACTAAACTAAATAGATGAGTACCAACTCACATAAGATATGCAGCTCCATTAACCCTGGTTACTGCAGTTAGATAACATCTAATTTGTTGCTGTAAAATACATGTATTATTGTATTATACATAACATAATGTATTAGCATAGGCACCTTTTAGTACATCAGTCCTCATTTCTATAACCAGATGCTGGTTCTTGCTCATTTAAAAGTTTTCTAGGTGCAGTGTTCCATTTCCTGTTTAATTATTTACAGTGGCTTGTTACTATGCTTGGTGCTTTTTGTATGTTGCTTCCAGTTTCAGTTTAGACTGGACAGTCTTCTTTACCTTTGATCATTTGTTGCTAGGACTGACCATTGGCTGTGACTGCACCTCTATTACCCTCCTCCTCCTGCACCTTCCCTCTCTTGTTTGACCTTCATGAATGACTTCTGCTTTGTTTCTGACTACCAATATTGTCTGCTCCACCTCCTCCTGTGCTAGGAATCCTTGATTTTCCTTCCAGCTGTCACATGTGCTCAGGTTAACTCCAGTTTGCTTTCCAGTGTTCTAGTCATCAGTATGTATACCTTGTGCCCTAAAAACAAAAACTTCAATTGTCAATTACCTGCCTAAACCCTAACCAATATATTTAACACTTTTTTACCTACATTACTATATATTCTGGGGACAAGAGAGGTTGAGATCTATATATAATTAAATACTCTTAAAGTGTATGTACACTGGCAAATTTAAAAGGGTATCTATACTTCAAAAAAATCAAGTTTTCAAAAACCATACATTTAGATAGTGTAATGGTCCACTACTACAACACATTTTTCAGATTTGAAATCCGAGCTGTAGATTCTCAGAAATCTTAATTTTAAATAACAGCATGTACAGGGAAAGACCTGTCACTTAAACAAGGTATGCTAATTTGTGTCCCACCCATTTCAAAACATTTATTAATACAGACCAAAATATAATGAGCTGATTAATCATATTGGTCTCCTGTCTATCTATCTATCTATCTATCTATCTATCTATCTATCTATCTATCTCTCTATCTATCTATCTATCTATCTATCAGCATGTATGGAATGGGCACATCAATTGAGCACCAAGGGGGATGCCATCTCTAATAAAAGGGAGGGAGAACTTAGGGCCAGGAAGGTTAGGCAGGTGGTAGTGGTAGGGAGCTCCATTACTAGAAAGGTGGATAAGGTAATCTGCCGCCAAGACCCTACATGCCGAATAGTGTGTTGCCTGCCTTGTACTAGGGTTCGACATGTGGTTGATCGTGTAGACAGATTATTGGGTGGGGTCGGGAGTGACCCTGCAGTCTTAGTTCACATTGGTTAGAGGAGGAGAAGAGGTCTTTAAAAATTAAGGACCTCAAGGGTAGGATTTTCAGAAATACTAATGCTGCCATGTGCTATGCTAGGGAGGCAATGAGATCTTAGGAGTATTAAGGCATGGCTAAGGGGTTTGTGTATGGGCATGGGGTTTGGGTTTTTAGAGAACTGGGCTGACTTTTCTGTCAGCTACAGGCTATTTAGTAGGGATGGACTGCACCTCAATGATGATGGTGCTGCTGTTTTGGGAGGGAAGATGGCAAGAGGGTAGGGGGGAGATGGCTAGAAGGTGGGGGAGCTACTTTGGACTACACAGAGAGGCATGTATGTCAAATTGTGGAAGTAAATGTTTATAAATGCAAGAAGTCTCTCTGGAAAAAATTGGGGAACTAGAAGTAATAGCTTTAAAAGTATGATGTGATCGGTATAGCAGAAACTTGGCTAAATGATTCACATGACTGGGCAATAGGATACTCCTTATTTAGACATTTAAGAGTTAATAAGAAGGGAAGGGGTATGTATATATGTTAAACACAAATTGAAACCTAATCTAAAAGATGGATTAGATGGAGGTATAAATATTAAGGCAGATACAATATAGGTGAAGCTGTTTATGGGAAGCAAGAAGGTGGGTAAATTAATTGTTGGTGTATAAGTCATCAAATGCCACTAAGGAGGTAGAAATTCATATATATATCCATATGCAGTTGGTGAAGGTTACAGGTATGGGGCATGTTGTGTTTGGGTGGATTTAAATTACCTTGCCATAGAAAGGCAAGAACTGCCAGCACCTCAAAAGGCATCAAGTTCTTAAATTTTCTATATAAGCATTTTCTTTCACAGATTCTAGTAGTTCCTACTAGAGAGGATGTGTTGTTGGATCTGGTAATATCTAATAACCCTGAGCAGGGCCAGATTTATACCTCAGGAGCCTGTAGGCCCAAAGATCCTGGTACCCTTAGCCCCACACTCCTAAACCACACCCATTTCTTCTTTTTTGGGGAGACAATAAAAGGTTTGGATTGGCGGGAGGAGATTGACAGACGCCCCTCCAATCTCAGGCGCCCCTAAGCGCGTGCATAAAGGTAAATACAGCCCTGGCCCTGAGCTAATTTTGGAGATAGAGATAAAGCTTATGAAATAGTGATCATAATATCTTGACGTTTAATATAGGTTGCAAAAACGTAGGTTATCACAGTCTGATAACCACAGTCCTGTTAGTCAGTAAAGATGTTCGAAACTATAATCATTCTGTTTTCAGATTTACAGATCTAGGAAATAACCAGAAGATCCAGAAATCAGAAAACAGAACGTACTTTCGAGGCTTTCGAAAATATTTTTGAGGGTTACTGGAAGTAAGGGGTTATTTTTGGTATCCCTCGAAAATAACCTTGTGTCTTTGATAACTCTCAAAAATACGATCTTTCTGTAACCATCAAAAGTATGTTTGGAAGTTGATCTTATTAGTAGTAGTCAGCATGGATTTATGAGAAATAGATCGTGTCAAACAAATTTACAAATGAGTAAAAATTTAGATTCTAGCATAGCAGTAGATGTGGTATACTTGGATTTTCTTAAAGCTTTGGTTCATTGAATAACTTTAAAGGGTATCTCCACCCCTAAAAACAAAGGTAGGAAAGCCCCCCAAATCTAGATCCCGCTAAGTTTAAAACCCTGAAATCGGCTGCTAAAGGTACTTACCAGACCTTGTTCCCTGGTTCCCGGACCCTTTTGCTGCTCTTTATTCAACCTATATTCCTATGTTACAATGCTACTTTGCCCTTTAGGTTCTGTGGCTGTCGTGTCCGGGCAGGGTTGCCAGATTCTTCCAGCGCTCGAGAGGGAAGGGTGAGGGCAGAGCAGGAGGTGGAATGGGGATGGAGAGTGATGGGGTTAGGGGCATTCCTGGACATAGAGTGGGCATTTCAGGGCAGGGCTACCACAGACATTCCTAGGACAGGATTTCAGACATGACCGCAAGACTCTGGATTTTGTCCCTACAGTTAGGACAATCCAAATGGGGCAACCCTCTGTCAGGATAAGCATTTTTCACCTTCCAGCAAAAAAAGCCTCTCATGTGTGAAGCAAGCAGTGGAGATTGGTGTGCACAGACTGAAACAATACTGGGGAGGATTGCCAAAACATTACATGAGACTTTTATACAAACCCTGACTGATATGTATATGTATATGTGTATAAAGTATACTGTATAACAAGTAAGAATTAAGGTATGCATACTAATTATTATGATTTTCAAATTCTTACAAACATCTCATGCATCATAAGAAAGCTGCCTGATTGCTTCTTGTCAACAGTCCCAGTTGGCACTTATCCCACTCCCTTCAGCATCTGCCGTATATATCATACTAAGACACTGTAATTGTATATTATCCACCAAATCTCCAAGATCCTTTTCCAACAGGGATTCACTTAACACAGAGCCATTTATAGTAGAAGCAGCACAAGGATGTTTAAGCCCAAAATTCATCACCTTACATTTATCAACATTAAATCTAATCTGCCACTTACAGGGGCATAATTGCAGACAATACCTTCAATAAAATCATTAATAAACATTAAAGGATATGTATTGTACACTGGGATTTTTTTTAATTGCCCGTTTAATTCCTCCCAACTATCACTGTACCAATTTTATGTTGATCTCTCCCTATTTCTTTAGGTATCTGGTCTGAATCATATTACATTTCAGCTGTCAATCATGTGCCTTAGTATCATAAAGTCTTTTATTACATATAATTTTGCTGTTGCTGGAATGGTGACAGTTGGTACGTGAATTTCATGGTGGGAAATTTCCTTTCCCAATGCTGCCTCAAATATTACTGAGCATGCTTGCCCTCACAGAGAGTCAAATAGTGCTAGGGGGCGGCATTGAGCTTGAGCAAAACAAGTAGTGGATTGAAGTCATGCAGCAACACAAACTCAACATAGCACTGCTTACATGTATCCCTTATTCCTTATCCTTTATATTATATAAATATATTTATATCTTCATAGGAGATTGCATTGAGTTTTTAGGAGCTACCAATGTGGTGGGGGGTATAGAATATTACATATAGGAAAGGTGTATATGTATGTGTGTACTATCTCACTATTACCATTTAAATGACCATCAGTAAATGTATATATAGTATAGCTCTGACTTATATTAGGTTCAACACAAAATATCTTTCATTCATACGCGTAATCAGCTGTTTTATAAACAGCTGATCGCGGAAGACATTGTGGAGTGTGGAAGGAGTTAGGGGCCCGGCCTCCAATTTCACAGGTGAGCCTGGACCCCTGCAGGTACGCCCCTGATCTGGTCCAGGAGATTTAATTAATATTATACTTATTTAGTTGTTTCTGTACCATATCCTCGGTTAACCTAAGTAGGGATGTAACTTGGGTTCTAATAGAACCCAGTTTCGAATCGAATCTGGCGGTTTCGAAGTCCCGACGAAACTTTCGGAACTCCCGGATTTTTCGAAACTCGAATTTTCCAAGTTTCGATTTTTACCGAAAATTCGATAATTATCGAAATCGAAAGTAGATGATTATCGAAATCGAAAGTAGATGATTATCGAAATCGAAAATAGATGAATGTATGTGCCGATTTCGCCAACCCTCGAATGTACAAGCTGATTTCGGTAACCCTCGTATTTGTGATATCGGTAACCCTCGAAAGTAATGTTCGATTTCGGTAACCCTCGAAAATAGCCCGCGAATGCTCGAAAACAGCCCGATTGTGAGGAAAGATAGATTTTAAATGAATTTTACTTATATTTACGGGTTCCCCAGACCATTCCCCAGGTCCCTGTGTTATTTACAGTAACCTACTATTACTATTTCACCCTTCAAATTGATAGAAACTTTCAAATTTTTTCTCCCATAGACTTCTATGGGTCCGTTGTCGAATCTCGAATTTTTGAATTTAACTGTAAATTCGAAAATTTGAAAACGGGATGAAACTCATCAGTTTCGAACATCTCTAAACCTAAGTGCAATTGCATCCTTCATACCATTATTGCTACTATACTCTAAGCTATCTGTACTTGGATCTTCTATAGTGTATTCAGAGAAATAAAACTCATTTATATTACGTTTTTTGTTCATGTTTCATGATTAATGAAGGCTATACTAACTACACACTGTGTCTCTCTGACACAAGCACATGCACACAACTAAACAACAAAAGTCCTAAAATGTATAAATAATAACTCAATAAATTAAAACACAATAATAAGTATATGTACATATATAAGTACAATGCATGGTCATATTACATTTTGCCTTAGGCCATCAAAAACATCCAGACTGAAATGCCAAGAGTGCATATCACAAAAATATTATTAATATCAAGGACTTTAAGCAGAGCAGCTATTGATTTTAGCTATGACCAACTCTGAAAGTAGAGGACTAAACCAATGTGCTAATTCAGCAGATGTAAACCATCTTGTAGGGATTAACTGTGATTGTTCTGAGCAGATTTATGCAACTCTGATCTTACAGCTTTTCATTTCAGCAAGGACCTTACTATGAGCCCTCTAGACTCAGCCCTTTCTCAAAGTTAATATGAATTTTACTGACAGAGCCTCACAAGAGTTGGTTGCAATAAAAATGTGTCGGGCTGCAGTGTATTGACAGAAAATACCCTTCATGACCTGTGCTTTACACAGGATTTATTGACAGGACCAATATAGAATAATAAGCTTTTCTATATGACCTGCAAATGTGAACCCTTTAAAACATTACAAAAACATAACCTCCTTGTAAGGCATTGTGTTTGTGGATGTATGAAATACCAGTTCTTAAGGGAGTGTTTCCTTTCCAGAATACTTTTTAATAAGAACGTTCTCATGTGTATCCTATTTATCATTATGGGAGCGCACACAAAGAATACTCACAGTAAACGGCGCAATTGTTCACATAGCCATCAGATATGCCCAGTGATTTACAGTTTTATCCAATCACAAACTGCCGCAAAAAACGTACAATCAAAGTACACTATCACACCACTTAGCCACAATGCTGTCCAGATGTACCACTGAATACTTGTGAATACATCCCTAAAATACTTTAAAAATACTTTAAAATACTACACAAAATAGATGTAGAATAGCATCATTAAATTAGAGCACTAACAGGGTAAATATGACCAACTAGTTAAGATAAATGTGTGCACTGATTGGATAGCTCTACCGACCTCACATGCTTTCTTGCTTCATGTGTATTCTATTAGGATATGCTAAAAAACACTTATGGGCGTGATCAAGCTGTAACATGTGTAGTTGTAATCTTTGGTATAATGGTATCTATCGAAAGTTAGGTCCGTTTTCGAACTTTCAAATTATATGGAAAGTTCGAAAGTTCGAAAACGGACCCATTAAAGTCAATGGGAGTCAAATAGTTCAAAAAATTTTAATTAAATACAATTAAAATATCAATGGTAACTTAAGGTAAATGGCTGTGGGACCTGGGAAATGGTCTGGGGAACACGTTCGAATATCCAGGACTTTAGAAAAACCGATTTTACTCTCACTCGCGCTACTTTCGAGCTCTCACATTCGAACATTTGATAATTATCCCATAAACAATATTTACTCACGTATTAGTACAATAGACATTTTCCTCGCAGATTCGATAATTCAATATTTACTTGCGGATTGGTATATAGACATTTTACACACGGATTCGATAAATCAATATTTACACTCGTATTGGTATAATAGACATTTTACTTGTGGATTCGATAATTCAATATTTACTCGCGTATTGGTATAATAGACATTTTACTCGCATATTCTCGTGCCTTGAACATTCGAACGTTCGATAATTAGCGAAAGTCTGAAAATTATCAAAAGTCTGAGAAATCCAGGATAGTTCGAGAAGTCCGAGTCTGTTCAAACTCGAATAGTTCAGCTCGAATTCGGGTTTGAGTTCTAGTCCATCTCTGGTCTCTACTCCCCTCTGCCCCAGACCCAGCAGCAATAACAGGAATCAAACAATGTTGGAAGCAGACTCCACGCAGTATTACACAGCAAACAAACTTTATTTCTGTGCTCTCAGCAACATGTTTCAAAAGCTTGAAAAAGGAGCCATGTTAGATCTGAAACATGTTGCTAAGAGCACTGAAATAAAGTTTGTTTGCAGTGGAATACTGCATGAAGTCTCCTTCCAACATTGTTTGGACATGTGTAGTTGTTTAGGACTGGGCATGTTCAAACAGCATCATGGTAAATGACCAAATGTGTTTCACTTGAATGCTGTAAAATAAAGCACAAACCTTATGATAGAAAGTTTCAATTAAAGTAATTAAGTGACGTAACAGGAATCACTGGATCCCCAGCTTAACTATCATGGGGCCCCTATTTGTGCTAAATCAGTCATAGTAGGCTAAATCAGTCATAGGAAAAGTGAGAAGAAGGGGTCCCCTTGGCTCATTGGCCCCCCTGCAGTTGCTTCACCTGGTCCCCCAGTAGTTACGCCCCTGGTAGGTTTCATACATGATGTTTGGTGACTTTTAACTGGTTAATTAATGTAACTAATTTAGTGATTTGCAGTTAGTAACATCTTGTAACGTTGGAATATGGAGTTGTCCAAAATGAATACCACTGTGGGTGTGTCTTTCAGTATCTCACACACTCTTAGTCAAACTTACACCTTTTGATGATTGGTTAGGGGAATCATTTATCTCCCTGTTTTGGGGGTAGAATAAAGCTGGGTACAGACGAGCAATATTGCACGCAACGCCCGACCACAGACTGCATGACAAATGGCCATTACCTCTGACAATACGTTTATGTATTGCCTTTCTGTGGGTCTCATCTGATCTGAAGGAGCTCTTGATTGACATCTAATGGAATATCAACAAAGTGGATAACAGTAAATTAACTTTTTTAAAGCCAAGCATCAATGCACTTACCTTTAATCTGGATTTTGGTATTTCCCAATCTGTTTCATACTGTTTTTTGTAAATAACACTGTACCATTTTTATTTTCTATTTATTTTATTCATTAATCATTAAGCTGATTTTCTGAAAGCTCTAAATAGAACTAAGTAATAATCATGTCCTCTAATATTTGTATTTAGTATTTGTTATACTATCTGTTATATTCCTGCCAGAACATGGCAGTAAGAGATACAGATATTTACAGGGCGATGCATGGAGAGGCGCTATCGGCTCTCCCATGCAATCGCTCTGGCGAGGCTACATTCGTATAGCACCTCTCTGTGCATCTTGAAATGGAGTTGCACTGTTGTGGGACTTCAATGCCAGCCATTGCCTGGCGTTAAAAAGTCCTGTTAAGGTAAGGCGAATATAGCATCGCTTGCGTTGGTTAACTTTAATGTTAACCCCGCAGGTGCCGCAATGATGGAGTTTAAGTCACTCTAACCAATATAACATCGGTTAGCTTGTCTTTTAACTCCATTTTCAGCCACTGCGCCTTTTGGTTTTAAAAGGGCATGTCCACCCCCCCAAACTAATATTTGCCCCACTGCTGGCCCCAAAGTATAGTGTTAAAAAATCCTTACCTTTTTCTATTGCCTCTTATGGTTTTTCTGCAGTGCCTGATCAAAGTCCAGGAAACTGAAGAATAGGAGCTGTCTGTGTGTCATCTGGTATCTTCCTCCCTAAGGACCCCCAAGGCCAGGGGTGCTCTACCCCCAAATTTTAATATAGTGTAGGGGACTGTCCCAACCATAAATGCTTGGGTTATAACATTAAAAACAGCAAAGAAACACTTATCGGCTCCCTCTACTAACTGGCAGCTGAGTCTGTGATTGCCTGACTCTCAGCCAATCACAGATGCGTCTGCCAGTCCGGCACCTACTGTTCTTTTGTTCCCGGAAGTAGCAGTAGAGGCAGAGTCTGAGGAATTGAAGAAGGGTGTGTTTCTGTGCTATTTTTAATGTTATTACCCTTGTGTTTAGGGTTGGGGGGCCCACTACACTATATTAAATGTAAAATTTGGGGGTCAGATTTATAGCTGTTAGTACTGGTTCCGGTTCTCATAGCCGTTAGTTAGTGGTGGCAGTGTTAAGATATATTTTGTAATAGAGATATACATACTAGCAAAAAGGTTGTAAAGGTCTGTTTAGTCTAAGTTTGGGAGTTGTAGTTCTGTCATGTCTGATAGGTGGATTCCTTACCTCCCTGGGTTAGGAACTATGCATGCATAAGCATTGTTGCCCCTCAAAAGAAAATGTTGGTGCTCTTTTCCTTAGGTTTCCACCCCAAATTACTGGTTCTGGTTGGTTTAAAGATAATAGTAAGAGACAAATTAAGGAGAACTAAACTCATTAAATCCTCTACCCAGGAGGAACTGAACTGCTGGGTCTTCAAACCTGGATTTTCAATATTTTCAGAGAAGAGTTTGGTTCTCCTTTGAAAACATGTGCTAGGGTTATCCTTTGATTTTAAACCTCTAGGGGAGGATGAATTAAAAATTGCAAAGAATAAAAAAATATTTCTATGCTCAGCAAATAAGTGGTCTAAAGATTTCAATAAAGACTCTTGATGATTAATGTGCCATGATGGCAAAAAAATGATAGGACAATTACAAGGAATTATTCTTTTCAGAAAAAGAGGAATAAAGTTGACACCAGAAAAAATTACTTCGTTTATATTAGTGTCAGGAATTTCAGCAATACAGTAAAAATTAATATTCCAGTTAAGATTTGCTGCCTTTTCTTCCTTTATAAGCAAACAGCCATTTGGGTCTGCAGAAGAGAGGCCATGATAATCATAGGCAAAGGGTCAGATATATTTTTAGCTATAACCAGTGTATTTCACTTATTTCACTGTGGATTGTGTTTAATATTCCTTCAAGTAATGGATTCACATTCTTCTTCTTGTACACTCATATCACTTCCATTGCCCTGACCTTAAGACATTCCTGTTACAAGAACTCAATGTTCTGTCTGTCTTTTCAATTTTGCAAACTGGTTAGTATTCTAGGCACACATCTCTAGATATTACAGTAGTACACTGCTCTGCTTAGGACAATATGCAAAATGATGTGCTCAACATGTAAATTCAATTAGAAAGTGGCACTATATAAATAATTTAAAGGAGAATTGAACTTACATTTTTTTAAATCCTAATGTGAAAGCTTTTCACCTCAGGACACCTATACATTGAAAGTTGCATTTAGTCCAAGTAAGTAATAGATTCTGTAACAAAAAGGGCTTCCATGTTGTAACCAGTACAGCTCACAGCCCATGTAGTCATCAAAGAGCCACGCCCACTGACCCCAGTCACTTTCTCTATACAGATTTCTATACAGATGTCTCCACACTAATATAGAGGTCCCTGATAAGACTTTGGAAGTTGCTTTTTACTCTGCAGTTTATTAACCAGACTTTACCAGCTTTCCTGGGGCAATATATATATATATATATATATATATATATATATATATATTCAGCTAATTTTTTTATTCATTATTTTGTTCCTAGAAAAAGATAAAGCTTCTAAATGTACTTCTATGCATCTGCAGTAGTGACTCACTTGGTATAGTTAGAAACAAACAGTCCAAATGGTCACAGGTTCAATACCCCTGACTTTTTTTGCTCATTATGTTCCTCGCAAAAGATAGGAATAGGATAGGGATTAGGATTAGGCTAAGAGCTCTGCTTTTAGCAAGACAGACTACATGAAGTTGCCAGTTCAATTCCCCAGAGTTACTTGAAATTTTTAATGAAATGTTAAAATTCTGTTTTTTACATCCATGGCAGCTAAGAAATACACTGCAATGATTACTTTCTTTTTTGAATAAAAGGATTATATCATTGTTAGAAACAGGATGACTGAATGCATTTGAAAAAAAAATCAAACCCTGTTTGAAGGATCCCTGTGCTGTTGTGTAATTGTCTGTCAGCATCTAGGAAGCAAGGCTGCAACTTTCTTGTTTTGTTCTGTTGAGCACTACTGAGCATGTCTAGCTAAAATGGATTATGGGAGCTGACCCCTAGTATCCACGGGTTAATTTCATAAATAACCCAACAGCAACAGCAAAGGGAGAGGTGTGACACAGCTTATGGTATGGTTGTGAATGTACTCTGTCTATTGGGACAAAGTTGCATGGAGAAGACTTTAGTCCTCCTAGTAGATTCTGCTGAAGATCATCAGGAGGAATGATATCTATAACCCAGTGAAATCTGATTGCAGCACCTATTGTATAATATGTATTTCATTGTTTTTCATTTCAATGTTTTCATTGCACATTATTTTTATCAAGATAAATCTGCATCTGCTGTGCATCTACCTTCCAGTGATCAGTAGGGGTGTAGCTACCAGGGGAGTAGAAGGTAGGGGGACAACTTTGTATCTTCCCTTCCACAGATGCAAAGCTCCACCACAGCACCACTTTGCACAACATGGGGGGCTCATTCTTTGTAGTTAGGCCATGACTGTTCTGATTTAATTTTCCAATTTTTCGTTTAATGAATGCTGTAAATGTTACTGAAGGACAGTTCAAGTCTTTTACCCAACCCCCTTCCCAATAAGGAAGGTGACGTTTTCACCCCAGAGTTTACTTACTAACTTCATCACTACTTTCTGTATGTAAGTTACAATACATTCTTTTCTTAGTCCCATCTTGTGGCTTGTGGCTGAAATCTGGCCTATTGAAACACTTCTAGCTAAGCTGGGCTTCAAATTGGCCAAGCCCTGGGATGAAGTTGGGCAGCGTGAATAAGGAAGCCAGGTATTGCAACTTACATGCAGAAGTAATGTTAGAAGGTAAAATAATTGGTTTTAAAATGAGGGGGTGGGAGGAAAGACTTTAAAAGGGATTATTTTGTGGTATTTTGGCTCACATTGTGGGGGAAGTTGTCCAGGCCCTAATGCAGGAGGTTTGTTGAGTTTTCAGCCCATTGTCTGGGTCTTGTTGCTCAGGGGGACCATGCCCATATATACCATATTCTAAATCTTGCCCCTTTGTAGCCCATGCTCTCTTCCCTGTTTACACAATGGACTCTGTGTATTAGGGCTACATATATTATAATGTGTATTTTCTCTATAATCTGTATTTGCTAAAATATTGATCAGTTATATTAGATCACATCTAATTCCCCACAGATCTGGCAAAAATATTGTGTACTGTCACAGGCCAAAGTCTTTATCACAGTATAAACACTAGGCTACATGGCATGGCTACGTGGCATATGTGGTATTGCTTAAACAACTAATAATTCATCATCTAGATCAGAGATGGCTGTGTCTCTGTATGAGATACACCACACTCCATCAGTTCATGGGGCTGCTTTCACTATATGTTATTATGTTAAAAGTACTGAGTGCTATGAATGATAAACATTACATCCTACATCCCATGCTCAATGCAGCTGTATTGTGTATAAATAGTGTATACATTATGACTCAGGATCCCCTCAGATCTCTGTCTGCTTTAAGTCTAATAGTATATAAATGAGTCTTATGGTCCTATCCCAGATTTGGCTGCAGACACATTATGACTCAGGATGTCATCCCAGAGGTGTCTGTGCTATGCCTTAGTGGAAATCGGCACAATGCCAAGAGTGGGGCAGATGGATGGGAGTGGGTGGTTGGGACATGGGGTTAGTCCTTGACCCAAGTATGCATTGTGTGTTAATAGCCACTTCCTGAGATATGAATGTAGAGCCTGATTGAATAAGCATAACAGCAAGAGGAAAGCAAAGGGAGGGGGGAAAGTCTATATAAAGAGAAAGAAAAAGTAGAAAAAGTAGAAAAAATAAAGAGAGAGTGGAGAGAGGCAGTCAGGGCTGATGGATGAAAGGTAGAATGGAGAAAAAGCAGCAAGTAGAATTGCAGAGAGAAATGCTGAATTAAAGCAGATTCAAGAAACGGATTAGGGACCTAATATGGAGAACCCCATAGACCTGGCGGTAAGGAGGGGCAGTGTGTTGCCTTCTCATTAAGCGTTTCTGTTTCACCACAGGGGGAAGATAATAGAGAAGGGTAGAGTGTGCTCAAGGCCCTCAATACCCAGTAGGGCGAATGTAATTGGGCAGTTCTCTGTGCCAAGCATAATGTGGGTGACGTCTGATAAAGGCCCTAAGGGAGACAAAGAAAATCTGGGTCCGTGAACTGGACCAGAAGCACTGATATTCTTGTGTTTATACATAGAAATATTACAGAATTCAAACTACTAAACAAGTTGCTATTGATTTTTTTTTACTTCTCATAAATAGATATTGAACCTTCTAAAGACAACATTTTACACTGGCCGTACACACATCCATTAACATTCATTTAAGCACTCAGCCAAGTCCTCTGTTTTCCCTCTAATGCACGTCTGCTTCTTTTGGCTTATTAAGCCTCTCTGATTTCCCAGTCCAACACTTTCCCCCTCCTTTCTCCATCTCTCTTTAGCTTTACCTCTCTAGTATTATCATATTCATTATATGGTATAATAATGTGCAGGAGTCCATAATGAGGGCCAGAGGTGCTATGGACATTAAATACCAATGTGTTATTACAGAGTGTGTATGATTTGCCTTCTATCATAGGGTATAAGCTCGATAGAGAACTACCAAACAATGCAGCAACCCCAAATTCTGATATTGCTCAACATTGCTCATATCCATCTGTAGTCTGCACCTGCTATTACTTCTTCTATATCTGTCAGTGTTTATAAGTCTTTAAAAGATCTGAAAGCAACTTCTAAATGTGGCAGAAGGCCAAGGTCAATACAAATAAGGCAATATTGCTACTCTCTCTACCACATTGTGCATTTATAGCCTGTGACGGCCGCCACAACAGGCACGTCTGTAATAAACCGACACAACTTCTCATAACTTAACCATTATTTTTCTCATTAGACAAAAGAAATATCATAACCAAAAATAATAAGCAGAAGAGGAAAGGTCCTGCAGATAAACACAGTAAAATAAAATGTAGGAGTCCAATTTAAGCTCATTTATAAAGTAAAAGCATCATTAGTGACCAGGATCAGTCAGACTCCCTGTAAGCCAAGAACCTGTAACAGAATAGTTTAATTGCTTCCCACCCACCCCCAACACTTTGAAAATTAAACCTGGAACAATAACAAAGTGGGTTTGATGCGAAGGTGGCCATTTTTAAACGCCGGAAAGAATAGCGATGCTAATTTGTGCAATTTAGTGATAAAGTCACAAAGAATATTGATGCTAATTCATGCAATTTAATGACAGATAATTTGCATTCATTTTTGAAGACATTTGGAGGGCAGGGAATAATGAAGACTCGTCAAGAAATTCTTTAATTATTCAGATAGTGAAAGTGACAGAAACTGGAGCCATTTACAGGGCACTGGGAAATTGTTTTGTTGTTGTTATTATTTATCCAATGTGCTTTTTGTTAGTGTAGGCATAACCACAAGTTATATACCCCCACATGCCACCAGGTTATATCATTTATATGTCACAAATAATGAGGCTTAAAGGGGCAGTTCAGTGCAAATACATAAGCTATTCAGAAAAAAATATTTTTTTATTCCAATGACCTTAATCTGCCCATTCAGCATTGTGTCTGTGTATAAATAAATGCAACTAAAATACTGACTTCCTGTTTGTAGGAGTAGAGACCTTTATGGTCTTGCCCTTGACCCAGCGCCTGGGTTGATTCAGTTGCTCAGTAGAGATCTGAGCATGTTTGACCCATCCAACAGCCAATCAGTAGAAATTACTGTTAGGAACATTCCAAGGATGTGGTGCATCCTGGAAAGAAGAAGGACCATTAGAACCTGAAATGTCAGCTCACTAATGTCAACAGCAGGAAACAGCAAAAGGTATGAAATCAACCGATTTTATAAAATGGGAGAGAATATGTAGAATAACTAAGTATGCATTACACAAACTAACTATTTAAAGGGTATGTCCACCCTTGAAATACATTTTTTCTATAACAATCCCCCTGTCCCCCAGCCCCAACCACTATATTTATTTTATTAGAAAGTTCCCCAAACTTTACTTACCTCCCCTCTTTCCTCCACCGTGCTGCGAGATAATGCAAGCAGAGGCGCGGGACCGGCAGTCGCATCTGTGATTGGCTGAGCGGCAGCCAATCACGGACGCGGCTGCCGGTCATTCAGTGCGGCGGAGGAAAGAGGGGAAGTAGGTAATGTTTGGGGCTGGGGGGACAGGGGGATTATTATAGCAAAAGGGTTTTACACTAGGGGGAGGGAATCCTAATCGGGAGGGAGAGGGAGGGAGAGGGAGGGAGAGGGAGGGAGAGGGAGGGGGAGGGAGGGAGAGAAGGGCTGCAGTACGCATGCCAAACTTCTCCCGGAGGCCAGGTAGGAGGCAGAGTCCTATATGGACTCTGCTATCCTCCTGGTGGGCAGTTTTTGGGACTTTGGGGGGGGGACTACAAGAGAACCAGGTGGAGCTGGGATGTGAGGTAAGGATTAAACTACACTACACAATGGGGCCAATAGTGGGGGGATTATAGTTTTGGGGGTGGACATGCCCTTTAACAAATATTGATAATTTTCACTGAACTGTCCCTTTAAAAAAAATTGATTAGAAAAAAAATGGTGGCTGAGTAAATGGTATAAGTATAATGAGTGGAGCAAAAACCTATACACAGATTTCAAACATATGAATATGAATACGAAACCCCAGTGTTATGCAGACCATCTATTTAAACTGACATTGTTATTTCTTTAAAATTCACTTAACACAGTGTCATTGATATTTCATAAAGGCATTGCTCTTTTTGGCTCTAATGCACATTGACACTGATTGCATTACTTCTCCCCCCCCTTATAACAACAGTGCTCGCTATATACGGGAGTGTGTGTGTGTGGATTTGTATGATGCTTTGCCATTTTTAATGAGCATAAGAGTATAATGATATGTAAGGCTGGCATGGAAAGGGTGCATTGAGTCCTGAGGGAAGAGGGTCAGGTGTATACAGAGATGTCTGGAAAAGGTGCCATGTTCTTTATCCCATGGGAGGAAGTTTGGCAGGAATGTGGGTAACTCCCTCAACACATGTTCTGTGGTTGAGCTGGAAGCAACCCAGATAGGAGGAGGCATAGATGTGGGAAGAAGATAAAGGTAATAAAAGAGACACATTATATACTTTATATATAAAAAGACAGTGAAGGAAAACATATATTTAACAATAGTAAGAAAGCAATGCGCTATATCATTTGTAGTAGCCCTGCTGGTGTCTTTGAGTCACTCAGAGTTGAGCTTTAGCTGTGACAGTAATTTTGCGCAACATTAGGCAGCCAGGAGCATGTTATGTTAACTCACACTGCATGTAGCGCAATATATGGTGTATACACTGATCTGGAATATACTGCTTTGTAGATCTACGAACAATATCTGCACACATTTATCACATTTATATTCAGTATATGTAATGACCACTACCATGGGTCCTCACCCACTGTGCCAGCATTTTATAATGCAACCGTATATTACAAACCAGCATCAATATTTTCAACTGTTTCATAAAAGAGTCCCCAAAAATTACATTTTGTGATACCGCCCCTTAGTAATATGGCCCCTGCTGTGTAATCATTTTGTAATCAGAAATTTAATGCTGTTGTATTCAGTTAGATCAACTGGATTCAATTGTGTTTATACATTGAAATATTACAGAATTCAAACTACTGAACAAGTTGCTATTTATTTATTTTTTTTTCCATCTGTCTTCTCCCTCTGCTAAAAGAGCTTTTTATTAGCTTGAGCATTTGCAGAGGAGACAGCAGGGAAAATGTAGTCATTGGCCATGATGTCAGCAGTGACATTCTTGATTGACTGCACGGAGGTAGGGGCAAGCTCTGCCTTACACTACGGAAAAGGAATTTTATAGGTAGGGCACCAAGCAGCCAGAAGGGATCCTGAGGGAAAGGAGGGGGGGGGGGCTCCCATGCGCATGTCACAGGCCTCCCTGAGGACAAGAAAGAAGCAGGGATCAGATGACTCACAGACACCTCCTACTCTTAACAAGCACTGCAGGAGAACTATAAGGAGCAGAGATGTAAGATAAGGATTTTTTAACATTACACAGTAGGGCCAGTAGTGAATAAAATTTTAGTTTTGGGGGTGGACAAATGCATGTAATAAGCTGGTAAAAATAGCAGTTAGGATTGCAGGCAGATAACTGACAAGTCACCAGTTTTTCTGCTTCCTCTGACAGGTCTCGACTTCATTTACACTCACTTATACTATATGTGCAGTGTAGTATAGGGAGCCGATCCAACGGACTGATATGTTACGATGCCAGAGGTGATGGTTTGTCGGCATCGTAACTTAACCATAGACATGCTCAACTAATTCCCATCGGATCCAATCAAATACAGAGGCAAATAGGGCACTGATTATGTAAAGTATAATTCTCAATTGAGGTAGAGGTGTAACGTCTGCTATACAAATACAAAAAAAAGAGTGCTGCATTCTACCCTTTTTGTTTATCCTTGTTTTTGAATCTCCTCAGTTCCGACGGTATTTGCTGAACATTGTCCATGTGTATGGCCACCTTAAAGGGGAACTGTGGTCCAAAAATGACTTTAGCTAAATTGATAGGAATTGCTCTCCTGAGAATTTTGCAATTTATTTTTATTGTTTATTTTGCATATTTTTGAAGATAGTTAAATTTTTGTGTGTGATCACTGATATGGCAGTAGCATCACCAGGTCCCCTGCCCTTCATGCTTCCTGCTCTGAAACCATGTCAGTGGATGACAGTCAATCTGCCCTGTGTCTCCTCCCCTTGCAGCCCCCCGCCTCTTGCAAGCCTCCCTGGTCCCTCCCACTCATGGACCCCATGCCCCTCCATTTGCAGCCCCCCCTTGGCCACTTCCCTTACAGCCCCATGTAGCAACGCCCACCCACCCACGGGTGCCGTGGCCCCGCCCACTCACGGGTGCCGTGGTACACTCAGACCCCCCCTCTACAGTAAACTGTGTGAAAACAGCCTTGTCCTGTCACTGAAGTCTGAGGCAAGGTGGAGAAGCAGCCTCAGGAATGTCACATGTTAGCCTCCCACCCAGTTAACTTTCCGGTCAGTAATTTCTTTATATCTTGGGCTGTGGAGCACATAGAGAGGTGGTTGATGGCTCGTTTTAAAGGTAGGAAACTGTCCTTTCATTTAAACTCAACTTGTTTGGAGACCACAGTTCCCCTTTAAGGCTCATATGTTAATTGGACATGTTTTGGTCAATAGAGTGCTCTTAAATAAGCTTTGAAGTTACAAATAAATGTTTCCTCTTCATTGTATATAACTCGTGTCATCATTATTTATCATATTACTATATTTAAGACTTAGTACATGAATGAAAGAAGAATGTTAAAGAGCAATGCTATCATTTTTTTTTTGTTAACAAGGAACAATTGCTCTGCCATTTTCATTTTTTCTGCATATTCATCTAAAACACCTACGATGATAGAAATTCACCATTTCTAATGTGAATCCTGTAATATCTGTACCAAGATAATGTACATTCTATTCTGCATAATGAAGCTGAGTTTCAGTCCCCAGACAATGAACATGCAGTACTTTATAATGATACTGAGGTTCTGTACCTAGATAATGAACTTGCAGTGCTGTATAATGATCTAGAATATCTTCTGAACAATAATGTTCTTCAAACTGATGCACTGTCGAGAATGCATAGACTAATAATGATCAAAGTGGGCTGCCTAGTACAAACAAACCTTGTTCCTTTTTATTCTAATATGTGGATAATGATTCTTTTGATCTATTAACTGACAGTAATCAAGCTGCATTGCTTAATTATGCCAAGCATCTTTTCCTTTATAATTGAAGCCTTGCGCTTTAATATTATCAGCACTTGTAAAATAAATATACCCACTATGACCCTTGTATTGAGTGAATGGGCTAGTACAGATGTTTTTGTATAAACATCTTATCTGTTCTGCAGAACTAGGTGAATTTTCAGGAATTATTTCTAAAAAAAAAATAGATGTCACAAAATAAGTATTAATATGCATACAGTATATACAACTATATATAAACTAGTAAGTTCTATTTCGCATGTACTGTAACTTTAAAGAACAACTAAAATGTTGATTAAACACTTTTCCTAGTTGCTATACTGTACCTAGGGTGAAAAGGCTGATTGCATTTCTCTGCATTTTACAAATGAGTTAACTCATTCTGAGTCTTTAAAGGGCAAGTCCAGCCCTAAAATGAAAACTTACATACAGGTAAATCACCCCCCAAAACCCTAAACGGTAATAGTTTGAAATCTGAAATATATAAGTCTAACCTGAAATCCTACACAATGTCCTGTTGCCCCTGTTTCTGCTTCCTGGTTCTTCCAGTTAGCAACTGTCAGTTATGGATTTGACAGTTGACATCACAGCCTGTACTGAGCTGAGCATGCTCAGGCTCAGTACAGGTTTCTAAATTTCTCAGTTTCCATGAGGCAACTCAGGCTTTAAAGGGCAAGTTAAATTGTCACAGCAAAGCTTGTACTGAATAGCTCGAGGCAGCTGCATGGGTGTCTTTTGTAATACTTGTGCATCCGCTTGAAGCATGAGGTTAGATGTATGCTAACTGATATTGAATCGGTTTGTGTGAATTTAACCCTGCTTAGGCTCTCCGTGAATGCGGCTTGTTGTGTTCATCTCGTAATAAATGCACTATGGAGCTTTGAATTAGCTTGCTGCTTCTGTTTTCTACTTGTTTGAATCAGTCCTGAAGATGTATGCAGAAAAGAGGGAGCATGTAAACACAGAGCAAGCAGAAATATCACTGCATATGTAATTATGATTTTGTCAGTAGAGAACTGAAAAGCAAGAAACAGGAAACGGCAGAATAAAATCAAATCAATACCAGTAAACACACAATATTATGTTTGTATGTTCACTGTTCTGTTCCTTAGGGACACCTGCAAATTGGATCATTCAGCTGGTTGTCCAGTAGGTTGGCTTTCCAGTCTTCCGCATTTATGGGCAGACTGGACAATTTCTGACTACATGCCTACAGCTGTTTAGCCCAATTTATAAAACTTCTCCCTTGGTAAGGAGATAGAGAGAGAGATTACCTCTATAAGTTGAAGTGCTGAAGCCATAAAGCAAAGGGTGTAGGTTATAGAAAGGAAAAAAATATTATGAAAAACATTTTATGCCTGAAAATAAGGCCAATGTACTCAGAGTATTAATAGCAAAGAGATCCATGCAACAGAATACATGCATCAAACAGTGGCATAACTAGGAATCACTAGGGCTAGAGATTTATTAAAATTGGCAGGGATACAGAGACTGACAATTAAAACTGTTTTCAATATGATCTCTAAAGCCTCATACACACGTAGGCCGACCGTGTATGGGCACTTTTTACAGTCGAAATGGCCGTGCAGTCTGGGCCGTTAGTCGATCCACCAGGTGGATAACCGTTTCTGTTGACTCATACATGGCACGATTATTTTTTGTCAAAAGACAAAAAAATGTAAAATGAAAGAAAGGACCCAGTGCATTCTGGGAAATCAAGCATTTCATGAAACCAACCCAATTTCTTTGTTGAAACTCTATTCTATGACAGAAAGGTGATCGTTTAACAATGAATAGAACCTGGCCGCCATCTTTAGCCACATAACAATATGCTTGGTCATTAATGTCTTGTTATATATTAAGCTATTTTACCAGCATAGAAATTTAAAAAACTCTCAAATTTCAGAAAAAATCATGTATAGAATTTTACCCCTTTAAATGTCAGTAAATGTTGCATTTTTTGTTTAACTTTTATTGACAAATATATTTTCAGTGGGGTTTTCCTATATGGTATAGAACTGTAGCATAAACTCATAAAGATAATATTTTACATGCAGGAAAACATCTTTAATTTTTAAAGTCATATAAAGTGTGCCCATTGGTGCACAATTGAAAGTGTGTGTGTGTATGTTTTGCTATGTGTGGATACAGTGCATATAGAATCTTTACACAGGTATACAGTATTTTAAACTGTTACTCTGATAGTCACCAACATCTAGGGGAACTAAATAGGATAAACCTGCAGGTCTGAGAATCGACCCAGGCAATCCTGACACACTGTGTGGTTCAGACTAAGCAAGGAAAAAAGTTAGAGGAGCACACTACTATAGTGAAAACTTCTTTATTCGTGCAAAAACATCAACGTACAACGTTTCGGGGCTCTAGGCCTAGAGTCCCGAAACGTTGTACGTTGATGTTTTTGCACGAATAAAGAAGTTTTCACTATAGTAGTGTGCTCCTCTACCTTTTCCTTGCTCAGTTTGTACATACTTATTACTATTCACCATGGCATGTTCCACATATTTAGCTGCTTATGTTACGACTTGGAAGCACAGGATACTGATTAGCTTTATAGATTAAGGGGAGGTGGGGTTAAATAGAGCCTTCTTATAATGGTTCCTCACAGCCTCAGTTATTATAATAGCATTGCCCTAATAACCCAACATATAAACACGTATTTCTCGCTGACATTTCACATGTTTGAAAACTACAACTTCCATCATTCTCTGTTAGCAGTAAGTTTCTCCTTTATGTCCTTTGGCTAATGAATGCATACAGATGCAATACAGCCTAATGATATAGAGCATGGGCACATTGAATTTTTTACATATTTAGAAACTACAACTTTCAGTGATTCCTACCCATGGGCTTAAATATGCAAGTGATCCAGCTGCCCTTCCCTTACATCCATAGCTATAACACTATTGGCATAGGGAAGAATTATTTAGGAGTCATGAACCTTACCAAACTTGCCCTCCCTTTCAAATTGCATCTACCTGCCAGCTAGAATCCAGGGTTTCTAAGTGGACACTGCAGGTCTGAGAAAAGGACCAGACAATCTTGCCACAATGTGGGGTTCAAACTAAACAGTGTCATTGGGCAACCCAATACAGGATCCATATTAACATGCTAAGTTCATACTAATTAGTATTTATCACAGCAAGTTCGAAAATGTACAGTTAAAATAGGGTTAGGACTTGGGAGCACTGGATACTGATTAGCTTTATAGGTTAAGGTGAGGTGGGGTTAAAGGCGCTAAAAGCTCCCCACAGAGTATAAAATTAAATAGAGCCTTTATATAGCAGAAGGTACCTTACAGCCTCATGTTATTATAATAGCATTACCCTAATAATCTAACATATAAACACATATTTCTCACTTTCAAAGAAATGGACGGTGACATGCAAAGTATTATTCTTTATATGCTCTTTCATACAGACCTAGTTGAAAAACTAGCTTAAGAGCCCTTTTTAATAACTGATAACTGCTTTTTATTTCAGTGTTAAATCCTTGATATACCTGCCTGGTGTTACGCCTAAGCAAAAGTCTAAGGACTTGCAAGCGAGCACCTTCATCCAAACCATTAATAGTGTCTGCTAATTCAAATTGTTCTAGCCAATCGGTCCACTACCTAGTTATCCCATCAAATGGATCAGGTTTAAAAATATTTTTGGCAATTGGGCCTGGTATAGCTATCGAGTTTAATTGGGTCATTTCATCTGCAGGTACAAGGGCAGGAAGATTAAAATCAATACTTTCATTAGCAGCCTCCATAGCTTAATACAGTGAACAAATCTACAGAGAAAACAAGAAGAATAAATGGTATTACCAGCACCAATTTGTACCAGATCACTGCTTTATAAAATGATTATGGGTAGCATGGCACACAGTGGGTTACACTGGTGTCTGGCACAAAGCAGACAGTGCACATATTTTCTTTAAACAAGAAAAAGGTTTTAATAACATTTTACAGTAAGTATTTCAATGATTTAATAACAAAACATAAACAATTTCCCCACATAACATGTGCAGTAATGGAGCAATCCCTGCCTATGGTGCACCACTTTGAATATTGACCATGCCGGTATATTGTGTGTCCTTGTAAGTTGGTGTACACTTATCTGTTGCCTCAGAATTTCTATCCAATAAGGTAAATTGTCTGTCCAATAATCTGTACTCCCAACAAGTGGTAAAGGGATTTTATACACAGGATCTTGTTAGATCAAAAGGAATCCAGATGGGCTAACGGACTCTGGAATAAGTATAAAACATCACTTTTATTCAGACACTTAAAAACATAGGAATAGTGCATTTAAACACACCGCCATAGGGAAACACAAGGTTCCGCCCCATATATTTTGTGACCTATCACCATAATTAATGAATGAATAAATAACGATCACAAACATGTAGGGCGGAGTCTTGTGTTTCCCTATGTTTGTTTGAATGCACCGTTCCTATGTTCTTAAGTGTCTGAATAAAGGTGAAGCTTTATACTTATTCTGGAGCCCGGAAGCCCGTCTGGATTTTTTTGATCTAACAAACTACATACCGAAGAGCGGATATATGTTTCACTGGGTGTTGTGAGCACTGAACTGGATGCAGAATTGACATACGAGGCTCCTGGGACACAGGTACTAATGAAAATATTTGACACAGGATCTTGTGTTGCATTCAATCAGGACATCACAAACATCACAATGAACAAGGAATCACACCAAACAGACCAGTCCTATCAGGAGCACACACCACACACTTCTATCTACTTTCAATTTCTCTCCTCCTAGCCATAGAGAGCAGGGATGTATTGTCTTTTATTACTCACTGATACCACCTGCAGGCTGGAGGTGGTATATAAGGAACCTTGGTGTATATGTCCATTACAATACACATCACATCCTGTTTAGCATACAGAAACTTTTTTTGGATTGGCTATGACTGCCACATATTTTACTAACAGCACATCATTGGATGTTATAATGAAATTACCACTTCCTCTCAGTATTCACATGGAGAGCCTTAGCAGTCACAGGGGCGTGGTTTAAGCTCCCATTTTGACTATCCCATTTTAAAATAGAAATCGCAGCTCTGTAAGTAAGTTTATATTTTTGTATATTTTGTCTTGTACCTTATAGAAGGTACAAGACATTTATTGATGGCCATTTAATTGGTAACAGTGAGATGGAACACTGGAAACATTTATGTGCAGATAATATGATATTGTATGGGGCCTAGGAATGTGCATTGCTTATCTTTTCTATGTTTGTATAAATGTTTAACCAGATCAGTAGCACTTCCGCATAATGTAGTTGTAAATTAGCCTAATTGTAGTGTTTCCACAATCCTTGTATTGTATGTATTTATTGGGAGGCCTGGTCAAGCCTTCATGTGGTAATAGCACCCCAAACACGCCCCTTTTATGGGAGGTCCTATGCCTTTAATATAAAGCACTGGATGGCCTCTTCCCTCATTTTTAAAAAGCCAAAGGGCTGGGGGGAAGTGAGAGAGCCTGCTGTATGCATCCAGTGTGTAAGAATGAGAAATGCCAAAGTTTGCCAATCGTATTGAAGTAAAAGAAATGTAAAAAGGTTAGAAGTTAGGACTTTCCAGACTGGGGTGGGGTTACGTTGACGTGGTTGGAAGGCTTTTCATTCATGTGATCACAGTAATATATACTAAAACCCCTTTGTTTATAAAGTATGCCAGTGTGCAGATAATATGATATTGTATGGGGCCTAGGAATGTGCATTGATTATCTTTTCTATGTTTGTATAAATGACCAGCTCAGTAGCACTTCTGCATAATGTAGTTGTAAATTAGCATAATTGGAGTGCTTCCACAATTGTGTATATTGTGTATATATATATATATATATATATATATATATATATATATATATATATTTCACTTCTCTTCTGTACAAAAAAGTACCCAGAATCAGGAGCTAATCTGCTAAGTCTTCACCTCTGGGTACAGTCTTTGAGCAAAGGGAAGACACGTTTCTTGTTGAGCACGTCTTCTCATTGGACTTGCAAATTATAGTGCTTGGGACGGAGTTAGACTGGAACAGCGAGGGAAAGTATATGTAATTAAGTATCTCAAGAGATAGAGAGAAAGGGACAAAATATAATGGAACATGTTTATGCCGGAACACAAGGCCAATGTACTCAGAGATATGCATCAAATGTATTTAAATATGCAGAGATGTATTAAAATATGAGATTAATTAAAATAGGCAGGGGTGCACAAATTATTGTTGATTGCAAACTATCACTTGGCTTTCTTCACAAAAGACAAATGATTCATCATGAAATAAAGGACCCTATGCCCTAATAAAGCAGACAACTATGTTATAACATAGTGTCCAATAACCATATGATGGTGGTATAGTTACATAGATGGTCTGCTTAACGCTCACCACACAGGAGCCCAGTTCTCAGATAATTGATATAACAATCACTAGTCCACAAAAGTGGTATGGTCAATATTTTGGCCCAACCAACCATTTAAATACATACTATTGTCCATGAATCACCTGCATGGCCGACTGTTCAAAATTACTGATAAAGGTTGTGTACGATTGGTTGGCTGCTAGTGTCACCACTAATCCCCAACTAGGCTGAAATAATAGCTTGTGTACCCAGCCCAAGGTCAAGGATACAGTCAGGCACCAATATGGTATACCAGTCATTAAGGGAAAAGTACAATTCTAGGGGCATATTCATAAAATATTGTTATTTTGCCAAAAAATGACTGCCGCACATCGCCGTGGACAAATCGTTATTATCATCATCGTGGCGAAAAGCAACACCGCGGCGATGTGCGGCTGTAATTTGAGCTCTCTTTGCCACGATAATGTACGAAGCGATAATGTACTTAGCGCAATGCACTAAGTATAGTATCGCGGTGAAGGGCTCAAATCCTGACGTACGGGGCAGGGGGCTGGGAAGGAGGTGTGCTGCGGGTGGCGATGGCAGAGTGGGCGTACTCTAAGGCAGCGGGTGTAACCACCCACGGTGGGGTGGATATACACCCCCACCCTCTCTGGTTGCAAGCTCGGCCGTTTTCGCCAACTCAAAGTTGGCGAATTGAAACAGCTGAGGTTAATGTCAGTACACAGTTACTGCCTCTTTATAAATAGAAGCAAGCGGTAACTGATGCGACTTTATTGTGGCGTTAACTTTCTGCCGCTGTTTTTGCCCTTTTATAAATCATAATTCTGATTTTGCCAAAAATAGCGGTGGCGGAAAGTTAGAAATATGCCCCTAGGTAATGATTTACTACCCATCGCAGAAAATTGGACCTACTATAAACAGCTAATGGCAGATGTGGACATTGTTGGGCAATAGCTGCTAATGTTTATATGCTATGAGGACTATCCCATTAATAAACAACATGCACCCTTACATTAGGCTTCTCTAATAGTTACAACATTGTTAATGGGTTTTAATGCCATAAATAAAACCAATGCAATCATGCAATCATATAGTAGAATATCCCTTTTGCTGTAAGTATTCTGGGGCCATTTATCTAAGTTTAATGGTTTTACATTTCATTTCGGTTTTCTTTAGGTGGGTACACACTTTGACAATACAAGGATGTCAGATTCCCAGAATCATCCCGTTAAAGAGAGTAGTACATATCCGAGGGGTCCCGAGGCCAGCATTCACCATCGGCTTCACAATCGTTTGGAAATGCCCGAAAATTTCCCTTAGCCACGGCCGTTTTCCTATACTTTATGTATAAGGAATCGTCCGCAGCTAAAGGAAATGTGCAGTCCAGAACGTTCTCCCTATACTTTACATAGAGAGAACGCTGTAAGTAGAGTGATCTTTAAAACATGATTTCCTGGCCTGGTCACGATGCAGCATGCTTCCCTAATTAGGAAAATTTACGTATTCAGAGAAAAAGAAAGTAATTACATATCTAATCTACTGTAAAATTAAATAACAATAAAAATCTATTGTACTATTGTACTGTTTTATGCTATGTTCTGTGAATCCTCCAAGTCTGACTGAAAATAAATCTAAAATAATTTTGTTGTTAAGAACAATCTATAAATTATTTCTTATTACATGAAATAAAATAACCTGTAACTGCAACCAATCAACAATTAGATCTGATTGTCAAATTGGTTGCTTTGAATTACTTCACTAGATGATAACTTTCCATTTCTTCCCATTTACTTATTGTCCATTTGAAAGCTCTTATTCCATGTATCCATGTATTCTATGTGGATTCAATTACCATCATTTTACAGTCCAACACACTTAAGGTTCGTACACACGTGCGATCGCGGGTTGCGACACATGATGTGTACGAACGAACCCGTGTGTAGGCACTTTATCGGCCGAAACAGTCGTTAATACAGAGATCCGCCAGGTCAGTCGGGGATTGTTGCTGCCAGTAAACGTTCATTCGTACAGATCGTGCGCCACGGGTCGGGAATCGTGATCGCATGTGTGTACGAACCTTTAGTCTTTTATAGATTGCAATACTATGTAGAACAGCCAATCATGTATACCTAGGTGATAATCAGTTTCAATGCTCATCATCTTGACACAATTATTATGGATATACTTTCAATCCTTTTTCTTGCAAATTGTTTGTTTCTCTTTGCAGATACTGAGAGTTAAACAAGGCAGAACACAGATAATTATGTAGATCTGCATTGTATACAGTGTAATCCAGTTATCTGATATTTAGAGCCTTGGCAAGATCAGGGCCAGGTTGGTGTTGTTAAGTACACCCGATGGACCAATGTTGACATTTGTATTTCCAGTGTATGCAGCTTAAAAAGGATTGCTCATTAGTTTGTGCATTTTTTTTTGCCCCTGTAATCAGTTAATCTTAAATGAGGAAACTGCTTTACCTAAGGGCAATAGGAGTATCTACAATGACATTAGTATCTTCCTCCTTCACTAATGCCCTGCTAGCAAGGATCAATGCCAAAACTATTAAAAAGGAGACATAGGAAATGCCAATGGGAAAAATGTTATTGTACGATCGAGCAATAAAAACTTTCCCATTGGCCTGATAAAAAAAAAATCGTATGATGATCCTTCAATCGCCCATTCACGAACTGACAATCATAAGATATCGGGATTTCCTGATATATGTGCCCATTTAAAATCAGTCTTAAAAATCAAATCTGTTATTAATCTAGGGTCTGCAAAGTTTAACTGTTATTGGCCTCATTCTCCATGTGACCCCCCCTTTATTAGGCTTGTGTGTTTGCTGCTATGCCTTATCTGATCCCCCGGGGACTGGTGACAGACCCTGACTAGCGACAGTTGAGTATGACCATTGTATTATGCGACTATATATAGGGGGGTTTTAGACTACAGCCTAAGAGTTTATTTGTAGGGTCTTTCATGTTGGATGATGTCTGTAGTATATTTTAATTGTTTTTAATTTTTGTATATGCACATTGTTCCCAGATGTTAGCAAATAAAGGGATATGTATTCACTAGCCCAGTGGTGTGCCTAGTCAGCTTTATCTTTTTGTTTTTTGTTATTGGCCTGGTTAACTGTAGTTTCACAAAAGATTAAACCTTAAAGGCAAAAAAATGAGATTGAAAAAATAAAAATAATTTCTAATTTGCACATTAATGTTGAAGCGTCACTGCAATGCAGCGAAACGCATGCATAATTCCTGTGCATTGTCGTGCATTGTCGTGCATTGCCTCGCATTTGCGCAAAAAAACGGAAACAGATGTGCAATTTCATGCGCATCGGATTTCCAACCGAAAACGCATGCACAATTGTGTGCGAAAATGTCCAAAAAACATGCCAGTGTGGCCTAGCTCTAACAAAGGGTAATTATGGCCAAAGGATGAGCGCCCAGGCAAATACTTTCTGTCATAATATTCCACCATTCCATAAATATATTGCATAATCTTTTATTAAATATGGTCCATACTTTTGACCCATGAAGTCTGTGATTTAATAAATGAGAAATACAGTTCATCATGCTTTTAATTGGTGATATGGTATGATTAAGACAAACATTTTCCTTCACAATGCTGCCTGCAAGAGAATTAATATAAATGTATTACCCATCCTGACTTTACATTTGTTTGTAATCCACTGCCCTCTACTGGTGTTCATTGAATTTAAAACTTACTAACTAAACACAATGAACATTTCTGGTAGGAAAGAGGACCCAGTACAATAAAGAGATCAAACAAACAGGCAAGGCATACAGCGAAGGTAGAAAAGCACACAAAATAGTAAAGAACATTACATATTGGTGGTGTTTCAGAACTGTATTTTGTACATTTTATGGAGATTTGACTGGATTTTTGGATGAAATATGTAAAAAAGTTAAATGATCAAAATGATATTATTATTTTACGAATTCAAACCTATAGCGCATACATGCAGGAGCGTATCCACCCTGCTGCTGAGACACGTCCTGAGGTAATGTGTCCCTGGAGTGCTGGACTACTTCCTCCTATTCAGCAGGGCCAGCCACCTGCCACTACGTAAGTATAAAATCAGTATGTAGGAGGACCACTCCGTACTACAGGGACCAGTGTAGCATATAAAATCTATATATTAAAGGCTGCATATATATTTATTAAGGCACACAGATTACCATGGGGGCCTGACGCATTTCACAGTGCCAAGCAGCTTCCTCAGGGGCACTGATAGAGAGATTTCAACTGGTTATGATGTATAAAAGGAGGGGAGGGATCAGTTTATTCCTCACTATCTGTGTCTATGAGGAAGCTGCTTGGCGCCGTCAGGGCCAGCCTTTGATATGGGCGACCTGCGACCGCACAGGTTTCATTACCAGGGGGGGCACCAGCGGGGAGACTTAGGTCAGGAACCTGTAGGTCAAAGTTGTGCATTAGTGACAAAGCCCCCCCAGTTGTGGTCCTGCTGATCAAATGTATATATCAGCACCACTCCACAGACAAAAAGTGAAGAGTAGGAGCTGTCTACTCTGAGTCATCCGGTCCCTGCTTCTTCCTACTACTCTGGGAGGTTTCTGGCATGCGCAGGGGAGCCCTTTTGTCCCTCCCTCCAGGTCCCTTTTGGCTGCTTCTATCACTAACATTAAATGGTATTTTCTGTGTGTAGCCCACCCCCAACCGCCGATTTAGATTTCTAAAAAAAAGCCCCAGAAAAGCCCTTACAATCTTTCATTCCCTCAGCCCGAGGGGGCAGGACCAGCATCCACGTCTGTGATTGGCTGGTGTGGCTGCCGGTCCTGTCCCCTCTCTGCTGCTTCTGGCTAGCAGAGAGCCATGAGCAGAGCACCAGGGGAAACAAGGATATTTCAAGTATATTAGGTATATATTCATATTAAGTATTGTGTGCGCCCAGGGGGTTGTTTTAGAGGGGGTGCTAGGCACCAGTAACAAATCTTGCACAGGGTGCTATTTATCCTAAGGCCGACCCTGGGCGCTGTGATATGTATCAGATCCCTATGGTACTCTGTGTGCCTTCATACATCTATAAGCAGCCTTCAAAATATATATCGAATAAAGCTTTAATATGCTATAATGGTCCCTGTAGTACAGAGGTGTCATTCTTCATACTAATTTTATTATTTCTTGCACGTTTATTTACATTTTGATCAAAAGTGGAAACACAGACACATCTTTTTAACTATTTGGATATTAAAACATCAATTAATATCAAGGAAAATCAAATTTATTGATACTATTTACAGCACTGGGTTGAAAATAATCTTCTCATGAAAAAAACTTCCAAGTTGTTTGAAACCCCAAATGTGTAGCTTTGCCTTAAAGGGCATGTCCGCCCTCTGTAATAACCACACAGCCAAAAAGTGTTGATATACAGTGATATCTTCACCGATTCAAGCTACCCTCCCTTCTTGAGCTTTTGTGCACCCAAGCTGAGTTCTCTCAGTGTTCAAAAGAAGATCCTTTGTTAATAGTCTGCTGTATACCCAGAGGAGCACGGAAGATGGGGTTGTTGGGCATCATGGATCAGGAATGATATCTCTCTATGCCAGCACTTCCCAGCTGTGGGAGTATTCCGGAGTTACGGTTTGTTAGTCCTTTTTTGGGGGGGGGGGGGGGCTCTACCTATGTACAAAAGTTTATTTTGGGGAAGGGAACACACATTGCAGAGTTTATATTCCATCTGATTATAAACCTGTGTGCACAGGCATGTTGAGTTGCATGTGTGTGCACATAGTCTAAGCATAGCCCACATGTCATTTCTTTCTCTGCATTTTAGCCAAAATCTTTTTTCTTTCTCTTTCAAATAATAAAATCCTTTTACATTCTTCCATAACTGGACACTAACTGGCATGACATCTCTCCAGTCTTAAACTCTGTTATTGGATCATCACTTTCAAAAAAAACCATAACTCCACTACTCCAATCTATGGATGGCTTCCAGTTCCATAAAACACACTATTTACTTCAAAACCCTTCTACTAACCATTAAAGGGGAAGTTCAGTGGAAATGCATATACTTTTAAGAAAAAAGAGCAGTATTTTTCCATCCCAATGACCTTAACCTGCCAATTCAGCATTTTGTCTGTGTATAAATAAATACTAGCCCTGGTAGAGAATGTTATGGTCTTGCCCTTGACCCAGTGCCTGGGTTGATTCAGTTGCTCAGTAGAAATCTGAGCATATTTGACCCATCCAACAGCAAATCAGTAGAAATTACTGTTAGGTACATTCCAAGAATGTGGTGCATCCTGGGAAGGACGATTAGAATCTGAAATGTCAGCTCAATAATGTCAACAGCAGGGAATAGCAAGGGGTATAAATTCAACAGATTTTTCAAAATGGGAGAGAATATCTAGAACTAGAAAGGGAAAGTTTAAGTATAAACTTTGAATTTGGCTTGAAAGACTGCATTTTGGAAGGGAATTTGTGATTGTGCTGCAGATTTTAAAACTTAATAATGTCAATGAAGAGGACATTGTTGTTTTTAACTTACCCTTTAAATATGTCACATGCATTAAAGTTATGTCAGTTGGTGTTGTGTATTCATATCAGGTTGGGGGATAAAATACTAACTTTTGATGATTGGTCAAAATGAGTTTTTTTACTTTAGTTACCCTTTACGTATGGCTGCCATAGTAATGGATAAGTAGATCAGTAGGTCCCGTGTCGGGTTGAGAGTTAAAAAAATGTTTTTGATGATTGGTCAAAATTAGTTTTTTTGACTTTAGTTACCCTTTAAGTATGGCTGCAACAGTAATGGAGGGGTAGGTCAGTAGCTGTGTATACCTGTATCACTAGAACAAATACCATCAGAGACGCACAGCTACTCCCACTGGGGGAAAAAAATTGGGTGCTGGAGATTAAGTTATAGTCAATACTCAAAAAAGAAAGAAAAAGAAAACCTCCTTATACAATGCACTCAATAACTGTATCCCCATCACAGTTGAAACAATGGGAAACAGCAATTAAGACTTAACTTTTAATAGTATATCTTAAAAAACCTACATATAAAAATAGTAAAACTTCATCTTGACAGTGGTGAGAAAATGGGATACGTACTAGTAGAAAGTGGAGGGTAAAGGAAAGTCAAATACCGACAGGTGGGAGATATCTCTCCACCCAGGGAAGGGAAGGAAAAGTGTATCCCTAGGCACAAGTGCCCTCCTAATCAATTTTAAACTAGTCTATAGAGCCCTATTTTTCTAAAAAGAAGGAAAATTCACCAGACTGTCAGATGTGAATAAAATATGATATGAAAAACACGCCTCTGTAATGAATCCCTGGTGTGCTGAATAGTGCTACACCCTGTTAGAGGCTGATTAGCTCACAAAAAAGGGAATCAGTTTACATGTCACTGATTCACCATTGTATTGTAGTTAAGTGAGCTAATCCCATATCATACAGAGAGAAAAAAAAAAACACACAACTCTCCCTGACGCGTTTCACTCCTTAACGGAGCTTAATCATCAGCTACTATGATTAAGCTCCGTTAAGGAGCGAAACGCGTCAGGGGGACTTGTGGGTTTTTTTTGGGGGGGGGGATACATTTATTGAGTGCATTGTATAAGGAGGTTTTCTTTTTCTTTCTTTTTTGAGTATTGACTATACCTGTATCACGTTGGGGGTTAAAAAAACAAAGTTTTTTGATTATTGATCAAAATTAGCTTTTTTGACTTTAGTTACCCTTTAAAGTACGGCTTCCACAGTAATGGATAGGTAGATCAGTAGGTGTGTGTACCTGGGTCTGGTTGAGGGGTATGTCTTTTTTGTGTTTACAACCATAAAACTATTTTTTATTGATGATAAATGTAAATTAGTTTTTTTACTTTAGTTACCCTTTAAGTATGGCTGCCACTGTAATGGATAAGTAGATCAGTAGGTGTGTGTACCTGGGTCTGGTTGAGGGGGTATGTCTTTTTTGTGTTTACAACCATAAAACTATCTTTTATTGAGAATAAATCTAAATTAGTTTTTTTTTTACTTTAGTTACCCTTTAAGTATGGCTGCCACAGTAATGGATAAGTAGATTAGTAGGTGTGTGTACCTGGGTCTGGTTGAGGGGGTATGTCTTTTTTTGTGTTTATAACCATAAAACTATCTTTTATTGAGGATAAATTTAAATTCGTTTTTTTGACTTTAGTTACCCTTTAAATATGGCTTCCATGGGAATGGAAAGGTAGGTCAGTAGGTGGGTGTACCTGGGTCTGTGTGGGGGGTTGGGGGTATCACCATTTGTATTTATGACCATGAAAAAAACTGTTTTGAAATATCCACATTTGAGGATTGTTACCATTGTAGTCTATGGGAAAAAATGTCTGGAAATTCGCAGATAAAGCCGTAACGCTTCCGCGGATTCCTTAGCTAGAAGATAGCACACTTCTCCTATATGCCCCGCACGTCTATACCGAATTTCATATCTCTAGCTCAAAAACTGTGGGAGGATATACGGTCCAAAAAAGTGGAAGAATAAAATGGAAGAAGAAGAAGAAATAGAAAGAACAGTAATTTGGCTTTTTCAAGCCAAATGAATAAATTGGTACCGTATGTATAATATAAACTAATAATTTTTAAAATATTGATATTTTCCACTGAACTTTCCCTTTAAAGGGTGTGTCCATCCTTAAAACAAAAAGCTAGTGACTTGTTAGTTATCTGCCCGCAACCACAACAGCTATGTTTAACAGTCTTTTACATGCACTTTCAACCGGATAGTTAATGATTAGAGACCGTGTCAAAAATCTGAAACCAGGCAGATTGTTCGTATTTTCGAGGGTTACCGAAAGTTCATGGTTATTTTCAGTATCCCTCAAAATTAACCCGTGGACATTCGATACCCCTCGAAAATACAATCGGAAATTCGAAAGTAGTTCCAGTCGTATTTTCAAGGGTTATCAAACGTTCAAGGTTATTTTCGGTAACCCTCAAAAATAATTTGCACCGGTATGCATTGTACTTTGGCTGCGTGTTATTTTATACCCAGTTCATTACCTTATAACTACCCCAACCCTCGAAAATAACCTTGAACATTCGGTAACACTGGAAAATACAGTCCGAACCCTTCAAAGTAAGTTCCGTGATTTGAATATCTCTATTCATGACAAGTTCTATTGTTTTCTGGCAAAGGTATCTGCCTCCTCCCTCTGCTCAATTAGCTTTTCATAACCTTACTCTGCCAGAATGGAGACAATCATTTTCCTTAAATATCTGGTTAGTAATGTAGGTAATAAAGTGCACAATATATAATTTGGAGTTGGGGGCAGGTAACTAACAATTGACCAGTTTTTTATTTTATGGGTGGATATGCCTTTTAAATGCCTTTGCTTCACTGCACCAACCTGTATATCTTCTCCCCTGTGCCTATTAGTTTCTGGATTTGTTCTTTTCAAAGCCATCATCTCTGAAATCCCTGGGACTAGACCAGACAGGCAAGCGCAAAAGGTTTAAAGGACAACTCCACACTCATAAAAACACATTTTAGAAAGAATACCCTCTTTAAAATATGTTGATATATCCTACTTTGTGCTCTGAATTCATTGCTGTATGCCTGCTATGCTTCTGGATGCCTCATGGAAACTGAGCAATTTAGAAACCTGTACAGAGCATGTACTGAGCCTGTGCATGCTCAGAAGGGGCAGACAGGGGATTAACATTCAGTCATTGGTTGTGATGACAACTCCATATCCATAACTGACAGTTACTAACTGGAAGAACCAGGAAGCAGAAACAGAGGAAACAGGACAGGATTTCAGGTTAGACTTATATATTTCAGATTTCAAACTATTACCATTTAGGGTTTTGGGGGGTGTTTTACTTGTATGTAAGTTTTCATTTTAGGGCTGGACTTTAAGTCTCACACTGGGTATATTACAAGGGATGAGGGTTGTTTGGGAGGTATAGCTGCCCTTTAAATATACAGCTCTGCATAACTGAATGTCCCTTATGAAATACAATGTATAAACATATAAACAATTTCAAAATCGCAAAATTCAATATTATTAGACCTACCTATCATTTTTACTATCATTTTAGTAGGAGGACACAGAGAAAAATAATAGCGCTGCTCAGCTAGTCAATGTATTGGTTAGCATTGATCACTGCTAGTTATGTTTTCAAACCCAAAGGTAGAGTGCCCTAGAAGAAAGCAATCTGTTAAACTTGTAAAATTTTGGAGCACTGCCTGCCATATTTGTAATAATATAATATTTATAATATAATGAAGATAAAAGACTGGGCTTTTATTGTGCAAAAATACTGCTCTGGATATGAAAGCAGCTGGCTGTTAGAGGAAGATTCTTAAGAGAAAAATGATGGGCAAATTGAAAAGATAGGATAAATTTTGTTATAGAGATTAAAAAGAATATGACACCAGCAAATACAGGTAACTCTTGAGTTGATGTTTAATGCATTAAAGTAGTAGACAGCTTTTGCCTCCTTAGATCAATTATTCACAATAGAGGAACCAGCAGTCAAGAAATACAACTGGTTCTAGGAAGAAAGAGGAGGAAGAAATCTTCTACTGACCTTCTTATAAATATAGGAATATGACTGTGGTAATACAACAATCAGGACAAGAAAAATAAATAATGCCTTTAAAGTTTGCAAAGTTTTTTTTCACAAATCTGCTTCTGCCAGGCCTCCTCAGTGCTTCAGGACTGTTTTTAATACAGGAAAGTCCAGGACACTAACTTGGCAGATAAAAACTGTACGTGCTACAGTTCCTCAATGAAACAATATTGTAAGGAAAGAATAATCAATCCGACCTCCCCTCCCCCAGGTACTTTACATTTTTAAAATGTTAATTTTTACATTGTAGTTGTCCTATAAAAAGAATTAAACTAATTTGAGGTTTTGGACAGGTGAATTTGTAGGTGAAGTATTTGCAGAGGGTTGTATTTCTAGTCAGTCACAATACACCTCTATTCTCCCCAACACCATACCAATTATTACTTTACATAGCAGTTTATAATAATCATTCTTGTGGAAAATACGAACTCATCAATGTATTTATAAAATGCTAGTTCTCTGGCCTGGATATGTTTGCCCTCCCCTATGGTTAATATAGTATGACTGATATTACACTGGTTATGTGTAGAATAGACAGACTTCTGCATGACCAGTATACAATATATCACCCCTCTAATCTAAACAAACCCACTACTGAAGCCCATCTCTTTAGAAGTAACTCAAATACAAATCACATTTAACAACACAGACTTAATGTTCTGCTACAGGTTATTCTCAAATGGAACATAATCCCTAGAGTCTGCCAACTCCTCTGGCACTGTCTAAACCCTAGAAAGTTCTTACTTGCCCATGAAAATGATAAGATTAGATTCTGAAGGGCTGAAGTTTCTCTCTGTATTAGGAAGTGAAGCTTGAAGGGACATTTGCTGTTGATGGCAGATTGCAGAAAGACAGCCACTATTTCAAGCCTGTGCTGGGAGATGATATTTCCTAAGGACATATTATTACAACATCAGCAGCCTTGCCAGTCTTTTACAAGATTACACCTTCATAACGAATGTCTTGTTATCCATACACCGTTATAGTGCTGAGTCTCTCCTAGCTAATTAATACAATGTTCTCCTCAGGTCAGCAGACTGCATTGGCCTCATTAAAGAAATGTCAGTGTAAAGGAAGCAAAATCACTAAGAAAGTGACAGGTGCAAAGATGGCATGCTGCCAGAAGCAATGAATGACACAACATTAAAGAGAAAGCTCTACACATACTATTACAATATTTACTCTTCAGTTGTGCTTTTATGCGTTTGAGTATATTTACAGTATTTGTACATATATGTAGTGACAGATTAAATTGTTTTCTACTAAATATTCTTGTATATGTATATATGAGTTATAGCTGCATACATCAGAGCAGATTTGTCAGCTTGCCAGGGGCTGTATTGTGTAGCCTCTGACATTCTACCAAGATTGGCTTTACCCAATGTGAAACTGACCTTTCCTGCAGCCGCTAGCAGTAAGGACGAACCAAGCAATCACTACGCTGTGCTGATATGACCTGTCCCTTTGAAGGATATTATTGAAGCATTCTGTATGATTGTTCCAACATCAGCTCAAGCCTGAAAATTCATTTCTTAGGTTCATGTGAAAGGCCACAGCCATAGATGAAAAATAGTCTTTTTTGTAGATTGTGTGTTAACCAAGGCTCTTATCAAATTTGTTCTAACTGTAATAGACCAGTAAAAAGGTATCACCTGATTGGTTGGTCAGAATTATCAGCTTGGGCAAATGTTTGTACCTCTAAATAGGGCTGATGCATATATTTTGTGCTAGTGCAAATATTTGTGTGTACACGTATTTCTTTTATTTGTTTTTTCATTCATTCAGTAGAGATGGACTAGAACTCAAACTCGAACCCAAGATCAAATCGGATTTTCAAATAAACTTTCTTAGACTTTGGACTTTTCAAACTTTCGAGGATTTTCAAAATTTACAGAATTTGGGAAAAAGATTTAAGCTACATGTATTAAAATTCACCAATAACATCTACTTTGAGGCTCATTAATTCGCACGATACGAGTAGCAGTGGTGTACAGACCACCATTTACAGCATCTCCACATTCCTCTCTGACTTTGAAACTTGGCTTCCTTTTTACTTACTACTTATGCGCGCATGCGCATAGAAGACAAGGTCCGTCGGGACCTCTCAGACTACACGCCGGGGGAGCTAGCGAACGGGTAAGTTTCTTACCTTCTCTCCTGGCTCCTGTGTGTTCTATTGAAGAACGGAAGGTAAGGCACAGCTCCTTTACCTCCCGTTCTTCAATAGAATGGGATTCCCAAAACTTCTAAAAACGAGTGGAGATACCCTTTAAGCTCCAAAACAGGAGCAGCGTGCCCATTGGTGCATCGCCCTGTATATGTATTAATACCAGTAATTTTCAATATTTTTCAGTTTTCGAACTTATCAATGAACTTGTTACCACATCTGCTGGAAGACAGTTCCACAGTTTCACCATTCTAACTGTAAAGAAACCTTTCCTAACCTGAAGATGAAACTTCTTTTCCTCTAATCTGAAAGGAGTCCTCTGATATCCCTTTGCTATAGCTGCTTTGTATATATATACTGTAAATCCAACTTACTATTACCAGATAGCTTAGGCTTTAAATGTAAAGTGTTTTGTTTTTTTACCCAGCACCCTCCTTTACCCTACATTTACGCATTGAAATTTCTGTCTTCCTCCTTCTGTCTCCTCTCGTTTTCAGTTCTACCCCCACGAGATTGGCCAAATCCCTTTGCCAAACAGAGCACGTACCTGACGTCAATCTGCATGCGATGTGACGTCAGTGCGTATGCACATTGCAGCGACGTCGCCAAGAGCATGCACACATGTAAAGTCATTACGCCGTGACCAGGCACATCACGGCATGATGACGTCAGGCACGTGCCCTGCAAACGGGACAGAATTTGCTTGGCAAAGGGATTTGACCAATTACGTGGGGGTGGACCTGAAAACGGGAGAAGACAGAGGGAGGTAGACAGAACTTTCAATGAGTAAAGATAGGGTATATGAGGGTGCTAGGGGAAAAAATCACTTTACATGTAAAGCCTAAGCTATCTAGTAATAGTAAGTTGGATTTAAAGTGTACATACAGCCCTAACCAGTCTAATCTGCCTGCATAGTCAGGCCCCTCCATTCCCTTTATTAATTTAGTTGCCCTTCTCTGAATTGCTTCCCTTTCCAAGATGTCCCTTTTGTATATGGGATTCCAAACCTGCTTTGCAAATTCAAAATGAGGCCTTACCAGTGCCTTGTAAAGATGGAGAAAAATCCTTGAATCTTTACTGTCTGGCATTGTTTGCTAAAGTTAAGACTGTTATCTACTAGAATCTTTCTCCAACAGAGATTCAAGGATTTTTAAATACCAAATGCATCACCTTAAATTTGTCGGCACCAAATTCCATATGACATTTTGACAATCTACTGTACTTAGCTTGCAGAAATTACACATCATTAAAAATTTTCAGAGCTCTGCATATGTGTCATCAGCAAACACTAAGACCTTAAAAAAGTGGTCTCAGTACAGAAACCCCAGGCACTCTACTTATAACAAAGCCACATGTGCTTGTGTGCATGTTTTAATTTAATTTAATATGCAATGTAATTTTGGCAAAGATAATATATATTAGTACACACAGCCAATACTCAGAACACTGACAAGTAGATGTTATCTGAGATGAGAGAGAAAAAGAGAAGGGCAGATAATAAGAAGGTCAAAGTACAGGTAGCAGTCAGGCAATGTCATCTTGGTTTCACTGTCATTGGACATTCATCGAACAATCAATTACATCATGGGGAAAACTGCCACTGTAAGCAACTTAGAGACCAAGAATACCGTATAGGATAACTATTGTGTGTATAAAGTTTTTTAAATACAGTTAAACTGAAAAGTACTTGGGACACGGATATAGGGATGGTGATTCCTACCTACCAATACTTTTTCTGTGAGGAGCATCAGCCCAAGGAAAACTGATTCTGCCAGTCTTCCTCCTGGCTTCAGCACTATCTTTAATACAGGATTAGTCCAGGATTATGCTGCCAAATGAAAATTGTTAGTGTTGTAGCTCCTTAACTTAAATGATATTGTGAGGTAGGAATAATTAATCCTACCTCCCTGCCTCAGGTACATGCTCTGCCTGTTTTTGAAGATGTAGGTGGGGATAGCCCTACCGCCTTAAACTATGTACACATGTTAAATAAATCTCATATGAAGTGATTGTTAGACACATGTTACAAATAGGGATGATCCCCATACAGAGTGGCTAGTTGACAGTAGTCAGGCAGCCTGTGTGGAGAGGAGGGGAAGCTTTTAGGAGACTTGCCACCATGCAGGAGAACAATTCCAGAAACACTCCAGACAATATAATGTATCAGAACAAATTAACTTTGAGAAACATTTTGACAAACTCAGATTTTTGACCAACACAACTAATGCTACAATACAAGTGAATTGTAGATTTGTTTTCTGTGTAGGCACAAATGAGAAAACAGTAAATTTGTTTCTGCGTGTGCACAGCAGAGTGGCACTGCCTACAGTTGGGAGTAGGTTGCACAGTTGGGAGTGATTTGGGCATGTGGCATATTGAAATAATATTGCCAGTTAATTGTACATTCTCCTTCAGGGATAATTTCACTGTACAGTGAAATGGCTATACATAGTTAGTCTCAGCTCCTTGTGCAACTGAAATCCCACAGGAAAGGAATAACTGATTCAGGTAACATATGCTTTTAGAACTGCTTTAAATTAGCAGCAGTTGTCACTAAAAAGCCTGTGAATTTTCATACTCATGAGATAACTGAATGGGCATAAAATTCATGAGATGGCAACTCTGAGAATACTTTTATTTGAATAACAATATCTAGCTCATTGAAACAAAACAAAAAAATTAAAGCTAAAAGGGCTTTATACGTGCAAATTCCAAATGTGAAATAAATATACATCAATGAAATGTTATAAGAATGAATTGTCTCAGTTATTTACAGATCACAGCAAAAAAAAAAATAGGTGGTACAATAAATCTAACACTAAAAGACCATTTGGCTGTTTTATGCCAGGAAAAAAAATTAAATAAAAACAAATAATAACATGTAATCTAATATATGTGAATTTTTCACTCCATACAAGTGTGAAGATCTTTCTAATACCTTTTTAAACAATCCTAGGATGAATCTGAGGCCTCTCACTTCTTTGGATCTTAAGTTATAGGCTTGTAAAGTTACACTTTCCGGACTGCCCTGTATCTCTGTCTCTGTGGCAGGCATGTGTTATAAGCTGTGTCATAAGCCCCACCCCAAATATAGATTTTTTTTCTGAAGCTAGTAAAGCCCCCTGTCATCGTCAGAATTGTCATTTTGTGCTATCCGATAAATCAGACCGCTCAAAATATAGAAAACCTGTGGTTTTGAGTGGTTTATTGGAAAAACGAAGATTAGGCCAGTCTAAAAATTTTTCTCCGGATGTTTCAAGTTGAAATTTGAGAAAAATTGGAGGATCGAGGTGAAAGGCTTTGAGCGGTTCGTCCAATTGTTGCACTTGATTGTATGGCCAGCTTTACAGACCTGCAACTATTTGCTTTCCTTTCAACTAACTATGGACACCTTAAGGAGAGAAAAAAAAATCTTCAATATTTTTAGGCTTGTGTCTAGCTTTAAAAATGATTAAGAATTTGGGGGCAGGGCTTATGATGCACATGATGATGCTCTGTACCAGAAGTGGACATGCTCTAACCTTAAACTTGGGGGTATGCAAGTGGTGCTGTTGATGTCAAAGCTCACAGTACTAGCAAGAAAAATCACCCTTTATACTGGCTGTTTGGATAGACTGAAGCTAGAAGCATAATCCTGAAGTTATTTTAAAGGCAGGAGTGCTCTTTTTTTATAGGATACTTATATGGATACTACAGTTCCTCTTTAATCCATAACCTCCAACATTCCCCCTTTAATAGTTATATATAAAAACAACATAGTGCAGAGCTGTAGGGGAAGGATAATGATGTGAACCTGTTCTTACCACAGCTTTGTGCAATGCATTTCAGAATAGTGTACCTATTTAAAGGGAGATGTTGGAGGGTATATGTATGTATGCTTTAGTTGGATATTAAACAGAGGTGCAGACCCAGCGGCAATGCAAGGGGGACTGGCACATGGAGAGAAATAGTGCCACCCCCTTGACAGCACTGCCAAGTTTAAAAAAACAATAATTTTATTTATTTGATTGGTCCAACAGCCAGGCCTTGTAGTCACATGCCAGAAATCACAAATCAAAGGGAAAAATAAAAGAAAGGATCCCCCTCTGGGGCAGATTGCAAAACAAATTGCTGTGTAGCCGGTTGAGTACTAGACAATATTAAAACTTTTATTAATATAAATGAAATTACAAAACAGACCTAAAAAATACATAGATATATAAAACTAAGGCTACGTTCACACTACGTAACAAAACGCATGAAAAAAACAGTAAATTGCTCTTGTCGGAGAAGTCAATGCAGTAGCGTGATCGCGGGTAAGTTCTTTGTGTTCCCTGCCTGTTTAGTGGTCAATATTTATAATGGTCCAATGGAAATCTTTGATATTGAAGTATGCCTTTCTCTCTTGATGTCTAAAAAATATGTTAAGCGCCCATGTGAGCCATCTTGATCGAAACAGATATTGGATGGTTTGCAATGTCCATGGCATATCCATATTTGCTTTAAAAGGTGAGAAAATTGCAGCATACAAAACTTACTAATTTTATTATCATTGAGTACATTTAACTTATTGCCCAGTCCCTTAGGTTTAGAAGCATAGGTACTATATATCCACATAGACAATGTTTTGCTGAAAAGGTGGACAGAGTCCTGAGTAACATGAAACATCTTCTCACAAATCATTATAGTATTAATTCTTGTTATCACTTTATCAGGATATAGCTATCTCCATTGTGCCCCCTATGTGTATTCCTAACATAATATATTGCATTAACTTATTGCCTGGTCTATTTAGTTCTGCAAATTCTTCTCCCAAACACGGTATGTTGGGGTCTGGGGTAAGGAGTAAGAGAAAAGTATCTGAAGATCTCAAAAATTTTGGACCAAAATGATACAGCAGGACCACCAAGTATGGTAGAAGGTTCCAGGTTCTGAACAACCTCTGAAACAAAGTGGGTTTACATTACTGTAAAATTTATCTAATAGCTCTTTCTGAGCTCTATATTTAAGCTGCTTTTATTCATTGTAAGAAAAGTTTCCTCCCATTGCCAAGATCATTATGCCATGCCTTGGTAAAGGCGGGGGTATGTTGGTTTGGTCTCATCAGAAGCATTTTCTATATTGATAAGAGATGTCCCCTACCCCCTGAGTTATGTAGACACATATGTTCAAATAAGGTAGAGGGTGGTTGATGTGTGGGCTGAAAAGTGCTATTGAGTTAATGTTTGATTTGAAGAAGCTGGAAGAGATCCTTTTAATGATGTGGTCTGTTCTTTTGGATTTCTGTAAAAGGGAGATTCTTATTGTGACCAAGAAAATGAGTAACTTGATATAGTCCTATATCTTTCCACAATCATAGTTTTTTGTATGTTAGCTAGGAAGGAATTCTGGGTTATGTACAATAGGTAGCATTGAAGGTGGTGTATTGGTTAATTAGTGTGTAGTTTTAGTTTTTTTCCGACACTTTCATTGTCAGGGGTGTGATTGTGTTGTTTATAAGGAATATTTGCTTTTTGGGGGATGTCAGATGGATTAATGAGTCTAGACTAACAGGGTGAAGTACGTCTGATAGTATAGTGGTGCCAAAGGATTATCTGGGAGAGCTTTGCAGCTTGATAATACTTGAAATGATAAGGGACTCCCATTCCTCCTTTTTTATTTGAAACATAATATCCTTGTGTACTCTAGGTTTTCTTTTAATCCATCCATATAAATCTCATAATTTGTTGCTGTAGTGGCTGCAGCCTGCTTTTTGAGATCCATATGGGGAGGCTGTGGAATAAATATAAGATGCCGGGTAAGAGATTAATTTTAGCTGAATGGATTCTACCGATCCAGGATATTGAGCATGTTCCCTATCTGATCAAGTCACTTTTAAGAGTTTGTAATAAGGGGATAACATTTTTAGTATATAAAGTATCTTTAAAGGTAACCATATTCCCAGACATTTCAAGCCTGAGGGTTTCCAGTCAAATTTAAAGTTTAAGATCAGTAGTTGTTCTAGTTTTAAGGGGATTTTGAGTCCCAGTACTTTAGTTTTGCCATGATTGAGATGTAATCCTGTTAATTGGAATGTGGTTTCAAGTAGTTGATATAGGCTAGGTAGGGATACTTGGGGTGTGAGGAGCGTAAGTGTTATAACGTGACCAGATAAGCTGATTTTGTATTCCTTGTCATTTATTGTGAAACCTTTTATTATATCATCAAGTCATATTTCTGCTGTGATAGCGTTCATTGTTAGTATAAATAGGATGGGGGACAAGGGGCATCCCTGCCTTGTGCCTCTTTCGATAGTAAGGGGCTGTAGAGATTGTGATGAGAGTGTGATATATGCTAGTGGGTCTTTGTAATATTTTGTTAGAATATTAAGGAAAGGGGTAGGGAACTTGTAAGGCTGTAAGGTTTGATATAGAAAAGACCATCTTCATGAATCAAAGGCCTTTTTTGAAATTGAGGAAGAGGATGCAGCCTTGTAGTTGTTGACGAGATGCATAACATATTATATTACATAAACGCCTTATACAGTATTATCAGAGGCTAGTCTCCCTGGTACAAAACCTACTTGAGATACAAATGAAAGAATTGTGATGCACAGAGATGTAGCAAGTGTGTGAGATGGATAACTGGGGATAAAAGTATCAAAATAGAAAAAAAGAGAAAGTATCCCCCTATAAGGTTATCACACTCTGATGCACAGACCACAAATAAATTTAAAACATCAAAATCCTTTATTAGGTATGCATTAAAACCGATATCACACAATTAAAATATTAGGATGATAGGTGCAATGAAAAATAGATTTGCACAATTTGCAGATAAATACACAAAAGGGGGAGAGGATGATTGCCTTGCAAATTACCACAGTATGCCCAATGTAAATAATGGTGGGAGGGACCTCTCCACCTAGGTTAAAGTTGTGTGAATAATATACAGGGGCGTCCCTCGGTGCTCTAACTAGTCTCAAAAAGTCAAAGGATCCTTAGTCTGGTTCCCTAAGCTAATAGTCAATGCACACACCATCAATTAAAATAGCGGGGCATAGCCTAAGGTCCACAACGGGCAGTGTATGGGTAGAAATCACAGCCCTATTGATGCAGGAGAAGTTACCTGTATTATGTCCTCCTCATTGGTTTTTCATGAGGAGGATCAGGTAACTGAAAAAGGATTGTTATTATCATTCTCCTCCAAATAATTAAATACATTTCCACAGCTGCAAAAGCACGAAACTTTAATGGCTGTAGTCATTTATGAAATATTATCCAATTTAAGTTTCAACTTTACTCAACTTGTGATTGACTGGCCATTTTTTTCTCACAAATCATAACATTTGTGGCATGACCTTATAAAGATTTATGTTCTCTGCATCTTCTTATGTGTAGATTTTTTTTTACCCCGCATGCGCCTTGCCTCAGTATATGAAGGTTAAATATCAACAACATGCTGTAATCAATGTAATGATTTAACATTAAACTGATTTGCCAAATTGCTGACTAGAGATGTACGGTAACCAAAGAGAACTTTTTTGAGCGCACAAAATGTTAAAATGGCGACACAACTAGAGGACTTAGAGAACTACCGTATATACTCGAGTATAAGTCGATCCGAGTATAAGTCGAGGTACCTATTTGTACCTGAAAAATTTGTAAAAGCTGATTGACTCGAGTATAAGCCGAAGGTAGAAATTAGTTGTCCTTTAAATGGACAGCAGAATTCATGAATCCCAAACAGTAATTGCCAAATCCAGTACCAGTAACCCTCAATTCCTTGGCACTCCAGACTCCCAGAATGCTTTGGTTGCTAGGAGTTGTAGTTTCTAAACATGTGGAGTGGCAAGGTTCAGTAAACTTTTAATTAAGCTTACCATCATTTACAATTCTCCTGAACCCCATATTGTAAAGGGCCCTCTGACCCCCATATAGTAAAGGGCCCTCTGACCCCCATATAGTAAAGGGCCCTCTGACCCCCATATAGTAAAGGGCACTCTGACCCCATATAGTTAAGGGCACTCTGACCCCCATATAGTAAAGGACTCTCTGATCCCAATAGTTAAAATTGTCACCAGAGAGTTGTAGTTTCAAGCTGTCATTTGCACTGCACTAGCAGCTGTTTTTTGCCCCAAACTGAGGAGACTCATCAGATTTACAGCATCCAGATGAGCAGTGACAGTGCTGAATGAGTCCAGCAGCCAGACTACAGGAAGCAATTGTAAAGGCAAGAGCAGCTCCTGTGATTTCTATGCAGGTTAACACATCGCCACCTACTGGTTACTATCCGCAATTGCAGAATTTGGATCTAAATTAGGACTTGACCCGAGTATAAGTCGAGGTTAGGTTTTCAGGCTAATTTTAAAGCCTGAAAAATTTGACTTATACTCAAGTATATACGGTAGTCCAGAAGGAGTAATATACGTATTAGAGGCATACTGGAATCTTTTACCAAGGGCAACTAAATTAATAAGGGGATTGGGGGAGCTTGAATATGAAGAGAGACTGGAAAAGTTACAATTATGTACGCTGGAGAAAAGGCGCAGCTATGGAACTGTCTTCCAGGGGACGTTGTTATGGCAGGTTCATTGGTCAGTTTAAAAAAAAGCTGGATGAG